>CAXIVR010000002.1:192401033-193093533 GCA_964035755.1 Teleogryllus oceanicus | reverse complement strand
TTTGTTGAAAATATTGTGTTAGTGTTTAACAGGAGCAACAAGTAAGTTCTACGGTGCACAGTGCCTTCACATGGCCACTGAAGCCCAGTAAATAAGAGCTTGGCAGTGGTTGTGGTATGTGATTTTTAGAAATTTTATGTTATTTCTGGTTTATGTTTTACATGAACAATCACCCAAAAGAATTTTCTAGATATAATAATTGTAATGCAGAGTTTGTAAGGCTTTTCTTTCTATAATTTCTCATCTAGAACTAATCTTGTTTTTCACTTTTATATATGGAGACTGTTTTGTTCTTTGTGGTCCTGATATTTTGTTTAAGGCGCTTTTTGGGGATTTCTCAGAGCTGGATTTCTGATATTTATTATACTGAGCAGAGGGCAGCAGTCGTTTATAGTAACTGTATTTTGTAATTTGGGACTGGCCAATAACCTATTCTGAAGAAAATATACTCAATTTATTAGATTATATTTTGAAGAATAGTACCTAAAATTGTGTTAAGACTGTATGCAAGCTTTTGTAGTCAAAATGTTGAAACCCAAGATGTTCATCAGATCTCTCAAGCTTTTTAGTTCCCAAAATCACTTTTTAGTTTTGTTTTTATTTCTTTTTAGGATTAAGGAATCAAAGCACTTCACATTTAGTGATTAATCTTGTTACAATTTATACTGCCAGCTTCCGAGCATTGGTCTGTCCTGTTTGTAGAAGAAAAAATGTGAATTATCCCCTGTAGTTCCTGGGATGTCTTGCTGCCGCCCTACTTGACTGGATGAAGAACAGAATGTGTTGTTGCTATTTCAAGTTGTATGATAAAAAAAAAAGTTGTTTGTTGACAAAAGTGTATCTAAAGTGATTTATATATTTTTTTCATTTTTGTGAAGAAGTGTCTGGACTGCTAAATTTATACAAATCTTCATTAGTAATAAATTTATTATTCTTTTCAGTACAATAGACGAAAGTGTTAACCTTTTGAACCTTTTCCCCTCCTGCTCCTACATTAAGGTTGAAATATTGTCGATTAATCTGAAGTTCCTTTGTCACCAGATATTTCCATAATTTCATTGTCACATTAGAAATGCGGAACTTTTAAAAACCAAGGTTGATTGATGAAATTGTTCATTAAAAATGAGAAATCGTAATGTTAATTCTGAAACAAAATTGCAAATCAATATACTGCAACAAACTGTCACAGATATTTTGGGACTTATTTTTGTCACAAGTTACCACTTTGTGGTTTAACTTGAAACATGTCAGTAATTTTACCATGGCCAATGATAATCATGTATTTTTTGAAATAACGGCAACTTAAAAACATTAATAAAAAATGGCTGGAACAAGTCAGGCCATTTAGATTCTTTTGTATATTATTCATAAGTAACTGATTTAAAGTCACTTGAGGTACTTCCACTCACAAATGCAGCACTTTTTACAAATCACTGGAAATCTACAAATTAACGACGTGATATATTTAAAAAAAATTACATTTGTGTAATTAAAAAATAACCGCCAAAATGGACTTTGTCATTTTTAACAGTTCAATTTGATCTAACTGTTGAGAAAAAAAACTGAAGAAAAAAATTTGGAGCCATTATTGAGAAAATGGCATTTGAGCGTTTGTGAAAGTGCAGAATTTGGAGCTCATTTTAACAGAAAACTGTGGAGTTTTCGAGAAACTTATATGACATTATTTAAAGCACATGTACTCATAAATTCAATAATGTGAACAAATTACAGCTATTAACGTGAGAGATGAGTAAACAAAATTATATTTTTGTAATTTTTGAAAAAACAAAACAAAAGGGGAATATGGCATTTATGTCGTCTTATAGAGTGGATTAAGCACTAGCCCTACCAAAAGTTAAAAGAAAAAATTTGAAGCCGTTTTTGAGAAAATCTTGTTTATGTAATTTTTTAAAATTGCAGATATTGCACACAATATTTCTCGAAAAATACTTAAAGTTTCAAAAAAATTTACATGACCCTAATGAAAGAACTAATTATGTACAACAGATTTCATTTTCAGGAAAAGTCGCTATCTTCAATTTTGTAGTTGTAGGAAGACCCAAATTTTACAATATTTGAAAATAAAGAGAATCTTAAAAATTGAATATATGCCACCTTTATAAGTGTATTTTACTCTGTTTTTACAAGAAATTTAAAGAAAAAATTTGGATCTGTATTTGAGAAAATTTTGAAAATATCCAGGGGGCTTCATATAAATTACCCCCAAATATTGAAGAGTTTTTCGAAATCGCAGTGCCACGAGGTGAGCCAAATCATCCAGGGAATATCCATTTTGGAAAAAATCCTATGTATGGTTTAGGCGCTAGTTGTGTTCACGGATGGACGGACAGACATTTTGAAAAAAAAAACTTTTTCAGTATCAGGGAACCCCAAAACATGCATTTCCGTTGAAATGTCGAAATCGATTTTCTGCAGCATTACATAACTTCCTCTATACTACATATATACTCTGTATATACATACGTATACGAGGAAGTAAAAACAAAAGGCAATCCTAATGCACAGCAAATTGCTCTTGCATCACGAAAACCCCTCTTGAGTTAATTGAATGTTTGAAGTAGATTTATCCAGATCTTATAGAGCGAAGTATCAAAAATAGATTAACGAGAATATCAAAAAACTAATGAGAAATACCATAAATGAAGATTCATTACAAAACTAGTGAAAGTGAAGATTCTTCGGTAATGGAATGACAGTTAACAATTTAAATCCCACCTTTTGAGTTAAATATTATCTCAAAAATTGAGACAATTATTATTTCAGTTAACTTACAAGTAACAAAATATGAAAGATCTAATAATCCAGTGGAATGAGAATAGTTTTTATGCACAACAAGAATACCTCAGATTATTAGCAAATGATCTTATCCCATCAGTCACGTGCCTTCAGGAAACTAATTTAAAAAATAATGACTGGTTAACTAAAACAATATGTAATTGTCACCTTGTTGGATGCACTTCCGTTCGGAGAATTGGTCGCCCCGACCGGGATTCGAACCCGGGCGGGGCGACCGATTCTTTGAACTAATTTAATTATTAAAATACATTGTTACTCAGTAACGTGGTCACAATTTGGATAGCTGTATATCTGCGGAACATATTCTCCGAACGTAAGTGCATCCAACAAGGTGACAATTATAAACATACAAGGAGCGATAATCGCGCTCGTGAAAACTGTTCAAAGGGTTGGTTGTCTCGGTAGCTTAGGGGGTTAGAGCAGCTGGGCATAAACCAGAAGGCCCAGGTTCGAATCCCGATCGGGGCGACCAATTCTTTGAACTAATTTAATTATTAAAACAATATGGCCACCTTTTTCAAAAGTAGAATGAACATGATAATCAGGGTGTAGCTACTTACATCCACAACAAAATCATCAATGAAGAAATTCATTTACATACATATTTTGAAGCAGTTGCAACTAAGGTTCCTTTTGTCTCCTGGATTAAAATCTATTTGCAACTTGTAGTATCTACCACACAGTTATGACTTTCAAATGGAAGAAATACTTGAACTTATAGACCAACTTCCCTAACCTTTCATAATTGTGGGTGATTTTAATGTGCATAACCAAACATGGGGGTTGCATAAAGGTTAAAAATTAGAATCAATCTTAGAAGACTAATATACTCCTTTTAAATACCGGCAATGTAACTCACATTAATAATAGTTATAAAACCTTCTCATTTTACTTTCTCATATACACACATATATATGGAGTAACATATGTAGTATAGAGAAATTTATGTAATGCTGCGAAAATCGATTTCATGATTTTAACGGAAATACATTTTGAGGTCACTTGATACCAAAGCAGTGTTGTTTTTTTTAACAATGTCTGTCTGTCTTAACAATATACGTGAACAACACTAGCGCCTGATGTATTCATACAATTTTTTTCAAACTGAATAAATCCCTGTTGATCTGCCCTGGGTTGAAGCTCTGCAATTTTGAGAAACATTCATTAATTTTTGGGGTACTATACATGAAGCCCCTGGACATTTTCAAAATTTTCTCAAAAACAGCTATACATTTTTTCTTTAAATTTCTTTAAGAATAGAGTAAATTATACTTATAAAGGTGGCATAGGTCTGATTTTCACTGTTAACTCCAAATTTTAAAAATTGCAAAAGTTTGATTTTTTTTCAGTGTCTTCCTACAACTACAAACTTGAATACAGAGATTTTTCCTTCCAATGAAATTTGTTGTTCATAAATAGTTCTTTCATTAAGGTCATGTAGATCTTTTTGACAACTTTAGTAGTTTTCGTGCAATATTTTCAATTTTAAAAAATAACAAAAACGATTTTTTCAAAACCGCTCCAAATTTTCTCTTTAAATTTTAGCTTGGGGTAGGGCGAAATGTACCCTATATGATAATTTAAATGCCATATTGCTCTTCTCTTTCGTTTTTCCAGAATTACAAAAACATAATGTTTTTTTACTTGTCTCTCATGTCGGTAATATTTACATTTGAAGCGGTTTCTTCACATTATTATATTAACGAGTACATGTACTTTAAATAATGTCATATAAAGTGTCTCGTCAACTCAACAGTTTTCTTTTCAAATGAGTTCTAAATCCTGCATTTTCAGAAACACTCAAGCGCCATTTTCTCAAAATGGCTCCAAATTTCTTCTTCAAACTTTTCCAACAGATAGTGCTAATTGCACTGTTTAATATGACCTAAAGTTTATTTTGGTGTATACTTTTGTTTTTTCAAAAATTACACAAGTAATTCTTTTTATATCTCTCACGCTGTTAAAAATCGATTTGTATACATTATTGCATTTGTGAGTGGAAGTGCTTCAAATTACATCAAATGAAGTTTTTCGAACTCAATAGATTCCTGTGATAAAGAGCTTCAAATTTTGCATTAGCAGTAATGCCTAAACATGGCTTTCTTAAGAACGGCTTAAATTTTTCAATGAAAATTTCTATTTACGACAAGGTTTCACTCTTCTTTAATATTCTTAAAGTAATATATCGGTTCTACTATTAAGAAACCAAAAAGTTGAGAAAATGTTAAAAAAAATGTACTTTGGGCGACGATAGATGGCAAGAGGATGGGGGCAAGATTGTAAAGCCAGTCCACACCAAGGAAATTAGAGAACTTTGCCATGAGAAAAGCTGTGCCATTCAGTAGCACCACTAGTTCTATTGATCTTTCTATCTGCAGTTTTGACATTGCCCATAACTAGACTGGATAACCATCGATTCAGTTGGTACTGACCACATCCAAAAAAAATAACCATTCCTAGTGATGAGTCTCAGCTATTATATTTTGAACCTAAGTGGAAACTTAATTGTGCAGACTGGATCAAATTTCACAAGATAACAGATAACAAATTAAAAGAAAATACATGGATATTACAGACAGAAGATGCTACTATAGATGAAAAAATATATAATCTTCATATCATTATTGATGCAGCAAACTTTTCTGTACCTAAATCCTCAGGCAAACCATACGAAAGGTTCATACCCTGGTCAAATGAGAAATGTAAAGAAGCACTCAAAGAATCTAAATGAGCCTTCAACAAATATCAGTGCCATCCTACTAATGCCAATGAATTTGAATTTCAACAACTAAGAGCCATCACTCGCAAAACTTTCAAGGAACAGACAAGTTCATTATGTATCAGATATATCTCTAACATGATTCAGCATACATCCATAACAGAATTATGGGATAGAATTAGAAGAATAAGAGGTATCTATAAATCTACTTACCCCAAGTCCATGTTTGATGAGAATCATAAAATTATCACCGACAATAGAAAAGTCGCAAATGAACTACCCTCTTATTTGTTCAAGAAATTTTCTGATAGTAATTATAGCAATACATTTCTGGATATTAAATATAATATCCCACCCAGCAAAATTGATATAAACAAGCCTAGCAGTCACTTTATTACTTTATTAGACACTCCTTTGATGACCGTGAAATTAAAAATCTAATAACAGTATCAAAAAATTCGGCAGCTAGACCTGACTCTTAAACACTTTCCTTAAGCAACTTCCTGACAAAGGACTCTAATGCCTAATATTGCTATGCAATGAAATATGGAACAATGGCTCTTTTTTCCAAAACATGGCAAACTGCAACTGTGATTCCTATTCCCAAACCACATAAGGACAACAGCAAATCAGAAAACTACTGAACTACTGCCCTATTGCACTCACCTGCACAATGTGCAAGTTAATGAAAAAGCTTATTAATAAAAGATTATTATGGCATCTTGAAAAAATTAACTTTATATCCCCCAACCAAAGTGGACTTATGAAACATCGCTCTACAACTGATCATTTAAGCAATATTCAAAATTAAATTTGCAATGCTTTCATCTCTAATGAACACCTCGTAGCAGTATGCCTTGACATGCCAAAAGCATATGACAAGACATGGAGAGAACGTATACTTATAATTAAAAAACTGGGCATGAATGGTAAACTACTGATATTCATCTGTAACTTCATTACCAACCACAGAATCAAAGTGCGAATCAATGGATGTTGATCAGAAGAGATATCAATCCAAAACGAGAATCCTTCAAGGATCTGTTCTAAGCGTATCCCTATTTATGATTGCAAATAACGAAGCTACCAATCTTATACCCCCCTCCTAAAATATTTCTATATGCTGAAGACATCACCATTACATGCAGTGGGAAAGACAACATAAAATATAATTAACAATAAATAAGATAAATTATTGGACCAACACCTCTGGATTCATAATATCAAAAAACAAATCTGAATAAATCATTTTTAAATAAATCAACAAACCCTCTAGAATGATTAATCAGAAAATCGATAATGTTGAACTCAAGGACTCTATCATAGTTAAAATTTTGGGTTTAAACTTGTGGGAGAAACTTACATAGAAAACTCATATTAAAGCACTGAAAGCTGAATTCTATGGTGATTGAATATCATTAAAATGATTTAATCAATAAACTGAGATGTTGACAAGGAGGTAATATCTAATACTTACTGAACCATTAAAAGATCTAAAATAAATTATGGCTCGGTTGTATACTCTTTCTGCACAAGACAATAAACTGGGTAAATTAAAAGTACACCAGCCTTAGATTGGCCTTCCTGTACAAGCCCCTCAAAGAAACCGAAATAACCCAACGGCCAAAATCCTGTTTGATCATAAATACTTTAATGAATTCCACAAACAACCATCCTACCCACAGCCTCTATCGAATCCATAATACACTAACAAGAATCTACCCTAATACTCCGCCAACATACCAATTAAAACTCCCCCATGAGCCCTTAGAACTCTTCAAAATGCCAACAGACATATTGCTGGCAAAATATCTCAAAGAAATAACAAATCCTATAATATACCAAACACTGTTCTATAAAATACTTAACAAATATGAAGACAGTATTCACATATATAGACGGTTCAAAACTTCTGCATGGAATTGGATGTGCAGTTTATTTGCAGATGGAACAAAGGCATACAGATTACCTGATATATCTAGTTTTCTACTGCAAAGTTTTTCCAATCAGATCTTAATTAATTGAAATTTTAAAATCAAGTAACACATTTCACCATTTTTACTGTCTCAAGAAGTACTATTGACTCCCTACAAAATAAAAATAATAAGGAACCTATCTGCCTGGACAATATCTCCATGAACTCACAAATTATTTTTTAATCTGGAAAGATTGTGACATATGTGTGGATTCCTTCCCATGTAAATATTCCAGGTAATGAAACAGCTGACCAAAAGCAGCAGCTGAACAAAATGAACAATGAACAAAACCATCCAAAATCCCACAATGATATTACCAAAATGTATGAACATTAAATAAAAGAAAACTGGAACACAAAATAGTTACAGTCAACACCAACAAAACTACATCAAATCAGAGAAAATATGAACCAGAACCAAGCTTGGGACAAACAGAAGAATGAATCATCACACAACTAGAATTGGTTACAGGAGACTCCCCCTTATGTATTCAATAAATCTAATCTGAACATTTGCATCTCATGCAATTCCCCATACACAATTCAACGTGTGCTACAGGAATGTTCTAGTACAGTAAAGAGAAGAAAATATCTGAAAATAACTGGTAATTTCGAAAGAAATCTTAATTCACTAAACTCTGAGGGGAAAAAAACAAAAATTAATTTCATGTCATCTTAAACAGTGCAATTAGCACCATTGTATGAAAAATTTTATCCAAAAAAATTTTAAAAAACTGGAGTCGTTTTCGAGACAATGATATTTGAGCGTTTCTGAAAATGCGGAAATTTGAGCTCATTTTCACAGAAAACTTTTGAGTTTTTGAGAAACCTTAAAAGACATCATTTAAAGCACACATACTCATAAATGCAATAACATGAATGAATCACCGCTTATGCAAAATATTAACAATGGGTCAATCTATTATAAGTGGTTCAGAATTTAATAAATGGGTTGCTCGCACATCTCGAAAAAAATTCTTATTTTGCACATAAATTTCCTTATGTTTTGGCTGTTTAAAAACATCTTTAATTTATTTTTATTGCATTGGGTTTACAAATGGCGGGCATTTTTGTTTTACACTGTGCAATTTTTCGCGTTTGTAGACATTTACTCTATTCTAAATTTTTTAGCTCTGGGTGGTCCTATCATTCTAGAATAAAAGGCATTGGATTCAGTATACTCTGGCCTACAAATCGAAATATTATTTACCTACCTTCTGTGTTGTTATTTGAAAAATATTTGCAACCAAATACATGGAACGCGAATGAACTAAGTTCAATTTTCAAAGAGTAATTTCTCACAGAAGGAATAGAATCTCAGTCTTAATTTTTTCTGTTCTTTTACACATAACAGTATTGTTACTTTTTCTAAATTATCATTGGTAAAAGTAACGTGACCCTTGAATATTATACCCTGTTAAAAATTGGAATTTTGGATTTTTTCCAAATTTTCAACTGTAATATGTGTTGGGGGACCAGTTAAAAATCTGAAAATTGCACACATACTAGATCATTACGATACCAAACTTCAGTAAAAATTTCAACTTTTAGATTCAACTCAAAGTATTTTTTCAAAAATTGTAAACTTTTGTAAAAAAAAAAAAAAATTTTTTTAAAATAATTAATTATAGTTTATTATTAAAATTACTTTACTTTAAACAAACTTACATCTTGACATCTCGTTTGTAATTGAATATATGGTCATTTTGGTTTAAAAGCTGAACCGGATAATATAAAAATAGTTTATAAACGATAACAAATGAATGAATTCAGCGTTTTGTTTATTTTTCGTGTTTAAATTTGCCACAGAGTTTATTATTTCTGAACATTTCTTTAGAGATATGGATGATAGCATAGTACTCAGGTGCAAATAAGCAACTGAATTAACAAACAATGCAAGACAATCAGCAGCAACATTCAAAAATCATAAACTGAGTGGCTTTCTCTATACCATGTATATTACTCCTTATAAGTAAGTATAAAAAAGTGCAGTGTAAGTATACAAGAAAGTAAAAATTGCATGTAAAAATTTTCGATGAAGCGATACCACTGTGATGGAGAATGTCAGCAATCTGACTCCTCTTCATAAGAATGAACTACCAAAATGAAAAGGAAAGGAACGGTGGAAGTTAAAGAAAAAGTAGGTTGCAGAATATGAACTAAGCCCACATGAAAATAAAATCACAGTTTAAATTTGACTGCAATGCAGATCTCATTAATGTCCTATACAATTACATAATATTACCATGATGTCACATTTTAAAACATTTATTATGAAAATGTATTTTGGCATGCAGCTAACAAAATTTTCTCTCAAATATGATAAGAAGTACATCTGAAGTTTTGAAAGTTGAAAAAGAACTTTTCTTTTGAAACCTTCAAATTGGAAAAAAGTGCTTGATAAAATTTCATTTCTATATGGCAATGTAAATAGAATTGGTAAAATAAAATAATTGTGTTTCAGTGCTTCCAAGTCTAAATAAAATAAGTCTAATTACACTGCATGATTCATTTACTCTCTCATTATTTCCATCAATGTAAGTCTATACAAAACAACCAATCACACAGAAAGATTTCTGTTGGTTGCATTAATACTTGAAAGTGGAAAATTTATCCATTTGTACAAAGAAAATAAATAACTGAAATGATACATTTATCAATTGAAAGGAATGACAACTTAACTGTCATATTGCAATTTCTTCAATTATTCAAAAGTCCTTCAAGTGGACAAATACATGTTCTGTTCTTTACTCTATTTAATTAAAGTTAAAATGTATTCACCACACTGAGAATGCATTCTTCAACTTTTCCATAACACATCTACAATAATCGTCCACGACACTCATTTGATCCACAGTAACAATGCAGAACCTTCCCAGGCACACTACCAACATCATAATTGTAATCCCATGTGAGTTCCGTGCCAGCACTTATGTAAGTAAGGGCAAAGAAAGCCACCCATGGAAACCTCAGATCGTGTGTATCCACAAAAACATTTTGAACAAATACATTTGGTGTACATGAATGCTAGAACACAAAAAATAAAACAGTTTTAATTCACACATATCAAAGAGCATAGCAGACCATTTCTTGCTGATGTAATTTCATTAAACTTACATTAAGATATCGTCCAATATTTCCATCATTTTTAGCATCCATTATGTAACAATATTCATCATCTCCATAATATTCACGAACAGATTTATAGGTGATCCTTCTCTCTGCTTCTTTTTTTGGACCAGAACCAGACATTACAGCAAATCGTGAAGGTTCACGTTCTCTTTGATCTGTTTTAATGAAAAGTGAAAAAGAGAAGAGTGATTAATTAATGTCATTTTAATCGTGAATTAGCTTCAATATGCATACATTCAAACTTCTTTTTTTCCTTTCTTTCAAAACTACTCATACCTTCATCATCGTCATCACTTAAAGTGATGTAACTGGAAGAATCATCAGTTGATCCTTTTTTCTCTATTTCCATTTTCTTCAATTCTAAAATAAATTTGTGTATGTTAAGATATAAAATTTAAACTGTTAAACTCATGGAAACACAATTAAATTTATTGAGCATACCTCTGTCAAGGGACACTGGTTCATTACTTTTTTTCACTTCTTTCTTCATTTCACTTTGACTGTCTGTTGAGCTGTTACGAGACTTCCGATTCCGTAAACGAGTTCTGTAAAAGTAATGTTTTTCAGTGCATACAAAAGAGACTCATCATTAATAATGTTAATTTTTTAATTTGGAACATTCATTCATTTGAAATGTTGATATTTGCAGAAACTACATAATCATAAATAATTCCTTATAATTTGCAATAATAAATTATTTAGATTTTTATTATAAAACAAAAGGTTAATTTATCAAAAACTCTACCACAACCCATCAGCTAGCATCAATAAAAGCTAAGTTCAATGAAAAGGGTTGGAATCAGTCTGCAAAATGGAACAGAAGATCTTAAAATTACTAATGTCCAAATTATTTCTTGGAATTAAGTATTTGTAATTGCTACTAGATTCTCATCTCACTACAATTCCAATCTGAAAAAAATTGGCAGATGATTCATGTTAGTTTGGAGAAACCTATGTGAGGGCTATGTGAAAATTGTAAGCACCAAAGTATTGACCTTGAGATCTGCTTGTATTTTAATGAATCCACTGAGCAACATGTGCAACAAGTAATGAAATACTGCTCTTTGATATTTTTCTTTGAAAATTACTCTTCCTTACTAACTTTTACAACCATTCTCGTGGTCAGATTTTGTGACTCCAAGGATTCATATTCAGGGAGAATTCCTCTCCAAAGATAACCTACTCAGAGCTGAAATCTGAGTTTACTAGACACATTCTGCAATTGTCAGTTAGATTACAATCTATTAAATAAAAATTTTCCAATTCTCAACTAGTGGGGCTACAAAATGGCACAGACTTTCTTGCAAAAGTTAGTTCTCATCTTTTAGTCTGGACCATAAGACTTCATGGTATAGGCTAGCTTTTCCATAATGCCCTACCCTCTTCCCAGCTGCTACCTATCAGCCCCAAAATGACATTTTTTGACGTTTTCTCAATTTTTCGGTCCCCTAATAATAGAACTCAAATGGCTTCAAAAATATTACAAAAGAATAAAACATAGACCTGTATGGAAATTTTTATTGAAAAATTTGAAGCCATTCTTGAGAAAGTGTCAATTTATAGGTTTTTGAAAATGAGCTATTTTGAGCTCATTTTCACAGAAACGTTTTGTTTTTGAGAAACTTTATAAGAAATCATTTGAAGCACTTGTTTTCACAAATACAATAATTTATGCCCAGTAACGACATGAGAGAGATTTTTTAAAAAATTACCGTTGTGTAGTTTTTGATAAATAAAAATTACATTACATAACATTAAAATGTTAGGTAATTTATGTCACATAATTCAGAGTATTTAGCACTATCCATTCAAAAATTTTGGTGTGTTTTTTTCGGAAAATGTCATTCATTACTGTACATGAGCAATTTTAAGCTCATTTCCACTGAAAACTTCCAAGTTTTCGAAAAACTTCATAAGAAATCATCAGTACTTAAAAATATAAATTATGTACTGAAATAACTCAAAAATTCAATAATGTGTAACAAAATATCCATAATGTAAATATTAACATGATATACACTGCAGAGCCAAAAAATACTGGTACAGCCATGTGTATTGGAACTAGAGGTGCTGCGGAATGACACAGACTTTCTCATAGTAGTTTTCTAATTTCCTTGGGGTGAATTGACTATACAGTTTTGCCCCATTCTTCTGCCAGCTGCCATCTAACGCTGCCAAATGTGTTTTTTTTTAACATTTTCTCAATTTGTTTGTTTCCTAACTGGAGAACCGAAATATAACTTTAAGAATAATAAAGAAGAGTAAAACCTCATCCTAAATAGAAATTTTCATTAAAAAACTTAGAGCCGTTACAAAGGAAATGGCTTTTAAGCCGTATTGTAAATGTGGAATTTTTAAGCACTTTTCACAGAAATCTATTGAATGTTTTATATACTTCATTTGAAGCACATCCACTCACAAATGTAATAATGTATACAAATCAATGAAAATGTGCATATTAAGGGCGTGAGAGATATTTAAAAAAAATTATATTTGTGTAACTTTTGATAAACAAAAGAATACCCAAAATGAACTTTACATCATATTAAACAGTGCAATTAGCACTATCCATTGGAAAAATTTGAAGAAAAATTTGGAGCTATTTTTGAGAAAACTGTGTTTGAGCGTTTCTGAAAACTGCAGAATTTTGAGCTTGTTTTAACAGAAAATTGTTGAATTTTCGAGAAACTTTATTTGACATTATTTCAAGAACATGTACTCATAAATATAATAATGTGAAAACATTGCCACTAATGTATTACCGATGTGAGAGAAGTCAAGAAAATTACATTTGTAATTCTTGAAAAAACAAAAGAAAAGAGTAATACGGTGTTTATGTCATAATATAGGGTTCATGTGGCACTAACACTACCAAAAATTTAAAGAAAAAATTTGGAAACGTTTTTGTGACATTCTTGTTTCTGTTATTTTTTAAAAGTGCAAATATTGCACGAAAACTAAAATTTTCAAAAAAATATACATGGCCTTCATGAAAGAACTAATTATAGAGAACAAATTTCATTAGAAGGAAAAATCTCTGAATTCAATTTTATAGCCGTAGGAAGACGCCGAAAAAAATTCAAACTTTTGTAATTTTCGAAAATTCAGACTTACCCGCGAAAATCGGATCTATGCCACCTTTATAAATGTATTTTACTCTATTCTTCCAAGAAATTTAAAGAAAAATTTGGATCCGTTTTTGTGAGATTTTTGAATATATCTGGGGAGTTTCATGTAAATTACCCCCAAATTATAAATAATGTGTTTCGAAGTTTCAACTAGAGCCAGATTGACGGAATTCTTTAATTTGGTAGATCGTACGGATGGTTTAGGCGCTAGTAGCGTTCACAGGCAGGACGTTTGGAAGGAAGAAAGAAAAACTTTTTCGTTATTAGGGGATCCCAAAACGTGTATTTCCGTTGAAATCTCGAAATCGATTTTCCGGAGCATTACATAACTTTCTCTATACAACTTATATTACTCCGTAAATACGTATGTATACGAGAAAGTAAAAGAGATCTGAAACCAATCAGAATGCGGCGCTCCGTTCGGCAACTACTATGTAAGACAACCAGTCTGGCACAGTTCAGATCGGTTACTGCAGCTAGTGGCAGGTAATCACGATTTAAGTGAGTTTGAACGTGGTGTTTAGTCGGCGCAAGAGATATGGGACATAGCATCTCTGAGGTCGGTTTGGATTTTTCCGTACGACCATTACACAAGTGTACAGTGAATATCGGGAATCTGATAAAACATTATACTTCCGGCATCGCTGCGGTCGCAAAATGATCGTGCAAGAACGGGACCGATGTCGACTGAGGAGAATCATTACACGTGACAGAAGTGCAACCCTTCCGCAAATTACTGCAAATTTCAATGCTGTGCCATCAACAACTGTCAGCATGCGAACCATTCAACGATACCTTATCGATATGGGGTTTCGGAGCCGAGGGCCCACTCGTATACCCTTTTTTCTGATGACTGCACGACACAAAGCTTTACGCCTCGCCTGGGCCCGACAATACCGATATTGCACTGTTGATGACTAGAAACACGTTGGCTGGTCCGATGAGTCTCGTTTCACATTGTTTCGAGCGGATGGACGTGTTCGAGTATGACGTCAACCAAATTAATCCAAGCCGCACGTCAACAGGGACTGTTCAACCTGGTGGAGGCTCTGTGATGGTATGGGGCGTGTGGTGTTGGAGTGATATGGGACCCCTGATACGCCTAGATGCGACTCTGACAGGTGATACGTACGTAAGCATCCTGTCTGGTCACCTACACCCGTTCATGCCCATTGTTCATCCCGATGGACTTGGGCAATTCCAGCAGGGCAATGCGACGGCCAACACGTTCAGAATTGCTACAGAGTAGCTACAGGAACACTCTTCTGAATTTAAACTTCCACTGGCCACCAAAATCCCCAGGCATGAATATTATTGAGCACATCTGAGATGCCTCGCAACGTTCTGTTCAGAAGAGACCTCCACCCCACTCGTACTCACGATTTTATGGACAGCCCTGCAGGATTCGTGGTGTCAATTACCTCCAGCACTACTTAAGACATTAGGCGAGTCCATGCCACGTCGCGTTGCGGCATTTCCACGTGCTCGCGGGGGCCCACGATATTAAGCAGGTGTACCAGATTTTTTGGCTCTTCAGTGTATAAAAAAAATACATTTGTGTAATTTTTGAAAAATCTATAGAATACATCAAAATGACATTCATGTCATGTTATTCGGTGCATATAATGCTATCCATACAAAATGTTTAAAGAAAAAATTGGAACCCTATTAGTGAAAACCTTGTTTTCAAAATTGCCTAAATTTCAAGGAAAATTAAATTGCAAGAAATTTAAAAATTTCTTGCAAAATTACTCGAAAACTATTCATATTGTAAAACGAATTCAATGACTTCATTTAAAGATCTAATATTAGAGAAGAGATTTTATTCAGAGTAAAAACTTGTATCTTCAACAGTTGAAGCAGTTTGCTGGAAACTTCTAAACCTTTGAAATTTTTGGGGACTAAGTTAATTAAAGAAAGTAAAAATTTTGCTGTAAATCAATTTATCGGTATCAATGACCCACAAAACAAGGATTCTGACGACACATGTTAGAGGAAGTACTTAACTAGATTCAGGGATAAGATTTAACCACATTTTTGGTATCAGGGATCTACAATACTAATTTTTCTACTGAAAATTGCTGTTTTTCACAACAGTTTTACATAACTTTCTCTATACCACTTATATAGTATGCAAGAAAGTACAAAATTAATGTGTTCTGATGTTCAGAAAATTAATATACATTAGAAACCCTTCAGTTTGATTTGAGATATTTTTATTAGTAGGTATGTAACAAAACTACAGCATGGAAAGGAAAAAAAACCCTCCAACAACAATATTATGTTTTTCAGTATTGAAACACTTTTTTTTTCGTTATAAATAAAAGTAGTAGTTAATGAAAAAATTATGTAATACAATGACATAAAAAGTCCCTTTTTGTTAAAAACGCAAAGGAGATAAAAAGTGAAATACTACATAATCCTTCTAAACGGGCAATGAAAACACAACGAAGATATGTTTGTATCACATAGATGTGAGAAATGATAGGTTGTTCCAAAGTAAGGTACGAGTCATGTGAATGTTATGATGTGAATATCTGATGAGCAAGACATGTCAAACCATCTCATCAATCATTAATGGACTGTTTTAATTTTGATTTCACCTTGGCCTTTGGCATAAACCTCAAACAGCCTACATGTGGATGTCTTTAAAAACATATAACATTAATTAAAAAAATATTTCATTACACATGGAGATCATTTAAAAATAAAATAATAATAATAATAATAATAATAATAATAATAATAGTAATAATAATAATAGTAATAATAATAATAGTAATAAGAAAAATAAAAAATAAACACTAATAAATAATAATAATACACAACATAATAATAATAATATTGATATTGAACACATAATAATAATAATAATAATGAATTAATAAAAATATTCCATAAGTTAAAAAAATCTAACTTAATAAGATGCCCCATGTATGCAAAATATAAGCACTTCAAAAATATTATCTGCTATTGCAACACAAATCAAAAATCAAAGAAATAGAAGTGATATTACTATTTCGAACTTTACCCTACCAACAAAGTAATGGTTACTAACAAATGCTAACTCGTTAGCATGGCACCCATTTGGTATTGGCAAGATACTACCGACATCAGACTCAGTCTACTACCACTGTTACAAATTCTGTTCATATCACAAAAGATATTATATTAAGCCTCTGAATAGATTAAGCAAATATGTGAATAATTTTGTTTAGAAAAATCATTAATTAAGCACTGGTTGCATATTAAAATAATTTTTTTTAATGTAATAGTTAGAGCCCGGAAGTTTGGCACAACGCCTTTTATTATTCTTACGATTTTAAGACTTAACAAAAGAAATCACTTAATTGTCTTTTTGGGGTTGTCTTAGATTTTCATTTTGTCCTTTTTTCTGCCTATTTTAGCTTCTGACACCTATTTTTACAATTTTGCCCTTTTCTGTCTTTTTCATCAACATTTTGCTTTCTTCACCTGGCACTGATTTTGATCAAGCTGGAAACATACCTGTAAGTCGAAGGCACAGTCGTTATTTGTCTTTCTGTGGAAGTGGAGGCTCCAGGACCAGGTAGTGTTAAAAATCTAAATGAAAAAGGAAGATTATACCAGTGAAGATTTTTTTCCCCCCCTCTTTCTTTCTTTCTTTCTTTCCTTCTTTCTTTTTTCCATTGATGCCGATAGGCTTTGTTTGCTCACAAGAAATCCCATCCAACTTTTGAGTATGGGCCTCCAATCCCTTTTGAGAACAAAACTCTGAATATGATGTACCCTTCTCAGTGCTGGAAATTACACAAGTGAAAAGAACAAAAAAAATTAATTCGGCTTTCACTGATGCCATTTCAAGATTCAAAAGAGAGTCCACAACAGCATTTCAAACAGACTATCGCAAATAAAACAAAGTCATAGTCATCATACCAGGTGGTCATGTGGAATCAAGATTACAAAGTAAAGATTGTTTCCTTACACATAAGTGCAAATGTAAATTTCAAAATTAGAATACAACTTTTAATCATTTTAATTATTATTTTTTTTACAATTATTCCTTTTAAATGATTTTTCATTATTTACATGCATTTATGCATCCCTACTTCAGCCAAAATAAAAGCCTTTTTGCATGCCTATTTTAAGTACAATAACCGCCTGAACTTCCGGGCTCTAGAAATAATACGGGGTTTTAAAATCCGTTTCAAGTCCATTGATAAAATGGGACACAATTCTGTTGAATATTTGAATTTGTGTTGTACGCTTTTAGAACTGCTCAATTGTTTTGGTACACCCACATCTACACTATACAAAAACCATCAATTCAGGACCTGAAATGACTTTACGCTATCATCAAGTGAGAAAGATTTGAGTAAAATATGGAAATAATGAATAGTAGAAAAATATCAGGAAGAGAAAACAAAATTAGTAAATGAATTATTTAAATTAATTCAATTATACTACTGACTGTCCTTTTTGAACACTCTCTGAAGTATATTAGATACAAAGTAAATCCTCCAACTAAATTCATATCTTAATCTACTCACCTAATTGTTGATTCTTCTAGAGGTACTACATTAAGGTGTTGATGCTTAATATCCAATTCAAAATCTGAATCATGAGCATCTTGACTGGTTTCTCCGTCTTCTTCTTCTTCAGAACCTGAATCTGTTGGAGATCGCACTACAAGAGAGGTTAAACAACACTATTCATGCAATAAAAATTCCTGATTAATACTTACGTTTTCTTACAGAATCAATTTGTTATTAACAAAAGAATCATTCAATTAATTCGGTTCCTAAAAAATTACATTAATATATAATTCTGTTTTGAAACCATACTCAAAAGCAACTAAATCCAACCCCACAATTTCAAAGTGCACAAAAGTACAAATTGTAAAATAAGCTTCATTCACAATCTAACAAGAATTAGGAGACATTTTACAATATGCTAAGACTCTTCAGACTCTTTTATTATAATATTTATTTTATTAATTTATTTTTATTTTTTGTTTGTTTGAAAATAAAAAGTTGAATTTAGTAACTTCTGAGGTTGGACTATAATACTTCCTTTAACAGAACACTGCAAAGTAGTTTCAACAAGAATTTAAGAAATTTATTTAAACATTAACCCTCCAGCAGTCGCATCAGCAGTACAAGCACATGCTGCATTCAGTGCTGCACCTTTGAAATAAATATGTTTCTTGAGTTTTAATGGAAGAGAGATAATAACTTAAGACTCTCAATTCAGCATATTTTACCTTAATTTGAAATAATTAAAAGAGAAATAGCTCTCTTTTCAAAATGAAAGCCTGAAACTTGAAAAGAGGATAATTGTTGTGATCTGATACTAGGTCTCATCTACTTCCAACTTTGGTTTTATTTTCTCACATACTACATTTGTTGATTGATTGATTGATTGTTAGTGATACCAGGCATGTTACCTGCTGAGGTCATTAGTCCCTAAGTGTAGTATATGTATTCAATTGGAGGTGTCAGTGATCTTCCCCGCTGCTGGACGGCAAGATCCAGCAACGACTTATGTCAGCTAGTGGGGTTTTCCCCCACCAGATATCTTCCACTAACGGAGCACCGCCCCAGCCAGAACAAGTTCTAAGATCAGCACCTGACCAGTCTCCTGACATATGTGGTAGTGAAGTGCATGTTAGTGTAAGTGTGTGTAAATAAGGAGTGAGGATAGGACAAGGAAGAAGAAGGGAAGATCACGTGTGATCCATGGCCTGTTAGGGTAGCTCCCATATTTGCCTGGAGTTGATCAGAGAAACCATGGAAAACTACCCATCAGAGTAGCCAGTCACTGGAAGTCCTCCAGACAGCGACTGAATTCAACCTAGCTGACGAGCTAGAGTCAAAAATCCTGTCACTGACTACATTCATAGTGTACAGTAAGTTCTATGTTTATGAAATGCTATCAGTGATTTTTCGGCAGAAAGATTCATATTGTAGGTTCCTGATCATGAGAAAGGAGAAAATTTGTGTTCCTATATGAAGTAAATGACCTTCTCTAATTGTATTGCCATTATCCATGTTTCGAGGGTTGTTGATGCCAAAAAATAACTTTATGGCATCATGTCTGTCAGTGAACAATGCTACCAGCTAAATCCTAAGCAGAATTTTCACCAAAATGGATATTCCCACATAGACCTGGTAATGCTGCAGTATTTTGAATTGGAAAATAATTTTAATTATTCGGCATACTTTAAATGAAGCCTCAAGGATATTATTTAATTTCAATGGAAAAAAAATGTAAATCAAATCAATAGAAAAAGTTGAGAGATGAACTCGGTTTTATGGACAAAAAAGATAAGGTGAGTGATTCTAATGATTCAAGAAAATTGTTGATTTTGTTGCAGATAAAAATCCAAATTCAAAACATGTCTAACTCAGGGTAATTTGAATTTCTATTACCAAAACTAAATAATAAAATTAAATATCGATAAATATGATATCTTTAATTGCGTGGAAACATGGTGGGTCCCTGACATTTTGAGTTCAGAATTTAACTGAAAGAATGTTATTATTTATAGAAACAACCATAATACTGCAAATAGTGTATAAAGTAGAGGAGAGGGTGTTCTTAGAGGTGTTAAAGATATGTTAGAGGTGTTATGATTGAAGAATCCTCTGATGTTGAGCAATTGAATGTGTTGCAATCATAAAATTTTGAGATTATAAGTTGTGGATTTCTTTTCACCATTGATTGATATAGACATTTTTTATGCTGTATATGAAAATTCTTGAATCTTTGAATTTGTAAATCAAATGTCAAATGATTGATTCTTGGTGACTTCAATCTCCCATGAGTTCCTTGGGAGCTTGATAGACTGCCAAGTTACTTTGGATTTGTTGATGATGTTCAATGTTCACGAAAGAAACTGTTCAATGTTCCAGGTTTCCTCAATATATTTCAAGTTCATTTGTAAACGAGTACAAAGTGATGCTTGATCTGATTTTTTTAGATTCTGATGACTTCTCAAGACTCATGTGCAGCGGAATCTGTTGTACCTGCTTATTCTTATCACCCACCACTTACTGTAGATTGTTTCTGCTCAGTGTAACAGATTGTAATGATTGTGATAGGTTGATTGATTGATTGATTGATTTTTTCATGTTTCTGAGCACGTCAACTGCTTTGGTCATTAGTCCCATAAGTGTAGTGCATGTCCCCCCCTCAGAAGATGACGGTGATCTTCTCCCGCTGGATGGCAAGATCCGGCGCTGACCTACCGTCGGCTAGTAGGGTTTCCCCCAAATCCAGACTCTCCCACCAGCGGGGCACTGCCCCAGCCGGGACAAGCTCTAAGTTCCTGACCAGTCTCCCGGAATATGTGGTAGTGTAGTGCATGTTAGTGTAAGTGTGTGTGTTTGTAAGGGGAAAAGATAGGACAAGGAAGAGGAAGGGAAGATCGCACGCGGTCTGTGGCCCGTTTGGTAGGGTACTGCTCTGGCATTCGCCTGGTGTTGATTGGACAAACCACGGAAAACTACCGATCAGAGCAGCCTGCCGCTAGAATTCTCCTCCAGACAGCAACTGAATTCGGCCTAGCTGAAAAGCTACAGTCGAAAATCCTGCCGCTATCAGGACTCGAACCTTGGACCTCCAGGTCAGAGGTGCTGCAGTGACATCAGTTGATACACTGAGCTACCACTCCCGGTGATTGTGATAGGTGGGAATATGATTTTAATGCAGCTCAGTCTCCCAAAATGTGTGGTGGCGTAGTGCATGTTAGTTAAGTAAGGGGGTGAGGATAGAGCAAAGAAGACAAAGAAAAGATGCACAGTCCATGGCCCATATATTAGGGTTAGGGCACTGCACCAGCATTCGCCTGGTGGTGACCAGAGAAATCACAGAAAACTACCAATCAAAGCAGTCAGCCACCAGAATTCTCCTCCAGACAGTGACTGAATTCGACCTAGCTGACAAGCTAGTGTCAAAAATCCTCCCACCAATAGGTCTCAAACCTAGGAGGGTCAGAGGCACTGCAGTGAATCAGCTGATACCTTGAGCCAGCTTTCCTGGTTGTGTACTCCTTAAGAGTCACTCAAAAACTAATCATGCAGCACTAAGTGCTGCAACACGTCTGCCAGGGTTAATGTTATGATTATAAATTCATTTCATGCAAGAGTAATGCACTTGACGTTACCTTTTCGTTCTTTTTTGACATCTTTGGGATTTTCAGAAGTTGAGGAATCATCATCATCTTCCACAACATCACTTTCGTAACCTTCTTTTAGGCGCTCCACTACTTCTATATAATCCAATTCAGCCAAGTACTCATCTCCATAGTTCTTGCCACCCTTAACAAAAACACACTAAATCACTCATTAGTTAGAACAAGAAGTATTAGTACATTTTATTACATTTCTCATTTCTTATATAAAATAAATTGTTAATTTTAAATTACCTTGTATTTCACGCAAATTTATGGAAAAAATACTCAAATTTTTAAAAAATTGTACATGACCGTATTTCAAAATCTATCCTCATGAGACATATTTCATTCAGGGGGAAATGTTTTTTTGTTTGTTTGTTTTTTATTTATTTATATAAATATCACTTTCAAATTCAAGGGGCCGCGGCATCAACCAGATTGATTGTGGAATATCAATTTTGGAGAAAATCGGATGAACAGTTTAGGCACTAGCATTGGTCAAACACAGACAGACCGATGTTAGATTTTTTGGTATCAATGATTCACAAAACATGGATTCTAGCTACACCATGTGATGGCCCTGTAATATGAGTTTTTCTGCCAAAAATTTGCTGTGTTTTGTGTAGCATATATAACTTTCTCTCTACTCAATAGTGAGAAAGTAAAAACATTTCTATTTGTCCCTTTGAAATAAAATAAAAGAAGCTAAAGTACACAATCATATTTACAGTGGAATTTCCAAACAATCAACAAGTATAAACAAGAATAAACATGTTCTATGTGCCTCAAGTAATTACCTTGTTTTAACTGCAAAACACAAACTTTTGTGTAATCTGGGATATCATAAGAGAAGCATAGAATTTTCAAAATATCCAAACTAACAATTTGTTTATTTCCATCTACTTATATTTTATAAAATAAAAATGCAAAAACAATATTATATTTAATAAAAAAAAATTAATAATAAACAAATAAAGTAATTAATTCATATACATTTTGTTGATGACCTAATTTGACATTTTGAGATAATCTATCACCCAATTATTGAATTTCACTTTTAAATACTTTCTTCAAGTAAAGCATTACTTGCAAAACAAGATTACATTAATGAATATGCCACATAAAGGTTGAAAACTAAATATTAAACATCAGGAGCATATCTCTTTCCTGAATTGCATAATTTTTCACTCAACATAGTTTTTTAACTACTCAGGTATTCCATAGTACTACTTAAACAATTTATGTATTATACTTTTGAGTATGAAATAGAGGTGCATGCCAAAGGCAACCGGAATTGGTTGCCTATTACCAAAAATCTACTTTGATAAGCAATCTAAATTTAAAAGCAATATATGAAAATCACCAATAATGTGTTTTATTTGTGTTAAACCTACAGATCAGTGTTTTTTTCAGTTAAGTATAACAAGACATGCAGAATGTTTGGAAATTCCATTTTTTTGTGTAATAAAAAAAATTGAACTTACTTCATTAGCTCCTTGCTCAGTCAACAAACGCCCTGCATAAATGCAGATAAATGCACCATGAGGCACATCATTCAGACACCGTATTCCCCAACCTCGGTTCTCAGTCTTGAACACTTGCAGGCGTAGCTGCAAAGGATGTTGGGCTACACGGTTAAAACACGTGCTGGCACACTTACACCTGCAAGGGTCAAGAAGCATAACAAGACACCAATAGTATTAAATAACAGAAGAAAAACGGGAACAAGTAAAAAGACAAACAGCATAATCCAAATTATGAATCCATTTAAAGAACACAAAAAAAAAAAAAATAACAATAATAATAATAATAATGTCACTGTAACAGATTTAACATTATCTACATTTTTTCCCCTTTCTTTCTCTTTGACTTAAGTAAGTTATTTAATTATAGTGGCAACTTGAACAGAAATAAATAATATAATACTTTTTTTCAGTTCTTACTTACCTTGAATTACATTCATAAATGCCTGTCATTACAGGTTCTCTCAATCTTTTAAATAAAAATCCTACAGAGTTATCCACTTTACCCCCAGGTCCATCGCTGTGCCTTGAATAGTAAGCTGCCAGCAGGCACATTTATCTTTATCCTAGGCAAAAGAACAAACTAAAATTTTAAAAGAAATTACAAGGATTCTAAATCAATTATTCAGTTGCGATTATCTGATTAAATTTAGAAACATTAATATATTTTGTACTTAAATAAAAATGTATATTAGTTGGAATTACGTTTTTTATTAATGTATTTTATTAGTTTAAAACATTTATTTCTTAAGAAATTAAGCCTCTTACCATGGACTCAAAATCACAAAATAACTTCTATGCATCAAAATTTCACAAATGTTTTTTTGAATGGTGTATACTAGAAAAGAAGTTCTCATCATTCTGATGAAACACTTTGGGGGAAAAAAGGGAGAAAAAAAAAATCTTTTTGAAAGAAATTATCCTCCAATGCAGTTTTTAAATTAATATTTGGACACACAAACAGAAGTCCTACCTGACAATCATCAGTGCAATCACAACTAACAAGAAATTCTGGATTGGTATTAACATTAACACCTTCCATAGGTAAACGAACAGTTGAGTATTTAACATATTCTGGTTCGGTGTGATCTCTATCATTAACACATGGAACTGGTACATTTTCACAACCATATGACAAATCCTGAAACAAGACCAATACCACTTCACCAAATATAAATAAATTAAAATTTTACCATGAAGCAATATGTACATCATAATGAACTACAATCACGTTTAAAAAAATACAGTAAACCCTTATTAGCATTTTCTTACTTAACACAAATTTTACAGTGATCTCAACAAAATTTGGGTCATGGTAAGGAAACACACACATACAGATAAAGAAATACTGATAAATTAAAAATAAATGGATAACACAAATTTTATAGGGACTCCAGTTATAGTGAACTAGTCGACTCCAGATATAGTGAACCTGAACTTCAGCTATAGTGAACATGGGAAACAAGTCCTGGATGTTATTTGTATCTCATATGTTATTAGGTGAGTAGAAGGGTCTTCGGAGAGCGGGACGGTGTTCCAACAGTGGAAGAGGCATTTGAAGATTTCAAGATTGAATTACGATACTTAGAAACATAGGGCAATGCAAAATCAAGAACAGAGAGAGAATGATCTCTGGCGGGATAGGGATTTAGAGAAATTACTAATGAAAATTGAACGAAGCAAACAATTGAACATAATTTATTTTTTAAGGATAAATGAAGATATTGAAATTTTCAATTCATGCTGTTAATGAATTTTGCTGTACCACTATACTAATAAAATCAATCATTGTTGAGAAATTCTATTTAATTTTGACATCATCAGAACATTATGTACACAGCTTTCCAACTCTTTGCCAACTGCAAGTGGAGTCCTTCAGGGATCGATTTTATGCCCTATTCTCTTCCTCCTATACATAAACAATATGCCCTCAACTATTCGAAATGGAAGAACAGTTCTCTTTGCAGATGATACGAATATTCTTTGCAATAAAGAAACTGTAAACAATGTCAGATGTTTCAAATTGGTTCTGTAATAACAAATTAATAGTTAATTAAAAGAAAATGGTTTCAATGCAATTTTTCATTTCAAATAAACAATTCTGTACTCCACTGAAAATGAACGGTTTACCATTGACTGATGCTAAGGCAACAAAATTTTTAGGTCTCTCATTTCAGTCAAACCTCAAATGGAACATCCATTTAAATGAATTGAACATAAAATTAAGTTCATTATGCTACACATTCAGAATTCTTTCAAATTCAGTCAGTCTTCATACTGCTCGTTGTGTATATTTCATGAATGTTCATTCCCGCCTGAAATATGGCATAATATTCTGGGGATATACATCTTATAGCTCCCAGACTTTTAGATTACAAAAACGAATTGTACGAATAATAACCAAATCCCACCTACATGATTCTTGTAAGCCTCTCTTTATTAATCTAGGAATTTTACCATTACCTTGCCTGTTGATCTTCGAATCAGTGGTTTTTTGTCAAAACTGACTTGCTTAAGGGTGGCAATATATTTTCAGAAAACACCAATGTCCATAACTATAACACTCGACATATCCATCATATTCATCAGGTGACAGTATCAACAGCTTATTACAAAATATTCACATACAATACATGTACATTATTTTACACTTTGCCACATTGCATTAAATGATTAAATTCGATAGAAAAGTTTAAATCCCAGGTTTCTGCTGCATAACTGTTTCTATACAATTAGAGACTATACTGAGCATTACAAGGAAAGTAACATTAATTTTAACAGTGATATTTAATGTGTTATTTACCATTTAGACTGTATAATTCTAAACGACCTGTAACAAGTATTGTACCGCAGTTTGTTGGTCCATGACCCCATCTCTATCAGGTTTTTCATCCAGTTTCCCTGATGCTTTGAGCAAATGCTGAGATGGCCCCTTGTTTTGCTTCTGGACATGTAGCTTCAGTATCTGTGCATGTCTTCTAGAATTCAGTGAGAAATATGTTATTCAAATTATCATTCTCCATGTTGTTGCGGCAGGAAGTATTATTCCTTGACGAAGGATATGATGAGGGATAAGAACTCAAATTTATTGCTGATTTACCCTTGAAAATATATTTTATTACATCAGAGCAAATATTTTGTTAACAATCCTTGCAAAAAACACTCATTTCCTTCTGTATTCAAAATTCAAGTAATATATGTCTGAGGATAAGGATCACAGAATTTTGAAAACATGCACAGAATTCACTTCTTCCCATTGCATTTCACTCACAGTTTTTAACTGTTTTTGATATTAAATAAATAGTGAACCAAACATGAGAGTCACCAGAAGTTCACATACCCGGAGTTGACTATACAAACACTAATTATTTCAGTTCCTTGGGATTCATGTTCACCAGACTTTACTGTAATAAACTATCTGAAACTGGCATAATTTAACCATTTACTCCGACTTAATTACAATTACCTTGATATTGATGAAGCCTGATGGCATCACAAACTCAGCAAAGCAGTGCACCCAAGAATCATAATCAAATAAATCAACAGATAATATACTCTTTGATACCCGCAGGTATCGGTGAAGTTCTTCCATATTCCTAACCCGCCTACCACAAGGAGTTCGATAAACAACAATTTTTTTCCCTTTACATCTGGTGATGTGTCTGTAAAATTAGAATAAATCTGGTAAAAATTCAATTTAATATCACAACAATACTATCAGTATTAATTGAAAGGAAAATCTGGCACAATACCTTTGCCAACCATGTAACTGGGGAAGTACTAAAGGATTGTACCTCCTGATTTGAGTGGAATCATATTTTATTCCATCGATACAACGATGTCCACATTGATGAGGAACAAATCTGCGGGGTACGTGTGTTGGATTAATGTAAATACTCTGGAAAAAACATGCCAAGAAACAACACATTATGAAGGATTTTTAATATTCAAAATGAGATTGAAAACTAAATTAATAATCATCTGAAATTTGCATTAAAGATGGCATACAAAAGTAAGAATATTACTGAATACTAACTTCCACATGGCCAGAACTCATCTCTCTCTGTGATTGAAAAAGGAGGGCCTCCAAATGATCCCGGCTACTGTCAGAACGCTTACTGGTACTTTTCTTGGCTACAGCACGTGATGGTAAAGACCGCTCTGAATTGCGGTACTCATCATATGCTCCTGAAGAAAAAGAAAAACAAGGATGAAGCTGTCAATATAGCAGTCCCCTAGTACCTACGAAATCCCCTTCTATGAAAAGAAGACAAAAACAACAGAAAAAAGTTGCCTGCATTTTATATTCAACAGGCTGAAATAACAGAATCCATCATTATTTTTTAATTAATATTTATTGCTATTTAATTATTCAATTAATAAATGTTTAATTTAAAATTACTTAATGTTCTCTACATTACAAACTATTTATACAGCAAAAATAAAAGAGGTATCAACTACCTACATTGTACTGAGAAAGATACTGAAAAAGTAAAGGAGTACACATACTTCAAGAGTAAGATCACTAGTGCAGAAGGAAATATATATTTGCTTTCAATGGTGTGGTACATGGAGGCTTCATTTCATATATTACAATAAATGCAAGCAAGGGATGTATTGTCGGATTCGAAGATCAGCAAAGAACAGAAGTGTCTGATCTATGGTGCTGTAGAAAGTTTTTCTAAAATGTATTTATTCATTTATTTATTTATCACATGGGTTATTTTGCAGAGATACAAGCATTGGACACAGTTCCCCACCATAGGCATCCTTTGAAACCTCCGCCAAGGGTCTAGAGGGTACCTTTATTGAACATGCATGCCCTGTGGCGTCACCCTATAAGCGCAAGAATATGACATACTTTCTCTGCCAGATGTCAGTCTCATATCCGAGTTCTCTGGATGTTGAGAACGTGAGATCTCGTTAAGACAGGAAATTGCCGGAGGGATTTAATTTTGCCGGGCACCTGCTAGTGTTCTATTACATGCCATAAGCATGACATGACCTCTGTGGGATTTTTTGGTCTTTGAAAATCCATGCATTTCAGCCAGCCACTGAGGGCTTAAAGGCCAGTAAGCTAACCTCTTGCCCACCAAGGCACACTGTAGAAAGATGATTCAAGTTAAATGGTGTTATGGCAACAGTGACCAAGTAGGAAATTGAAAGAGAAAAGAAGAAAGAAAACTAGAGAGAATTTTAACAGCAAGAAACAATTAATTAATCAAACACATACTGAAGATAATAAAGTAATGTTGAAACAAGAATGGAAGGAAAAAGTGTTGAGGAAGAATAGAACAGACATACATTCAACAGATTATGAACAACATAAAGATGTAAAACTACAGAAAATTGAAGGAACATAAGTGAGATGTGAGAGTTGCTACGTATCAACTTCCAAAGAAATACAAGCCTAATTAATCATTATTGGCAAACTGTTTGTAAATAACAACTTTCTCCCAAAGGCCTTTCCATATTCGGCTAGTAGTCTCCACATTCACAGGATTAAGAAACAGTTACTTAAATTGGACACAATGCAGTAACTATCTCTAATTAACGATCTTTCTTCAAATATGAAACGTGCATATCATAACGAAAGACACATGCAATGTCACAGGCCTTGAGAGACAGGGACATAGGGTGGTGTCCCCGAGAATGTATTACGAGGGGCATTCCAAGTCCCTTTTGTATCTTCACCCTTATACCCATAAATTGTCCGTATCTCTTAATAAAACAATCCATTAAGCTATGCTATGGGATATTGGACTACAGAAAGGGCACTATAGGGAAATGTTCCCCTATTCCCATAAAAGGGTGTAAACACAAAGATGGGCATTATAGAAGCTTCTAGCTTAGGCCCTTCTCAGCTAGAATTACCTTGAAAGTATGGCTTGGGGATAAAAAAATTACATTATTCCTTTGTAATTTTTGAAAAGTCAAGAGTTCAACGAAAATGAGAGCATTCTTTTACTTTTTTTAAATGCAACAGTGAAAACACATTTTTTTTGCATTTTTTTTTTTTAATGCATTCTGTGGAACATCCTCAAATATTGTGTCACAAAATCTAAAAATGAATAAATAAATATAGGCACAAAAGGAAACTAAAACTTTAAAACAGTCAAAATTACTGCTTCTGTTGTTCTAGTGTTAATCGTAAATAATTACACAAAAATGATTTAATTGCTCTTCAAATTTTTGAGTTATTAATGGTGAACTAGCTTAAGGGGAGAAGGACATCCCTATCTTGCCTATGTTAATTTTATGATTTTTAGTTACGCATATCTCAAAAACTATTTTACTTACAGGGTTTATTTTTTAAATATTTAACATTTAAACCTAAATCAACTCAAAAATCTGATATACAATCATTTGTTTTTGAACAGGAATTTTTATTAAATTATGAAAAAAAATTACATTTTATTTTGATAATTTTGTTGCTTATTATGACTTTACAAACAATGTAGATAGTGCTATAAAAAATTAAATACGTACTACTATTTTTCCCGAAGATAAATGTTCCTAAAGTTAAAAAAAAAAATTAAAAAATTTGACTTCAAAGATTCGGTGCTAAATTTTGCATGTACTCAATCACTCAGTGCATTTCGATTCCATATTTTGGGTCATCTGGAACCTTTCCTTTTAGCTTAACGATTCTTTTCCTGTTTTAGGAGATGCTTTATTTATTTTTTTGATTTGCACGTTGTTTGGCAATGGAGGATAAATTTGGTATTTCTTTCAATAGATGTTGCTGATTATTTCAAATTACAATTGGGTTTTATTTACACAACAATACTTTACTTCATATTTACTTCTATATTCACAATTACTTCTACATTCATACAGCTATTTAAAATACAACTTCAACAATGTACTTATTTCTTATTCACAACAATAGGCATTTGATTTAGAATAAACGCTAGATGTGAACAGTGAAGCCATGAACTGCAAACAATATCTCAAACTGCGCAAATATCTAAAAAGATTTTTTTCCCATTCTACATTCCTCCAAGAGTTACATCCGCTCGTTATATGCCCTAGCTACTGCATAGTTCCATTAAATATTATTTTTAGGGACTAAAACATAGTAAAACGTGCATAAAATATATATCAGCATGTTCAGGAGAAGACTTAGAATAAAATGGCGCAAATTATGAAAAATCAATTTTTATTCCAATTTTTTCATGTGCTTCTCCTCTTAAGATTAAGCTAGCACCCCACAATTGGTTAACACAAAAATAAATATACCATCTCGATAGAACGATTTAATTGTGGCAGGTGCGCCCAATAGCTCACTATTAATTATGCGGATGTCTCAAGAGCAATTAAATTAATGTTTGCGAAATTAATTAGCAATTAAATAGTTCTACAAGACAGCATTTGTTTTTTTGGTAAAAGATTGCGGTGTGCCACCTTAATCTTAACCTAGCTCATCGTTCATTACTTGGAAGTTTAAAAAGCAATTAAATCAATTTTGTGTAATTAATTAACAATTAAATAGTTCTAAATGGTGGCAAACGTGTTTTGTGGTAAACGTTTGTGGTGTGCCAGTTGAAATCTTAAGGGCTAATTCACCATTTCAAAAAATTGTACATTATTTAAAGATTAACTTTAAACAATAGATTTTATTAAGAAGAAAACTCATATTTTGAAGGAATTGGGACCATATTTATAGATAGACAAATTTTTGTAACAATTTACTTTATAAGCATGCACAAGTTTCAAGAATTGTTGTCCCAATCATCAGGCTGTAAAATTGAATGATAAAAATATGGTAAAAAGTTTAAAATTATTTATCATACAATAGAAAAATAGAGAAATTATAGTATCTATTGCATTATAAATCATTTTAAACCTTTTACTATATTTTTATCATTCAATTTTTACAGCTTGATGATGGGACAACAATCCCCGAAACTGTTGTACGCTTATGAAGTAAATTGTTCAATTTTTCTGTTTATAAATATGGATCCTAATGCCTTCAAAATATATAATTAATTAAAGACACTAAATAGGTGAAATAAGAAAATCTCATCTTCAATCTTCATCTTCAAGAAGGGGGCAAAAAAGGCAAATTTCAAAAATGAGATTTCACTTTAATATCAGACTTGCATCTTTTGTATACGTGAATTTCGCTCTATTTGATCAATTATGTTTTAATTTGGAGCCATTTTTTGAGAAAATTTAGTAGTAAATTCCTCTTGGCTGTCCGGGTGACACCAAGTCAAAAGCTGTGATGCCTGTGATACCACGTCGAAAGACCATGACAAGATGGCTGAAACATCAGCATCACAGCTTTTGACGCAGCGTCACCCAGTCAGCCAAGAGCATTCGGAAAACTGGCCAAGCAAGCCTAGTAGTCCAGTCAAATGGTGCTAAAAAAGCACAAATACCGGAAAGTTTCAGTGTAGTGTTGATATTTGGTACCTGTATTTTTTTGGGATGTCGCTGAACATGAATATCAGGTTTGCCAACAAGAATTTTGCCTGGAAACACATTTTTTAAGCACAAAATAAGTAAAAATCATGATTTTTTTTATTTTTCCAAAATAACTCAAAAGCCATCAATTTTTCATAAATAACGGTCCTACATAAAATAAAAGAAGATAAAACTACCTACAATTAATGTCAGTAAGATATTTTTTCCAATTAACGCTTTAGCCATGAGAGCCCCGTAAAATTTGGTGATATATGCAAAACAAAAAACCTGTAATAATCTCACATTCTCTCAATATAACAAACACTATCTATTTTTCGTAAATTTTAACCTAATAAGAAATGAAAGATGATAAAGTTGCCAACATTTTTTGTGTTTAAGGTTTTCTTTTAGGATAAATGGTGTCGCAGTTAGTGTGCAAACTATGCCTGGATGTTACTGTGAAAATGGCACAAAATCTCCCTCCTGCACTACTACTGCTCTTATGTTGTTGTTTTCTTTTTTGTTTTCTTAACATCCAATAAAGTTGGGTACAATTAAATGTGGTTCCCTTGTGAATTAGTTTACATTTTAATTGGCAAAAGAAAATATTTTAATTGACGTGAAAAAGGAAATTAATATTTTTGAAGAAAATGGACAGTATTTCATTATACATTCATACATTACATATACATTCACTATATATATTATATACATTCATTAATCATTATATACACATTATACATTCACTGTTGCGTAGGTTTCAAAGCCCTCATTTTTCATAGATATCAAGGCATTAGCAGGACTTCTATTACTATAACTCTTGAATATTATAATGTTTCTAATGATTGGCATTATCTAATATCTTGAAAAATATCCAGTTCCTTTTCCATTGGTTCGTCAGGTTCAATAGCTTCATCTTGGTTTCTTGTTCGAAGGTCCATAACTCACCTTTCAGTTCATTTTTCATTGTCATATTGTCGCAACACTTCGCAATTGAGACACATGTTATATCATTAAACCCTGCCTTCTTTCAGTCGCTTTTTTGTAGTTTTCAGAACTTGTGCAGGAAACAAACTTCAATAAAACTGACGTAACAAGTGGAACTAACAATTTGTCACAGGTGCCAGGCCATTATTCATTATTTTCCACCTCCACTGCTCTGGATTTTTCTACTTCTAGCCATTGTTGAACCTGATGATAAACTCTTAAAAAGTATTGCTGCGTTGCAGCTTCAGATGGTGGCAGTACAGTAATGTTTGCCTTGTATCTGAAGGTAGATTTAACAGACATATTTCACCTGACTGAGTAAAGTCAGGTTCTTCCCACTGGAGCCGAATAGTGAAACCAGAAAAAGTTCACCATCAGCAATCATCACATTAGTTCTGTTGGAGAATTTGAATGATTTTCTAGTCATCAAGATAGTGTTCTTGATCAGTCAGAAATACGTTTTTCCATACTTGACCAATGCTGAAGTGCTTTTGCAACCACTCTTTGCTTGTAAGGAAACAAATTTATTGGTAATTGTTTCGTTTATAGGGACAAGGGAAAATGTGGGTAAAGACACTTTGTCTTTCCCAGTTTTCAAAAAGGATACATTTGCATGCTTGCAGAGGGCTCTCATTATTACTAACAGATCTACAACTGCATCCTCACCAACTACAATCATGATCTCATTTGTTCAATCTAAAGACAAAACTGCATTCATTGTCAGTGTCTGTGACTTCCTTCACTTGTTTGCATGTGAATTTTTCAGATACAAACTTTGCAATCAACATTGCCATTAACCATCTTTTATTATTAGTGTTGGCAAGAAAATTTTCTTGAGATGCTATATGCATCATTGTGTCATCAAACACTACATACACAAGTTTTATAGACCTGTAACTTCACTAGGCACTTCAGAGTAGCCATAAAAAATCACTGCTGCTAGTAATTGATATTTTGACACATATTCAACATAATTGTCACAGAGAGACTTGTGTCAAAAAAAACTCTGATATAAAAACCAGTCAATTATTAGATATTGAACTTGGATACTGAATTGCTTGTTTGTTATTAGTTTTTAAATACTTTATAGAGATTGTTAAGGTCTGCCAACAAAGTTTGTGTGGACCCTTGCTTTTAAGCAAAAAGTTTGTATAAAAAACAAAACATCTTTCAATTCTTTCAAAATATCTCAGCCAGATATAAAAAGTACACTAATGCCATTTGAATATAGCAATGAGTCAATGAATATAGTCAATGAAAACCAAGGCCTTCAAAACACACATCGGTGGAGGTGCAGTCCATCTTCTTCCAAAATGTTAATTTTTTTCTCATAATTATTTCCCTACTTTCCTTTTTCTAATTAAAATGTAAACTGATTCACAAGGCACTATATTTATTTGTACTCAACTTTATTGGATGTAAATTGCACACTTGCAGAGTGCATAGAGAGGTTAAGTGCCACATTTTACTTTTACATTTTATTATAACTACAAAAGATTCTGTTATCTTACATACGTTTTCTAAGTAATTTCGCAAGCAAGTTAGCATTCCCTAGCACAAAACTGTAGTTTGTGGAATTTGGAAGCCCTCATTCAGGAGTATGAATCTATGAAGTTATCATTTCATCTTGTAATTATCAGTCTACATTCTTTTAACTCAGTGTGCCTTCAGGGCGGATGAAAGGAGAGAAGATATGCACAAGTCCTATAAATAAGTTTCGCCATCCTTGAATGAACTGCAGCTTAAATTAAAGCATCTTTCTATTAGAAATAGCTGCAGAACATATACTTTTCAGTTTGTTTATATATATTTTATTTTATTTCTCTAATACCTCCTCTTAATTTATAATATTTTTACAAAATATTGTAATCCTTAATTAATTATATTATAATAATATTTTCTTTGAATAATTAATGTATTAATAATGTAGCAAGCATTATTAAATTAATTTAGTCACATTTAATTATTTTTCTAAATCATTTGCGTTCAAAATAAATCTCTTGGTTAATTTGTAAAACAGAAAATTACAGCTTCTCAGTCAAAAAGGAATTGGAGTTAAAAAAATTGAAGACGACAATCTCATGACCAATAATAAGTTTTAGGGCTCAAATGATGAAAATCATCAACTCTTAAATACAAAGGCTTCCCTCTCACTTTCCTCACTTTCTACAACCTTCAATAAGAGCATGCACAAATGCAGAACAAAAATTATCAAATCAGATCACAAACAACAAATTCCAAATAAGAATGTTTCTCTGAAAAAAGAGGCTTGCTTAGTATTAGTAATTTCTTACCTTTCATTGTCGATCCCAGAATTGTGATAGTGACTTTAAAACATAGAAATGAAACCTTTGTTAGAAAACACGCATAGAAAATTGAAATTCAAAAGAAAGAAAGAAAAAAAAAACTGAAGAGGAAAAAATTTTAACAACAGCAAAATTTCAGAACTTCATATTGGTTTCCCTATTTTTTAAAGAACAGTTGGGACTCATACCATATATTTCAAAATACAGTGAAACTCCATTTACACGTTTCTCACTTATACCGGTTGTTGTGTGTGTGTGTTTTTTTGTTGTTTTTTTTGAGGGGGGTGGGTGTATTCACACTTATACATTCTAAATAGAAGTGCCTTTAAGACCGTATAATGTTCAAATGATCCCAGTGAGGTACGGGGCGACACGCGCCGAGAGCTCAAACTTGTATGTTACTCTAGCGCTCCTGCGGAGTGACCTGTTGCTCAACCTCTTGAGTCGAGTTCCCATCAATGGAATTTGTAATAAATAAGCTTGACTCGGACTAGTTGAGGGGGCCAAGACCGCGCAAGCCCGCGGGGCGGGAGTGCAAAGTCGGCTCCCGAGCCACCTTCTGTAGAGCAACTTCGAAAAATGTCAGTCGGGTGCGCACGGGAGCTCTCTCAGGATCTCAGGAGGCGACGGCTAGCTCTGAGGGAAAGTCAAAGCATCCTTGGGAGAGAGTAACGACATAGATGACTAATAAGTGAGAAAGTTTGTGCACTGACTGTCACTCTCTGAAGGCCCTTTTGCTCGCTGTCATAACATTGGAGAACCTGTCCGTAGCGGCGTAGCACAGGCAATTAATGAAACTGATCACTTTTCCGGGCGGCAGGTGTCGCCAGGCTGGGGGCTTTGGCAGGTCGTGTGCTTCCTGTCACTCACGCGGAACACAGTGTTTGACCCACGGAATCCCAAGTAACATCAAGCTTGAAACCGAAGCTGCCAGCCACGGGACGCCGACGTGAGTTGTAGCCCACGCAGAACACAACCTTTGTTTCCGCAGTGAAATCAATAAGGTCATCAGTAAGGCCCCCATTGCGTGTCCATTCTAACGAAAAAGAGTGGTAGAGGAAAAGGCAACCCCTCTCAATACATGATAAAATAAAATTTTTAAAAGTTATTAGGGAGAGTGGCAATAAAAAAAGGATAGATATTGCTAAAGAACTGGCAAAACGATAGTGCAAAAATACTGAGTTTTTATTTTGCTCATAATATTCAATTTCAGTTGTGTGTTTTTCTCACACATTCTTTTTTCCCTTCAGGCCCCAGAAAAACATATTAGAAGTTTTACTGTATTATGAACAATAACAGAGGTAAAATTGAATTATGTATTATATGAGTCACTGCCAAAAGAAAGCTTGAAGAAAACTAGAAAAAAGGACTCCCTATGGCGAATAAAAATATTTGTTCAGAAAACAAGGTAGCATGATATTTCATCAATGAAAAAAATAATTTACGAATACAAAATATGAAAAGTTGTTTATTTACTGGGACTCTTAAGCAGTATTCATACTTCATTTCATAAAATAAATTGCCAATCTAACAATTGTAAGTTTTCATAAGTCATTTTTCCATCCATTTGGGATTGAGATGGAGAACAAAAATTTGTAAAATGGCAATTTTATAAATGAAAAGTGTTTAGAAAAAACCAACAATGTTCAATGTCAATTATGCATTGCACGAATCAACAATGTTTTATATTAATAGTGTACCCAAAGGAGGAAGCTTCATTATGAACTTTGATTTGCATAGCAACGAATCACATATGACTTAGAAGTGTTTAGTACTATAAGAACGTTGGAATAAATCAACAATCAACAGACTCAACGATGCTACTTGATAATTGTGTAGATTGGAGACTTGTCATGAAACTGACCGCACATAGTGATGCATCTAATCAACTTACAAGATGAGATAATAAACCAAACATTTACAGAGACACAAACCAAATATTTACAGAAAAAATTTGGAGCCATTTTTGAGAAATCTTGTTTTGTTATTTTTTAAAAATTGTAAATGTTACACACACTATTGCACGAAAACTACAAAAAGTTTTAAAAACCTACATGACCCTATTAAAAGAACTGACTTTGAGCAACAAATTTCTTTTGAAGGAAAAGTCTCTATCATTCATTCTGTAATTGCAGCAAGACTTTTGAAGGAAAAAAAAGAGGAAAAAAAAAAAAAATACCAACACTTTTTCGGTATCACAGGACCCCAAAACGCATATTTCTGTTGAAATCTCGAAATCAATTTTCCGTAGCATTACATAACTTTCTCTATACTACGTGTATTACTCCGTATATTCATATGTATATAAGAAAGTTAAAATGATATATTATTTTTACTTAATGTTATGTAAATAATCTGGTACTGAATCTCCTTTTCCAAGAACACTTTCAAAACAAGTTTCACACGCAAATACAATATTCTCTTTATTGTTATGACTTTGCAATATCCTTGCTTCCCAACTTTGATTTCAAAGCTAAAAACTTGGAAAAATTATTAACCAAATTATCAAAATTTCGAATGAAACCATTCAACTTAAGATCCCCAAATAAACTGATATGACCAATAAGTTCAAAAACAGCAAAGCAATATAAATGGAAAAACCAGAGAAAACCAATTCCTATGAGTACCGCAGGCAAATATTATTAATCTGTACACATAGATAAAGCAATCAACTTTTATAATTTTGTATGATTCATGTCAAGAGTATTGTTATTTTCAAAGTTATTACAGTGGTTTTGGGTTAATATTATTAACAATGTAATTTTCACATACAGTTTCAATATTTTCATGCATATTCCATTATGCAAACAAGGCATGTTGGTGTGCAATGTTAACTTTTGTACAATTATTTCTTTGGAAATGACTTTCATTGAGAATATTCTCCTTACAATTCAAAATATGAAGAAAATACACCGTTAACACAATATACAGGGAAAGTCAAAATACAAAAAAAAAAATAAAAAATTGTTAAAATAGGTTGGAAGGTTTTTGTAACACAAATTTCAAAATTGTTATTGAAAATAATAATGTAATGTACCTTTTAACAGTGGCTGAAAACATTGTTTCACAAACATAAAATATACCCTGCATTATTGAATAAGACCCACACTCTAATTCTCGAAGAAAAGAAATGTTGGGGATAAAAACACACTTTTTTCACCTTTATTGCAAAAAAATAGTGCAATTTATTTATCTATTTATTTATTGCATTGCTAATGTTGAAACGCAATCCCACATCTGACATAAAAGAAAAATCGCAAATAGCATTTTCTTCTTATGCCAATCATGAAAGCAACTTTCATCCACACCATACTTCCTTCGTATTGCGTAGTTACCAATTTGTTCCGTTTCTTCTATCACGCGTAATTTTTCTTTCGCGATGAAAGGTCCCCTGTGTGAACTTGCAGAAGCGTTGATTACGAGTTGACTGGTGAACATTACTGCATCTCAGAGCCTCTGCACGCGAGCGTTGCGTTGACGGGCGTCACCTAACGCTGATGGTAGCTGCACCGATGCCTGAGCCCACGAGTCACGTAACGCGTGCCGTAGATTAACAATGTATGTTATGCGAATCGGCACTCCAGCGCTCTTGGCGACGTGCGTAGGTGCAGACGTTTGTCACGCGTTGAAAGCTAGAAAACGCGCGTTATCTTGACTTGCGTTGTAGCTTGAGCGTCTTGCTTCTGCTTTGGGCACAATACACGTCGTCAAGAGCACTTGTGTGCCATTTCGCACACGTTGTGTGTTAAACTACGACGCGTGTTAAGTGGCACTTGGGCGCAGGCATCGACGGAGCTGACGTCGTGTTACGTGACGCGCGTCACCGCAACGCTCGTGTGCGAGGGCCCTCCACGAACCCTTTCTACCAACCCACCAAAATCCATGTGGCGAAGTGACCATGAGCAACACGCTACAAGTTCGCGACACGAACCTTGACGCAAATAAAGCACGCACCCCAACTTTCAACTACCAATTTTTGGAAAAAAAAAAAAAAAAAAAAAAGTGCGAATATTATTCGAGAATATACCGTATATGCGTAATACGACCAAAGCACAGATCATTAATCAAGGTATGCTTACATAATTAATCTTTGATTATTGAAAGAATATGTCAGAGCCACAAGAGATGAGGCGATCCTATCATTGGACAATTGTTAACTGAAGCATTAGGTAATACAGTAGGTCAATCTCTTACTACCAGAAATAGCAAAAACCTTGTAATGATGTAAAAATCGTCAAAACAATGTAAAATAGAAACAACAAAAATGATTGTTACAAAAGAAACAATACCTCCTGAATCTTCATGCCTATTGTCTTCAATATCAGTGCGTGTATATTCCACATAAGGCATATTCCTCTGAAAAGAAAATGTATTAATTTTACAACAGTAACATTAAATAATGATGGAAAATACTTCAAACCTATGGTAGAGTACCTTTTTAAGAGAGGAAATGCCCATACTTCTATGTCGACCAAAGCTACCTAATTTCTTTCGGGCATCAGCATTATGCAATTCAGAGTACAATGGCCCAAGACGAGTCGAACCCCGATAAATAAGTTCTGTACGACCATCAGCATCAAAGTGCATCTTTACTAACGATCCATCAACTTCTAGAACTCTAGCTATCCACCATTTTCCTTTTAAAAAAAATCCATATTATAACTTCAAAACCTTTTAAAAACTTAATATTTGCCCATTAAAAAAAGTTATTATCTAGCAACACTGCATTATGACATATACAAATTGTAAGTGAAAATGCACACCATTCCATTCAGTCTTGACAATTTGTCCTTGTTGCAACTTAAGCATTGGTCGTTCAGGATACTGTTCAAGATACCCTCGAACAAAATCTCTTGATTCTGGGTGAATATCTTCCCAAACTTTAGATGATGATTCACAAACTAGTAATACTTTCTCGTGAACAACATATTGAGCGTAACCATCATCAAAGAAAATAAGGTATCTGTTCATATAAAAGAAACAAAGTATGCAGATTAGTTCACACACAAAAAACTGTAAAAATATAAGTTTCACATTAAAACTGACCGAAATTTATTGACAGCTTTCGGAGGCTCCGCCACAATGCCAGCATAGTAACATTCTTTAGCCCATTCATCCCGAAAGAGGGCAATCACTCTGGTTCCAACTGGCAATCTAACAGGACTGGGTGTTGAATATGCAAGTTGCTTCCCAGTTACTGTTTTTACAGTACTTGACTTACGACTCTCAAACCTAACTTTGTAAACATATTCACTTTTACTGAAGCCTGTGACCTAGAAAAACCATCAACAATGTATTTGTGTTTTATCATGAATTACTAGACATCAGATATTAAGGCATACAAAAACCTGGGTTTTAGATACCTAAATTGGCACTAACAAATATTTTAAAAGCAAAGAAAAGAAGGCAATAAAAATTAGAGGAGAGGGGGAGAAAGACCAATTATATCATTGCACTTGTACCTAATAAATTGGCAGATCATATAAAACAAATAATAGGAACCTTGTTGAGCAAATTGTATGATGAAATGTGCCCTCAGATTGACAAAATTATCCAAATTTAAAGCAATTTTGCAGGAAAGCATTTTGAAAGTTTGTGTTCATTATGAGTGCTATATATAGAAGGATCAGGTTTAGAGTACTGCAACCTGAAATATTCAGAAAACAATGAAGTAGCATTCTTGTAGTAGTCGCAATGCGAATCTCTCCAGGAAAGATGAACAGATATCTGATGGTTTTGGTTTGGGAAATTAGCATGCTTCCAGACGGCGCTCATATTCATAGGTATACTTTATTCAATTTCTGAAATGTAAAATACATAGGGCAGCTTTTGTTCTGGTTTAAATTTAGCCCTGAGAAAGGAAAATATGGTGTAGACTTGCTGATTTCCAGCCTCTGTATGGGCTGCTCACAAACTCGGATAAACAAGATTATTGAGAAGATTTTAGATGTTCATCAACAGCTATAAGAACACCCCCCCCCTCAAAGAGATATTAGAACAATGGTCTTGATCACAGCAGAAGATGTAGTTCATAAGGCGAAGTTCATCATCAGAGAAATCAGGATAAATCCTGATTTCAAGGAAAGTCAATCAATATTATGACATTGAATCTAATAGCAGAATTCACAACTACTTGAAGAGCTTAATCCTATGTCTTCATTCTTCTATTTTGTCTTGAAAGACCAAGAGACCAGTGATACATAAAAATTCATACAAAATATGTTTGAAATCAATAAGTAAGGTTTGTCCAATGGACATTAGTAATGTAACAAGTTGAAATTTAATGTTGTATTCTGAACATACAAACATCATGTAGACATCATACCGACATGTATAAACACTGCCTACTTGGGACGAAAACACAGGCTGGCAATGGTTTGGATACTATGGAGGTGGCCAAGGTATGAAGAAGAACAAAATCAACAACTAGACAAGAGTTGGAAGTGTCGAAGTACAGACACGTCAAAGTACAGATGAGTGTTGTACATATCAAAGTACAGACAGAATGTGGACGTATTGATATACAGGAATAGATGATCTAGAATACAGAGGAGAAGAAGATATTCTGAAATACAGATGGGAAATAGAACTTTTGAAATGGTTGGAGTTGTCAGTAGAAGGACTAAAATACTTGAAAAAGATGAAGTGAAATTAATTGAGTTGAACATAAGAAAATGGAGAACTTTTGGAGTTATATTCTTTCAGTTGCAAATTGTTATGTCTAGTTTTTATTGTTATTATTAGCATCATAAATAAACGTTCTTTTTTATTTTGAAATTGAAAGCATTTGAATTTCAGTAAGCCACAATATCCAAATCTACAGTTTATGCCTTAGGATCATCAGTGCCTAAAAAAAATTTATATTTCTATTTTTCACCCCACTTAATTTATTAATGGAAAAATAAAATCGATCACAGTATGTTTGTATATCTACACTTCTATATTTACACATTCTGTTTTGCCCCTGGTAATATTTCTGCATGTTTATTCACATATCACTGATCTCTGTTGTCTTCTAGTTACAACTGCCTTCTGTTGTCTTTCTCATGCTCACACTGGGGGCTATATCAAACACAGCGAGTAAGCGGATATCTATCACATTGTGGTGACAAACACAGTCAGCGACACATTTCGTTTCTCACACATCATCATGGGATAACGGTTACAGCACTTGTGTTGCACTTGTGTTAAGTAGTATATGACTTAGTGTAGGGATCACAGAATTTTGAAAATGTGCACACAATTAACTTTTCCCCATAGCACGTCATACGCAGTTTTAACTGTTTTTTGACGTAAAATAAAATAAATAAATAAATAAAATAGATGTCCAAGTTCAAGTCTTTGGATGAACAGCGATTATTAACTTTCTGTGAAGAAGTGAGCATTAGTGTTCCAAAGGTACAGAATATGTCATGCAAACACAAATCACATTTTAAGTCTAGATAGGAAAATGGAGGTTCGTTACCAATAGTCAGCTATTCTTAGAACTGAAAATGCTGTAACCTTTATTTTTAACAAAGATCAGAGATATACATACCATTCGAAAATGAAGAAAAAACCATTTAAAAAGATAAATACAGTAAAATCTGTCTAAACCAGAACCTGCACATGCCAGAAACCTGCCTTGACCGAAAAATTTTTCTGGTCTGTGCAGTTATATGGCATTTTACACAGCATAAAACAGAATCTGTCCAACATGCAAACAGAACAGTTTTTCATGTCCTACAGAAGGGAAACACCTTCACAAGGCAGAATTCCAGCAAATTTAATGCAATCGGCAGGGAGACGCTAGATATTCTCAATCAAGTTAATGCATCAGCAAGTCTGTTTTATATTCTCTAGCCCTGTGACACATGATTTAGGCGTTGCAGTCACACTGTGAAGAAGAGAAGCTCCAGCTGACAGCATAGAATTCGATCTTGGGGTCGCTTGTCTGACAGTGTAGGCCATAGGGGAATTCCCTCCCAACTCACTGAGCATGGGAAGGTGTAGGGGCATGGCTTCTATTTTCAAGTCTCCCTGACCCTGTGTTGAAAATTGTAATCTCTTGGCCAGAGACGCATTGCTCAAGGCCAAATGAGGGTATCAGAAAATCAGTACTTTGGGCTGTGACGCACTATGCATTGAAAGAGTCAGTGAGCAGTCCGATTGCAGCCTCTAGGTTGCTTGGTTGATTGTTAGTGATTCGGGGTGCCTCAACTACTGAGGTCATTATTCCCATTAACTTGGGAAGGCGGGATGGGGAGGTGACAGTGATCTTCCCCCGCTGGATGGTGAGATCTGGCACTAACCCACCATTGACTAGCAGGTGTTTCCCCAACCAGGTATGTCCACCAGCGGGGCACTGTCCTAGCCAGGACAAGCTCTAAGCCTCCGACTGATCTCCTGGCATGTGCGGTAGTGTAGTGAATGGAAGTGGGAGTGTGTGTGTGTGTAAGGGGTAAGGATAGGTCAAGGAAGAGGAAGGAAAGATTGTGTGAGGTCTGTGGCCCATTTGTTAGGGTACTGCTCCAGCATTCATCTGCTGTAGAGCAGAGAAACCACAGAAAACTACCTATCAGCATAGCCGGCCGCTACAATTCTCTTCCAGATAGTGACTGAATTTGACCTAGCTGAAAAGCTAGTGTCGAAAATCCTGCTGCCATTGAGATTCAAACCTAGGATCTCCCGGTCAGACGCACTGCAGTGACATCAGTTGATGCATTGAGTCACCTCTCCCGGTGCCTCTAGGCAGAGAGGTGGTGTGTATTTTTATGTTTAACAATGGTTGAAAAAAAACACAAAACTCTAACCTTAATGAAAAGTTCAAACTTATAGAAGCAATAGAAACGCAGATGTCAATGAAGAACGTTTAATATTGATTCACTGGCAATTTCTTCCAAAAAATATGCTATATGTAATGTATTTTAATAATAATAAAATCACATTCGGCAATTTTTACCTCTCTTTAATTACCACTAACTTACTTCAATTCATTTATTTAAGGTAATGTACAGGCAACAGTATGCATTGTAATGTATTTTAATAATAAAAACATTAATTAATTACGAAATTACTTCATCACAAATAAATGTACATCTAACATCACATAATATCACAATAATCTACTAGTTTCAGGACAAAAATATCAATATCACAAGTATCATAAAATAGACAATTCTGCATAAAAAGGAAACCTCCCTAAACCGACAATGGCTTTTCCCCCAATCTATTCCAGCTTAGGCAGATTTTATTGTATACACAAAAAAGCATTTGTCAAAATGGACAAAAAAGGGTCAACTTGGGTAGCAATGATTTGCTAAGACAGATAAGCCTTAGTAGGCTCCGTTTGAATGGTCACAGGTTCAATTTCTTGTCCCAGAAATGGGTTAACTAGTCTTTTGTGGCACAGTGGGGCTTTTCTCACCAATTATTGCCTTTCAACCATCTTCCTTTCATTTCCCACTAGACTGGGTAGCACAGGGGTTTGGGGCATTTGCACCCAACTATGCATTTCAAATGGACTGTGGGTTCAAATCCTACATAGGGCGTGAGTGTAGTGTAGTGTAGTGAGACAGTGGGACCAACCCCACCATCATGATCACCATCTAAGCCTACTTTCTACTCGCACCAAATACAGATACATTAGACCTAACTGGTTATCATATGCTGAGTTGGACCTAAAGTTGCCTCAATAATACTTCCTGTCTGACAACTGATGGGCTGAGAAGGGTCTCGGCACCACCTTCGACAGCTGAGTAGGGGGTGTCCCATTCCAAAAGGTTATGACAGAAAAACAGAAATGGAAAGAGATTTGTGCAAGGGGAGATGTGCAGGTTGCTGAAGGGACCATAAAATCTAAAACATGACCTGATCAAAATAAGTGCAAAAACAGGACTTAAGCAGAAAAGAAAACTTTGAAAAAAAAATTCACTTTTCGTAATTTGTGCACATGTGCTATAAGCAGTTAATCTGTTCATTTTAGAATAAAATAGGCAATTTCCTAAACATCTGATGTCTATATGTTACTTGCACACTAAACACTTACTTCCATCTTGGGTGAAACTTCCAGAACCTTGCCTCGTGCCCAAACACCATAATATCCATGTCTCATGACATACAATACATCATGCACAGCAGGCCTTGGCCGAACTAATGCTCCCACTGGAGGTAAGGTAGGGCGCACCAAACGAATAGGCTCCAGGGCCACAATCTCTTGTTGCTGTTGCTGTTGAACAGGCATCTGCAGTTCAAGAGATTGGAACTGTGATGATTGATGTAGCTGAAAACTCAGGCTTGTTGTACATTCTGTCAATTTTTTTTTTTTTTAACGTATTCATACCAACATAGTGGCAGTTCATATTCCACAAACTGGTCACTTAATTAGGGAGAAATCATACCACTTTTACTCCTAGTAGATTGCAAACAAAAAAAAAAAAAATAAGGACTACAGAAAATTTCTTTGCATTTTCGCTTTAGGATGACACTCTTTATCTGGTATTTTTGAATAACTTCATAAAACTATTCTGCTGCAAAATTGCACATAATTGTTGAATTTCCTATTTTATTAACTGTGCCCAATAATTCTACTTTTAACCATTTTTAAAAATGAGGTTTATTTGGTATATCCATGTGAAGTCAAATGGATCAATTGTTTCAGATGTAATCTGTGCAAAAAGAAGAAAATAATTTTCTGCTGCCATCAGCACATGCACTTTTTACTATTTTGTAATACTCTTTCTTCAACAACCAATCAGTAGCTTCTTTCACCAAAAAGCTAATAAGAAGGGTCAACATTTTAATAAAAATTATGTTTTTGACAATTGCTAATAAACTGACAGCAAAACTTTTGAGTTCAATTCAAATTATTCTTTAAGTAATCTTAATGTTTAGAAGTATATATCACATCCTTTATTTCACATTCTATAAGTAATCTTAAGTAACTAAAACAAATGACTGATGGTCCCACTGTTAAACAATCCCAAAGTTGACAATACACGATGAATAATTTTCCACCACAATAAACAATGATCAAAAGTAAGAAAATAAAAAATAATAATATTTACATTAATTGGGAGAGTAGCTGAATTACCAAAAAATTAACTTGGACAATGTCATCACATCTCTTTTCTTAAGTTAACTATTTCAATGCTTTCTCATCATAAAAAAATCAACTATTTCATTTCCACCTTGAATTTCTTGGTTTTATTTACATTCTTCAAAATCTTACATATACATCTCAATAAAAATGTATGAGAAAATATGCAATTGATAGTAATGAGCCAAGCTTATGGACATATCTAGACTTCGCCAAGGCTTTAGACCCAGTCAATTACAATCTAGTGTTAATGAAATTACATACATTAGGATTTAAAGGTACTGTGCTTAAATTATTTGAGAGCTACCAAGAGGACAGAAAGCAAGTTGTCAAAATAAATTAGGTAAAATCAGAGGAGAAAACTGATATGTATTCCACAGGGAATGGTCCTTGGACCCATACTTTTTTTTATTATACATTAATGATATCTTTACATTGTACCAAAAGGTGAGCTTGTTTCTTTGGCTGAAGGCTTATTAGTTAAAGCTGATACTTGGAATAGAGTTCATATTAAAGCAAAACAAAGTATAACTCTAATCTTTGATTGGCTATGTTGGAATTTTCTAAGCTTAAATATTGCAAAAACTGTATTTATTACACACAGTAGTTATATTGATAGTATTCCAGCAAATTTTTAAATCAAGATTCATATCAAAGATTATGGTAAACTAAATTGTAATTGTCTAGATGTATCTCGAGCGATGAAAACAAAGTATTTATGTGTTTGTTATAGATATTTAAAAAACCCATTCTGTATTCAACTTATGATTTATTCAAAGAAAACATTACTATATCAATCAAGATGTTCTATATCGAAAAGGCTTTCAGTTTTTTCCCCAAAATCCAAAGTGAATAGAGAGAGCTTTTGCTCTATAAGAAACATGCTACTTTACCTCCTTTGCAGGCGAATAAGCAACTAGCAAAAACTAGTCATACATATGTATATTAGAAGAAAGGGTTTTAATGTATTAACCCATGAACTGACAAATTAATTTTGTGCGCATAGTGCTCGTCCATTGTCATCACATTCATGTACACACCGTCATTGTTGGAGCCATCTGGCAGCATGTTTTTGCAACTTTTAGTGCTAGTCAATTGTTATGTTGCTAAATAATTGCTACTAGAGCATTCCAAAGCACAAAGCACTGGTTATAAGAGCATTTTTTTGCTATAAGAAGCAAAACCATTAGAACTTAACTGTTATTGCCCTGACAACTTTGGTGCAGACCAACCATCATTTGCTTTACCCCAACTTAACCCCAGGCATATAGCAGTGAAACACAGTTGAAGATGAAGATGCGAACCGATGCAAGACATGTGTACACCCTGATCAGGAGTGTACAATGCCTTAGCGATCAAAGCTAAATAGTCATCTTGGACTTCAGGAATGTAAAAACCTTATATTATTCTTTTGAGATGTTTCCATCTATTGAAGAAATGAAATTTGCAATTAATAATATACAATGTTACCCAACAATAAAAAAGGTCAGATTCCCATTGATGGGTTAGGTTCTGATTTGAAAAATTGTGATTCTACCATCCTAAATTTAGGAAACTATTGAGATCCTGACTCATTGAACTTGATAATGATGTAATTAAGGCATTTACTCAATCTTCATAAAACTATGTTAAAAATATTTGATCGTTATGATATGATAGCTTTACTTTCTTATATTCTGTATACTCTGCGCTTGTTATTTTATTATTTTACTTCTATAAAAATGATATGTTACTTTATTTGAATGTTGCATAGTTTTGTGTAGTTATTTCAGAGTCCCATACCAGATCTTGTATCCTCGTGAATACTCTCAGAGTTATTTTTTGTTATATAAAAAACCTGAATAAATAATACCAAAATGGGAATGGCACTGACCTGCACAACCTTTATATTATGATAAAATATCACATCACTCAAAAGCCCCCAATATCAAGACAGGGATCCAAAGGTAAAAGAACTTGTAATGAATTAATCATTAAAATTGGTTCATCAAAGCTCTTATGAAGCAACAATTCTGACAAAATAACAATCACTTTCCAACAAATCGACAAAGGGAACCATATCAGAGTTTTTAAGTAAGTCATTACTTCTAAGAGCACTAGATTAATAAAATCCAACCTGAACAAACAATTTTTTCTTACCACTTCAATCTGGGGAAGACCAGGAAACGCAGATCGCTGAACTTGTGTGACTTTCTTGGTAGCAACTCCAGCTGCAAATGATTAGTAAGTCATATACATTATGTCATAGAGAAATCATTACCTCACCTAACAGCAAAACTACATGGCTACAAAATACACAATTTACACTATCTTTTTATAAATAAAATAAAATTGACCGTCACAAATGAGTAATTTTCTAACAAAATCATCTCATTCTTTTTGTGAAGATTTAACAGGAGTAACAAAAGTTTTGTGTCCACAACCAGAATGATATGAAGGGGATATGTTATCACTCTTACCATATTTTAGGTTGGGACCAGCTGGATTTGAATTATATACTTGCAAGTGGTTTTGAAGGACCCTTCCAAGTTTAGCAAAAATAGAAGAAAGTCAATCTGGGTACACAAAAGAATGAGCTGCTTTTGATAGCAAATACCTCAAATATATTTACATGTATCTTCCTCCTTGGAGTTGCCTCTGAAAATGCAGAATTTATAGATTATTAATTTAATAGCCAAACATAAACCAAACTTTTGTAGTTATCGTTCAACGTCTGAACAAATTATCGAAATAATTATTAATAAATTATTTACCTATTAAAGTAAATAATTTAAACAATTTTGGGGGTAATTTGTTCAATGGTTGAAAGGATTTCAAAGTCTGATATATGTGTGATTGTTAAATTAATAATCTGTAAACTCTGAATTCTTTTCCGAGATAACACCAATTTTTGTCATGTGATCAGCACATTTCATTTAGGAGTTGCCTGCGAACAGGTGGGAAGGAACACAAATAAATGAATATTGTAGAGATACTTACAGTATTTGCTGCAAATCAGGGGTAATTGAAAACATGTTTGCAAATTAAAAGGCTGAAGTTTGTTACATAGAGAGCAAAACACCCAACTTAGATGGGTAATAATGGGATTACATGGTTTCATTTGTTATTTAGAAAGTTTTGTCAATAAGAGTGTTTGTTACTACTGAATTTATTGCAACAAGATTTAGTCTCTCTATACATGAATTGTTCATTTGAAAAACTATGTTGCCTCCAACTTTGATTGGAGTGTAATAAAATGTTTAAAAAATACAAAAAATATTAACCTTCCTTTTTCTTTAAAATTTTGTAAGAGGCGAAGGGCCTATTTCTGTTAATAATTTTAAAAAACATTAGTCAACCTGACAAGAAATAAAAACACTTGTGCATCATTCTTCAAAAGGTTCATAATACTCCACAAATAACTGGAGATTTGGCCACAACGGCACAAAATTGCTGCCAAGGACAACATACCTATTTCATTCCCTTCCTCCTCTTTCTCACTACCCCTTTGCTTCATACAAATTAATACACTTAAAAAGATATAATGCAGTGTTGCACCATAGTTATTGCAAATCAAGCAATCGGTATTATACATTTAGCTAAGAACTTAGAATTGCCCCCAACTGCTTGATGCAATTCACTTGACTTTAATGTGTGACTCCATGTTGCAGAAATCCCTGCAATTATCATGCACCATTAATATTAGCTGGAATAACAAGGAGTAGCAAGAGAAGAAAGAAGAGAAGCAGATGAACAAGATGTCAGACACGAACTAGAGGTGCTACAGACTGGCACAGATTTTCTCGTACCAATTTTTTCTAATTTCCTTGTTGTCAAAAAAAATCAAAAAAATGTTATTTTTTAAATATTTGAAAAAACAAAAGAATAGAGCAATATGGCGTTTGTCATGGAATAGGGTTTGTTTGGCACTAACCTTACCAAAAATTTTAAGGAAAAATTTGGGACCATTTTTGAGATAATCCTTTTTTTGTTATTCTTAAAATTGCAAATATTGCACGCTCTATTACACGAAAACTACTACAATTTTCAAAAAATTCTACATAACCTAATTGAAAGAACTATTTATGCAGAACAAATTTAATTTAAAGGAAAAATCCAAGTCTTCGATTTTGGAGTTGTAGGAAGACACCGAAAAAAATTCAAACTTTTGCAATTTTCAAAAATTCAGTTAACCATGAAATTCTGACCTATGCCACCTATAAGTGTGTTTTGCTCTTATGTTTCACAAAATTTACAGAAAAAATTTGAAGCTGTTTTTGAGAAAATTTCAAAAATGTCTGGGGGACGACATGTAAAGTACCCCCAAATTTTAAAGAATGTTTTTCAAAATTTCAAAGCTTTAACTAGAGCCAGATCGAGATAAGATTCTTCAATTTGGAAAAGATTGTACCTGATGTTTAGGCGCTAGTAGTGTTCACAGACGGATGGACAGACTGACGTTTTGCTCCCAATTGTTTTTTTGGCATCAAGGACCCACAAAACAGAGATTATGGCTACACCACTTGTTAGAGGATTTTTTTCTCTCTTAATTTAGCAACTGGTTTTATGCAATTTTTCGCTACCAGAGCCTGGCAATTTTGTTCCGCCGAAATCCGCAGATTTTCATGAAGCATTACATAACTTTCTCTATACTACATATATTTCTCCGTATATACGTACGTATTCAAGAAAGTAAAAAGGAAATCGAAAAAGAGATGGACTTAGAAAGACAAGAGACAGAGATAGAGGAACACAATGAAGGAGAGGGAGTAAATACAAATGAAAAAAAAAGAGAAGAAGGTGGTACAAACTGAAGACATCAGAAGAGAATTCCAAAGAATGAGGGAATATCACAAGAATCTTTGGATTATGATGGTTTCATTTAAAGTTTTCTTGAAATTAAAACACTTCTCACACTCCTAAGGTTATTGAAATTCCTTGTGATTATTTTTTTCCTTCTGGGTTTTCAAGGAAATAATCAGCATGCACCCATAAAGTACTAAGAAAGTCTTTAGAGAACGAGATGAGTCTCTTACACTGAATCTCAGAAACAGTGAAAATTTTCAAAATCAAAGGGTGAGATATGAAAAAAGAAATTATATATACTAAAACATGGCAGGTCATTTAGACGCACAAGAAGAACTGTACAAGAGTGTACTTGAAACCTAACTCTTGAATATTTGAAAGAATTAAAGTTAGAAGTTTTATTATAAGAATGGTTGGGATATCACAAATGGACCATTCAAAAAGGAGTTGTATAATTTGAATACTGGGACAATAAAGAAATAGTTAAATAATAAATACCTAAAGAAGGACGTCGTGGGCTTTCTTGAAGTGATGGACTTGAATATGCCCGTTTTGTAGGAGACATATAAGAAGAAGATGTGATAGACGGTGCAAAAACCTTAAACCGCCTTTCAGACGGGCTTCCTGGCACATCTATTATCTCTTCAGCTGGTAATTCCTATTAAAAAATCCCATCACTCTCATACTTGACAGATAATTAAATTTTTTCCCTACACTGAAATTTGTTTTAGATGCAGAATAAAGTAGATATTACCTTACAACAATAATTTATCCTCTGAGTAACCTACACTTGCAAATTAACAAACCTCATTAACTAAACACAAGCTCCAAAATAAAATACTTAGCATTTCTTTGACCCTGGTGAATAAGCTGAGAAGTCAAAAAAACTTAATTTTACAGGGGAACAAAAAACAACTTTAAATTAATACTACAAATAAGGGATTAATGATATTCAAATAAAACCTACACAAAAATAGTTTTGTTTGAATACCATCATTGTTTGAATATCATTAATCCCCGATTTAATTAATTTAAGTTTTTTTTTCTCCTGTAAAATTAAGTGTTTATGACTTATCAACTTATTCACCGGGATCAAAGATTCCTTTGTATATACGGAAATTCTTCATATATAAAAGAAGCGCTAATAGTTCTTTTGAAGTTAAATTCATACCTTTATTTTTGGAGAGCATCCTTTGTAAACCGTTGCTCGAATATCATCAACTTGTTTTTGTAAGCTATCAATAGTAGCATCCAGTTTTAAAAATTCCTCTGCGAAGTAAAAAATTGATTATAGTGAGTAAGTTTCAAAAATTAATCTTTCATTACGTAACCTATAAACATCAATCTTATTTCAAAAAGAAATATCAGCATATATAGAGAACGCACCATGGCATACACATATTTTGAAGTCAGCAATTCCCAACAGTTCTCACTGCAATCTACAAAATTGTTTGTTCCCTTTTTCCTTTTTCTTTATAACATTTCAATTGATTGGAAGAAAATGGAATAAGGAAAATACAAATAAATTTTCTTGCATCATTAATCAGAATTAACTACATTATGTTAATTGAAATATTAAATTTGTATATACCTACTGGTAAAATGAAACAAAGTTACCACACGAATTTTTGTTAAATTTATTCATATTTACTTTACCTTACGATACCAACACGAGTTTAAAAAATGAATAAGGCAAAAAGAAGTTTCAATGCAAACTGGGAAAAGATTAGAAAGTGTTTTTCAATCCCAAAAAGAGGAAAAACAAACATGCATTCATTTTCATAAAAACATTACCATCCAAATCATTAAATTTTGTAGACAAAATGGAATCAGTCTCTTTTATCTGAAAATCTAGCTTGTATTTTTCTATGCTTTCAGCAATCATTCCTGTAAGGTCTTCATCAAATTCTAGTAAGAAATCCTTTCCAAGTGGAAGATCTGCAACATCCATAAGTCACAACATTGTAAGTATACAATAAATAAGTGTACATGGTAGCCTTACTTTCAGGAAAAAATATAGTTAGTTGTTATTAACAATTTAATTTTAATGAGGGGAGGCGTGTGCAGAATTTGTAACCTGAAGGGAGTCGCAGCAGCAAAAAGTTTGAAACCCACTACTTTATAACATAGTTACAAAATTACATTTTTCTTCTTAAATCTCTTTGATAAACCCCGTTACCCAGCAATGGTTCACTTATAAAGTTTTGGAACAATGGTGGCTTACAAAACTGTATTCTCTCCTTTGTGTATTACACAGGAAGACCCTGTAATAAGAGACCTCTGTATAAGAATCCTGCTATAGGAGACAATACTCAAGTCCTGAGAACATCTGTGTAAAAACAACTTCCCGCAATACTACGCCCTGATGAAGGTTGCAGAATGGCGACCGAAACGTCGGCACCTGTGCCCTGGACGCGGCGTCTCCCGGATATCCAAGTAAGTTCAAACAATTTCCCATCAATCAAAGCTCATTTTGTAAGAGACAAATTCCCTTCCCACTAATGTCTCTTACAAAGAGGTTTTGCTTTTCTTCAGAAGAGAACAGTGAATTTACATCTTTCTTTTAAATAGCAAGATTCTTTCAACTTTCCCAAAGTTTAGTGATTGTATTTAGAGGTTTAAGCAGATTCATCAATTAAGCTCAGAAATTGAGTTCAAAGAAAATGTTTGAGTGATTTCTGAAACAATGCCTTTTGTGTCAAAAATAAATATATTTGAATGCAATACATCATCACTGTGTAAACTCTGATATTTTCATGTAAGTAGTGAGTAGAAAAAAAATTACACGTATACAAATTAGTTATAAAATATACATACAAATTATACAAATCAGTATACACATAGTAATTAACAAAACAAGTGTATAAAGAGGGGGATAATTGCATGAATGGTATGATCACGAAAACAAGCGGTGATAGGAGTGAGTTTTCTTATATACCATGAGTGCTTTATACACATGTTACATTCAATATTTTTTCGTATTCATTTATAAATAATTCAAATTTTAAAACATCCAAGCAGATCTTTTCCACATGCGGCATGCATTTTGTGAAGTAGTATTGCTTCTGAAAAAGATCTATTTTAGAGGGCCTTGCGTGGTGTTTGTATCCACAAAATATTTGCAAATATTGGAAAGTACTCAACATACCTGGATAAAATATTAGAAGCCGACAAAGTCATGAAAACATTACTTCCCATGAAAAGTGAAGACAAGTAGGAGAGAGAATACAATATGTATAAATATTGGGGAAAAAAAAATACTTCTGACAGTTTCAGTATAGAATACTTTTTAGAACTGGTAAACACAACTGACACACATTGGGGTTTTCTAACATGACGGCTGGGGATAGAATCTCCAAGATGGAATTCGGCATGACTTTTTGAATAGTTCTCAGTCCCACCGCAAGATGTCACATGATCACGACTGCATCAAGCAGTGCTGCAGATCACGCGACACTAGCGGCAGGACTGTGAATGACTAAAAAAGTTGTTGTAGGTACGTACTATGTAATGTAATTATTTGTTCAGGTTTTATGGCTGACTGCAAAAACCTTTGCTACGTCTATAGTTCCTTAATTACACAATTTCGCTCCTTTTCATAATTCTGATTGGTATTTTTTATTTATTTATTTTACGTCAAAAAAACAGTTAAAAACTGCGTATGACGTGCTATGGGGAAAAGTGGATTGTGTGCACATTTTCAAAATTCTGTGATCCTACACTAAATCATATACTACTTAAATTTTGAATTTTTGAAAGGGAGAAAAAAAACAAAAACTCCCATGTAATAAAATCTATTTTCAAGGATAAACAAGCAATAAATTTTGAATTTTGAAAGGGAGAAAAAAAAACAAAAAAACTCCCAGGTGTGAATTTTTAATTGCAGAGTGGAATTTTAATTGCACACAATTATTATTAACATAGAGATAATCAAGGATTTTTCGTGGAATTAATGAGCATATTTAGTTAACAAAACAAAAAAAATAGTTAACACACATTTTTTTGATATAATATCACATTATTTCTATGCTTAAATACAACAAACATGAACACATTCATACCTTTTAAGGAATCTTCCTCATCAGATTCATCAGAAATAACTTCTATGTCAAACTTCTCTGGAAATTCTGCAGTAAGCAATGGCTTTTGTTCCATCAACAAATAGGCTAAATGCTGAAAATTATGATAAATGTAAGTATATTTTTCTATTAATTAAAAACATTTATATATTGGGTGCTATAAATAAAATCATTTAATTCAAAATAACAGAATTTGTTCCATTAAACAGGTATTAAAACTACAGTACTATTTTCCTCTATTCAACTCTCTATACATTTATTTTATTTCATTTTTAAAAAAATTGTGGTTAAAATGCAATTTGATAATGTCACTTCACTTGCTTATAGCTAGCAAATGATAAGAGAGCATTCTGATGAAGGAAAGTGAGAAAATCTGCAAACAAACAATTTTATTCAATACCTCACATTCTCCTAAGTGTTTTGAGTTACTCACAAAATTAAATGTACTCATCATAAGGGCAAAACTTCAGCCTTCATTAATTAACTTAATTATCTTTTTGTCCATCAAATACAGAGTGGCTTACATATTGCTTCTAATAAGAATAGAAAATCAAATTTTGGCTTTTGTCACCTCACTAATTTAGTCTATTCGCAGCTGTAGGTGGTCAATTAAGTTACATGTACATAGTTCTAATATGCCCTGAACATATGACAATTAAAGGGAGAAAAAAAGAACAAGAAACTGCTTACTACCCGCAAGTTGGAACAAAACTCAGACTTACAACATACATAAAACAAACACTTTACCTCTTGGTGTTCAACAGCTTTTTCAAAACACGGTGTGCAAACTTTTTGCGTTTTCCTTTTTTTATACTTATAGCCATAGTAAGTTAGTACAAATGGAGGAGCATTTTGAAATTGTGTTCTTACTCTACTACACTCCAAATTACAGCAACATCTTTTTGATGAATTATCATCATCACAAATTATGATATCTTCAATTACATTACCACTCTTTGTTACAGGTTTATCTTCCACATCAATAATTTCTGGAATTACAACACATTTCTTATTGCTAAGCTTTTCATTTCTTTGCTCGCCACCACCTGTCTTAACTTCTATAACTGCATCCTGTGGAACTGGATCTATTCTCTCAATATCAGTCTCCATGGCATGTTCTGATCTATTTTCAAACATGTCACTACTGATACCTTTTGTTTGTGCCTCTACATCAAGTACTTCTGGTGCACTGTTCTTTTCATGTAACACATCTGATGTTTTGGTAATTTGATCTGTTGATTCCACATCTTTTCCAACTTCTTTCATCTCCACATCATTCTGTGGTTCTTTCTCAGGTGCTGGGTCAGATTCCATGGTTAATAAAGATATTTTATTTGTTTAAAAAATTATCTTCAAAGACTATACATTTATTTAAAAGACAAGTATTTCAGTTGACAATAAAAACCTAACCATTCTGCGACAAATCAGCTAGTCTGCATCAAATCCAATAGTCAATTCAAATTAAATGTTATAATATAATACACAAATACTTTCCACTACGAATGACTCTTGCAACATAATCTTGAAGTTTGTAGAATAAAAACGGGTATTATTTTTGCGAACCGGTAAAGGTTATCAATTAAACATTAATTATTGAAGTATTTTGGAGGTTTAATTTCTGTTTATACAACTCCTAACGTAATTAAAAACTTTGAAATCTCAAAGCAAGTCTCAAGGGACATTAACAGAGCAATATGTATCACAACGATGTCCATAGGACTTCATGCGTATCTCCTTACACTTCGCGGCAACCACTTGCACTCACAAGCATCATGCTAGATTCTGCCACTGTTCAAGTTTGCGCATTTCCCATTTCGTTTTCGTCAAGTTTGTTTGGAAAAGCTGTTAAGGGCTCCAACTGTTGAAAAGAAACACACAAAAAGCAGTATCGCCGCATCTAATGTAAACTGCTACAACCCACGAAAAGCGGGTGTTGGCTGCCATGATTTTCACGAGTCGACACTTGTCACAAACTATAATACCAACTTCACAATTGTTAAAGAATAGATTCTCTCGCTCGTGGCTCTTAGATTCTCGCTCGCTCGCTCGTGCCGGAGGCTGGAAGGAATATAGACGGGACGAGTAGACTGGGGAGTTGATCGAGTGCGTTTATGTACATTACATAGACAGCCGTATTTGCTTCATGTTGCCCCTCTTCATTTAGAACGACTCAATATTGGGTGACATACTCAGATATCCGTGTGAGCCTAATTAAATTTTATACATTATTTACTTTCTTCCAGGAAGATCTCTGCGGATTGAACTTAATATGTCGTTCCTTATAATTCATAGGATGGGATATTAAAAGCGATGTGTAAAATATAATAATGCAATTTGGCTTGACATAAATGATTGAAAATGGGTACTGTTCATGCAAAGGTAAATGTTGAGTAATAATATACATGTGTTGTAAAAGTGTTGACTAACTACTCATCTTATTGCTTTCATAAAATTTATTTGATTCATACTGCTGTCATATAAAAATATAAAATAAATCTCAAAATGTTTAGAATTTAAAATTCGTTGGCAAAAATGTAGTGTATGTATTTGAATGTAATAGTTAAGAGCTCCTATTGTATTACATCATTTTTGTAGTTGGATGTAAGCATGCCAAGTTTCATTAACATGCACAATTTTGTATTTTCAGCAAAGTGATGCACCACGATCAGAGAAAACAAAAACCCATCACAATTCTGTAGGTATTTGAAAAAAAAATTGTTAAATGTGTATTTATTTGAAAAATAAAGTTTTGTTCATTACATGCAACTTTAGGACTTTTTTTATGCTTAGAATGAAGATTCTGTGAATGGCAGATCACAGAAGAAAAGAGTTACATTGGAAGGAATTAGAGTAAGTAGTGACAGCACCACTATCACTTGTAGAACAGACATATTAGCTTCTTTTTCGAATGGTCATTTTTGAATGAAACACTAAAGTGTTTAGAATTACTTTTTATTTTATTGACTTGAGACTCCATTCTTTATATTCTGTAGGTATTACATCCTATTTCATCAAATTGTTTTGTATGTATGGATGATTTATTGAAACAACAAACATGAAAAGAAATATTTTTTTCATGAAAAATTCGTAATTGGTAGAGATGGTGGTGATAGGAGATACTTATTGGTCATTGGAAGTAGTTGTCACTGATCTTGACACTGCTGTGATGCAGTCAATGTTTCTTGAAGACCCCAGACTTCACTGTAATGAGTCGTTGTTTAATTCTAGAATTGACTATCACCTTTCTGAATTTGATGCTACATATCTGATAGAACAGTCCAAAATCATGTGAAAGTATTCCCCCTAAAATAAAGGGAATTTATGTGTGATAAAAGAAAGTAATTAAAATTTTGGACATATGATGCACAATGTGGAAAACAAACAAATTCAATCACCATGGCATTCAATTGGAGAAGTTGTTTTAAAACAAGGGTCCATCTCGGCACTTGCTGAATGGATCAGTTGGAATCAGAATAAAAAATTCAATTGAATCAGAGGTCATTGACTCAGCAGCTGAAGTGTTTCAGGTATATTCAGTCTTTTAGAAGTATACAGTACAAAACATAACTGTTTAATACTTGTAATACATTAGTGTCATTGTTTTAAAATAATAATTTTCATTAATTTGATGATGCGTATTGTCAGTATAACGTAAAGATTTTACCTTTCATTCAAACTTTTATATTGATTTTAATTGTTTAATGTCATTTGGAAATGTAAAATAATTTACATTGTTCAAAGCACTGTGCAGAACATATTTCCAATGCAATTGCCAATCAACAAGGTAAAAGGGTGATGAAAATAAAGTAAAATAATGTACTTGTGTTATTAGGAGACTTTTTTTGTATCAAACTTTCAATTACTGACCTGAAGGGACCAAGGTGTGAATCCCGAAGAATACGTGAAATAAAATAGTAAATATTCATTTATTATGCTCATCTGACAGTGATGATAGTAACGGGAAATTTCATGGAAAATAAGAATACTTGTTATTTCACAGATTAAAAGGTCTTATATTCTTTAAAAAATCACCATGGTCTTATTGGACACAAAAAATAAAAAATCATTAGAAGGTTTTGTGTGCTTATTAATAAATCAATCTATTTATAATGAACTTGAAATGCATTTACTGAAACATTTCAAATGCTGAACTTTTGCATTCCTCTTCAGACACAATTGATATCTTGAATGTGCACAAAAGGCCAAGGGATTTCTAAAATATCTGCTTCAAATGTAGTCAGAGAGATAGGAAAGATAAAATAATAACTAGAAATTATGGAAAACCAATCATCAAATATCAGAAGATGTATGACTAAGGAATTTGCACAAGACCGTGAGTGTATGTCGATGTAAGTTTCAAATTTCAAAATAACGAAAGCAAAGCCTGATTTTGAGTTTTGTTTTGAGAAAGTAACAATTCAATTAACTATAGGATGCGGAAATTCGGACATGGCACTTTTTAAAAATGTTACAATGAAAAATTAATGACTTTTCATCAAATATTTCTTCAAACTTAAATTATTACATTCTGTTAACTTACAGCTTCACAATGAAGCAAAATAATAACCTTCACACGAATTAGAATTGAAAATCTATTGAAAAAAATTTTGCTTATAATCTTATATTAAGTAGCATGTATTTTTGAATTTTAGATATGATTTTTGGATTAGTAAGTATGAATATTCATGGTTTGACTTGGATTTTGGCAAAATTTGGAAAGTTACCTTTGCTTAATGAAAATGCTGAATACTATTTTTATTCTGACTATATATTGATATTATTCATTTAACCATATAAAAGCTGCTCTATGGAGCTTTGTTGGTAGAGGCAGCAACCAATTCATAGAGGATCGGATATCAACATGCTGCACAGGGCATAGGCGCTTCCATTATGTATTCAAGGCATAGTAGCCTTTATGCAGCATCTTGTACCTCTTTCCCTGCTCCCAATCAGCCATCTCTCTCCAAACCCAGTTTAATAGAATTGGGATGGGCCAACAGGATACCTCCAGCAGCCAGAATGGGAAAGAATAGAATAGAATTAAAAATTTTATTTTTACTGTATACAGTAAATATAAATACATATAAATATAAATATATAATATTAATATATACAGTATATACAGTATAAATATATATACAGTATACAGTATAAATATAAATATATACAGTAAATATAAATTATTTTCTTTTCTTTTTTTAAATTTTTCCAATCAGATAAAATAGTGTGAAGTTGACGCAAAAAAAAATTAAAAAAGCGTTTCTGGCTGTAGAGGGGTGTGTGGGTGATGGGACAGCCAAGAAAACTCAAAAATCTTATTTTAATGTTAGTGTTATAGTGTAACTAGTCATATGTCATTTAGTTTAGGAGAACTTTTATTCTCTTATGCAGAGAGACCCTCCCCCCCCCCTCAATAAAAGATCCAAAATCCCGCCTATGCACAGGAGCCATCGATATATTAAGTAACGCAAATTTGGAGTATCTTGAATACCCGCTCTCCCCCCTGTAAAGCACCTGTAACGGGTGCTTGTACACCCCTGATTACGTAACGCTTGCGACAAGACCCGCCTCACCAAATACAATAAGTACAAATTAATGAAAAAGCAGAAACGAATTGCCCGTCGAGATGGGTCGGTCCACGTCCTGACGGGGGATGCAGGGAGGGCTCTCAAGTATTCCTTACTTTCACAAGTCATTTTTCTTCTCCCCATTGTTCATTCTCATTCTTTTATAACAGCCTGTTTCCTTTCTTCTCCCTCTTCTAGCTCACTGGCTCTCGCTGTATGCTGAACGCCCACCCATGTGTTTGCCGTGCATGGCGACCTGTGTCGAAGGGAATGTGTGTCCTGGCGGTTGAGGGGTCTGTTTGTTTCCCCAGTACTCACCTTGTGCTACGTTCTGCTTTGCACTTAGGGATACGTTGTTTACGTATTTTGGGGGACATTCCTTATAGGCTTCAATGCGCTTGCTTTGGCCTCGGACTCTTCTAGACGGACTGTCGGGGAGCTAACCTACTCCCGATCAGTCGGCTTGGATTAGGTCTTGTACTGAACTCCAGGGGGAGCGGGGGGGATTCACGGTGGTGCAGCGCTGTGTTATTCCCCCACTATATCCCCGTGGCAACCCTGACACTCCGATGGAGTGTCCCCTTGTTGGGCTCCGTGGTGGGTGGGGACCACGGGGATGAATCTAAATGGAATCATGGATACTAAACCTTCTCCCCCGCCGTCTTCCGCAAAGAAGAGGAGATGTCCGGAACGAACTATTGATCTGAATAGTTTCTTTTCGAAAGAAGATAGACCAAAGAAACCGAGATTCCTCCACATGGAATGCGCTGAGGAAGGAAAATCTTTTAAAATGGTAAGTGCTGTCCATTTAGCGAGTGCGACAAAGTAATGGTACCATTCTCTTTGAAGCACGTTCGGACGACTAAATAGACAAGATCATGAAAACCAAGCAGATTGCCGGCCTTCAAGTGAAAGTAACCACTCACCTAACACTTAACCTGTGTAAGGGAGTGGTCAACCATGAAGACCTCTGCGGAGAGTGAGGAAGATTTAATCGCCTTTTTTAAGAGCCAGGGTGTGATGGAAGTGTACAGGATCAAGAGGAGGGAGCATGGGCGAGAAATCCCTACTTCCACTCTTATTCTGACGTTTAATCTTCCAACTCTCCCTCAAAAGATCTCGTGCGGATTCTATAATCTTCACGTACGGCAATATGTCCCCAACCCTTTGCGGTGTTGTAAGTGCCAGAGGTTCGGCCATACACAGCAGCGGTGCATGGCAGATAACCCAGTGTGCGGTAAGTGCGGGAGAACGATGCACGAACCTGAACCCTGCGCAACTACACCGCATTGTGTTAATTGTGGAGGTGACCACCCGACCAATTACAAGCAATGCCCTACTTTCTCGAGGGAACGCGCAATACAGAAGATTCGAGCAGTTGAAAAAGTGTCCTTTCCTGAGACCAAACTTCGGTACCAGGCGAGAAACCCTGTTGATCTCTCTCGCTCCTTCTCCGATGCCGTGAAATTAAAGACACCGAGGGTGGCATCGGGCTGCCAAACGGAACGAGCTCACCTCATCACACCTCGACCCTTGTCTTTTCGTGGTTTTATCCCCTTACAGGTTTGATGTGGATGATGGTCTTCGTGCTCATGGCGGAGTTGCTTCACTGGTACATGATTCGCTGCTGTCTACAGAGGTGCCTGTTCAGACTGACTTTCAAGCAGTGTGTGTGCAGGTGTCCCTCACACTCACTTTATGCAATATTTACATCCCTCCAGGACTGACTGTATCTGCTCATGAACTTGATAAACCAACTGCCCTCTCCGTTCGTGGTTGTCGGGGATGTAAATGCCCGTAGTCCTTTCCGGGGCTCTTCCCGCACCTGTCCGAGAGGCTGTGTATTAAAATCAATAATAGACACGACGAACTTGGTTATTCTGAATTCCGGTAAGCCAACGGCTATTCTGAATTCCGGTAAGCCAACTCATTTTGCCGTCACCACAAATTCGAGCACGTGTATAGATCTAGTACTCTGCAGCCCTTCTCTTGCAACCGTCCTGCAATGGTCCATCCTAGACGACCTGTGCGGAAGCGACCATTGCCCCGTTATCGTCCACATCGATGGACTTGCTCGTGAGTTGGCGCGCCCCCCTCAATGGTATGTTCGACGTGCTGACTGGCTGACATTCCAAGCGAACGTCAGTCTATCGGAGGGCAAGTTTGCCGGTGTGGAAGAAATGGCAGCACATTTCAACAGTGCTGTACTACAAGCTGCGGACATTCTAATTCCCAAGTCGACCGGCAAATCGCGACACCCTTTCGTTCCGTGGTGGAACTTGGATTGCTCAAGGGCTGTTGGTGCTCGTAAGAAAGCGTTGGCGCGTCTAAAACATTATCCAACTGCGGATAACCTCATTGACTATAAGAGGTGCAGAGCGAAGGCAAGAAGAACCATTTTAGAAAGGAGAGCATACGTCTCCTCTCTGAATTGCCATAAGCCACCACGTCTGGTATGGAGGAAGGTGCGTCAAATTAAAGCATACCCTTCCCCAAACTTAGTGGCAGGTCTTCTTAAAAGTGGTCTAATGATCACAGCTCGAGACGCCATTGTAGAGGAACTTGCTACTCACTATGAAAGTATGTCGAGTTCGGCAAATTATGTTCCCAACTTCCTCCTGCTTAAAGAAAGAATGGAAAACCGCATTTTGGATTTTTCGAACCGAGCGAATGAGGATTACAATACTCCTTTCTCAATGTGTGCAATGCGCTCTGCTCTGATGCTTGCAAAAAGTACCACACCCAGTCCAGACGATTTTCACAATTTAATGCTGCAACATCTTCCCGAAACAGCCACGCAATTTCTTCTCTGGCTCTATAAATGGATCTGGGAAGAGTACACCATCCCTACCATTTGGCGAGAAGCCATCATCGTCCCAGTTCCCAAGGAAGGGAAAGATCGATCACTGCCATCAAGTTATCGATCTATTTCCCTCACAAGCTGTGTATGCAAAGTTCTGGAACACATGGTAAATCAGCAGCTGATCTGGACCTTGGAGTACAATAATTTGTTGACACCAATCCAAAGCGGGTTTAGCCAATCCAAACCGATCAACCTTGGACCACCTCATTTCGCTGGCAACAGCTGTTTTTACATCATTCGTCTTGAGACATCGTGTGGCCATGTTATTCGATATAGAAAAGGCCTACAATACCACTTGGAGGCACGGTTTTGCATTCTGAAAACCCTGCACTCTTGGAGATTTAGGGGGAATTCTCTCATTCATCCTAAACTTCCTTTCGAACAGATCCTTCCACGTTCGTGTGGGTGACAGGCTTTCCCGTAGTTACCCTAAGGATCAGTCCTGAGTGTCACTCTGTTTGCCATCGCCATCAATGGTATAGCATCAACTGTGTGTGGTCCGGTAAAGGCATCGTTGTTTGTGGATGATTTTGCCATCTTCTGTTCATCCAGCAGCATCAGTGTGATCCAGAGGCAACTCCAAATGGTGCTGAGCAAGCTCAGAGACTTTGCACCAAGCAGTACTCTGTTCTGATTCTCCCAGCTCACTACAAGCTATCTCCCTTTCTTCCTCAGACTAGCTGACGGAATCAATTCAAAACCTCATTCATCGCCTTGTGCTTCACCACTATGATCTGTACTATGTTGGGTCCCAGGCCGTATTGGAATCATGGGGAATGAACTGGCTGACCGGTCGGCAAAATTGGCGACGGAGAATACTCATGTTGACATTCCTTTTGTACCATCATCCGATGTTAAAGCTTTTTTAAAACTATCCATCTTTAGAGCATGGCAAACAGAGTGTCACAATACCACCTATAAACTAAGTGCAATAAACGATTCTGTTAATTCCTGGCGTTCCTTATCCCGACCTTCCAGGCGTGAGGAGGTTATTTTAACCTGTCTTCGTATCGGACACTGCCACTTCTCTCACAGTTTTCTCATTCGAGGTGAATCTCCTCCTACCTGTGATTCATGCAGGGCAGTTCTTTCTGTAGAACACGTCCTCCTGCATTGTTCGAAATTTGTTAACAGTTGACGAAGACATGGTCTGGGCAACTCTCTTCGTGATGTGCTCAGAGATGATGAGCCCGCACTCCCAAAACTTTTTTGTTTCTTGAGAGAATGCGGAATATATAATTTTATCTGACATAAAGGGCAATAAAGTTTTTGTTTTCTGGCCTCAGATTTATGTTTTTGAACTTTGTTTTTATCTACTTGTATCTTTTATGCGAAATTGTAGCTCTCCTTTTTAGGGTATGTATGTGCTTTTAAATTATCTGGTAAACTACATCAGCAACTAGAACTTCAATTTATTTATTTTAGAAATACTTTGACATGGGTGCCAATAACCTTAGCAGTTGAAGCACCTAATCAATCAATCAATCAATCAGAAACAAATTGTATTGATTATATTTGTGTTTTATATAATTAATTTTTTTATAAGTAACATGAGAATTAGTTGATGGAGTGTGGACTGCACATAACAATAAGATTGGGGAGAATTTTTGGATGGAAGAACACAAAGACAAGAAAATTTCTGACAAGCCTTGCCCACACTGTCATGGATTATTCATAGGCTCCAAATCTATTACGCCAACTTAATTGAATTCTAGAAAATACTATATATCAGTTTTGAATATTTTCTTTCTAATCTAAAAGATTCAATCAATATGTTATTGATGAAAAATATTGTCATGTATTCTGACAATTTATATAATATAAATTATCTAATTTATTATATTTTTAATTTAATTTGCTAATACTGTTGTTTTAGTATAAGACTGGATAAAAGGAATTTCAGTTGAAAGATTTTAAAAATGTATATCAGCATTATGTAACATGAAACTATGAACCCCCCTACCCCTGTGTAACGCAGCGCAACACTGCCTTAAACCCTTTCCCCCTCCTCTCTTCAGCATTACGTATTTTATGGACGACCCCACATCCATATGGTTATAGTTTGGTAAATACTTCATAATAAAGAAATGTAACTAGAAGTAAAAGAGGGAAAATTAAGGGAAAGAGCTTGAGGTCAGAGAGGTACTTGAGGTTCCAAGTTCATCTGTATATGATATATGATACGATGTTTTTAAATGTTTCTTAAGTAAAATATCAAAATAAAAAATTAAGCTGTTGAAGGGTGATTGAGATTTTATTTTTGGTACTAAAATATCTAGCAAGCAAAAATTATTTTGCTTTTCTTTTTATTCAAGAAAATTTTTTACAACATTTTTTTATATGTAGTGGCAAATTAGTTAGGAACTTCTTTTATAAACTTTACAAAAAAAACAAAGAAAAATGTTTGATTTCATTGCTATCGAAATGATATTTATTTTTGCTGATAACTTTTTTGAACATTTGAAAGCATCTTAATTGTATTTAACTCACCCATTTGTGTCTCACATTAACCTTGTTCTTTTTCACATAAAATAATCTATTTGAACAGGCTCGAGTTGATAAAATACACGTTGATGGTTTGGGAAGGACCAAAGATGATATCATAATCGAGACAGTTAGAGAACTATTCAAAGCTCAAGATTTTCAAGATGTTATTGTTGGTGCTCACACAGTTAGATCCCGTTTGGAGGCTTTAGGTTGTTTCCGAAATATAGGTGTTTTCATTGACACTAGTTCTGGACCAGATTCAACTCCTGAAGGACTGGAGGTAAGATAAGATGTTTGTTTTCCTGAAAATTTTGGGTTACTTGAAATTTTCTGAGTAGATTTTTAAAATAGTATAATTTTAAAATGTGGTTTCCAATTTCATATTCATGTTTTTCTTTCAGGTTACCTTTCATGTTCATGAATTAAAAAGAATTGTAGGGGGTGTCAATACGTTGGTTGGAAACAATGAAGGTTCTGTGGTGGTAGGACTGCGAATGCCCAACTTATTTGGTCGAGGAGAAAAGTTAGCCACAGAATACAGCTATGGATCCAAGAGGACCACTGGTTTTAATGTCTGTCTTAGCAAACCATTACGAGGAAAAATGCATTCAGTGTAAGTCACTTTTATTGATCTTTAACTTTATTATTACCCATCAGTAATCTGAATTCCCCTGAAATCTGTTTTGTTGATCGTATCTTTGTACTTTAAATAAGTAATAATGTATGAAGGTCTTGATTTCTGGCGGAACAGCATTTCGGTACTTCAGGAACCAAATTTGGGGGGGAAAACAAAAGAAATGGAGAAGACAAATATTTGGTAATTTCGATTTTTAGTTTGGCCAACTTTCATGAATTCAAAATTAAATATTTTTCACTTGAATGCATCATTTCTACAAAGGTAATAAAATTATTAGTAATAAACTATAAAACATTATTATAAACTAATTTTTTTATTTCTTATCATCATTACATTCACTTAGAGCTTGTGTTACTAATTGTTATTAAGTACAATTTACATTTATTAATTATATTATAAATATATAACTAAATCTATTAATTTAATAATTAATTTGGGACATGTTCTGGGACCTAAAATTTTATAAGTCAAGCACTGAATATATGTGTGTGTACTCTAAATGAAAATAATGGCATGAGATTCTAGACATGAACACTTCAATCAATTCTTCTAGGTTTTCTACATCAATATTTCAACATGGTTCAGAGTGGCCTCCATCTGGATACAAGCAGATAGAGCGGGGGTTGCTGTTCGACCTTGGATTTTCCTCTGCACCTAATGTACGTTCCACACTTACATAATGTTTTTGAAAACAGAATTTGTCAGTCAAAAGTGCAAAATATTTGATTTTTAATTTTATTATTATTATTATTATTATTATTATTATTATTATTATTATTGTGGTTGTTGTATTCTTCTTGCAGGTAAAGCATAATCTGCAGTGGGAAGCATCGTGGCGTGACCTTTCATGCTTAACTAGATCAGCAGCATTTGAAGTACGAGAACAATCTGGCCCTACTCTAAAATCATCATTACGTCACATACTTTGTGTAGACCGACGGGACCAACCAATTTTTCCATCTACTGGAGCATATTTTCAACTTACTACTGAATTTGCAGGTCTTGGAGGCAATGTGGGATTTTTTAAAAATGATTTGACACTTCAGGGAAACTGGCCCCTCCTAAATGATGTGGTGTGTTACCTTTATATGCATTCTAAATTAATCGATATATCAAATTGAAATACAAATGATAATTCATTCATATTCTTTTCATTAATTTTTTTAATGTACTACAGGTTCTTCAAGGTGCAATACAAGCAGGATTTCTGAAGAGATTAACGAATGACCAAATAGTTAGTATATGTGATCAATTTTTCTTAGGTGGCCCACTGAACTTGAGGGGCTTTGATTTTCGAGGTGCTGGGCCACACAGTGACGGTTTTGCTGTAGGTGCTGATGTAAGTTGCATTTTGAAATGTTTTACAATTAAAAATAATAGATATTCTGTCATCCTATTGAAATTAAGGTATGTTGTACATATGGATTATGGAATAATATTAATGTTTTGCTTCTATCGACAAAGACATTGGTAATAATTTCCTTTTATTTATTTTTCAAATGAAGTAAAATGAATACAACTTTCATTCAAGGCTTACTGGGCTACTGCAGTTCATCTCTATTCTCCATTGCCTTTCCTGTCAACACGAGGTGCTTTTGCTGATCTTTTTAGAACACACATATTTGTGAATGCTGGAAATGTTGGAAATTTCAACTTAGGTAGGCCAGACTTTTTTCTTATTAATTTGTTCATTTCATTTGAAACAATGAAAATAAAAACTTATAATATTTTTTATTTGAAGGTGATGATTATCATGAAAATTGGAAAATTCTCTCAAAAGATTTTCGAATGGCTTATGGGTTGGGCTTAGCACTGAGGCTCGGTCAAATGGCACGTGTAGAACTGAACTATTGCATACCCATGCAAATTAGAAGAGGTGATCGGCCTGTGTCTGGAGTGCAGTTTGGCATTGGAGTGAATTTTCTCTAGTCACTGCAATATTACAAGAGCTACAGTTGCCTTAGAAGAAACAGCAATGAAAGCTAATGGAACGTGATGTTCACTGTCTAGGAAATTGAATTATCCATTTTTAAAAAAAGTAAAAAATTTTCCCTTTAATTTTTCCTTTTTTTAGGTAATGTGCAGCTACAAAAATTTACAATTGAAAAGGAATTATTGATATTACATTAGTTTTATTTCACATTTCTTGTAATGCATTCTGAACTATTCCTAGATATGTGAATAGCTCCATGGCAGCAATTTTGTACAATTGTGTTTAATTGGTTTCATGCTGTATTAGTTTGTTATATTTTGAAATACTTTACACTGTAACAAAAAAATGTAAGTAAAAGTAGCTTGTATTAATTTTATTACCCAAATATTTATTGTTAACTAGAGTTAAGCTGTGCCTCAAAGGTCCTAGCAGATCCATCCCCAAGGATGCCTTTGTGTGAAGGCAAGGCTCCAAAATTCCCAGACCTCAACCCCCTAGACAGTTTGATGTGGTTGATATCATGACTCCTGGGAAGGAACCAGTACCCATTTATTCAATATAAAGTTGATTGTGCTGGAAAGTCTTGTGGGAATATGTGGAGCAAGGTAAATAACTGGAGGGGGGGGGGGCAGATTTTCATGACAAGCTTTTAGAACTAGATCTCAGATATTAAGGCTCTGAAATCTATTTGAAGTGCTTCAATTAGCATCATTTCTTAAATAAGCAATAAAAATTGACATGAAAATAACTTGTACTTCTGCTTTATTTAATTTCAAACTATTGTATTCAAAACTCTAACATATGAATAACTAGCAGTAAAATGTTAAACTATTGGATGGAGCAAGATTCAAAGGATAACAATAATGGCAAACATTAAATTTAACTAATCTTAACTAGTGGTGTTAAAACAGAATGTACTTTCTCGCCTTTAGTAATGGTTATGTCATACTATTTATACCATAATTTCTCTCCAAATTCACAAATCTCAGTAATAGTTTTTTGGTAAAACTCATTTGAAATCATAGAATATTTTTGCTGCAAAAATTAAATAGTTCCAAGCAATAGATTATTTATTCAAAACTTTAAATGAAAATATATTTCTGACGTTGAATTTATTGTATAAGGTATGCAGTGTACACACAAACATATCCGGTGTGGTTTTTGGCCTTACAATATTCTGCAAAAGGTGATAAGCCAGAAAACCCCACTGTATTTTGTATAGGAAAATCGGCATCAAGTGTTGTAGTTACAATGGGATTATATGTGTACAGAACGCTGAAAATCAAAGAATACGCGTTGTTAGGACAACCGATCAACAAGTATAAGGATTCCATGCTTCATGTCAGATTGCTGTTCTTTTGCGAAGCATGGCTCCGGGACACATTTAAGTAAATTCCACATGCATGGTGGAAATAAAGTGTAATAATTGAGTGTTTACAGTACCTGGCCTCATATAAAAACTCGATAACCGCAAACACATAATTTGCTCAGTACTTATTCAGAGACAAATATTTTCGAAAAAAGAACATTAATAGAAGTGACAAACATATGGAACACATTCCCCAAAATAATATAAAACAAATTCAAAATAAATGAAATTGATAATGATTATAATAATGTAGCCAAATACTGTACATTAGATCAGGTCATTGAATTTGTTCACTTTTTGTACATAACTGAAATATTTAAACTGCGAGCATGTCATAAATAACACCAATATACTAATAGTTTAGTTCTTGACTAAATTAAATGAGTTATTTTAAAAACAAATATCATTCTTTTAAATAATAAATAAATGTCCGCGCCTGCGTAGATAATTTGAATTTGGCGCACATTTGGTGGGGCATAATATTATTGGTCCACAGTCGGCGGCATGCGCACCGCTACACCCTCTTCATTTCCACCATGTCCACATGTATTCGGCACCGGGCTTCCCTGATTGGTTAATGGGTGCCGAGCGGGAAACCGCGCGAAATTCGTTTATAATCTCATATTACGGAAGTGTTGTAGGGTTCGTTTTAAGTGCTGTTTTGTCACTTTGTAAACTGTACATATATTTTTCATTTTATTACTATTTATAGACATGTTTTATTCCGTTTCTCTGTTATTCGTATTTTGTTATTCAGTTTTATTTTAATTTAAATGTGTTTAGTTTTAGGGGAAGAAAAATGGGGCTAAAACAAAGGAGGCTGAAGGTGTTGATGGAAATTGACAGTTTTCTCAGTATTATTTCCAATTTTGAGAAAAATTTAATTAAAAATAACTTACGTTGCAATTTCAAAATTTTATCAAGTATCTACTCAACTTCACATTTTTGTAGTCATAGTAATTGCGATCTTATTGAAGGTAATTTTATTTATTTCTAGAGGATAAAAATTATTTTCTTTTCCTCAATAGTATTTGCCAACAACTCAATTTTAATTTTTTTAATAGCATCATAATAGAATTTGAACACATTTATTGGGAACTTTTTTATAATAGTTTTAGTGTCTGAAATTAAACACAATGACAAACTATGAGTCTTCACATTGGCCTGACCTAGGCAGTAGTTACGATCATGCAAGTATAGATCTTTCTGTTGGAATTGTACGACCACTAATATAATCTTCTTCACAAATATCTTCTTCTAATTCAAGAAGGGTCCGGAGATTAAAGCATTAAAATTAATAGTATTACAGTAAATTTAATAGCATTCTTGTTTTTAATTATACGTTACAAGAAGCCATAGAAGGTGTATTACGAAAATGTTAATATTTAATATTGTTACGTTTTTAGGTGGTGAATTAAAAGTCTCGTATTATTTTAACAAAAACGTTTATTTTGTTACTAAACACAATCACTGAAAACACTTGATTATTTATTTACACTACACTTCTCTTCAGTTATTTACACTACACTTCTCTTGCTTTATTTACACTACACTTCTCTTCAGTTATTTACACTACACTCCTCTTGCACACTCGCACAGTCCTAAGCACTGGGCACAGTTCGATGCACTGGTCACCGTTCACGTCACCGACCACAGTACGATGCACTGACAACGGTTCACTTCACTGAGCACACTCACTGCACAGCTATTCACCGCGATGCACACACTTCACAGTTCAGCTTCCACTGCGGACTCAAGACTGACTCGCGGTCGCCGGCCGTCGCGTATTTATACCTGTCAAGACAATCCAGAACCTCCCGGACACCGCGACTGTTCTGGAGGAATCCGCCGGCAGGTGATGCAACTCGTGCTCACCGGCGGCTCGTGGTCGCCGGCAGATGACGCAACCAGCAGGCACCTCGAGTGGCGCCGGGGATGACGCAACATTCGTTACACTACTCCCCCTTACTTGCGATCCGTCTCGGAGCGCGTTTAGTGAAATCATGCCGATACTTGCAGCTGGAGCCTCTAGTGCAGTGGGAGGTTAAGAAGAAGTGGCAGTCAATTGTCTTTTGGATATGACAACATTCCATGGTGGTAGCTGCAGACTAAGATGCTAACCCCAGCGTACCGGAACAGCACTTCCAACATGCTTCTCACTATTCTCCAGTTCAGCCCATCAAAACCCACATCCCAGTTTGACATGGCAATCTTCGGGACGTGGTCTTGCAGTACTTGTTGGCGTAAGTCAATCAGAGTCTCCCAAAGAGGGACATAGGATGCCTTGTGATATGACTTACGGTGTGTGACAAGGTAATAAACATAGTGACTGACGTCGTGCAGATGCAGAACCTTTCCCAATATCTGGTTGTTGGTTCTTTAATTCTTCTATCCTTCCATATTTTCTCTTGAATACAGTAGCAACACCTCTGGTCATATCTAAATCCTGGGCGACACAATGCGCCAATGCATATTCCTCGGGTAGCGCAACAGATCCTGTTGCACCTCCATTGTTACCCCATAACGCGCTTGATGCTTTCATTATACTGAGACATAAACTCGTGAAATGTGCACTCTTGCATGTCCAGCTCACAAACTCGTGCGGTCTTTTCTTCATCATTTCATTACTTCCAGCGTACGGGGCCACCCGATTGAATGAACGACTCGTGGTTTTCCATTCGGCAATTTTTTAATTCGGTAGACAACATCATTTATCCTCTTTACGACCTCGTACGGTCCTTCCCACTGTCGTTGTAATTTTGGACACAAACCCCGGCGTCGTTGGGGGTTAAACAGCCAGACATGATCTCCAGGTTGATAACCTCCTCCTTCAGCTTTGATGTCATACCGGTCTTTCATCCTGTCACTTGCAATTTGGATTCTTTCACGCACCTGGTTATGAATTATGTCCATTTTCCGTTTTAGGTCATTTACAAAGTCTTCCCCTGGCTGTTTCTTCATTAGTTTTACAACCAAACTGTAGATCACATGGTAGACGTAGTTCCCGGCCGAAGAGGATATTAGCGGGTGTTTGCCCAGTTGTCTCATGAACAGATGAACGGTAGGCTAGAAGAAAAAGATGTATGTATTGGTCCCAGTCGCGTTGGTGATCTGACACGACCTTCGCTAAATATTTTCCCATTGTTCTGTTCATGCGTTCCACCATTCCGTCTGACTGCGGATGTAGGGCTGTCGTTCTTGTTTTTCTTATTCCAAGAAGTTCACACACCCCTTGAAACACTGCAGATTCGAAGTTCCGTCCTTGATCTGAATGCAATTCCAGTGGCACACCAAATCGGCTCACCCATTCCTTAACCAGTACTTCGGAGATAGCAGTGGCTTCTTGGCTAGGTAGGGATATGCTTCAACCACTTGCTGAAATAATCCATAGCCACGAGTATGTATTTATTTCCATCATTTGACATTGAAATGGGCCAGCCAAGTCAATGGCAATTCGTTCGAAAGGACTCCAACGTTGTATTGCCTCATCTTCGCTCTTCTCTTTTATGTGGCCCATTGCTGGTAGCACAAACTTGACACTTTGTGCACCACATCTTTACATCTTGCTTGCAATTAACCAGTAAAATCGTTCGCGCACTTTCTCTAAGGTTTTCGTTATACTGAGGTGTCCTCCGAAGTTCCATCATGCAATTCTCTCAATATTTCAGGGACCCTTACTCGGAAATCTGCGCCTCTTCTGCGAGCCGTCTTCACTTTCCAGAACTCGTTTCAGACCGGTAACAATATCTGCGTCCTCTTCTGCGAGCCGTCTTCACTTTCCAGAACTCTTTCAGAACACCTTCCTCTTCAGTAATCGAATCCCACTGCGCCCAATATGATTTTACTGCTGAAGAACAGGGAGCTATTTCTTGCCAACTTGGTCTCCGTCCTGCTGTTTTCCATTTCCAAACATGTTTCAATTCCGTGTCCTCTTTCTGATCTTTCTGAAGTTCTCTGGGTTGCCATTGGTCATTACTGACAGTGACCCTTAAGGTAGGACACATCTTCTCTTCCGCATGACAACAATGTTTGCAGTTTTCCTGCTGGCTGCTGGGTTTACCAACAGACTGCTGCTCTCCTTTCTGCTTCAGTGGACGGTCACATCGACTTTTCACGTGCCCTAATTCTCCAGCAATTCCAACATCGAGGTTGTCGCCTTTTGCCACTAGAAATGCATGCGTCTATCAACCTCTCCACCATTGCTCCAAATTTGTCGTCACATGTATCGACGCCGGTTTGCAATTCTCGCACTCGTCCGTCAGGTTTCGATGCTGTTTTTGCAACCTGGAAGTCTAGTGCTTGACTTAATGCGTCAGCTAAGGTTTTTGGTCTTGCCAGTCTCAATGCTTGTTGTGTTTCTGCATCATGTAGCGCTTCAATAAAGCACCGGACGGCTGTGCGTTGCAGAGAACTTTCTGAAGCATCAGGGTCCGAAAGACGCGCCAGACGAGAAATATCAGCTTCCAGTTCTTGAAGACTCTCCCCAGGCTTCTGAACACGATTCCTTAGCTGGGTAAAATACATGTCTTCCAGGTGCGCTTGCCCGTACCGTGTTTCGAGTCTCTTGACAATTTGCTCGAAGTTGAACTGTTCATCGGTCGGTATTGTCTCTAGAATATCGACGGCGTTCACGCAAAGCCAAAATCAGGCGTAGCACAATCTGTTGCCGACCAGCCATTTACCGATGCAGCAGCCTTGAATTGTTTCAAATAATTCGACCATGAAGAAGTGCCATCAAATGTAGGTGGTTTTACTCGTGCTTTTCCCAGTGGCTCCCGTACGGTGGCCACTCGTGCCATTTCCAGTGGTTCCTGTACGATGTTTGTATTCGATTTTTCTGTCGAGGCAGTAAAAACCTTCAGCTTCTCTTCCAACAGATTTAGTAATTTTTCCTCATTCTTCAAAATTTTCTCATCCATCTTCTCAATTTTCTTTCCATTTTTCTTCGTTCTTCAAAATTTTCTCATCCATCTTTTCTTCCAAAATCCTGGAATTTTCGATCAATTTTCTTCTAAAGCTTTGGAGTTTTCAGTCAGTTCTTCTAAAATTCTGAATTTTCTGTTAACTTTCCTTCTAAAATTCTGGAATTTTCTGTTAACTTTCCTTCTAAAATTCTGGCATTTTCTGTTAACTTTCCTTCTAAAATTCTGAATTTTCTGTTAACTTTCCTTCTAAAATTCTGAATTTTCCGTCAATTCTCCTTTTAAAAATTTGAATTTTCTGCCAGTTTTTCTTCTAGTATTCTGGAATTTTCTGATAACCTTGCTTCTAAATTTCTGGAATTTCCTTCCAATATTTTGATAGGTCTGAAAAGTTCCCGTTGTCTCGAAGAGAAAAGTCTCTGGGTCCTCGCCTGCTGCCTTCATCGCGTTTGCAAGACGTTCTTTTAATATTGCTTTCGTTCCGGAAGTGTCTTTTCCTCTCTTCTAATCTCTCTTCAACTCGGCCACTTTCAGATCCCGTAAAACTTTGTGAAACTCATCTTTATTAATGTTTTGATTCACCACTGTTATACCCACACCTGACACCAATTGTTACGTTTTTAGGTGGTGAATTAAAAGTCTCGTATTATTTTAACAAAACGTTTATTTTTTTACTAAACACAATCACTGAAAACACTTGATTATTTATTTGCACTACACTTCTCTTCAGTTATTTACACTGGTCACGTTCACGTCACCGACCACAGTACGATGCACTGACAACGGTTCACTTCACTGAGACGATGCACTGACAACGGTTCACTTCACTGAGCACACTCACTGCACAGCTATTCACCGCGATGCACACACTTCACAGTTCAGCTTCCACTGCGGACTCAAGACTGACTCGCGGTCGCCGGCCGTCGCGTATTTATACCTGTCAAGACAATCCAGAACCTCCCGGACACCGCGACTGTTCTGGAGGAATCCGCCGGCAGGTGATGCAACCGTGCTCACCGGCGGCTCGTGGTCGCGGCAGATGACGCAACCAGCAGGCACCTCGGAGTGGCGCTGGGGATGACGCAATATTCGTTACAATATTAATTGTTTAATGAATAGGTACCTAAATTGAACAGTTAAGCATTTTTTCATCATTATTGATTCCTACTAATTTTGGGTATTTACTTATGATTTTCTACTTAAATGCTAAAAATTTTTAAAAAAGAAAGGTAAATTTTCGTGAACTCAATTTTCTAGCACTGGACTGAAAAAAAGCATCAATTATGTTTGGGGATATGTAAATGGTCCGTCGAACTTACTGTTTCATTTTATTAGCTCCAAGAGTTGATTGTTACTCCAGATGTTTGGAATCTGAAACGCCTGATAGCGCGTTACAGCGTGGGAGAAATTTCTACGAATATAGTGGGCCTAAAACGTGTACGCGTGCGGTTTGATTTCGAGAATGCTGTGTGCCGAACTGCCAAAACAAGTTTCAAAAAAACTAAATTGAATTTCTCTACGGGACGAGGCAAACAGTGACAACAATCACAAATAACCAAAAATGTTCAATGAATTGTCCTTTCATGGTTCCTTGGAGGAATGCTGACATGTTTGACTACTTTGTTTCGAAGCTGTATCAAAACGTCTGTAAACAAATTTAAAAACAATATAAACAAACTGTCAACCCTACGCACCTTAATATACATTTTTTTTCTTGTGTCTGCAGTGTTGTTTTATTTTTACAATATGTAGCTGGACAGCAAACCATCTATTTTCCTCCTCTACTACTTTTCTGTAGTACTATAAAAAATACACTTTTCTGAAAGTGAAAGGACAATGCTTATCTCTATAATAAAATGTTTAAAAAAACATAAGGTATTTCTGTCAACGTACGAACAAACATCGTTTTCCTGTAAGTTTTGATAATCTGACATTCTATTTCGTTTTGGCTATCTTTGCATATTCCTTTACTCTATTCTTAATGTCTTCAATTGAACTTTTGCACTTCTTATGACAGCTTCTTCAGTATCCTTTACAACTTCATAGCTACGATTAGCTTGGAAAGAAATATAATTCAGTTTCCTTGCTCGCATTTAATCATAAAAAGCCAAAATATAAGTTAAGTTACTGATAAAACACGTTGGATTCTTAGTTCCCATAATGATAAAATGAATGACAGTTATTTACAGAAAAAAACGTAGAGTCGATCGCTTCGCCTACGACTACGAAGGTCACTCCAAAAGTTTTGAGAATGAGCAACAATGAAACTATTTCCATTGTTAGATGGAACTTTTAGTAAGAATCTCGCGCAAGTTTGAACACGCTCGGGTAATTTATTAACTTAATAGGGATATTTGTGTTCTATAAGTTGTTGTTCCTCTGCCAGTAACGATGGATCTAAAGAGAGAGCATTTCAGAGCAATGATTTTGAATGACTTTAAGGCTGGCTTAGATAAGAAAGCATGCCTCGAGAGATTACAGCGTGCGTTTGGCGATGGTTGCCCTTCACAAGCCACTGTCTATCGATGGTTTGCCGAATTCACGAGGGGGACTCTCTGGAAGATGAAGACCGTTCTGGCAGGCCCAGCGCAGCAAGAACGGATGAAAATGTGCTGAAAGTGGAACATTTGCTAAGGGAAGACCCTCGTTGTACACATGCTTAGATTCAGTAAGCTTTAAATATTGGATCAGCAGCAGTGAGACTGATCCTGAAAGAAAAGCTTCACGTTAGGAAGCTGTGCTGTCGCTGGATCCCTCACAATCTGTCAAATGAACAAAAAAGGGCGCGAGTGGATTGGTGTCGTGAGACCCTGGATAAGTTCAATGGAGGAAGATAAAAAATTAACATTGTGACGGGTGATGAAAGCTGGATTTATCAATTTGATCCAGAAATGAAACGGCAGTCGTCAGTGTGGGTCTTCCCAGATGAAAATCCTCCAGCGAAAGTGAGAAAACCCAGAAGCGTTGGCAAAATGATGATTTGTTCTTTCTTCTCTGCCAGTGGCCATATTGTGACAGTGCCACTCGAGGAACAAAAGACAGTCACTGCAAGATGGTACACTACAATTTGCTTGCTCAGATTGTTTGAAGAGCTGAGAAAGAACCGTCCAAAATCAGGTTTGCGTGGAATCCTGCTCCACCATGACAACGCCTCATCCCACACAGCCAGAACAACAACTGAATTTCTGACAGAATCAAGGGTTAAAACACTGTCTCATCCACCCTACAGTCCAGACCTGGCCCCGTGTGACTTTTTTCTTTTCCTGCTCTGGCTGCAGTGACTGCATATGAAGATGAGATTCGCAGTATCTCTAAAGAAGTGTGGCGATCGTCATTTGATAATTGGTTTAATCTGATGAAACGTTGCATAGAGTGTGGTGGAGAGTACTTCGAGAAAATGTGAAGGTAAGAACTTGTTATCTCGATTTTAAATATAGTATTTTCAACTTTTGGAGTGACCCTCGTACAATACCCGAGTCTAGGTGCACTAGTTTCGCTATGGCTCTGCAAGACTCCGTTGAAAGAGAACATACGAATTTCGCGCCGTCTCGCGCTCCGCGCCTGCTAGCCAATCAGGGAAGCCCGGAGCCGAATACATGTGCAGATTGCTTAAATGACCCCGAGACAAGATACAGAAAATGGAAAAGCTGCATTGAAATCGGGGCTCTGCATGAAGGTCGAAATGATCTCTCTCGACAGCAACCGATCAGAACTGTACGAAGACGGCACTTTCAGTCAAGGCTGCGTAATAACTTAATAATAGAAAAGCAGGAAAAAGTGTAATGAAAACACACTGAAAAACGTCTTCAATTCTCATTTCGCCAATCTGCACCATGTAACAGTGCGCAAAAAAATGCGCTGCGACTTCGCTTCTATGATAGGCCTACGGCCAGAACTGCTTACTCATGCCACGGTGTAAGATATATCTTACACCGTGCTTATACTACTTATGTGTCCGCCCCATTGTGCTTGATATATATATATATATATATATATATATATATATATTGAGATATGCAAAATTTTCCTCTCTCTACATTTATATCTGCTAAAGATCTTAGCGTCCGGCTTGCTGGGTCAATGGGTCACGATATATTATAATCCTTATTACCTCTATAATGGATTATAGGATCCGCCGACTATACAGCGCAGCTGGGAATCTGAAATAGAATGATTCTATTCCTAATTCATTTCTGTTTGGATTGACTAAATGAAAAATCACTTTCTTTTCTAAAGAACAAAATTCAACAAAGTTTATTTTTACGCTTTTAGCAAACAATTTAGTGAATTTACAATTTTTAGGCCTTTGATCAAGATATCTTTCAATTTACACTTTATACCGCGGTTAACTTATCTTTTCTTCGTTGATGTCCCTCGTAGACTTCTCAGTCGAAATATCTTGCGAGCTTGCCGTAGTCCAAAGTTCCACGAAATCCTCTTCTGCCCCTATCCCCGATTACGTCCTATGACATAGTCCCGAACTCGATTACCACTCCCGACAAAGTTCCAATTTATACATCAATATTGCTTCCACATGAAAATATCTGCAATATCATTCACTGTCCTTAAAATTTCACTGATAACCCAATTCTATCTAGATTGTACTCGTTCCCTCTCACGAACCTACGATCAGTTCAGAAGCGCGAGGCCGAGCAGAATGAAATCTTCCTGCATGATTCATCCCTCGAAGACTTCGTATTAAACTACCTTCATTTTTTTCATAACATTTGACCGTCCTTCTCTCACCCAGCCAATCCATACGTTTTTATATTTTGGTGTAGCTGACCTTTGATCGTCTAAACTTCTTCGCCCAATCCCAAATTTTCTACTTTCGGCACCAAGCCATCTCTTAATGCATTTAGAAAAAACAAAAACTACATTGTTTATTCACGGTCGTTGCTAAGCTCTAGCTCTCGTGATATTTCGTAATGCATGTTCCACCATATTGTCTACAAATTAATGTTAGTTTATTTTAACGTGACATATCGGTATGTCACAAAATATATATATATATATATATATATATATATATATATATATATATATATATATATATATATATATATATATATATATATTCTAACACGCCCACCTCTACCTTCCACGTGAGGGCGTGATAGAATGAATGCTCGTGAAGCGAGCTTAAAATTCTCAGGAAGCAGGATCTTTTGGGTATGAGAAAGGTCTGAACCTTTGACACAATGAATCAGATAAAATACGAATAAAATGAACATATATTCAATGAAAAATTTACAGTGACGCAATTTCATAACAGGATAATGCACTTTAACCCTTTCAGCGCGAATGCCGGATATATCCGGCGCAAGACTTTTGTGCCACCAGCGCTAATGCCGGATATATCCAGCGCGGGTCGGTCGTGCCATGAGCGCTAATGCCGAATATTTCCGGCGCGCGACGTTTCGTCTGCTTCTGATTTTATTCCTCGGGGGCAGTACAAGCTATTGGCTTGGCACGACATCTACGGCTTCGTAAAAGTACTAAGTAGCTGTAGTATTTTTTTTTCTGACCAATAGAGGGAGCATAAGGAGTGTTTAAGCCGAATTCATCTGCCCGTCGTGCGCGGCGGAGGCGGGCGGCCGGCCGGCCGGCGTTGACTGACAAAGGAGTCGCTCGGTGCTTGGACCGCGCGCAGGTCAAAACATGCGAAATTATATGACTCCAGCACCCTTCACCAAGGAAGGTGCTGGGGCAATAAAAATCTGTGCAAAATCTACCCATCCTGGTTTTTGTGCCTCACTTTGTGTTGAGATTTCTTGCTGTGCGTTCGCGTTTTCTGAAGTATTATTACATTCGACTTGGCTTTGATTTTGGTTGCATTCTCTGGATTTCTGCTTCTCGCCTGACACAGCGACATTTTCCGATTATCGTCCCATCAGAAACGAAAAAAAAGAGCTCAGCGAAGATGCGTCCTTTGTTCTAAGAACACGCTACGTCGTGAATCCAGCTACATGTGTGCGCAATGTGACGTAGGATTATGTGTGCATCCATGTTTCATGATTTACCATACCAAAAAAACATTAAATCACTTACTACCATAAAACAATTAAAAAACAAATAAAAAAATTAAAAATAAATTTAAAAAAATAAAAAAATTAAAAATAAATTTAAAAAAATTAAAAATTAAAAATAAATTTAAAAAATAAAAATTATAAATACATTTTAAAAAATGTTTCTAAATTCGCCAGTGCCGGTCCAAAGCCCGGATCAAAAGAAAGATGGGAAATATAACCAGTTTTCTCCGCGCCGCGCCCTGCAAAGGGCGCGGCCCGAAAAGAATGCAGGCCACAGGCGACCCAAGCGGGCCGGGTGACTCAGGGCCCGAGGACGCGCTGCTGCCACAACAACGTGGCGCTTAAAGGGTTAAGTAGCTGGTCAGTGAAAAAAAATAAAACAAGACAAAACAAAAAATAGGCGTCACCTCAACTGCCTGAACACACTTTCACCAACTACAATTTACAATTTGCTCACTCCTTTCTGAGTTTTTCTACTACCAAATTATTTTACTCTTTTAGCCTCTAGTTTTTCCGTGCACGGCAAGGAATCCCGTTTACAGGTGCTAGCCTTGGGCTTCGCACTCACTATAACACTGAATAAAACGTAGCATTCACGTTACTTAAATCTGACCCTTTACATATCACAAAAAGCAATTACTTTAACACAATACAACAAACTGACTTTTCAGATAATGTCAACTGTACAACATATGAAAATCATGAATTATTTATGTAAAATTGTACAAGGTATGGCCTCTTTGAATGAATTTAATGACACGTGCAGTAAATGAACTTGAAACTGCCACTCACATCGTTCGAAATACTTCTCCCACCTATTCTAGACTTTTCACCCAGTTTTAACACTAATTGTCGTGTATTTACCGCTATCCTCTTTTCCCAACTGATCGCCGCGTAAACGTTGCCAGTTCCTTTACCTCAACAGCTCCGCATCGCTCGCCTGTAGGTAACCTTGGGGATTTTCTACCGCTCGCCCCGTTGCCCTCGTCTTCGTTTGCTGTCCCACGACGATAGCAGTTCTTCGCTCGAACTCCGCCAAACCTCCAATTTCCATACCCTTCTCCGTTCCGGACTCGTACTATTCTCGTTCCAGACCAAGTCTTTCTCACTACGCTTCGCTCTTCCTGGGTCGTCCTCTTCTTCCGCGCCTCGTACAAGTTTGTTCGCGCTTCCAGCCTCGAAATTATTAATGTTGCTGAAGTTGTGCTTAAATTCTCGGCCGACCTACCACACTTTAGGCATGTGTGGTCTCAGCGTGCAATATGAGATGCTGGATTTAGTTAATGTCCTTCTGCGCGAATCTTACAAATTTGAAATTATTTCGGCGTCAAACAGTCACTTCGCTTGCTCTCTCAAATATTGTGAAAGCGACGAATGCTTGTGCACTCCATTTCTTAATTACCTCACATTCGAAGATACGCTTCTCAAGCTAACTTTTAACTACCAAGTTAAAATAAACTCCTATGCTATCAAGTTACAACCGCCGTCGCTGCTGCAATCGAAGACAGCTCAGTGAAGTCGCCGTCACTTCTGCAGTCAAAAAGAGTTCCTCCGAGGCGCGCCGCGATACTTATGGTACTCGCGCCTGGGGAAATTTTGGAGGGGTGCATCTTCTCCTTTCGTGACCTCCCGGAAAAAACATTATTCACTAGTTCGGGCGTCATAGTTCGAAAAGCTGAGGGCAGATGGCGCGTTTACCAGCCATCGCTCCGCCGCGTACCCTAGTCCTCTCTGTTCGAGGGCTTCTTTTCGTAGCTGATGGTGGCGTTATGAGGTTGTCTAATCCCGTGACGTCACAATACATCGTGACGTTCAATATATATATATTGAAACGCGCCGCGTTTCCAGACGAAACGCAAAGCGAACCGCGTTGCTACGATTCGGATGGCGCGTCAGTTGCGGCTCCGCCTGGCGCGAGAGGTTCCGCGACGCGCAAGAGTTAACGGACGGGAGGCGCGAGCAGAGGTAGTGAGAACCAGGTAGTGTAGGGAGCGTACGTTCGTCGAGAATAACGTAATAGAAAAGAGATAGATAAGGGGAGGAAGTGGACGTGGCCGAATATTTAATGCCGGATGCTTAAGATGTGATATCAGAGACTCGTGAGTGAACGTAATAGTAAAGATATTAGTAAAGTGTGGGCGACACATTCGTGAGAGGTTCGTCGAGAATAATTGTGCAAGGACTGGATATATAACGTGATCAGTGCGTGGAAGCCCAAGACTGTGAATGGCGATGTGATAGCCGGTGGGAGAATCGTGTGGCGTAATAGTTACACGAAGTGAGAAGTAACATCGTAATTTTGGGCAGGGTGAGTGAAATCCATTTTTGAGATGACTAGACGAGGCAGTGGGTGTAATCCGGAGACGAGCAACACCGAACCGAGGGCGGTTGGACACGCGGGGGCGGTTGGACACACGGTCGCTCCACGGACACGCCGAAGTATCAACCGACCAACGCCGAGGGGCGCCGAACGACTGGTGGGCAGGAACCGGACATGAACAACGCCGCGAGACGACCAACAGGTTGCATTTAGTATCATATTCGAATATTTTAACCACAATGTACTAAAGCAAGGCAGTGATTCGTGGCATAAGGACCTAAGCTAAAGAGTCACAAGGTTATTGTATGATCATTGAAATAAAGTTGTGTATAATAATTATATTGGGAAGTCGTTGTATCAATGTAAACCCCACCCCAGAGCCCATTCGCAAAAAAGAAAACCTGACCCTTTAATAAATTCACTGATGCACTGGATCGGAACCCGTCCGTCACAATATATATATATATATATATATATATATATATATATATATATATATATATATATATTGTTTTATAGTGTATACAAAAATATGCTGACATCGGGGATTTCCAGCTTTGGAGCATGGATGTATGATGATACATAGGCGTAATCTCAATTGAGCTCTTATATAATACTCTTCTGAGGAGATATACTTTTCGTTTTTCCGTGCGCTTTCCAGCGGGAGAGGTGGCTCAGCGCAACAAGTGATGTCACTGCAGTGACTCTGACCGGGAGGTCCTAGGTTCAAGTCACGACATTCATGCCAAATCTAGATTTTGTGGCCAAAAATCCAACAACCTAAGTTATATATACAATTAAGCCTAAGTTGGATTTTGTAAAATTATCATTAAAAATAAGTATCTGAAAATTTGGGTAATCTACAAATTAACTGTAATGTTAGTATGTACACCCAACCTCTCAATCAGAATAATTGAAAGCCAATTTCAAGCATTCGTACAGAAACCTATGTCAAAATAACGGAGGTATAGAATTTGGCAATATTGACATAAATAATTCCAATTTTAGAAAATGAAAAATATTCTTTTGAACACTGCAATTCTGCAAAGAAAACATTTATGCAGTGTCTAATGTTCAGTTCACGATAAATTCAGTTAATGGGCATTTTTTTAACAACAAAAATATTTGAGAAAATGGTAACATACAATCAGTAATGTTCTTCGATAGGAAAAGAAAAACAAGGAAATTGGAAGAATGTACATTAATATAAAAATTTGCATTCTCCTCACAAAACTTTCAACGTACTGTGACATACCAAAAATGACGGACATTTTTAGGCAAAATAAGGTCAAAATGTTGTAGATATTGCAAAAGATGTGGGTTTTCTAAGGTTTACGTATTCTAAGATAGCAAACTCGGAAAAAGGAATTATTTGGAGAGTGAACATTGAACTTGAACTTAGAATATATCGGCATTAGGGGCTTGAAAATTTACGTTTACTTATAATATTTTCATGAGTGAACCGGAAAGTGAACTTAAAATATTTTCGAATTCTTAATTGAATTCACTACACGCATCAAAACTATTCGCAAAATAATTTTCTACACTACAATAACAAAATGACATAACCATAAACTGCCTCAACACAATCTAAAAGTAAAATCGACCCTCCACGCTGCTCTCCGATTGGTGTTTGGTAGAATTCCGACGTAAACTTAACGTAAAAGCTTGCAGCTTGTAAACTCTTAAGTTTACGGACTTACGTCTACGGTTACGTCGAGGCATTGTGAATGGTCCCGCTTAGTAACTCATAAGTTTTGCGGCTACTTTACGTTTACGTTTGTATTGTGAATGAGGCCTAAGATATACTCACAAAACTATTCGGACTCGGGTAATTTAGCAGAATAATCATGGATTAGGAATATTAAAAGTTTAAAATAAATTAAATAAAGTATATTATACGATTACTTTCTTAAGCAGTTATAAGATATTTCCAAAATTTCCTTTAAAATCACAATAATCAACTTATATTTTTAAATTCGAATTTTTTATGCTCACAAAACTTTTCGGACACTTGAATGGAAATATAAACAAATATGTACAGTTGTTTTTTGTAAAAAAAACACACAAAAATGGCACAATATGAGAGTTCAATATCTTGTAACCATTTCCTTTCGCTGCAGCACTTCGCTATCTGGTGTACTTTGGACCATGTTTTTGGGTATAAGAAGGAGAAATTTTCTCCATTCATGTTGCATTATTTACTTTTATTCTTGTTTGGAATGAATTGGGTATTTACTTATCTTTTCCATTTTTTCCAAAGATGTTCTCCAACAGTAAGGTTTAGTGACTGAGGGGGTGGATTAACTTTCTTTAGGCAGTGGTACAGCAGCCAAAGTTGAACAACGTACGGCTTGTGCTAGCAACCATTATCCTGATAAATATAAAATCTATCAAGAATACCAAGATTTTTAACATTTTGTTTTAAGTTTTGTTTAAGAATGTCAAGATAGTTGAACCTGCTCGTTTTCTCTACGAACACAGTGAGGCCCCACACAATTACATTTCCTCCTCCTTTTTAAAAAATTTGTTACGTCTACAACTTGATGCAACGCGTCTCCAAGCCTCTTAATGGGCGTTGAGCGCTTTGCGCTGGGGAGTAATCCTTCATTTATGTGCGCTATTGGGGAGTAATCCTCCATTACTAACATGGCATGTCACGTCACGTCGCAGTCAGTTATCAAGAGGACCTCCAGGTAGCATCTCCGCGTACGCGTCTCCTGCTACGCGCCCGTGCGTCACTACCCAGGTGTTCGACAAGCCCTTGTGAAGCAGCCAAACTCGTTTTGTTGGAACAAATTTCACATGAGATTCGACGGGAATGGAACCCGGACCTCAGTGGTGAAAGGCTAGCGACTTCGCTATTTACCACGAGCGAGCCTGTAATTATGACTCATGCTTCACGGTTGCTTACATGTTTTCTCCTTTCTGCTCATAATTTAGTTTCCTCCACTTCTGAATTCTTCCATCGGATCTTCAGATGTTCATTTTCTATTTGTCAACGAAGATTAGTCTATTCCATCACTTTTTATCTTTTCCTGCGTGATATTTATCAAACCTGCCTTTTCCGTCAGTTCGCTTTACTTTTAAATTACTTTTTCTGGCAACTCGGCTATAGAAAATTGGACCTCTTTAGTATTCTTCGCATGGTTTCGAAATTTACTTTCTTGCCAATGCCAATTTCTAACTGTGGAGTAATTTTTGGTGCTCGAATACGAAGATCTCTCTTTATTTTTCTCATAATGAGATTATTTTCTCAATCAGAAAATGTCTTCGGGCGTCCTCCTCCGGTTTGCAGTTCAAAATTTATTCAAAATTTATTGCTTATTTATTTTTGAAAATAGATTTTACTACATTGGAGTTTTTTTCTCCTTTCAAAATTCAAAATTTATTGCTTATTTATTTTGAAAATAGATTTTACTACATGGGAGTTTTGTTTTTCCTCCCTTTCAAAATTCAAAATTTAAGTAGTATATGGCTTAGTGTAGGCATCACAGAATTTTGGAAATGTGCACAAATTCACTTTTCCCATAGCACGTCATACGCAGTTTTAACTGTTTTTACGTAAAATAAATAAAAATCCTCTCTTCATTGATATATCATGAAATTATGTCACTCACTGTCCTTTCTTCATTATTCGCATTTTGTAACTTTTTCAGCATGATTTGCCCTTTGCATGACGATAGATAACCAGCTGACGCTGCTCAGAGTGGTGTGATATCGTATGTGATTCATTTTGCTTAAATGTGCTGGTTCATTGACTGACTTTAACGAATCTGGTTCATTGACTGACAGGTGACTTTGAATGTGCAGCAAGGGTGGAAAGTTTCAACGTTTTTCGGAGATCAAAAGATCCGTTACCACATTGCCCCAACGGCTGTCCGAATAGTTTTGTTGAAGCGAAGTTTCTGCGATTAATTTTTCTTTTAAACAAACAAATACATATTTTTGAAAGTATTTGTAATGTTTACGTATATAAGAACATTCTATTCTTTCAAATTCGTGGTAACTAATGATTAATGTGGTTTTCTGAGGAAAATTGAAGCAATTTTTGGTTAAATTTATAAATGTCCGAATAGTTTTGTGAGTCACTGTATCTTGGTTACAACATAACGATCAAGTGTGTCGTTTGTGGTAGTTCGCACGCAGCACTTTTTTCAACACATTTGAATCGTGTGTAGTTTTTTTGTCTCTAAAGATATTTTGGTGATTCAAAATTGACAAAAAAGGTGAAAGGAAGTACAGTCAGAGCTTTTAATATCATATGATAAAGTATGATTGTTTCTTACTTATCGCATATTTTACTATGTTGCTTTTAATACATTTTAATTTAAAATAATCTTTAAATATTGTTACGTTTCTAGGTGGTGAATTAAAAGTCCGGTATTATTTTAACAAAAACGTTTATTTTGTTTCTTAACACAATCACTGAAAACGATTAATTTCACTACACTTCTTGATTATTTATTTACACTACACTTCTCTTGATTATTTATTTACACTACTCTACTCTTACACTATCGCACAGTCCTAAACACTGACCACAGTTCGATGCACTGGCCACAGTCCACTTCACTGACCACAGTTCGATGCAGTGACCACGGTTCACGTCACTGAGCACAATTACTGCACTGCTATTCACCGCGATGCACACACTTCACAGTTCAGCTTCCACTGCGGACTTGAGACTGGTCGCCGGCCGCCGCGTATTTATACTCGGCGGGGCCGGCGAGAACTTTCCGGACCCCGCGAACGTTCTGGAATAATCTAGTGCAAGGACCGCCGGCAGATGACGCAACCCGCGCATACAGGTAGTTCGTGGTTGGTGCCGCCCGGGACGCAATATTCGTTACAATATGTATAAGTAAAATCCTCCATGAGCCTCCGATCTGAAACACGTTTTATGGTATTCTTTAATCATTTTTAAACTTTTTTAAAAAAGAAGTTGCACGGAGTTGCACCTTTTTCTTAATTATACTTTGTCTCCAGCAGGGCATGACTTCGATCAAAGGCACATATTGTGCGCTTTGCTTTCGGTTGTTTTATCTCTCTCACCCTCTAAAACATGCAACAAAATCACCAAAACGTGCAAAACAATGCAATAAATATTGTTATATATTTTATATTATACTAGATTTTTGGCAAAATTAATTTTTATTTCAATTTCAGTCTATATTGTTCCCTGGTTTATCTCTAATTACTTATTTTACAGAAATAAAGAAAAAAACGTAATCTACTCCCTACCATACGATTGTAGACGAAAAAGAAGTGACAATAATTTACAAGTTGGCACTAACCATGGTCGATTGCAAAGTGTGCAATTTCTTGACAGACATCGTCCAGCGAAAAGTGCTACTACTTTGCCACTATCTCAAAACAATTTAAAAATATAGATGTAATGCTTGAGAAACCAATTAAGGAAGATATGCTGTTCGGTATATCCTTTTTACATTGGATTATTTCTTCTGAGTGTCTTTTGCACATTTCGTGTAAATTAGAAGTCAAGACATGCAAAACCGTGGTGAAGCCAAAGATAAGATTGAAAATAGAAAAGAAACCAGAAGCAATTCCGGACAATTGGACTACTGTCAGATTGATGGATACAGAAGTACGAACGATGGCAACATTTCGCGATGTTTCTTTGAAAATTCCAACATTTCTGCTACGATTACAGGAATAAACGAGAACTTGTTGAAACGGTTTCACACAATTTTACAAGTTATTTCTTCGGATTTTGAAACTAATTACCTAGGTATCAAGAATATTGTATAGAAACTGCTTGTATATTTGTCGAATTATGTCCGTGGTTTTATATGCCCACAACTGTCCATAAATTGTTGATCCATAATGCACAAAAAATTGACTCATCGCTTTTGTCAATTGAGAAACTGTCCAAGGAAGCCCGAAAGTCTTGCAACAAACTAATAAAAAAAATATAGGCATGACCGAAGATTTTTTTTGCGACTTTTGGTATCGTCACATCCACTAATATCTAGCGTACGTGAATAACCCCCAAGGAAACTCAAATCATTAGAACCTGAAGCAATTGAATTACTGAAACATCTAAGCTTTAATTCACGAATTAAAATGCCAATAAATGGAAGCAGTGAGGATGAAACCGAACGCTCCGATGACGAATATTAAGCTGTTTCTTGAATGACGAGTGTTTGTGCTGCATTTTCTGTACTTACATGAATAAAAAAACTGATATTGAACTTTATTTTCTCTAAACTTTTCTTATTCTGCAAGTTGTCCATCTATATTTTCGAAAAATAAAATAAAATTTGAAATTAGCGAATCGAGATTTGGCATAAATGTGCGGCGGCAGGATTTTCGACACTAGCTTTTAGCTAGGTCTAATTCAGTCGCTGTCTGGTGGAGACCTCTCTAGGTCCGCTGTTTTGATGGTAGTTTTCCGTGATTTCTCGTATCATCACCAGGCAAAGGCCGGAGCAATTCCTTAACGGGCCACGGACCGCGAGCGATATTTCCTTCCTCTTCCTTATACTGTCTTCACCCCTTACACACAAAAACCTACACTACCACACATACCGACTGGGGCGGTGCCCCGCTGGTGGGAGATACTTGGTTAAGGAAAACCCAGCAAGTCGGCGCCGGATCTCGACACTCAGCGAGGGAAGAGCGCCGCCACCTCGCCATGAAAAAACATGAACTACACTTACGGAACTAATGATTTCAATAGCTGACGCGTCCGGACTTACTATCGATCAATCAATCCGTGCGCTTTCCGATGTTTGCCATTTCCGTGGATGTATTGGGCTGAGAAACGTTCCTTAGGCCACCTTTTGCCAATGCCGATGTCATTCAACCCCGTCCACGCGCTGTGTGTGCGATGTATGGTTTCGAATGACAATGCTGCGATGCTGTTCTTCGATTTAAACATTGAATCCGATTGACGCAAATCAGCTGAAACGGTTTCATCTAATCGAGAGCTTGAATGACACTTACAGTAGTGACATTTAAGCTCCCGATTGGATGACACTGTAACACAGAGAGTATACTATGCCGTAACTGCTGATCAAACGTCGACTCTGTAAATAAATCGAAGAACAGATCCTGCATCTCGGGACTTCTAATTGGTGCTTTGCCATCGTCTCCTCTGAGCACCCCCTCGTCTGTCGGTAGGTCTGACAAGGGACCTTTCAACAGGTTCAGATCGAAATCTAGTCTGATTTGATTTTCTTTCCAAAGATATTTACTATTTATAACATCTGTAAAAAAATTAGTTGCCATTTCGCACTGAAGTTACTGAAAAAATTAAGAAATTTCCACACTTTTCACAAATTGTCAGTCACCTGGGGTTTGTGCAACCCTCCTACTGTAAGAATATCCGCTGAGCGAACAGGCGCTCCTACGGGCACGAGTCCCAATTCAAGGTCGCGAAACACATTGCTACCGCCCTTGACGCGAGGCAAGGCGCCGGTTCTTTCGGGCAGTAGTTCTTCGACATTGAGAAATTGAAACCTGGGGCAATGTCAACGTGTTTGCGCGGCACGCAAGTACAGTTAACATTGTTTACCAAACTTCCATTACTTTTGACATATACATCAATGTTCGATGGTTCAATAAAATGAGTTTCTTTCTCCTTTCAGTTAATCTGTGACTGAATTCAACACCGGGAGGCATTGGATTAAAACAAAGAAATTAGGTCGTAGGAAAGAGGGCAAATCCTGTAAACTTCCACGTAATCATGATTAAACTAAATTTATGCTTAAAAATACATAACAGAAGTCACTATAATACAATACAAATTTAATACAGTGAAGTTATTACAAAAATGACCAGTGTCAATTGAGTGTGCGAAACAAGTGTGTCGTGAACTGCGTGTCAAGAACTGGCAGGCACAACCGTTGAGATTCTCGGAGTCGGAGTCGAAGGGCCCTCGAGCATGCGTTATCGTAACTTGGCTGCGGCCTAGCCCCCAAGATCCCGCCCACCCCGCCTTCGCCCATCTGCTCGCCGCATCGCTGCCGCCGCCGCCGTTGCAGATATTAATAACGCGCTATCAGCGATGGTATCCCATCTCGCGCGCGCAGGCTTCAACGCAACGCACGTGCACATGCAAACGGTCCCCGTCCTGCCCCTCCCAACCCATCCACGACGCTGTATCGCATTGCACAACCGAGGAATAACAGCACTACTTGAGTCGTTCGCGATCACACTGCTCTCCGCAGTGAGGGTTGTCCACGCCGTCAGCAAAAACAGTGCGGCCCAAACCGACAAAATTCTTAACTTTTTTCAGTAACTTCCCGTGCAAAATGGCAGCTAATTATTTTACAGCTGTTATAAATAGTGGATATCTTTCAAAAGAAAAAAAGTAGGTCCGATTTGGAACTGAACCTGTTGAAAGGTCCCTTGTGAGAATCCTAATTGTCACATGCTAACGGCTGAGGATACTCTGGCGGGGTGCAGGGCGAAGACGGCTTGACCACACTACATATGCAAGTTTGAGAACTGCCCAGATACAGTAAATCGACATACCATGTAACGAGACATGGGTTGTGAATACTGACGAACTCTTAACTGCAGTGCACTATAGGTGGACAAGGAAGAAAGCTTCCTCCGACTGCGCAGTGAGATAGAGAAGTTCCCCACCATTTCTTTCCTCGATTCCTCTGTTTCCCGGGCATGTGCGTGCTTGAGTGGTCGGGCGTTCGCAGCAGCTTGGCCTCAGAGGCCATTGCGAGGGCCTGGAAATAACAAACATCACAAGCACCCTGACCCCTATCTAATGAAAGAAAGGACTAGAACCACTAGAAGATAACTGACCTTCAAATTCACTCCAGCTGTTCAATCAGCTCGCCCAATATTTCCGTGGCTTCCAGAGCGTTCGGCTTGCGTATTATGTTGTGGTTAACTCTGTTTTAGCAGCAAATAGAGGTACTAATAAACTTCGTTTTCAAACATGAAGTGAAGTATGCATTATTGTTTCTACGTCTGGGAAACGCATCAGAAAACGCGATCGTTTGTAGTGTTTTAATATTTTAAGCGCCTAAAGTTGACCTGAAAGTGACAATATTATCAAGATGACAAGTAATGCGACAGGTTTATCTAGCTTCACCATAAAAACAATAACTTGTGAAGAGAAACTATTTTCAACTTAAAGCCGTTCTTACTTTTTTCAATCGAACTTGAAGGATATTAGAAAGAAATCAGTGATACTTCAACACCACTTTCATTCTCGCCCTCACTAACGGTTACCTAATATTGTAATACTGCAATTTCTCTCCATATTGTATTGTACAGTAGTGAGTGACCGTCCACCGCCGGCACATACTAGCTTGCCCGGCTAGATGCTTATCTGAGAACATGGACGTGATAAGGATCTCATTAATTTACTCTCTCAAGGACCGTGCTTTTATCTTTGTACACACACACACACTACCGTTAAGCTATCGGTAGGAATTAAGGAAAAATGAAACCATGTTTAGTTGGTAAAATGCTCATTTTAAATTTCTAATAATTTGGTTACAATTTAAAAGGCCAAAAATCGCTAAGTGCAAAATTTACTATGTTTTAGGGACTTAGGAATTAATGCGTTTCCAAATATAACTCTTGCCAATGAAAGTCTTTTCCTTTTTATTCTCTTTGAATTTGACAAATAAAACTCGTCAAGAGTATACTTGGTTTTTTATAACGTGGCATCTGAAGGTAGTATTTCCAAGATGGAATATGGCACATTTTGCGTCTCTCTCGGTCCTGTCACATGATCGCGACCGTATCAAGCAGTGCGGCAGATCAAGCAACTCTAGCGGCACACCCACGACGCGAAAAGCGGTGCCATATTCCATCTTGGTGATACTACCCCTCAGATGCCTTATTAGAGAAACCCAAGTATAAGCACCGATGCTTCCTCACCATATTCTGCCGCCGATCGTCAACTGGGATGGAGAGCAATAGAGGAAGTTGTCTCGCCTCGATGCCCGACGAGTTTAAAGTCATCGACCTCGTCCACAACACCAGTGTTTTCTCAGGTGATTGCGCCTCCACAACAGTTGCAAAACACAGTGCCCAGACCCGGTCCCAATAGTCCGCTCAGCACTTATTAAGAGATCACTCCACAGACTGGGTGCATTGTTTGCAAATTCTCGCGCGAGTGTAGCCAGACATTTCCGCAGTGCAGCCAATAGTTCAGAAACTGCGTAAAGCTGTCACTCCATGTTAAATTTGGAAAATTTAAGTGTCTCCAGTCTACTGTATTCTGTCATGTGAACCCTCAAGAGAAGCCATCAGTCATCTCAGAAGACCATCCGAGAAGAATATACATCAATAGTTTATAAGGTTTATTCATATAAATAGGTTTAACATGGTACCATATGAATAACTTTTCACACTTTAATTTCTCTTAAAAGGTAATAGTTTACAGTTAAACTGTGATCTCATGGCCATGAGAAAGGTTTGAAAACCTGAGATTTTGTTAGTAAGAGCTAAGTTTTTGCCTAAGTGAGACCTGAGAAAAAATTCATGTTTAATGCAACAATTTTTTCTCATTTAAAAACAGGTTTTTATTTATTACAAGAGAACCACTTGTTCTACCGGATTCTTATATCAAAATCCGGAATCTACATTAAATTTAGGACTATTTGGACACCTCATTTGCCTCTGTAGCATCAGATTCAATGGTTTTTGATCAATTTAAAATATTCCTTGTTTTCCTTCAGAGAGCAGCCGCAGTGCCTGCAGTCTCTAACAGGGTTCGCTGGCATCGCTCAGGTGTTGGACTGGTCACATACCTTGCAGGCGCTACCTTTACGCGCTCCTTGGCAAAGAGGTCCCAGATAGTCGATCGATACTCCCCACCACTGTGACATTCCCCTCGCGACTGTCACCCCTTCGGGGACTTGTATAAAAGGCGTGCGCGTCTCGAGCACAGTGCTCACTCACTCGTTTTCTTAATCTTGTTTTTTTGCTTTGTTATTTGCATTCTCTCTTCGGCTACATCTAGTGATGTGGTTCTAGATTTCTTACTGAGCCCGGCTCCATCAGAGCCGTTAATATCAATTTGTAAATAGTATTTTAAATGTAATGTAGGTACTGCACTATTATTGTAAATTTTCACTATTATTCCGTCAAATCAAATTATGAAAATTAATTAATATTGTTTCTCATTTCGTCATTTGTACCAGAGCCATGGTTGGTATTATATTGTTGGTTCCCTTAGAACCAAACAAAATGTTAATGAAATTGAGTGCATAGATGTATGTAATTTGTTAGAAATGTATGCTTATGGACTTGGAAATGGAACTTTAAATGGAATGTTAAAAATGATTTACTAATGTTTATGTTGTTTGCAGCTCGTTGTGGAGATTGGGAGGAGGTTCAGCTAATGTTTACTGCGCATTACTTATGAATGTTGTTAATGTTGCAGTTCCTGCCATGAGTAAGACGGCACTTGGCCGCATTTGGCAGTCTATGGAAAGTTGCTCCCGCCGTGAGTAAGACGGCCAGCCGCATTCGGCACTCGGGAGATTACGAAAGGCGTCTGCTAGGCCCGTGCGGTAGCTCGTACCGCGGCCCTTGGTTGCAGCGTCACGGTCCCGTAGCCGACAGAGAAGTCGGCTGGGCTACAGCTGTCACCGGCACCGAGCGATGGGGTCACTTGCAGACCTTGTATTCGTTGCATGTTGATCGGCGCTCGTGTCAGGTCACAGCTTTGTTCAGCGAGGAGCGGGCGGGCACTTTGGACCGCTCACTCTCGCCTAAGTGTAAACTTGCTGCATTCTCATGTTGTAATGTTACGTAAGTTATGGTAAGAAGTCCATTTCCAAGAATTATGGCATTATGCACTCTTACGAAAGTTTGTTCAATGGCTCATAAGTAATTCTGGTTATCACGAAGGTTAAGTACGAAAAGAAGGCCAAAGTACGGCTTCTTTAGCAAATTTGTTTATGTATGTTTCTATCTACCTTGTCCTAAATTGGGCATTCAAAGGTAGATTATAAGACAGTAATTCTGTATGTGTCGCGAATGTTTTACGCGCTTTAAATTCCTTTTTTTTAATTTTTTTTTTTTTCCTCGCCCTAAAGTGGGTTTTGTTGAGAGGTCGACTGAAATTGTTAATTCTGTATGTCGGCGCATTTTGACGCGCCTTTGTTTAAAGTTCATGTGAGACGGCCTCGACCGTCCTTCAATATTGGTTTGTAAATTGTAATTCTGCTTTGTTTTTCCCGCAGCTGCTTTAGAACCTGCGTATCAGGAAAAACTGATTTATGTAAAGTTATTTGTTGAATAAATGTATTATGTTTAAAGTTATTTGATTGTCATATCTCCAGATTTGAGATCCTATAAAGTTGTGATACCTTTTCATTTAAAACCTGGGGCGTCCATTTGAAAAGTTCAAGTGTGACGACAATCTTTTGAAGTTCGATAGCTTAGAAGCTTTTGTGTTAGCTTTGTATAATTATTTCCTTAGGCAAATGCATGGTCAAATCGCTATTTATTACGTAGCGAGAATTTATGTAATTAATGTGCTGTTTTCAACAGCTGGCGACCGTTTCAAGTAAATTGTTATTAATTAAGAGGTCAGCCAAGTTTGATATTTAACACTCCAAGTAACAATTTGTATGAAGTAGCAATTACAGCTCAAGCTAGCGCAACATATTGTATTGTCGTACTGCCGGCATCAGCGTTGGCACGTAAGGAAGCATTTTGCATAAATGAACTGAGTACCAGACTCAGAAGTGAAACAGTCGCTAAGAGCATCTGTAAGTAACCGAGTGACGCTCGTCGTTACCTCAGGTTATCACGAAGCCTCGCTCGCCCCCTTCCCTTTTCGCTCTGACATCATCCACTCCTCTAATCCAATCTAAATTCTTATTCTACTTTGCGACGAATTTCATTGGCTTATACGACGTGCGTTAAAATTCACGTATTTAAACTACCCAGAATACAAGCGTACATGCGTAGCAGTGATAAATTCCCCCGGAGAAAATCCATTTTTTGTCGTCATATCGTGTTGTTTCTGTCGTAAGTGATGTACGTCAATCTTTCCGAACCTCCGGGCTGTGAGCGACTGGTTCACCCCCCTTCGTGTATTTTGCAGTTAATTACATTCTCGTTCTTACTATGTGACGGTTGTTGTGTACAAGGAAATCAAGGTGAAAGACAACAGTTCTTTCATAAACAATTTTATTATAGCCAAACCACAATCCAAAAATCTAGTCCAGATATACAGCCAGGTCAAAAAACAAAGTTCCAGGAGTTGTACCTAATCGAAGCAAATTTACAGTCCGCCGGAGAATCACTACCGTAGCACGCACACGTCAACAAGAACTTCCAACTCATACTAGGCACTCTATCAGCTTCCTAAACAGTCACTGTCTACCGCCCCGGCCCGGGGCCCTTATATACGCCCCGAGGCACCGGGGCGAGCCTCTCACTTCCTCCCTCCGCGGTGGGGAATCGAGGGGAGGTGCTCCTTCGGAAACAGCGTTGCCAACGCGGTCCGGTGCCCACGGGAATGCGCCGTCGCTCGCCCTGCTCCCCCTTATAACCCTCACATAAAAAACTTTTAAAATTCATTTTGACCTGATAACATTGGATAACACTGTTTCAATTCCCCCCTAAAATGGATCTTATAACATTCTATAACATTTTTTTTCAGATTTTTATACAATGTGGACGGTAGTGAATAAAATGAAAACCAATTTTTTCAGTTTAAAAATTTGAAATTCGTGCCAAAATTTGATTGGAGAAAAATGTTTCACCAATATTTAAACACTTTATATTAAAATTATTAAAAGGTTTTGCTTACCAGCATGATTTAAAACTTTTTCCTAGATTTATTTGTCTCTAATATAAATCAAATTACTCGGTTTTAGGTGTATTAAGTATTTATGCTTGTAATATAAATCTAATTACTAAATTGCAGATTTATTAATCATTGACAATTAATCATTATCACTTTCTTCAATAAATAGGACGATGCATTTGTTTATAAACAGTTTACTCAAAATTTCTGTTGTTTTTTCAACATTTCTTTTTAAAAATACCCATTTAACAATTTTCGCCAAGAAACTAGCGTGTGCCAAATGTATGTTTAAATGATCGCAGCTACGTGGGAACAGCATCCGAGGGTGCCTCTTCCGTTCGCACGTTGACAATATCGTTTCCCGCTGGATATTCCCATGGTAGAAAGAGATGGGCGGGCTCCCCAGTTCACCGATTCGTTCGGTCCAGCATCAGTTTCCGTCACGAACTATGTGACAAGTTCCCTTCAAAAGCAAGACCAGACGTCGGCCGCCATGTTTCATGGAGTGCAAGAAGTGTTGAGAAATATTTCTCAAGTGGTATAAATAGACAATTTTTAACGTGACCGGCCAAAGATAACACGATGAAAGGGTAATTGTAATAAAAGATGTAATATTTAAAAAAAGTGCTTATCTATTTCTGTTTCAATGACCTGCAACTGTGATAATTTTGGCATTTAAAATTCACACTAATATTATGACGCACACTGGTGCCAGAAGCTCATTGGCTGAATTAGGATGCGCAAGAGGCCACCCATCTCTCTCCATCATGTGCCATCTAGGATATTCCGACTGAGTTTGATACATAATCGATATAACACCTATAAGATTTCGAGTTCATATGTCGTGTTTAAATGTGTTTAAATATCGGTTAAACCGTTTTCTCCTATCACATTTAGGCGCGAATTTCAAATTTTTAAACTACAAAAATAGTTTTTATTTTTTCAGTACCGTCCATGTGGTTTAAAAATCTGAAGAATAAAAGATGTTATAGAATGATATACGACCCATTTTAGGGGGAAAATTGAGACTACTCCAACGTTATCATGTCAAAAATGAATTTCAAACATTTATTTTTTCTTTATGAATTTGGCGTCAAAATTCGTTGTCAAAAATACCTTCAAATTGAACTATATTGCCCCCGGCTCTGCATTTTTTTCTCATCCTCATACACGCAATAAATGCTGCGAAAAAAAACATGCAAAACACGTTTCTCGTATCTCTTCAACAGGCCCTAGGAGGCTGATTTTTTGTGAATCAAAGTCATTTTGCATTCTCTTTCATATGAGGATCGCGATTATCGATTTGGTTTGGGGGCACTTTTCACCGCCATATTCAGCTGTGTCCTTTAACATCCTTATCGACGTAAACAAAATTCGATTCACACAATTCAGAATTAATCAGATTCAAACAATGCAGAAGTAATTCACATTGATTTGAGGAATAATTACTCTTAATTATTATTAATAGTATAATTAGAAAAATGTACATTAGGTAAATTATCCTCATTTTCTTCACATTCCACCAAATAAAACTACTCCGGTAATCATTTTTACTGATAATTTGGAAGTATCGCCAATGGAAGTGAACGCGCCAATTTCCTAACCGAACGTCGTTTCTTTAGGTATCTTGAGGTTCAGGAGAATTATTTGCATCCATCTTTTTCGAACCACGGTATAAGAATATTGTGTGTGTGTGTTTTTACGAGGGTAGGCGGAAATCTTCAAAAGACATCATGCGGCCCGTACCACATGATAGTGTGAGATTTTTACCCACTAAAACCACCCTCCCTTCTCCTCCACCCTCCCCGCGGAACCGCCGTTAGGCATTACATCACGGGGAGTGGATTAGAGTGGCCTAGTCACAAGCCACTTCTCTTCGCCAAAACGTAGGAAGGATCAAACGAGGATCAATCGACCTCCCTTCTTTCCCTTTCTATTCTCCTCAGCTCAGCTATTATGGTCTGCGCATATGCGCTCACCGCATCCCAGTTGGTTTCTGAGGCGAGCATGCACCCAACCATTGCTTCGGGTGTCAGCGGGTCGATCCCGAGTATTCTCATAACGTGCCGTCGCTGCAGATGGTATCGCGAGCACTGGAAGAACACATGCTCGGCGTCTTCGACAGCAGGTTCACATAGTGGACAGAATGGGGTACCCTCCAGCTTGAACCTGTGGAGATATGCCAGAAAGCATCCATGTCCAGACAACAGCTGAGTCAAGAAGAAACTTACTTCGCCGTGTTTACGGTTGATCCACGGTGCAATGAAGGGAATCATGTGGTAGGTCCATCTTCCTTTAATGGACTTGTCCCATCGATCCTACCATTCGAGCAGTGTTGCCGAGCAGTCTGGGTTCTCCTCTTCTTTGTGATATCGCCTCCGTCTCTCCTGCGCCAACATATCGACAGGGGGCATCCCCGCGATGACGCACACTGCATTGTTTGACACATTGCGGAATGCACAAGCTACCCACAATGCTGATAACCTGTACACTGACGTCATCCCTCGGATGTAACTATTTATCGACGTGGAGTTGGCCCACACTGGGGCTCCATAGAGCAAGACGGACCTCACAACCAAGGCCAGAAGCTTCCGATTCTCCAGACAGGGCCCTATGTTGGGCAGTAGTCTTGACAGTGTTGCATTAATTACCGCAGCTTTATTGCTGGCGTACTTCAGGTGGTCAGCAAATGTCAGACGGGCGTCAATCATGAGACCAAGATGGTTGTGGCTGTGGATCGACGGCTGTGATGCAATACGGTGGTCTCCGACTTTGAGAGTGATGGTTTCTCTCTTTTTCCTACTAGTGACTAGGATAACCTCAGTCTTGTGCTCAGCTAACTGCAGCCCTGAGGACTTCAACCACTGACTAACAATAGCGATAGCTTCGTTGCAAATATACACAATTTCCTCAATGTACTTCGCAACGGCGACGATAGTAATGTCGTCCGCGAAACCAATAATACTGGTGCCTTCTGGGAGGGGAAGCCGAAGGACCTCGTCATACATCACATTCCATAATAGTGGACCCAATAACGACCCTTGCGGGACACCAGCCGTGATATTATGTACCTTCGGCCCATTATTTGTATTGTAAATCAGGGCTCTATTACTCAGATACTCGGCCACAATCTTCCTCAAGTACGTTGGCACATTAAATCTGCGAAGAGCTTGGTGAACCTGGCCGAGTTGAATGCATTTTTAATATCCAAGTAACGACAGCACAGTACTGTTTTGGGCCTCTCTTCCATCTACTTCCTCCAATTGCTTGTCGGGCGGTGTTAATGACAAGTTGGACTGCGTCAACAGTCGAGCGGGCTCTGCGGAAACCATACTGATTTTCCGAAAGGCCTCCTTCCTCCTCCACAGCTTTCTCCAGTCTGGTACTAATAATTCTCTCCAGAACCTTGCCAGCTGTGTCAAGCATACACAATGGCCGGTATGATGATGGATCTTCGGGAGATTTATTCCCCTTAGGGAGGAGCACCAATAGCTGTTTTTTCCATATTTCTGGATACACCCCTTCCCTCAAGCAAGAATAATAAAGATTCACAAAGATGTCGGTGTGAGCGAGTATCGCAGTCTTGAGGGCAATATTGGGAATGTTATCCGGTCCGGGAGCCTGTGTGTGTGTGTGTGTGTGTGTGTGTGTGTGTGCACGCGCGCGTGTATATATATAACACCCCACAGTATCGCACTAATGTGCCACAGCAACAGAATTCGTGTGTTTACTATCGCAGTAATATCGTAAGCTTTCGCATAAATGGTGATATTTTATGGTGACCGATAAAATGCTGAACATACCACATGTTACAGTGTTATTACTGCCTCGTACAAATTAAAAATCTCTGCTCCGCTTCGCTCCGCCTCGATTTTTAACTTTTGGTCTCGACTTAATTCTTACTAACACTCATCTTAGGTCCTATCCTCTTTCTGTTGTACGTAAACGATATGCCCTCATCTATTAAAAATGGAAGAACAGTTCTGTTTGCCGATGACACGAATGTTCTTTGCAAAAAAGAAACAATAAATAGTACAATTTCAGAAGTTTCAAATTGGTTTTGTAATAACAAATTAATAGTTAACGAAAAAAATCTCAATGCAATTTTGCGCTGCAAATCGGCAATCGTATGTTCCATTGAATATGAACAATATGCAATTAGCTGATGTTAAGGCAAAATTTCTAGGTCTCTCAATTCAATCAAACCTCAAATAGAATGTACATATAACAGAATTAAACACTATATTAAGCTCATTATGTTATGCATTCAGAATTCTTTCTAATTCTGTCAGCCTTCGCGCAGCTGGTTGCGTGTATTTTGCAAATGTATATTCCCGCCTGAGATATGGCATAATATTCTGGGGTAGCTCATCTCTTAGTTCCCAGACATTTAGATTGCAAAAGAAAATTACCCGAATAATGAAAAAATCCCATCCACGTGATCCGTGCAAGCCTCTTTTCATTGAACTTGGAATCTTACCATTGCCTTGCCTATTTATTTATGAGTCTGTAACAGTGGCGGCTCCTAAACTTCAGACCCGGTAGGGCACAGAAAATCGTGAAAAAGAATCATGCAACATGCAAAGCATTGGAAAACATACCTCTAATTTTTATACAGCAATTCAATCCTCCTCTCCTTGGCTCTGGCAAACACTTCAATAACTTGACAATTAAAATCCCGAATGCCATGAATCATCCGTTTCTCAATAGAAAGCATGCCTAAGGCATTCAATCTGTCTGCTCCCAGAGTGTTTCTAAGAAATTTTTTTATTCTCTTTAGAGTGGAGAAAAAACGTTCATTTTCCACAGTGGTCATTGGAATGGTGACAATTATTTTCAAAAGATGGATACATTCTGAAAAAGTACGCGACATGTTGTTTTCTAAAAAAAACTGGAGTAATGCGGCAGCGCCTGATGCACCATGAAAATCTTCACGGGAGTATAACACTTCTAATTCCGTTCAAAATTTTGGGCCATTTATTTTAGTATAATTTCACAGTGGTTTCAAAATCACTCTCCGGGAAATTCACAGAGTACTGAACGAATTGTTCCGTCAGAAATAATTTCACTGCACTCAAATGGTCAAACCACTCAACCCTGTCTTCGATGTTTTTTTAAAATAGTATCACACACTTCCAAAGCAGCAACACGGTTGCTTACTTCTTTGCGAGAAATGCATTTTCTCTTATTTGGGGGTACACTCGAAGACTCTTGTTCGTCTTCGTACACTTTACGAACCTTGGTTACTTCATCAGAAAACCGTTTAGTAAATTCCTTCCCGTGAACAGAATCGATATTCCTTTTCTGAACTGTGTCGAAGAAAATTGCAACATGAAGCATAATTGTATGATAGAAGGAGAGCGAAAATACAAAATCTGGATCATTTAATGTTCGCACAAATCCTGCAGCTTGACCACCGGCTTTGGGATTCTCTTCTTCACCATCTCGAATTTGCTCGAAACATTCAATTAGGCTGTCTTTATATTCACACGCAGTATGAACAGCTCTATGCTGGAAGTACCATCTTGAAGGTGGTGCAGAACACAGTTTTATTTGCACAGATGTCGTTAAATATTGCATTCTTTTGAGCGATCTGGAAGAAATGAACATATTCCTTGGAGTTCTTAAAAAAATACTCTGCTCCCAGAAGATGAACAAGCTTTCTGAAGTAAAAGATTTCCTTGATGAGCGTAGCAATGAACATAGTTTTAATTAGGATATTTTTCCTTTACAAAGCACTGTATCCCACTTTTTTGCCCTTTCATAACAGCAGCTCCATCATACGTTTAGGCTATGAGTTTATCGGGAGTTTTATCTAAACCGAGCTTGTGTAATTGTTCCAAAATTTTATCAGCCAAACCCCGAGCACCTCTTTCGATTACTTGAAAGAAGCCCCAAAACCGCTCATATATTTTTCCTTCCGTCTGATACCTCAAAATTAATGACATTTGGGTTTTGCATGAACTGTCCGTTGTTTCGTCCGCCTGAATGGCCACGTGTTCTGCGTTATTTACTTACTCTGTCAAGTATTTTTGACAAACAGGAAACATTGCATCTAGTAAATCATTCTGGATAGTCTTTGATACGCCTCTAAAGGTCGTTGCATTCACCAAATGACTTTGAAAAATATTGTCCAAATCGGCTGTGTAATTAATCAGTCCCCTGAAAATACGTGGGTTATCGGAGTTCTCAGATTCATCATGACCGTGTAACGCTAATTCGAATTCTCCACAAAATGTAATAGCATCAACAATGCGACCCTGAATTTATCTATTTTTATCTACAAGTTCATTATGTTTACGCACAGAGATTCTATATGCGTCATCCATTTGTTGCCTGATACTAACTCTCCCAAGAACAGCTAAATTCATTTCATTGTTGATATGACTTTTTGAAATAGCGTGTTTTTTGCATTAATCCGGGAGATGCTTCAAATCTTTAATACCGTTCTTGGTCCACGTTTCGTCACCCCCGAATGGGAAACATGGGAAACAAAACAATGCATTACTCACTGGACATCCACAAATCCAATCCCGTTTATCATACACTGACTTATTAAATGTTCTGTTGTAGGAACTATTTTTGTCACTAAAAGCTTGCTTGATGTCCAGATCAGGCCTCGGTGGCCCTAATTTTTTCGCCAACATCCTGTCTTCATAACCTAAATTTTTACTTCCTAAATACTTTACTTCATTTTAAAGTTTTAGCGCTTTAAATTGAAAATCACTCGAAATCCCTCGTTGGTTTCTCACGTCAGCTGAACGAGAAGAGAAAACAATTCAATTGTACACACGCACACGCTCAAGAAAAACTTGCTCACATTTCACAGCTGCTGATATTATTAAGGTTACAAGCGCCCTGAACTGATTAGCATTTCATTTCTCAGACACTACGAGCGTTGTTTGTGCATCTGGTAAGTGGCGCTTGCAGTGGCAGTCACGAAAACTTGACCCTGAAGGGTCTTAAGGAGCATTACCCCCTCCTTTTTTTCCGCGCACTATGAGGGAAAGCTTTGCTGAACGGGAGGGAGCTGGTCACGAGAAGCTTGCGGACTTCGCCCTGTTGCCACAACTACCTCGTAGTCAGCGCTGTGAAATAGTCGATATCGCCCATGAAAACCTTAACGTTATTTCTCTAGAAGTATTTACTCGATAACATGACAAACATTTTAGTTCACTATTAATACTTTTCTTTAGAAGAGGGAGGGCACGTGACCATGTGACCTTATGGTAGAGCCGCCACTGCTTAAAACAATTCATTAGGTCACTTAAAAATTACCCTATGTTGGCCGAAACGTCAGCCACGAGCAAATCGACGCGGCTTGTCCCCGGACAGCCAAGAGACGCGGAAGCCTACGTAATCATACCATATATAAAAATTGAATTAAGTTAAATAATTGCGGAATTTATTTATGTTCAATATAAATCATTAAGAGTTGAAACCATTAAGAAATTGATAATTATTAAAGAAAGAAGTTTCACCGGAGGATATTTATTGTTAGAAATATTTATTTAATAAGATATTTACCATTTGAAATTGATAATAATTAACACAGAAATTTGACCACATAACTTTAAGTTTATATTTTCCATTTGCACTAGGCACTTTTGAACGTCTCTTTTGCTCACACCTATTGATAATGATAACTCTTAATTAACTTGTTCACAGAGTTAATATTCGTTTATAAATGAACATCCTTTTTTAATTATAACGAAAACCGAGACATGCATTAGTGTACAGTGAACAGTCTCTCAACTGGCGCGAGCAGTGTGGGTGGATGATCAGAAACAAAACAAAAGCGAGAGTTGAGTAATAGTTTCATAAGTTGGCTATTCCGACAGAAAATTGTTTATGCTGCCGTATTGCGAATCTAGTGCAGCCTGATACACGGCCTAGACTACAGGTAAGACTTTGATTTTCTAGAGGTTGGCTTCACTGTAAATACTCTAGTGACCGACTTTGTAACTAATACCCCACTCCGCCCGCATTTCTTCAATCCATCGTTCAAGAAAAGTTGCGGGAGTAGTATATGTATCCACTACCCGTCCCGAAACAGACATCGTCATTGTCGCTATTTCTTTCAGAATGTCCGTCTAAGGGTCCTGCCGTGAAAAAATCGGGTTTTTAATGCACAGTAGGGCTTCACAAGTCAGATGCAAAATTGAGGAAAATTATACATTACTCATCTGGATGTTTTGTCGAAACTACTCATTAAAGACGTAAAGACGTAAAATCAGAGATCGTAAAGTCGAAGTTTCACTGTATAAATAAATTTATGAGCAAAGCGGGGCAAATAGATGATAAAAAGCTTTCATCATTTTGTTTACACGAAGCAACATATGTAGATTTAAATGAATTTAATTTTTTATTTCATCTTAAGAAATATTTAAATTATTTCTCCAAACTTTATACATATCATTGCTTCACTGAACAAAACACTTAAAGATCTGACAACAATGTACTTATGAGTCTGATTGGAAGGTGAAAAGAAGAACAAGACAGTAGAAAGGTTTCATTTGTAACAGTAAAGCATTGAAAGATTACAATATCTCATACTAATCCACAAAATGAAAAATGAGCATTCTTCCAAAGCAATTAATCATATTAGTAATGATGAAACCCAAAGAAATTTTGTAAAATTCTCTTTAATTAACTAGAAAAGTAATTTGAGAATAATGAAATGCAATAATTACAAAAACAGAGGTCTTACACTTCAACCAACTTATAGTATAGATAGTGCATGAAGTTCAAAATCAAAGGAAAGAATTAATCAGCACCGAATTAATACAATGAGTAAGAAAAATTAATTTGTAATAAAGAAACAAAATCTATTAAATCTGAATGCTTGAGGTTCTACAAATTCTATTTCAACTGTCCACACTTTTTGAGTAGGCCTAAGATGAAAATTTCAGGATGAAGACTGTGGTAGTAGAAGTACAAAGACTGCATTTGTTTTTTATCTCATTTTGCAGTAACAATAACATGCAAACAACTGGCTATATTTGTAATAAACATGGGATGGATTTAACAATTGAAACAAGATCAATTTGTATAGAATAGGCCATTTTGTTGCTGACATGTTTGATTGCAGACTTCTGCCTTCAAAGAACGAGGCTCACATTTTGGTAAGTAAAAATATCCCTTCAACAATCCCATGAATAACTATTCAAATTGCTTTGGTGTATTGCCCTCTCAATCCACAGTTTATGGTATAATACATACATTCTTTCCAACTTTACGAAAACACTGCAATGCTCAAAAAATATAATTTTTTCACATAGTTTCTTACATAATAAGTCTTTGAACTTGAAGTGTCAGAAAGGGTCTTAGTTCACATTTAGTACAAAATTAATAAGGTTTTCTTGATACTTGATATGTTATAAAAGTATACAACACATATTACACAAAAGTAAAACTTCCATTAGTTGGTAAAAGCCAACACTATTCTATTATCTCACATAAAAGTTAAATATACATATATCATACAACATCATACATTTTCCATGACTAGGTCAAAACGTTCTTCCTCAGGAGTTAAAACAGCATCAATATTGTACAACGCTGCATGAAGTGTTACAACAAAAATGATGCACCTGGAAAGAAGATTAGAATATAACAGAATTTTTATGGTCAAATGTCATGTTGTACACAATCTTTTGTTCAAGATTGGTGATTTATCAAATTACAAACTACATCTTAAATTAACATAAAAAGAACATACCTAAAATAAACATAAAAATACCTACAAATATTTAAACTTGCAGAAAGATATGATCTATCATTTAAAGACAATATAAGATGTACAATTACAATAATGCAATTAGCGTCTACCATATTAAAGACTATTCAAAAAAGTTATTCATTTACAGAGTAAACATTGCTGAGAGGAAATTCACAAATTTTGTTTTTAAATTTTCTGCATTTCTGACATCTTAAGAAGATAGTTGTACAGGTGTTTTCTAAAATAGTTTGCACTCTGTTCAAGGGAGAATTTGGATCCATTTCTTGAATAAGTTTATGTATCAAGGATTTGGTGCTGTAGTTTTGTAAATTACATTAAGTCAGTAAAATACTTTCATATGTGGATAAGGATGGTAGTGGTAAAGTGGTAATAAATAAAGGATTTAAATGGCTTTAAATCCTTGAAGTAGATTTGGCGGGAACTTTTGGTATGAGAAATGTTGGATAGTATTCTAATTGAAATTTAATACAAAGAATTTTATTAGACTTTTAGACGAGATACCCCAAAATGAAATTCCATACAACATTAGTGAATGAAAATAAGCAATTCTGAATGTCTTCTGAAATTGGATGAATTCTATAATTCTAATAGAAAAACATATTTTATTGAGCTTTCTACTTAGATTATCTGTGTGTGTTCTTCAATATAAGTTGTCTTCAAACCATACTCATATGAATTGAGTTCTTGATGTATGTTTTATTATTTATTGTTACTTTTTGACAGTTCAGGATTTTACTTCGTTTACGATAAAAACCTATTACAGGGTGCCTGCTGGCCAGCTGAATCTGTTTTCTTTGTGGTTTCGCAATGTCTCTGCCTTAAAATATCTAGAAAAAGCCTAGTTAGATTTTAAAAATTGTCTCAAAATGAAATGAAGTAAAATGTTCTGAACAATGATTCAGACAAACAATAATAATTTATCAAATCAGTTCAATTTTCAATGAGTTAATGGTTTGAAATTTTTGAAATAAAAATTATTCACACTTTCAAACTGATTTTTCTCATAATTCTTCATTGAAAAAATTCAAAATTTGAAAAACTAAGTATCGGAAAAATATTTTTGGAAAATTTAAAAGTACTGTTGGATATCTCAAAACTCTCCATTAGAAGAAAATTTATTTAATTGTTTAAAATTTAGAGAATTATATTAAATTAATAATGGTATAAGTAAAAAAGATGACTTATTATTACCAAATTATATTTTATTAACAAACTAGTGGTGCAATAGAATGGCACAGATTTTCTCATAGTAAAGTTTTCTAATTTCCCTAGTGTAGACTGGCTTTACAGTCTTGCCCCATCCTCTTGCCCACTGCCATCTATTGCCACCCATTGCCACCCAAAGTACATTTCTTTTTTTTAGTCAACTATTCGGTTTCCTAATAGTAGAATTGAAATATTACTTTAAAAATATTAAAGAAGGTTAAAAACTCATACTAAATAGCAATTTTCAATGAAAAATTTAGAGCCATTTTTCAGAATTATCATAATCAGAAGAGCCATTTTTGCTGCTTCTTGTCCATTTCTGCCTCATAACATGGTTATATTTGAAAAGCAAGCAAAAATCTATTAAATTCTTTAGATTGAAATATTTGAAATAGAACAAGTAAGTGAATAAATAAGGCATGATTTGCATGTACTTAAATATATTTAAATTTGTGAAATTGGTGATAGATCACCATGATTTGCTTGTATCATGAATACTACTTGTCCAGTTGAAAGCACCTACTATGAGGTTTAATATTGTTTTACTTTAGTATATCATTTTAGATATCGTTTTTCATCAATTTACCTCTTTGTTTTTGCCTCTCGGCCATGACAAGATATCAGTAGAGAGTACTGCCTGAGCACATGTTTAGATGAAACCAGAAGGTATATTCTTACATATAGATGGTTTCATGAAACGTGACAAATTATTATTTCCCTCATAGTTATATTAAAAGATGTGTTCAGATGATAAGTGAAGTTATGTAGCAGAGGGTGATACGAAGGGTGAGTTTGTACCAATGTCAGAAATCGTATGTAGTGAAAATGCAGCTGTTATTTATGCTTTAGTAGCTTTTCAACATATTTAGAAATGAAAAATTATTTATGGAATTATTTCTTCTTTAAACATAACTGATTATAAGTTTGCTAAAAATTCAGTGAAATAGTTTTGTAATTGTTTACATAACTACAAAAGTAAAATGTATTAAATAAATGTGTTCCAATGATCTATGGTAGCTCAAAGCTTAACTTTAATAAATCTATCTATCTATCTAGTCAAAAGAGGCAGATGACTATTAAGGAATTATGACAGCAGAGGTGATACAGAAGTGGTTGAAAGATTTGTACCTCAATTGTCAGAAACATCCGTTTATGTAGTGAACAATGCAGCTGTTCATTTTATGCTGCTTAGTGACATTTTTCAACAATGATTCTTTTAGGAATGTGAAAAACACTTATTTATGGAATTCATTTCATTCTTTTTAAACATAACTGATTATAAAAGAGGTATTGCAACTAGAAAATTCAGTGGCAAAAGTAGTTGTTTTAACATATGTTTACATAACTACAAAAAGGAGTACAAAATGTATTAAATTAAATTGTGTTCAATGATCTTATGGTAAAATCAGGAATACAATTTTAATCAGACCACAAAGTTTGCTAACAGAAAGTATAAAAGCTTTGGAGGCTATTGTTGAGACAAAGTTTCTCACTGACCATAAAATAACACAGTTTTTAATTTTTTGTACAATTTTGATATGTTAGTCATTCTTACTATTTGATAAATCATATTAGTTGATGAGGGGAAGATGTAATGATAGAGGAAGCTAGTCATGTGAGTCTCTTGTCTTCCCCCCCCCTCCCTTCCTTATTGTTACTACAATACTATCGAGTTGGTAAGAAAGGATTCTTCAAAGATTACAGTAATAATAAATATTCACGATAACCCTGATGATGACAATGTCCCCCTCTGTGTTCCCATTCCATGACAGTCTTGTTTCTAATTAATAGGAAATGGCTGCTCATGAAATTGGGATGACAAGTATTTGACAACTATTCTTCTTCTCAGGTGCAGAGTTGCAAGCTGTAAATTTGTATTATTCCAACAATAGCAAGTAAGGTGAAATAGTGAATTTATACTATCATGGAATTTTTGAAGATATATTGTTATGAAACTGATCTTGGCTTGTTGAAATATATTTTTTACAACTATTATTATCCTTATTATTTGCACTTTACAGGTTTCTCCAGAGTTTCTACATACTATCAAGAGTAGTAGAAAAACCTTTAATAAATGTCACTTCAGAATTTAATTTGCAATAAACATTTATGAAGTGAAGTGAGAAAAAGTGAAATATGGTTGGGGGGCTTTCTACAACTACAATGTTGAAGACAGAATTTTTTTTTTTTTCACTTCATGTTCAATTTTTCAAACATATGAGTAGTTTCCATGTAATTGTGTAATTTTGAGAAAAATGTAGGAATAACTTCCAATAAATTTTTTTGAAAATTCAATAGATTTCTGTGAAAAAGAGCCTCAAATTTGGCATTTACAGTAACACTTAAATGTCATTTTCTTAAAAATGGCTCCAAATTTTTCAACGAAAAATTTCTATACATTACGAAGTTTTTATTCTTCTTAAATATCCTTTTAAGTAATTTTTCGAATCAACTATTATAAAACCGAAAAATTGAGAAAACTTCAAAAAAATATTTTTGGCAGCAATAGATGGCAGCTGGCAAGAGGATGGGGTGAGACCCTGAAACTAACCAACACCTAGGAAATTAGAAAACTTTACTAAGAGAAAGTCTGAACCATTCTATAGCACCATTAGTTATTTAGTTTCTCTTCATATATAATAAGTTACGGTAAAATATCTTGTGCTACTCCCATCTTCAGCAACTGTTCCCATTTTTGGAAATTCCCAAAAAGTTTGAAAACTTTAAAAATTGGAGATAGGTATAGTATAATAAAAACAACATTATAATAAAAATGCTGTTCTAAATTGCACACACATTTTCTTAAAAAAAAAAAAAAAGGTAATGTACAATTTTTTTTTGAAAAAACGATCCGATTTCACAAATTTATGCAATTTAAAAAAAAAACTATTTTCTCAAAACTCATACGAAATGTTTTTATTAAAGTTTCTCCTTGTATGTAACAATGTATGGTAAATAAATAAACTAGTGGTGCTGTAGAATGGCACAGACTTTCTCACAGTAGTTAGTTTTCTAAACTCTTTATCTCGACTAGCTTTTGGGTCATGCCTTAGTCCTTTCCCAACTGTGATCTTTTGCCACCCAAAGGATATTTTTTCACATTTTCTCAATATTTTGGCAATTTATACAATTAAATGCCCTATAATATCCTTTTAATAACAAGTGCATCCAAATAATTCATAGCACTTTTTAACCCATGATGTACCAACTATCACAATTTTAAGAAGCGTCTGTTGGTTTTCATAATTAAGGAATTTACTTGAAAGTTGTAGATCATTCAATTAACTTGTATAATTTGCAAATCAGTACTTGAAGAATGTTTACTACCATGAATATTTTTCCCACAGAAACCTTTCAACATAGTGTGAATATTTTCCAAGGTTGTATGAACCCAAAATTATGAAAATAAAATATTAAATGGCAATTAATGGTAGTTTCGTTTTATTTAGACATAACTAACATTTCAATTAAACATTGCTTTAACCGTCATGAATCTTTGAACAAATAAATAATTGTATTTAAGTATTATTACCATAATTTCACAATTAACTAACCAAATCTCTATGTCTATGATCAATAATTGATCAGAAATTATAAACATCAATTATCATAATTGATGAAACAATTGCAAAACACTATACACCACATAAATTAATTTAAAAGTTCTGAACATGCACAATCAAAATGTACCAACAGAATTCCGATAGTTTTTAACTAAGTCTATGTGGAGGTTTAGCAGTATAATCGACATCATTCTCCTGACTAATGGCTTAATTCACTCAAGTAATACATATTATCATCAGCATTTACAAATTATTTGAATCAATTCGTACATTTTTCATCATTAATGCCAGTGGAATACAATAAATCTCTCATGAAAACTATTCCTAACCTTCACATGATGAATTACATTCAAGCACAAAATCCATCCAGCTGATACTAAGACTCAGCTGACTGGGGGAAGAATATTTTTCTCAGAGTGATGTGGTATTTGGTGACGTTCATTTGTGACAGAGGCTCTCAGAAAAAACAGTCTGCCCTGTACGGTCCACCCAAACAACGTTATGAATTGTATTAAGTCTCCGCAATCCTTTGAATCATTCATTTCCAATTTTGAAACATTTACTACAAATATGTAATCAGAAATCAATGAATTAAAAATGTTATTGTTATAAGATAACACCCTATTTCAGTTAATAAAATATAATTTGAGACAGTAACCAGTCATTTTTTTACCTTATGTAATCTCAATTTACTTACAGTAAAATTTTCCAAATAGGAAAAAACACTTTGCTTTTCTTAAAAAAAATATTTTTAATCAAATTTGGAATAATTTTCTTCCAAAAATTTTAATATGCGAAAATATATTTTAAATAGAAAATAATGCTACTTGAAAAACAACCCAAGTTTGAAAATTAAACTGTAAAAAGTACTTTTCATTGTGAAGTTGCAGATTCAATGTCTGGAATTAAGGAGTTAGAATTTGGTGAAATAAATTTTATTTTACCTCAGAATAATCATTTCAAAGATACTATTTGGTTTTGTTTGGAGGCACCTTTTAGTCTTGTCTAGATTATTCTTACCCTTGTCTCTGGAACCCAGATATGTCTTGAAAATATTTATTATAAGTTAACTATAAATACCAGATTAAAATCGTAAAATCATAATAGTTTTATCTCTGAACATTACATTGGAGAATACATGTTCCGTAATAATTTCAGGTAATCCATAAGTTTGCACATCTTCAATGTGTACTGTATTATAATATAAAATTGATAAAGAGATGTGAAGATTAGAATACAAATGTGGTAATTAAAGGTTCTTTTACCAACAGTTTTGATAAAAACATTAATAAAGGCATCAAATTGTAAAACAATGTTCTGATTAACATCAGTGATTATTTTTAAAACATAATTTGATAATAATCACAATTTAAGTCGTTGAATACAATCACATGATTTAAATCATCAAAACACTACATAAGTTGACAATTCATTTAGTGATGAAGCAATGTTCTTTCTATTTGCCTTTGCTGCTCTAATTATATTACAATTTTTTCTGTAGGTTTTGAAAATCTAACCTCAATTAAGACTTATTTTTAGAAAAGTATGAATGCTTCTTACAGTTTGAGTAGTTTATCAAATCTGTGACACACACTCTTTCCTATTTTGCTAATTTGGACTTTTTTAATTGGCATGGCTAGATTGTATGTAGATTTCCGAATACAATCATCTATTCGCTCATACAAAAATCCCAATGTAAACAAACAACAGTGTGCTCATTTCTTTCCCACTAATTAGCAGTACAAGCTTTACTATAGTTGGATTCTAGATGCTTAACTAAATTATTTCCTTATAGGACTCACTTTTTCTGCCATCTTCCAAAAATGAATTAGTGATTAGACCAGTAACACATTCAAGAAAGGAGTTCATTTGATTCTGCATGTGATGTATGACAATAAGATTATGAGTCACTGACAGATAAGCCCTCACTTCAATCCAACAAACCTGCCAAGTCACACGCAGAGCTACACGGGACTGCCATAATGCCCTGCTTGTGATATGGTCAATGGTCCTCCCTCAGAGACCCTCCTCTGTTTATTTTAGAATGTTTGAGGGTATATTGTTTACTCAGTAATTAAACACAAGTATGGAAATAATTTCCAATGGACTTTAGAATCATGCCCCCTCCCCTGTTGAAGGCTGATCGTAAATAAAGAGGTTGCGGGTGAATAATATTTGTAAGACGGATCTTCCTGAATTTGAACTGGCAGAAACTGCCCCTTTCATCAAAAGTAGTGTGCAAAGTGTTCTCCAATTAGAACTGCAATGATTAACTTAAGGGTTTTTAACATCAAAATTTTCAAAGGGTACATGAATAATAACCTCACTTCTATTATACAACCGAAATCAAATTACAACTCCAAACAAACTTACCTAGTATCCAAAACAACGCAAATCCTGCACCAGCCCACCAAAAAATTGGAATAGAACATATGGCTACCAATCCATACTGTTGAGCCAAACTAATTTCTCGTCCAAACAATATTACTTTTCTTTCATTATTTTTGAGAGACAAAATATAACATGCACCAAGACTTGCTGCAATAGCAATAAGCAGCATAGGTGATGTTATCCTGTAAAAAAAGGAAGGAAAAAATATTAATTTTGTCAAAATGTAGAACATTTGATACATTTTCTCTCGAACAGAAGGTTGAAAATGTATCTTCTATATGAAAGAAATAAAACGTTTATTAATTTCCACATATTTATTTATAAATAAATTTTTAGTTATTTTATTTAATATTTGAAGTTAAAATACACATTTTAAATAAAAAAACACTTTAAAAAAATGTTTCTATTGGAAAAAAGAGGATTAAATAAAGAAAACAAATCAAAGAAAACCACTGAAAATTTTACAATCTTTTGCAAATAAGGAGTTGATAAAGTACATGAGAACAATTTTAAACAGTTTTCATCAAGTTCAGATGTTGCAAAACATAGGAGATGCTAAGATGCTATTGAAAAAAAATATTGAGAATGTTCACTCTGCATTACTTACATAAATTATTACCTCTGCATCATAATTAGGTCATTTTTCCACCGAATGCACTCAAGACAAGAATTATTCAGAAATGTCACGAAAAAGTTCAAGAAACATTGAAGTCATTTGAAACAGTTTATATTAAAGCAATAAATCCTTGTTACAAGTATTAATTTATCTTTACAAACATTCTGTGACAATTTAAACCTCTGTGACTTCTGACTTCTTTTGTCTGTGATTTCTGCAAAAAGCATTCCAGCATTTCCTTGATAGATAAATATTGTTGGTGAGAAAACAAACAGCTTATGGTCAGTTGAATATGAAATTTCACCAAAACAGCAATAACAGGAAATTATGCCCAAAAAATACAAAACCACATGAGTACTTTTCAAGAACCTGATGATTCAAATGACAAATCCGAAAAATTGGTGACACATTGAATATTCACACACAACAGCTTCATTGAAAACTTCAAGATCACAATAAGTTATTTGCCACATTCTTGCAGATAAAGAAGGGATTTTTAGTTTATGTAGAGATACGGAAGGTAACTCTCTACTTCCACAAGGCGCCAAAGAATTTCAATAAAATTCGTTGGGAAAATTTACAAGGCTAGATTCAAGTGATCCATTTCTTAACCATGATTCTCATGAATTAGCAGCAATTCAAAAGCATGGGACTTTATGGATAAAATTTGGAAAGAATCAGAGATGACCTAAACAGAACTTTTGCCCACACAATTATTGTCTTTAGAACTGAAAATGAATTTTGAAAAACGATAAGCACATGCATTGGATAGTACATAGTGCACATGATAAAACAGAAAACTTCCTTGGCTGTGTATTATTTTATTCTTTTCTTGATTTAGGAACATTAGAAAATATAAACTCTACATGTACAATTTTAATAGAACAGTTAAAAGTCGCAAATGTTTTTAGACCATTACTTACAAACAATATACCACAAGTCCACAGAAGACAAATAAGTAGTTGCTCTGGAAATATTCAATGTTCTTCACAATTCTTTTACTCAATCTTGGAATGCTTGATGGAGCTCGAAAGTTGCTAGTGCTAAGGAAGACTGGCCATGGTCTCACATTTTCTCGACGCTGTCCAATCCATTCTCTTGCTGCTGGAGAAGACAGTGATATGTGCATAGGTAATTGGAACATTCTGAAAAATACATCCAAGTTAGTTAGTGAATAGAACTTTAATAAATTGAAGACAGTGATATGTGCATAGGTAATTGGAACATTCTGAAAAATACATCCAAGTTAGTTAGTGAATGAATAAAAATAAATATATAAAATTTTAAGTTCTGAAATATGTTCTTGGGAGCATTGTGATTTTTCTTATTAGGAGAAAATAAGGTTTTCTTTTCAACATGTATACAAAAGATGTGTCATAAAATGCAATTGCATTTTATGGCATTTCCTTTATATTTAAACCTTTAATATAAAAGTGATTAACAACTAACAAATTGAAAGTCTACAGTTCTAAGCTTTTCATGATCCTGACATCTTTAATTTACTATTTCGACAATACATTTACAATATTCACATACGTATTATTTCACTGTTTTCCCCAAAGGCTTAAAAAAACGACTAGGGAGACCCAGAGCAAGTCAGAGCAAATAAGGGTAAGGCAATATTTTATCCTGGAAAAGTATGACAGATTCCTTAAAGGTAAAAAGACTTACTTGTTTGACGTTTGGAGAGGTTGCTGGTGCGTTAATGTTCCAGTGACCTCAATTTCCACGTCACCCATGCCCGAAAGAGTTTTTAACAAAATTTTCTTGGATCCGAGTTTATGAACGAAAAAATCTCCGCAGCCCTTTAATTATTCTACTCTTCACTCACAGCACCACAACACTTGTCGCGGAATCGTTTGCACCTGATTTACACCTAGACACATGGTACCATGGGACAAATGACAGCTGAATCGCTGACGTAATCACCCTCGAAAATAATCCAATACCAACTGAACTAATCGAGAAGTACATTCATAAAATTAGAGGGTCTCTGATTTCAAAATAACCACATTTTTATAATTCCATTTGCTTATTTACATATAAAAACAATTCAATAGTTTATTTGTCTATTTGTCCGGGGTGATCTCTGGAACGGCTAAACCACAGATCTCATTTGTCTGGGTTATACGAGATATACTCTTTGGGTTAAATTGGGGTTTATCTCACGTGGCGGCCAGAGAGTATACTGGTGGCGGCTGAAGTATCTCCAAGATGGAATTCGGGACGACTTTCTGAGTTCTCCTCAGTCCTGCCGCAAGATATCGCATGATCGCGACCGCATCAAGCAATAATAATAGAGATGTCCGAACTGACGTCACAACGCTTGGCGGGAAGATGTTGGGTAGCAACCTGCGCTGTGCGCGTACGCGATTCCTAGAGAATAAGTGAGATTTTGGTTGTATTATGCGGTTGCCGAGGATTGTGTTTCATATAACATTTGTTATTTACAATTCTTTCTGTTTGTTTAGATTCTGGCTGCGCATCTCTTTCACAATTTTAATTTAAAGAAGCACTGTCCTTTCACATACATACCAGTAGCGGAAGCTGTGTCACTGCAGCGCCTCTGACCGGGAGGTCCTAGGTTCGAGTCCTGACGGCGGCAGGATTTTCGACGCTAGCTTTTCAGTTAGGTCGAATTCAGTTGCCGTCTGTTCTAGCGGCCGGCTGCTCTGATCAGTAGTTTTCCGTGGTTTCTCGAATCAAACCAGGCGAATGCCGGAGCAGTACCCTACCAAACGGGCCACGGACCGCGCGCGATCTGTCCTTCCTCTTCCTTGTCCCATCCTCTCCTCTTACACACACACACTTACACTAACATGCACTACACTACCACATATTCCGGGAGACTGGTCGGGAGCTTAGAGCTTGTCCCGACTGGGGTGGTGCCCCGCTGGTGGGAGAGTCCTGGTTAGGGGGAAACCCCATTAGGCGCCGGATCTCGCCATCCAGCGGGGAAAGATCACAGCCATCTCCCGAGAAAAAAACATGCACTACACTAACGGGACTAATGACCAAAGCAGTTGACGCGCCCGGAAACACGAAAAAATCAATCAATTCACATACATCAAGTCACTATCTTTTTATTTTGAAAATCGTTCTAAGTAAATATTATCATGACCTTAGCGACGATGCCAAGGTGTTATTTTGTAATAAAATTAAATATATGAAAAATTTGGTTCCATATGCATATCAGTTAAGAAAAGTGCCAACGAATTTCGAGCCCGTGCTATTATTACCACAGAAGTGATACTCCTCTTCCTCAGCCCACCGTGGACGCATCTGACGGAGCTCGTGAGTTCAGTTCAGTTCAGTTTTGCCTTTTAAAGTGGCGGAAGACGACTAGGTTAGTGCATTCCATATACAAAATGAGTTAAGTGTGGAATTATTTTGAAGTGGAATCGAAAGATGACAATCGTGCTATTTGTAGAATATGTAAAAAACATTTTCGCGTGGTGGAAAATCACACAATACTAGTAATAAAAAAAACATGTTACATCGATACACCGGGTAGTATTCAGCTCCACCGAACACAGGAGGGCCGAGCCAACTAATGCTGCACGGGAAGTTGGAAACGTCGCAGATCGTACGAGTGAAGTGGTAGAAGTTGATGACCCATGGCCAGTCCTCTCAAGATCCTCAAGTTTCAACACAAATCAACCAACACTCGTTTATTTTTTGGACACAAAAACAAATTTAAACCAGGAGACAACCGTGCCAAAGCAATATCAAGAAAAATTAATTGCTTACATGATATGCAAAGATAATCAACCGTTCAGTATTGTTGAATACAATGGATTCAAGGCATTAATTAAACATCTTGGGCCTAGATACACCATGCTCACAAGAAAATATTTGGCGAATCACCAAGTTCCCCAGTTATTCGAAGAAGTGGAGAACAAGGTCAGAGATCAAATCCAAGAAGCCGAGAGGGTTGCAACCACCACTGATATATGGACTTCGACAGCCTGTGATGATTATATGAGTATTACAGTGCATTTCATAGGCAAAGATTTTCAACCTCATCACATTTGCATCGAAAATATCTTTTGAAGGAATCAGTCACACAGGAGCAGATATTGCAAATTTTCTTCGAAACACATTGAAATTATGGAGTCTGCAAGATAAGTTGGTAGTCGTAATTCACGACAATGCTCGTAATGTAGTAAGAGCAATGATCGAAGGACATTTTCCGCATATTTCATGTTTAGCTCATACTTTGCAACTCGTCGTGAAAGAGGGACTGTTGAGCAATACTAAAATTCAGAAAATTACTGCTTTGTGCCGAAAATTTGTGGGGAGTTCCAAACATTCCTCTAAATCCACCAAAGTGCTGAAAGCGGCCCAGAAACATTTTTCTGTGCCTCCACATGGTTTAATTCAAGACGAGCCGACGTGATGGAACTCAACTCTCTACATGCTCCAAAGGAACAGAAGAAGGCTATTGTTTATGCTTCTGCCGACTTAGAATTGCCAGTTCATCTCTCAACTGAGCAGTGGGTACTTATTGATCAACTCATTAAGACTTTAAACATTTTTGACCAAGCAACATTAACGGTCAGTTCGCCTAATGTGTCAGCATCTGAAGTTATTCCTATTGTAAATAGTATAATTTGTGAACTAGAAAAGCCAAATGAAGTTGATTCAGAACTTGCTGCTGCGAGAAAGACTATGCTGGAATCTTTAAAAGCAAGATTCAAGAAATAGAACTAAATGAAATATGTTCCATTGCTACATTGTTGGATCCTAGACTGAAAGGTCGAGTATTCCGCCAGAGTGCTGCGTTCGAGACTGCCCGAAAGAGATTATTGGATCTTGTAAGTCAGGAAGCAGATCCAGTGGTTTCAAAAGAAGAGGTAAGAGTTTCTGATTTCTAATTTTAATTTTAAACGACCCTATTTTTTCATCACGATTTCAATTCTATGATATTTTAATAGTTTAAAAACAATAAGGTCACTCTGTATAATTCCGAATAACTTATTTTCAGTATCTGCAAGATTAATTTCAAATTAAAGACATGCATTTATTGTGCAAAATTTTAATACATTTCATTTATTTTATAGGCATCCTCAACTACTGAATCCCCGAAAATGCATGGCATGTGGTCTCTTTATAGGAATATTTTAAAGAGAGACCACGAAACATCATGCTGTGTACACGAAACCCCAACTCAAGAGGATGAATTAAATGTGTATTTAAGCGAGGACTTGCTTCCTCCTGATGCAAATGTACTAGCTTACTGGAAAAACAAAGTGACTCTCCCCAATTTAAGAAAAAATGCTGTTCGATACTTGTGCATTCCACCAGCTACAGTGTTTTCGGAGAGACTTTTCAGTACAGCTGGATTGATATGTGACAAAAAGGAATAGAATGGATCCAGAAAGAGTTAGAATGTTAGTTTTCCTTGATAAGAATCTTTAAAAATTTTAAAATGTATGTTCACATCAATAGTTTTAAATATTAAAATAGTAAATCCATGTATGTATGAAGAACGAAATATGTCCTTGCAATTCTGATTAAACCATTTTTGTTGTTGAGTCTTAAAAGTAGTACAGTATCGAGTATCGAAGCTCTCAGACAGGTAACGGTATCGAGTATCGAGAAAATCTGGTATCGACCCATCACTATATAAAATGATTAAAATTGTTGAAGATCAAATGAACGAAATGCGAAATTCACAATTTGAAAGTCTGTGGAATAATGTCAAAGAAGCGGCACATTTAGACATTGACGAACCGGAAATAAAACGAGCAAAGAAAGATCCTAAACGGTATAAATATTCGTCTACAGAAACCCAACATAATTTTTCTAATGAGTCCGATTATTATAGAAAAATATTTTTTGAAATATTAGACCAAGTTCTTATGTCGTTTAAAACCCGCTTTGACTCTGACACTATGTCATTTTTAAAAACATGCGAAAATGTAATTGAAAAGGCTTATGAGGTAGATGTTATTGTAGAGTTTTATAATCAAAATGATGATGAAGAATTTAACTTGAATCGAAGTAAGCTTATACTTCAGCGTGACATGTTTTTAAATATAGCATCGAAACAAAATTCTGCAATTACTTCACTCCGCGATATTATAAAATTTTCGAACGAATCTTCGGTTCTACATTTGTGCTATGAACTCGAGGACTTGGTAAAGTTTTTACTTGTGCCGAATTCATCATGTACTTCCGAAAGGTCGTTTTCAGCAACGCGACGGTTAAAAAATTATCTTCGAACAACAATGGTCCAAAAACGTTTAAACTCATTAGCTCTTTTGAATCATGGTGGAAATAACCATGGTGTTATTTCCACCATGTTTTGAACATTCATCAAGAGGCAGCGAAAGCATTAGATATGACAAAATTAATTAATGATTTTATAAATAAAAACAAAGTACGAAAAGCAGTATTTGCATTAAAATAGTTTATTATATATTGAAATAAGTTTTGTAAACGGTGCGTAAATGTAATTGTAAACAAAAAATATATGGTATATACATATTATTATGTTAAAAATATGTATTTTGAATTCTCTCTCATCACCCTACCCCCCCCCTAATTCTAATTTACTCCATACGCCAGAAAATTTTACTTCGCCGGCCCTGCTAATCTGGATTGTGTGTTCTTTGGACGACACAAGACTCTCTTCAGGTATCTTGCCATGGTTTTCTCTATGGACCTTAGGTCAGCTATTGGGAGTATTTCCCATATTAATTGTATTCCGTATGTTATGATTAGACTAATGACTGCATGAAATATTTTAATTGCTGATTCTAGTGACAGTTTGTGGATATTTTTATTGAGTAGGTAGGGACATTGAAGTTTCATTGATTTGGAGGTAGTTTTCTTCCGCCCATGTTTCTAAAATATCTATAGCTTGTTGGAGGCTTGTCAGGCAGATTGAGCCTAGCATCATGTCGTCTGCATACATGTGTAATGATGTTTCTTGATTGTGCTCTGTTATGTGCTATGGAATATAATAAAAAATACTACTAAATCAACTAGAAAACCCGTAGAGAATGTTGTTTTAAAATATAACGATATAAATGTGAACGATTCGGCAACAGTGGCTAGTCTCTTTAACCAATACTTTTCGAGAATTGCTGCCGATCTCACTAAGGGTCTTCAGGCACAAAATTCAACAGACAGTTCACCCAAAATTTTAGACACAATGTTCGTTTCCGAAACTTCTTCCTATGAAATTCTCAAAATAATCGGTAAACTAAAAAATAAATATTCGTCCGGTTTAGATGAATTCCGATTCTTTGTTAAAGACTTGTGCGTATGCCATTATACACCCGTTAACTCACATATTTAATGCATCTTTATGCACTGGAACGTTTCCAGATATTTTCAAAACAGCTAAAATTAAGCCGCTTTTCAAAAAAGGCAACACAAATGAAATTCAAAATTATCGGCCCATTTCTCTTCTATCAGTCTTTTCAAAAATATTAGAGAGACTTTTTTACTTACGAATGGAAACCTTTCTCACTAAACACGACGCGCTTTCAGATTGCCAACATGGATTTAGAAAATCAAAATCAACGGAAACAGCTATATTTTCTTTTCTTAAAGATGTCGCCTCATCATTGGATCAAAACGAGGCACCTATTGGATTATTTTTAGATCTTTCAAAAGCTTTTGACGTCATTGATCATGACATTTTACTTTCCAAATTACCTTCATATGGAATTCGTGGTATTGCTCTAGATTGGTTATGTTCGTACCTTAAACAACGATCTCAGAGAGTTGAAATACCTTACTGGAATGATGGAACATTACGTACGCACCTTTCCGACTCTTTGCCCGTTGCATGTGGAGTTCCTCAAGGATCGATTTTAGGCCCTATTCTGTTCTAAACGATATGCCCTCGTCGATTCGAAACGGAAGAACGGTTCTCTTTGCGGATGATACGAACATCCTTTGCAATAAAGAAACAGTAAATAGTACAATATCAGGTGTTTCAAATTGGTTCCGAAATAACAAATTAATACTAAACGAAAAGAAAACTTTTTTAATGCAGTTTTCCATTTCAAATAAACAATTCTGTGCCCCATTGAAAATGAACAGTGTACCATTGACTGATGTTAAGGCAACAACATTTTTAGGTCTCTCAATTCAGTCAAACCTTAAATGGAACGTCCATTTAAATGAATTTAACACAAAATTAAGTTCATTATGCTACGCGTTCAGAATTCTTGCAAATTCAGTCAGCCTTCATACTACTCGTTGTGTATACTTCGAGAATGTTCATTCCCGCCTGACATATGGCATAATATTCTGGGAAATACATCTTACAGCTCCCAGACTTTTAGATTACAAAAACGAATTGTACGAATAATAACCAAATCCCACCCACGTGATTCATGTAAACCTCTCTTCATTAATCTAGGAATTCTACCATTACCGTGTCTTCTTATTTACGAATCAGTGGTTTTGTAAAAAATGACTTGCTCAAGGGCGGGAATATATTTTCAGAAAATGCCGGTCTATTACTATAACACTCGACGTAGAAATCATATTCATCAGGTGACAGTATCAACAGCTCATTACAAAAATTCACTACAATACATGTACATTTATTTTACAACACTTTGCCAGATGACATTAAACGATTAAATTTAATAGAAAAGTTTAAATCCCAAGTGAAATCGTTTCTGCTGCATAACTGTTTCTATACAATTAGAGACTATACTGAGCATCACAAGAAAAGTAACATTAATTTTAACAATGATACATAATGCATCATTTACCATTTGAACTGTATAAATGAGTATAAACAACCTGTAACAACTATTGTACTACAGCTTCCGGGCAATGACCCCCATCTCGATCAGGTTTTTCGTCCAGTCTCCCTGATCCATTGAGCAAATGCTGAGATGACCCCTTGTTTTGCTTCTGGACATAAATGTAACTTCATTTTCTGTGCACGTCTTCCAGAATTCAGTGGGAAATACAATTATTCAAATTATCGTTTCCATGTTGTCGCGGCAGGAAGTAATAAGAGCCAAAATTTATTGCTTATTTATCCTTGAAAATAGATTTTATTACATAAGAGTTTTTTTTTTTCTCCCTTTCAAAATTCAAAATTTATGCTTATTTATTTGAAAATAGATTTATTTTTTTGAAAATGTTTTACTACATGGGAGTTTTTGTTTTTTTTTCTCCCTTTCAAAATTCAAAATTTAAGTAGTATATGTCTTGGTGTAGGGATCACAGAATTTTGAAAATGTGCACACAGTTCACTTTTCCCCATAGGACGTCACACTCAGTTTTTAACTGTTTTTGACGTAAAATAAATAAATAAATAAATAAATCCTTGTTATGTCTGCGGTTAGTATGTTAAATAGAATGGGGCTTATTGGGTCTCCCTGTTAAATTTGGAACTTGGCAAACCTCGTGACTTGGGAAGGGTAAAAATTGCAATTTACAGAGTACGGTCGCCAGCAGTATAAGACAGCACAAATTACAATTTTTAACGAAGCATCGCTATAAAACAGAGAAAGCGAGGTGACCATGCGTCTACCTAATGAATTATTATTCGGGGCTAACACAGAGAACCCCTAAGCTATCAGATTCGCAAAGACTGTCGTCATATTCGAAACTTTTCGAAAGGACGCTCTAGGTTCTAAATAAAACAGGATCATAAATTTTAAAGGATCTCGGAAATTGGAAATATAACAATCCAAATAACTCACAAATATTACATTTATTGCAAAGCTATGAAGGAGTACAAAATCAATTTTTTTGCTGTGCAAATACAGAAGTTGCTGCAAGAAAAATAATACAGAACTACAAATAGAAATACAAAATTGACAGACGGTGATGCCGTCTCTATACAAAAATGCTGTAATAAAACAGGAACACTATTCAAAGGCGCTTTCAACAATGCGCCTATACCTAAGCAGAATTACGGTATTACAAACAACCCCGACAATGCCCACTTTAGAGCGAGGAAGGTGAATACATACATATTCAACATTGACAAAGAAGCCGACCTCGGTCTTCTTTCAATACAAAAAAGAGTGAAACGCTGAACTACTAAGAATGCGCCATTATCTATAAAAACCAAGCTTTGTACGAGTGCATAATTACCAAATTTCATAGAAATGGATCTCTTACCAAGACTTACAACCTTCTTACAAATTTAGCAATGAAACAGGAATACTCCGGAATGAGAAGGAACGGCCGTCCTGCCCGTTCGTGTCCCATTCGACAGAGCCGTGACCGCACACGAATGTCGACCTCCACACGGTCAAACAACGCCCGCATGTGATCGAACCAATTCGTGCCGATGACGCGCTGTCGCCCAGCCTACGTCGTTGCCGGCTACGGGACCGAATGTCAGTAGAGTAAACCTGCTTCAAACCATTAGCAAATTTACGCAACCATATGAATCAACAAATATTTCAAATACAAGATCCAATTCCATGTCATAAAAACACACATTCCTAAAATTCTAGACTATTATGCACTCATACACATATTTACAATAAAACAATACGGTTCTGAGGGAACCGGGCCTTTCATAAAATACCATTGATGGCTCATAAAAGAACAAAAAAGCATGCGCCCGGCATGCTATGAAGAGAGAATGTGCGAAACAATGGCAAAAGCTAAAAAATGGTAGAAGAATTAAAAGCGGCGAAAGGCTACATAGCAAAAGGTGGCGAAAGGCGGTGTGCGCGAGAAGCGCACGTCTTTTATACCAGCCTCAGAAGGGTGACACTGTGGCAGGGGAGGGGAGTAGCGGGGAAATATCGATACAAACATAGAGAAGTACAGAACTCTTTGCCTAAGAGGTTTATACTTTACGCCTGAGAGAATAGGCAACACGCAAAGCATGCAGGCGATGGTGGTGGTCTCTGGCAGAGATGCCAGGTATCATATTAATAAATGGAAATAATATTTTAGGGCTACAAAGGCAAACGAGGTGTCTATACAACCCTAAATTTACTCTAAATTGCGAATTTTGTTGTTAGATCCCGCCACAACCAATAGTTTTCTTATAATAAATAAAAACTTCTTTGAAAACTATAAAAAGTTTTACACATAATGCTAATTTTTTCTCAGAACTCAATAAACCAAAAATCAGATCTTACTAACAAATTCTTAGGTTTTTAGAACCTTCTCATGGCCATGAGATCACACTTTGCTTTTTACAAGTTACCATTTTTGAGAAAATTGAAGATGAAAAATTACCCATATACTAGCATACTTAATCTAATTACAGAACAAGAGCTTACACACTATGGATGTAAAATCGTCTCAGTAGGACTTCTCAGATGATCGTTGGCTTCTAATAGCTGTTTTAACACCAATATTCAACATTTGTGATCACTTAAATTTTCAAATTTAACAGTCCCTACATTACTCCATTTGTTTAAACGATATCTTTAGATAAACCCATTCAATCATATGTTGCCAAAACATTCTTTAGTACCCTTGTGATGTTGTTTTTCTCTTATCATGTGTGTGAGATTTTCCAATACCTTTTTTCTGTTCAGGAGGTCAAATGCCTTTTTGTAGTCAATGAAGACTGCGTAGTACTTTCCTTTTGGCTGTTTCAGGGCTTCTTCTATTTCGTCTAATAAATTTCCGATCGCCTGGAGGGTGTTTCTGTTTTCTGAATCCGTATTGATGTTCCGGAATTAGGTGGTCCGTCTCTTTCACAAGACTCTCTGTGATTAGTTTTGAGAATAGTTTGAAATCATTGTTTTCGAGTGCAATTCCTCTGTAAGAGTTGGGGTCATCTGCGTCCCGTTTTCCTTTGTATAATAATTTTATGGTGGATTTTGTCCATGCTTCCGGCATTTCTCAGTTTTCCATGCATGTGTTGAACATCTTTGTCCACGTTTCTTTTAACTTTTTTCCGTAGCTTTGATATGTTCATTGTATAATCCATTTGGGCCAGCCGCATTTTTGTTTTCATTATTATTTGTCTCACTTCTTCTTTAGTGAATTGAATAATGTTTGAGGTTTCGGCACTTCAGGTTATGTGTTTAACGTTTAGGATGTCTGAGAAGTGGTTTTCCCATGTGCTCATTTGAATTGTTGAGCCCTGTTTATTTCTTCTGCAGGGCAGTGCATTGAATGGGTTTCTTGATGTATCCTCCGCTATTTGCATCGCTTCTTTTTCTATGTGGGCTTTCCATTTTTCTTTTAGTAATTTCTTGTATTCTCATTCTTGTATTTTTCAGTAGTTTTAAAGGTCTTCGATTGCGTTAATATTTTTGGCCTTGCGTAGAGCCTTCAGGGTTATTTTGCGTTGCTTGTAGCACTTTTTGTTAAACCATAGAGTAAAGATGTAAAAACCTCTTTAGTCTATGGTAGTATCGTTAAGATGGAATTGAGATAACAACCTGGAAGAATTGGAATAAGAGATAACCTAGAAGCAGCCGCCATTGCGCTGAAAGAAGCCATCACATCCTCAGCCATACCCTACAAGGAGAGAAAAGCACAACCTTAGTTATATAGGTATACCCTCAGCCGCCACGTGCGAAGAACCCAAGTATACTGAAACACATTTTAGATATGTTTCCATACCGGTGATTGGCTAATAATGGGAACTAATATTCGCAATTGAGAAAACCTCGTATTTTTAAAAGATTGCTGACTTTCGTTTTATTCTCTAGTGATACTCTTTTTTGGTGATTTCTTTTTTAGCCTGAAGTTTGCTTTCCAAACATCTATGCAGTTATCTGAAAATCATTATTTTTGTTTAAAACACAATTTCTTCATTTTAGTTATTTTTTTCTAACGAGGCACCTGAGGGGAGAAACACCAAGATGGAATATGGCATGTCCTTTCGCGTCTTTCTTGGTCTGGTCACTAGTCGCTTCATCAGCAGCACTGATACGGTCGCGATCATGTGACATCTTGCTGCAGTACTGAGAAAAACGCAAAACGTCGTGCCATATCCATCTGGGAGATACTACCCTCAGTTGCCACATAATAAAAACCGAAGTGTAGTGTTACTCGTACTCATCTGTAACACCTTAACAAAACTTTGTTGGTACAAATTTTTGATGAATTTATTGTATTGTACAGATCTTTTTGTAATAATTTTCTTATATTCCTCTATTTGGCAGGGTGACCAGCGATCTGGCTTTTTGCAATTCAAGGTTTTTTCCCGGTTTTCCAGGTCCGAGAATACAATGTTTCAGGTTCTTTTTCGCACATTACAACACGTTCTTACCTTCTACCGCTTACTCACTACTAAACAGAAAGTTATAAAATATGGCGGGAAAAGCGGCAAATTTTCGGCCGAAAAACTCTTATTGCCGGCCCTGGAAACGAAAAAGTGGATAAATCCAGTTGCTAAATTTAGGAACAAAATCTTTTAACACGTGGTGTAGAATCCATGTTTTGTGGGTCATTGATATCGGAACTCGGTTGACGGCAAAACGTCTGTCTGCCCAGTGAACAACGCTAGCGGCTAAACCGTTCACCCGATTTCTTCAAAATATGTCGTTCTGGTGATGTAGCGTCCCTTAAATTTGAAACCGTTATTTTAATTTGGGGGGTACGTGAACCTCCTGGACATTTTCTAAGAAATGGCTCGGTTTTTGTTTAAATTTTGTTTTTGAAGACCGTTTAGGAGAATGATGTAGTTCGCATGTTCATTGAAAACTAGAATGTCAGTGTAGTAAACGTAGAATGTCATGTTCTATTTTTCGAAAATGAGTATTTTATGAGAAATCTTGTCTCAAACATTGATATTTTAAACAATATTTCTTAAAAAAAGGTAAACTTTTGATTAAATTTTTACTTTAATAATGTAATATTTTTTTAAATGTAATATTTTTACTTATAATGTAATATGTAATGTAATATTTTTACTTTTAATAATGTACAATACATGTACATTATTTTACAACACTTTGCCAGATGACATTAAACGATTAAATTCAATAGAAAAGTTTAAATCCCAAGTGAAATCGTTTTTGCTGCATAACTGTTTCTATACAATTAGAGACTATACTGAGCATTACAAGAAAAGAAACATTAATTTTAACAAGATACAAATGCATTATTTACCATTTGGACTGTATAAATGAGTATAAACAACCTGTAACAACTATTGTACTACAGCTTCCGGGTCAATGACCCCCATCTCGATCAGGTTTTTCGTCCAGTTTCCCTGATCCATTGAGCAAATGCTGAGATGACCCCTTGTTTTGCTTCTGGACATAAATGTAACTTCATTTTCTGTGCACGTCTTCTAGAATTCAGTGGGAAATACAATTATTCAAATTATCGTTTCCATGTTGTCGCGGCAGGAAGTAATAAGAGCCAAAATTTATTGCTTATTTATCTTTGAAAATAGATTTTATTACATGGGAGTTTTTTTTGTTTTTTTTTCCTTTCAAAATTTATTGCTTGTTTATCCTTGAAAATAGGTTTTATTACATGGGAGTTTTTGTTTTGTTTTTTGTTTTTTTCCTTTCAAAAATTCCAAATTTAAGTAGTATATGACTTAATGTAGGGGTCACAGAATTTTGAAAATGTGCACACGATTCACTTTTCCCCATAGCACGTCATACGCAGTTTTTAACTGTTTTTTTTACGTAAAATAAATAAAATAAATACTTTAAATAAGGGCGCTAAAGAGAACGATGCAGGTCTCATGTTGGTTGATAAGCTCGATTTTCACAAAATAAAAAAATTCTGGGTCTTCTTATAACTTCAATTATTGTGAAGATGAAGATACAATTTTTTTCTTAATGAAATATGTTCATCAAAAACAGATCTTCAAATAAGATACTGACGAATTTTTCGAAAACACGAGTATTTTTTGTGTAATTTGGCATCATAGCCGCGCCTTTCGAATTTCCTGGGCTTCGTAAACATAATGAGAGGCTTTTGGAAACTATTGCTATTCTTTTAAAAGAAAGATTGATGGAAAGTCATACAATTGACTTCAAACCAACAAATTACTTCTTTACTTCAAAAAATTTTGATCGCTAATTATAAGTTTCATTTGTAAAAGTTTGAAATGGCTACTGTTCCTGGCTATCAAAAAAAGCTGGCACGCACCACAGGCGCTCCATTTGAATTGGTTCGGTTTGGATTATATAAGCATTATTTCTAAAACATTACACGAAAGAAAAATTGAAATCCATAAACTTGTAGCAACATTTTAACTTTAATTTCATATTACTACCTGCGCTGACTTGAAGACCAATGCAGCGAAGGAAATAGGTTCTACTAATATTTCCTGGCGCGCAACCCCGTCAAGATCACCGCATGTTCATTTTCTCCGTGCTCCCTGTCACTCAATCTCCGTCTAGTTAGGCTATAAGCTAAGATAGCTTTGACTGCGCTCTTCTAGAAAATAAGTTCAAATTCCCTTTGAATATCATAGACGTGATAACATGGCGGTTTTGATCGGAAGAATAGCAATGTGGTACCGCCTGTCATCAAAAAAGAGGCGCGACACTAATCGAAACTCAGAGATCGAGTTCCCAGTGAGACGTTTGTTCCGCAAATATCTCGTCCATGCACGTGAAACCGACAGGCAACTATATATTATAACTCTATATACTATATACTATATACTCTATATACTATACTAACTCTATATACTATAACTCTTATACTATAACTCTATACTCTATATACTATAACTTTTTTTTCTAGGTGCACTGTGGTGCTAGGTACTCCGCCAATGTTGCAATTATATAAGGGGGCAGTACTTGAAGTAGTGTTATGCGTGAGTCAAGAACTTCGCGATCCTCAAGAAAATATGCGTCACTTCGATTTAAACACTCATTATCATGTACAGAGTTGAATTCTGCACTTTACAGAACACGATGTCGCATGTGAATTTGTGCTAAATGTTGAAAAAAATCTGAATATAACGAAAATTCCCTATTCTTCCAGACTGTTTCAAATTCCCGGTTTTCAAGGATTCCAGGATCGTGGGAATTCTGATTGGATGTTGTTGACGTTCTTATAAGAAGAAATAAAAGAAGTCATCTTCGTCAACATATCAGCTTTATTAAGATAGCCGGCTTTCGACGGCACAGTCGCTCGACTTTTGCCGATAGCAGCGAGACTGACGATGACGGCAAAGCCGTCGAAAGCCGGCTATCTTAATAAAGCTGATATGTTGACGAAGATGATTCCAGGATCGTTGGTCACCCTGTTTGGGTTTGTCTTGGATTTACCAGTGGTCTGCCAGTAGATAGGCCAGGGCCTGTTCTTATTTGAATTGTATTTGAATTTGAATTTTAATTTGAATTCCGCCATGTGGGCCCCTCCGTGGGCCAATAGCGTCGAAGGGCGCAAAGGCGCGGTGCGCGAAATCTACAGGCCAGACCCGGCAATTATTAACATGCTTTGTGTGAAAACGAAACGGTTTCATCTGAACGTTTTTGCCAGAGCGTTTGTGTGTTTCTGCGTTTGTGTTTCTCGAAATGCCCCAATTTGGGCGTTGTTGGGTACCCAATTGCCGATACAACCAAAATAGGAGTGAACAGCAATTCTTTAAGTTTCCAAGAAAGGAAAGCGATATGAAATGCTTAGCATGGTTAATTTTTTCATGTACTATTTAGTGACGTAGTAAATTAACTATGTCACTAAATAATACATGAAATTAATTTACATAATGTAATTATATGCGAGGATATTGTAAACACAATTATTATGAACATCCAATGTATTGAAGTCATGAAAGCACTGGTTGCTTTAATAATCATGTAATTGATAAGTTATAATAGCTATATTAACATTAAGGTGATTTTGATATAACTATAATAGCTCAATAATACATTACTAATTTTATTACAGGTGTATGAAATGGTTAAAGGCAATTGGGGATCTGACTTTGGCATCTAGCCCTTGGGAAATTCTCATAAGGTTTTTTAAAAACCTTCCTTAGTTTTTGTGGGAACTTTATATGAAGCCGTAAGAAATGATTCAGAATTTTCTCAAAAAATGGCACCAAATTTTTTGTTTTATTTTCTTGTAAGAACAGAGTAAAATACTTATAAAGATGGCAAAGGTCCAATTTTCAAGATTAACTCTGAATTTTCAGAAATTTTAAAAGTGAGCGTTTTTATCATCAACTTCTTACAATTACAATATTGAAGTTGAATGAACAGAATCGGTCGCCAACAGAAGCGGTCGCACAGCATGCCTATCTCAATTTAAAAAATTTTTATAATGTATAGAATAGTGAAAAAAATAGGCAATAAGGATGTTTAGTATGTATAATTAAGAACACTACAGGTAAATTAATACAATAATTATTCTGTTCATAAACAATTGTTTAACTGCAAATATTAAGTGATGTAATTACTGTACATATCTTTGTATATAAATTTTATCTGTTCTCTAGCCCTGATGAAGGCCAAATATACGGCCGAAACGTCGGCAATGTAAAAAAATGTCGTTTTCTTTCTTGTGACCCAATCTCAAGAACCAGCAGACAGTTCATTTTAAATGTCCTTCGACGCTATTGGCCCAATCGGGGGCCCAGATGGCGGCTTCCCCTCTCCATGAAAACTAGAAATTTGAATAAGAGCGTTGGGATTAACATTGAGTGCCGTCTCTATTAGTATACTCTCTGGGATTTACAGATACTCCACGCGAGCAGACACGACCGTATCGATCACGTGAGTCTGGGGTGTTAATCACTTAACAATGCCAATTATTGTTCAAAATTGCGCGCTCTAGTGCCTAAACCATTTTTCAGAAATTTATGTTCGGGTACGCACATTGTAGGAAATTTCATCTACTTTACTTTTTGAATATAGTTTCTACAAAACTCATTTCTGAAGATATAAACAAAAACTTAACATAGGGCAAAATTGCGTTTTTTTTCTGCAATTTTCTGTGAAGCTGACCTCTGGTGGCAAACAAAACGAATTCAGTGCCCTTAAAGCAGAACCATTGAGAAAATTTCCGGAATTTCCCCTAGATCAGATTTTTGACTGAGCACTAAAGCATGAGAAAATGACAAAAACTGAGGTTTTCAAAATCTTTTTTAAACTGCTTAATTTCACATAAAATTACCAAAAACTGCTAATTTTCAATAAGTTAAATATGACCTTATTTGAAAATCGGTTTTAAAGGAACTTTTTTGAAGGGGAAAAATCTATCTTTAATATAATAGTTGACACTATAAAATATTGAAAATTGTTTCGATTTTCAAAACCATATTTTAACAAAACTGGGTACTGCATTTTCTTATGCAGACATCCTATCAAGTAAATGGTTCAAACAAAAAATTCCATACCTTTAAAAAATATTGTCCCAAGGGGGATTTGTGTAAAGTACCCCCAGGAATTAAAGTTTCAAATTCCAGGGGTCTCAAATTTAACAAAAACTATTGGGAATATCAGTTTTGGAGAGTGAACAGTTAATGCACTGGCATTACCCAATGCTCATTATCAATTTCTCAGTACCAAGGATACAAACATTCAGACTGATTTTTTTCTACACTTAGCAACAGGATTTATCCACTTATCCTTTACCAGTTCTGGCAGTAGGTTGTCAAATTAGTTTTCTGGCAGTTACAATACTTTCTCTTATGCAAGGGTGCTAAAGTAAAATCACAGTTTGATTGAGAAAAGTCCCAAATTTCTTTTTAAACAAAAACCACAATTTTTAAGTACACAAAAAGTATTGTCTTGAGTGCTCGAACTAAAATCTTCTAGCTTTTTATTTATCTTTATTTATCTTCTAGCTTTTACTGGGAACCATCGAATTGACTGGAAAACAAACCTTTCATTGGTTTTGGCAGAACAATTTCCCATAAATTACAAAGTAGATAAATTCCAAATTTAATAAACTAAACTAAACAAAATTAACATTTAGGTGCACTCATAATTCTAACAATTACAAGGCTAGTTTCACACATTCTAATCGAGGATACTCAAATTTCTGTAGCAATTAACATAGCATTATTCTCTCAGTTTTCCGTATCTTAGTTCCAACTGATATTTAAGATTACATTTTCCATGGACTCGTTAAAACAGACATGAAATATACTATTCAATATTCACCATCTTGTATACTTCAAATTTTATTGAGCAAAAATATCATTCATTTCTTTTTGGGATTGGAAAAGGAATTAACATTTAAACAGAATTCAAAATTTTAGTTTTTTATAGATAGAAATAAATAACAAATCAAAACATTGAGACATTTTACAGTGCCAGGATACTTCAAACACTCAATGGAATGTTATTTCTTGTCAGTGCAGAAGTGTACAGAAACCATCTAGTACAGAAACGAGTACCAGTAGTTCAATGGAAAGAAAATGAAATGAAGTTTTATATGAAGATGAGTTGGGGCACAGATGGGCTACCTGTCCCTTCACATCAGTAGGACAGTCATGGACGTTTCAATTATTACCTGAAATAGAAAGTACTGAAGTTAATTTTCATCATTAATTAACCTATACTGAATAATGGTTAACTTAAAATATTTAATGATGCAACAATTTTTTAATTTCCCTCGTCATGGTACTTACAGGAAAACTATGTAAAAAATGTATAAATGAAGTTTCACATGATATACTGAAACTTAAAATTCACCTTACCTAAATTTAATTCCATCGTTTATGTTGTGTTTTGTTATCTCCTCCCTGGAATCTTGCACCATAGCCCCAGCGCCCACCTGTAAATTGTTATTTATCATCCTCTTAAATGTATTATCAGATGCTAATAAACAATACAACTCTACAGCATGTTTAGTATTATTTGTTGTTTCTTTATCAATCAAAATCCCTAATGTTACTCACCATTTCCTCCTCTTCCTCCCCTTCCACCACCATAACCATACATGGCCATTTCACTTAACTTGGGATTTACAACCTGATTAGCCTCTTTCAGAACTGAAACTAGGTCTTTGGCCTGACGGCTGTCTTTGGATGTGAAGAACGCATACGATGTTCCTGTGGATTGGCTTCGTCCCGTTCGTCCAATACGATGAATATAATCTTCAGACGAGTTTGGGTAATCAAAGTTTATGACAAACTTAATACCATCCACATCTACACAAGAGAACATTGTTGAAACCATTAAACAAATTTCACATTTAGCCATTATATCAACATTACAACAGATCTGAAGAATCTAAACTCTTCTATTTTCTGGAGAGTATAACATTTCAAATAAAATTTTGGTCAATCCAGTGTACCAATATTTAATGTAAACTACAACCTTTACCTAAAAGTAAATTGTATCTATCCAAAGATCAAAGACCATTTCAAGAAGAAAATGCTGAAATTCATTCATGCAATCAAAACTTAAATTCTCAGTTTTAATGAGTATAATAATACAACTCCTTTGCATGAATAATTTCTTTTGCAGGATGAAAATCACTAATTTAAAAATTGCCAAAATTACTTACAAATAGTCCATAGGCACCTGTCATGCTTCATTTCATGATATACAGAAATACAAACCATAGTGCTGGTGGCAACAAACATGGCCACAATATTTTAAAGTCATTTCATATATGCTGTTCCTGCACAACTTTGGCCACTGTTTGTGTAATAATGTAGTGTTGAAAAGCATTGGATAGATTTCTATACTTGAAAAATAAATGAGTTCTTCCATTGACTATAGCTGGACAAGATTGAAAACTCCCTCAGAGTGCATGCAATGTTTTGTACCCTCTAACATATTCCACGACCACGATCTCGATCTCCTGCTGACATTGTAAAATAGCCACCATAGTTCCAAAGGTCTGAAAACATGTAATATTAGATTTTCAAGTTTGAACTAATCCCCTTAAAAAAAAAAAGCTTATGGTGACCCTGCCAGAGTAATCTATTTAATGCATTACCTTTAGGGGGAAGCAAGCCTAGTATATTGCAGCACTAAATCCCCTTCCTCAGTACATGTTCCAAGCCTCATCTCCTCTTAGAGAGATTTGGATATCTTGCAAGTTTCAGAGAGTACATTACAAATTCTAACATTTTGTCGATGAGCAAAGGAAAAGACCTTGTTAGCATGTATTTACATATTGTATGGAAATCTTAACTTTTACAGTGTTAACAATTTTTAGGTCCTTCTAGATTGAAATAACCAATCATTGACATTCACAAGCAGCAATAAGCTGGTAATTCCACCCTTAATGTAGGAAAGTTTCTCCAGCTGTGAGGGAACTGCTTCTCTCTCAGAAGTTTTGACTTGTTCAGCTGTAGCATATTTGACATTTTGTTTCACTACCAGTTACCTATGTCCAGACCAAATGCAATGGCAAAATAAAATGGCATATTAACCTTCAGCATCTTGAATGGCCTTTTGGTGGGAAAACCAAAGGAGTTTTTCTTCTGATCCTGAATATCTATACCCTTTATATTCACAGCACTCAGCTGCTTATGAAAGTAATTAGGTGTGAGGAGTTTACAGCACAGGAGATGACCCAACTGTACTGCAAAAACAGCTGTTAACTGCCTGGGCTCTCCAAGTCCTGCCTTGCCTGACGCGCCACAAAGCCGCAATGCACCAGTTTCAACAGCAAGCGCGACAGGCAAGCAGAGGCACTGCCAGATGTTATAATAAAAACAAATCTAAACATAAAAAATCATCTCGCATGTGCCTCTGAAACAAAACAAAACACCAGACTGATTAAAACAATATGATGCCACAATACAATGTATGCTGAAATTTACAAGAACACCCTTCTCCGAATACTGAATGCAACTTACCCAACCAGCAAGTAGTTTTACAAGAACCATATAGGGTCTATTGCCACACTGCACATAAAATACCAAGAATTTAAACTATGTGACCTAAAATATTACTTTCATAAAATTAAATATTTTTAAAATTAGTAAAAAAAAAAAATTGCAGCTTTAAAAAATTAGGAACCTATTAGTAGTCTTCCCAAAATACAAACCTACTTCTTTTGGAATAATACCATTTCAAATTAAAGTTCATAACTATCCACAAATTTTACAAGGGTGCCCACCACTCGCTTAAATGTTTTCCAGTTCTACCTTAAATCTGCAGTACTCTAGTAGGACTCAAAAATGCATCACTAAGGGAAGAGTTTTGAATTAAATACAAGTTATCTGATTTTAAATGGTGAATCAACTGGCAATCCAGAACGGTTGGCATTTCTAGGCGTATTCCACACAACTCATGAAATTTTAAATTAAAGTACTTTCACCACCACATGTGTCACTAATCTCTTTCGACCTGGGTAATGACTCACGGGACATGTTTTTGGTGACAAGCCACCTCCCCCTTTTCTGATTTTCCATTAATTCATTATATTTCCCTGATTTACCACACATAAACACTGTTCGAAATTTTAATTTAATTGTGAATTCTAGGAATTTACTTTAATAGATTCAAATTTGCAATTTTTAAATTTGAATTCTCCAGAGAATTCAATGTACTTTCTTAAAAAAAACATTCTGCAGACTACAAGATTTCCTACTAAATTAAATTAGAACTACAAATGCTTCTGATGAATCTTAAAAATAAAACTTTCAGAGAATTCCAGGAACCGTACCTTAGTATGGCAGATGTTAGAGAAACATTGCCATTATGAATGCCAAACATTAAGAATTATGTCCATCTTCATCCCATATCATTTCTAATTCTTGCGTACAGTCTTAATACATTTAAAAGTTTGTATTATGACCACTGGCAAATTAACAGCAACATTTTTAGAAAGATACTAAAAATTCTACAATTGTCCACAAAGAGGGAGCCTAAGATCCACTGATTAATTATTTTCAAACAGACTAGGCAACTACAAAACAATCTACCACAGGAAATGAAAATGTGGCATCAATTTCTTTATGTAACACTAATATTTTATATTTCTTCATGATTATAAAACTACAATCAAGCTGTAGCAAAAAAATTGGGGGTTAGTTTACCAGCCAACCCTACAGTGAACAAGACTCCAGAACACCAATTAATCAAGTTGTTAACTATTCCTTCCTCCTAAACATCTATTTAAGATAACTTCAAACCAATTTCATGTACCAAAACTCCCTTATCATGCACAGTAAATGACATTTATTCCCACTTGAAGCTTGGAGGTAAGAGCATCCAAACAATTTCCCATGTCCTAATAGACATTTCCTCTCAGAAGGCATCTGTAAATTAACCAGTCTGGAGTACTGAACTCCTCATACACCCTACAATTAAATTTAAACTACTCACCCAGGCCTCGTGCTGCTACATCAGTTGCAACAAGAATAGGTGAACGACCTGTCCTGAACTCTGAAATCAAAATTTTCTCCTTTGTAACTTTTATTAAAGATATGAAAATTTAAGCTACTACTTAGCCACCTACTTTTGCAAGCAAGCAGAAAGGTTTTTTTGTTCACCATTAGAATTACATTTACTTAAATTTATTTTTACTAACACTAAAACCAGTGACAATTAATTCTCTCTCATATTTAGGGAGTTCTCTAGTATTCAGGTAAACACAGTAGTGGGTCACAAGTGGTAGTAATTTGGAGAATTAGTGAAGGTAATGGAGTAACAGCTTAAAAGTGGATATGGCTTCAGAGAACATCTCCAACATCTATTCACAGAATATCAAAAGTTCTTTTGAAAACCTTCGAATATGCTCACTACCTTCAGCAACAATTTTTTAGCATATTGAGGAACAAGTTATACAGAATAAAATTGGTAAAGAACTCAACAGAAATAAGTCATTAGCAATCATCTATCCCTTAGAAGAACATTTCTTGACATTAATATAATGGTAATCTTACCTTTCAGAACGTAGTCTCTCTCATTTTGAGATTTATCTCCATGCATACACACCGCTCTGAAACTAAAGACAATTGAAGTCAGGATTTACATAATAGTTCTAAAATGATGCAAACCTAATCTTAAAACACCTACCCATAGTTCCTGATTTTCTTTGTGATGAACTCCACTTTCCTTTTGGTTTCAACAAAAATAATTGTCTTTGATTCTTGTTCCCCTGAGATTTCTTGAAGCAAACTATTTAACCTAAACAATTAATTGATTATGCATCATATAGCAGCATTACTAAAATAAAGATTTCAAAATTTTCAAAGCAGGAGCAATCAATCCATATAAAAAGTTCCCTTACTTGTTTTCTTTCTCATGTTCTTGACATACATCAACAATCTGAAGAATGTTGTGGTTGGCAGACAATTGCAGGGAACCAATATTGATCTGCACATACTGTGTCAAAAAATCTTCAGCCAGTTTACGAACTTCTTTTGGCCATGTGGCAGACCACATAAGCGTTTGGCGATCAGGCTGTAAAACATTAAAAAAAACTTAACACTTTTCACATATTCTTACCAAAAATATTTACAAATCTGTTATTTGAACAGTAATTACCCGAATTTGCTCGATGATCTTGCGAATCTGAGGTTCAAAGCCCATATCTAACATCCTATCAGCTTCATCTAATACAAGGTATGTGCACCTCTTTAAATTTGTAGTATTCCTCTCCAAAAAGTCAATTAGCCTTCCAGGTGTTGCTATGACAATCTCAACACCACGCTCTAAATCACGAGCCTGGAAGTGAACAGAACTTGGTAATAACACAAAAAAGAATAACAACATTTATCTTTAGGAGTCCTCCATACCTGTGGTCCCTTCGGCGCACCTCCAAAGATACACGTACTTCTAATCCGGCAAGGATTACCAAAATCACGAGCCACTGTTTGTATTTGTTGTGCTAATTCTCTGGTGGGAGCCAAAACAAGAGCAACTGGGCCATCACCTCTCTGAATTCTTGATTGATTCTTTATGTGAACAAGTGCTGGCAAGATGTACTGAAAACAATTGATACTATATAAAATAACACCCCTGGAACTGGCAAAGTTAGAGGAGTGGGGCACTGCAAGAAAAAGCAACATTCCACAAAAATTAATCCACAACTAGCAACTGCAACACCAACAATCCTTGATATTTTAACTTTCCCTTCCTTCCAAATAAAACTACTTCCACACAATCAGAAGTATTTTGGGCCAAAATATATTCAACAAGGTGTTTATTAAGTTATCCCAACAGCCTCCCAACACTGGCATGTGCAGCAAAGCATTTAACTGGAAATATTTTGACAGAAGTCACCATTGTATCTCATTGTTAGTATATTCCTTCCAACAAGATACAAGAAATTTCAATCACAATGAAATAAATACAATAACATACTTAACTTATCACCCAAGTAATGAAAAGTATGGGAAGTGGCAGTTTAAATTTTAAAAATTGTACTTCCTATTCATAGTATGTGTAAAATTATTCATGCTAAAAATCAAAACTCCAGTATTATTCAGTAATTCAGCACTATAAATGTGTACTAAATTAAAAACTAAACCTTCCGTACTTGGAATGATAAACTTTTAAATAAATTTTATTCAATACTATCACATTAATGTAATTCTAAAACCCTTTGTATAATGCAATTACACTTTACTATATAACAGAAAAAGCCAGCAGGTATTCACCCAATTGCAGGCTTACAAATACAAACTAGGTTATACAAGAGCACATTCATTCTTACAAACTTAATACTAAATTGTGTAAATGCTAAATTCAATACTTTACAGGAATCTATTGAGTTTTTGAAAAACTTCATCTGAAGTTATTTCACTCAAAAATGCAATAATGTATTCAAATCAATGGAAATTTGCATATTCACAGCATGAGAGATTTCAAAAAATTACATTAGTGTAATTTTTAAAAAAACAAAAGAACACACCAAAATCAACTTCACATGTTAAACAGTGCAAATAGTACGTCATTGGAAAAATTGGAAGATATTTGGAGACATTTTCAAGAAAATGGCATTTGAGCATTTCTAAAATAGCGGTATTTTGAGCTAGTTTCCACATCAAACTTCATATAAACTTTGAGAAACTTCTTATGACATTTATAGCACATGTACTCAACTACAATGGGAAGAAATTGCCTCTAATGTATTCCTGATGTGAAAGACAAGTAAAAAAATTACATTTTTGTAATTTTTGGAGAAAAAACAAAGGGATTAAGTAATTCTCTTATGTCATTGTATAGGGATTGTTTGTCACTAACCGTATAAAAAATTTAAAGAAAAATGTGGAGCTGTTTGAGAAAAATCAGCTTTTTGTTATTTTTCAGAATTTCAAATCTTGCACACTATTGCACGAAAAATACTAAAATTTTCAAAAATCTACATGACCTTAGTGAAAATATTTATGGACAACATTTCATTTGAAGGAAAAATCTTCTCTTCAATTCTGTAGTTTTAGGTTTAGGAAACTTGCAATTTTCGAAACTTTAGAGTTAACCATGAAAAATCAGACCTTTGCCATTTTTATAATTTTATTTTACTCTATTCTTAAGAAAAAAATTCCCTGAGGGGGGATGTAATTTACTCTCAAATTTTAAAGAATGTTTTTCAAAATTTCAAATCTGCAACTAGTCAGACAAGGGTTTCTTCAATTTGGAGAAGATCGTACGCGAGGTTTGTTCACATACGACATACAGACCAAAGTTGAGAAAAAAAACACTTTCAGTATCAGGGGACCCCAAACTTTTATTTCTGCTGAAATCTCATAACTGATTTACCGCAGTGATACATAACTTTCTCTATACTACATGTATTACTCCCGTATATACATATGTATACTAGAAAGTAGATGGACTCCCTTAGTTTTTGATTAAATTTTGTTGTTGTGTGAAAGACATTTAAGAGAATGGTTGTCACATGTATGTTGAAAACATTTCGAAAATTGCAATAGTTCCCAATTTTCCTTAATGGAATCAGTTCCTTAAAAATATATTTTGAAATGAGGCCATGCACAATTTTTCAAAAATTTTAAGTATTTTTACAATTGTGTGAAAGTACATGTGCTATTTTAGCACAACTAGTTTCTATTCACTTCTTTCCAATTGAAGTTTTAATTACATATTATTTTCAGAATTACAATGGGTTTTGAAACAGAATGTGTGAAAAAATAATTCTTTATTTTTATGCTATTTTTGACCAGTCCCTAGAATGGTGTAAAATACGGATTTCACACAAGAAATATTAAGGGTCATTCATTGCAGCCAAATTCATTAACTCAACACATGATAAACTTTGACATTTCGAAGATACTGAATTTAGAACAATTTTTTTCAGAAGTTGATAATGGAAACTAAATATCAAATGACATAAGCAACAAGGAAATAGTCAAATTTACAAATATGGATGAAAGTATTCTTTCTAGAATAAAAGACAAATAAAACCAGTTACATTTAACTAACCTAGAATTACAAAATTTTATTAACTTTACAACTACTTTAAAAACAATATTTTTTCAACATTTCCTCAACTTTTTTTTTTGTGATTTTTTACTAGAAAACTTCCTCTCCTCCATTTGAAATCACCCTTGCTCTTCCTTCATTTTCACATGTACTGGTAAAAAAATTCTTATGGCAGTTCCCAGATTTGACAACTTTTTACAAAATTCCCTGAAAATTCCTGATTCCTTTTTAAGAAAACCCAAATCCCTGATTTTTGGGTGGACACCCTGTTTACTGTGGAGTACCTTTGGGACAACTGCCTTTTATACTCTAACACTGGGGATTTGATCAACTAGAATGTCTTCAGAATGTGTTGCATTATTTGTTTGATACCAAACAACATCCAACTAGCCATAATATGAAGCCACATTTCAACAACTTAATACTGCATATTGTTCATCAGAAAGTGGCAGACCAGCTTAGGCAGCTTAGAATTATAATAAATTTGGAATAAGAAATTTAATTTTTAATCTGCCTCGATTTCCACATAATCTAAAGAACTTACCGCCAGTGTCTTCCCTGAGCCAGTCATTGCAATGCCAACCATGTCTCTCCCACTCAATGCAATTGGCCAACCCTGGGCCTGAATTGGAGTGGGTTCAGTAAAACCAGAACGGCTGCAAAAAACCTTCCCTTTAATACACATTATACAAAGAACACTTAAAAAATACAAACAATACACAGATACAAAAAGCACTTAAAAGTTTCTAGAGTACTTACCGCAGCTCATTCATGAGGTAATCAGGGAATGTACCTTCTTCAAATCTCTGAATGGGATTAGGTACTTCATCACCTCTAACTGTGATTTCCTTACTTGACCTATAGTCTTCAACTTGATGACGGGGTCTGCAATTTAGTACTGTCAGTAACAATCCTCTCATAGAAGCAACAAACCAGTTCGAAAAACTTTACTTGCCTATTAGAAACTGCAGAATGTGGAACATAGAAATTTTTTGTAAATGGAGTCAAATCTTGAAGGTCCCAATTGGGTTTTCGCAAAGCTGCTCCACCTATAGTTTGTTTGCTTCGTGGACCTCCTCGACCACCAAATCCATTACTTCCTTTGAAGCCACCGCCGCCGCCGCCACCACCAAATCCTCCACCTCCACGACGGTCTCCACCACCCATTCGATTATTACCATAAGTCCTAAAAAATGTTAGCGACATTAAGTTTTTAATTGTAACAGGAGGTAGATGAAAAACTTGCAAAATTTAACTACACAGGCAGAACTGAGGGAAAACTAAAAAACAAGAGGTACAAGGGAATCATGTTGAAATTTTACCAAGTGATCACCATATCCTCCAGACTCCATGAACAAAACTGAACACTTCAACATTAGTTGAAAATCGTGGCAATCACCTACACTGATTCCAATTAATTTAATAATGCAACAAGAGTTAACACCTCTTCAATACAATCAAACTTTCATAAGCATTGTGTTTATGAAAGCATGTCAAATCTGTTTTTGATGCAAGTAATCCATAGGTACAGTCAGTATTTTGTACGTTTGTTCTACAGTTGTTTTTTGTTTTTGTTTTTCCAAGTAATAGACTTGGTCCATTGCAATACATTTATCAATACACCAGCTTTGGGATGTATTTCTTTTTCTTCTGGAGATGTAATATAGAACTTGCTCTGGAATGTGTTGAAGATTTAGATACCAAGGGGTTTCCCTTGGAACCCCTTTTCTATTCTGTCCCTTCTTGTTACTCCTAAAAATCTTGAAAATCTCATCTCTGCTGCTTGAATTCTACTAGAAGTTCTAGAATTCATTGTTCAATTTCCACTTTCACATAATTCGTAAGGCATGGTCACAACTTGAAACTTTAGCAATGCATCCTTCCTATCTCAGATCTGTTAAAGTGCTGTTCATTAGATTGAATCTTTGCATCTTCCTGTACACATCCACCTCACTGAAAAAGCTAAGTCACATCATAAGATTCCAATAATAATTTGTTCTATTTGATCTTCCAAAACTAACTAGCACCTTTAAGACACTAGAAACCATGGATATGGATTTGAAATTTTACAACTTCTTTTGCGTAATTTGTATAAGGACCTACGTCTTAGTTGGCAGCAACAAACTTAGTAATCAGCAAATAAATAGGAGTTAGAATGAAACTTTTCCCTTAAGATTGTCTGCAAGCCTAAGATTTAAAGGCAGTTGCTCCTTCACTCTTACATTGCCAAATATACATTTAGAACTATTAGTGACAACACTTGTCCAAAACCTTTATGATTTTCAGTAGAATAGCTTTGGATTTTCATCTTGCATTACTTTGCACATTTGCATACATATTTTGTATAGTAGAAATTAGATGGAGTGTTTTTTCTCAACTCTGTAATTTACACCCATAACATTATCAAATGCACTGTTATAGTTGATACACTTATTTTCTTATATTTTTTCAATCATCCAAGTATAAATACTTAGAGCAGAACTATCCTTTCCAGAATCCAGATTGCTCTATATAATGCTTTATCTACTTTTAAGAGTTTTCCCAAATCTTTTATAAGCTGTGTTCAGTAGGCATTTCCCTGTTATTTTCAATCAGTTCTTGACCCTTTTTGAAGAAAAGAAATTCAATTGCTCTCTATTCAGTTTTCTTTGCATTGCATCCAGGAACATGCATTTAGTTTCTGGAAGATATTTATATACTTCTAAATTGACATTATCTGTTCCTGGGGCTTTCCATATCTTACTGATTAACCAAACCTCCTTGAGTTCCAGATATTCTAATTATTTGCTGGTATGTCCTCTACATATCCCCCTACTTAATTAACTACATTGATAGCTTGAGGCACACATCAGGAATTCCTAGTTTCTAGAAAACAAATCTTGAAAGTTGTGAAGTCTCTTATGAAGCAATGCTTTCTGGAGGAAGGAGGAAGAAGAAACGGGGGGGGATTGCTTTTAATATACAATTTTTGTGCACTAGGGAGATATGAATAACAGGTCTCCAAACATAATAGTAACTAAAGAATGGCGTTGGGCTACTATGTTTGTGCACTATACTTCGATTTATTTGTAGTGGACATGACGTAAGTCTGGTGTTAGTGTCATCCAATTACAAGCTTAAACATCACTAGGGAATGGAATTTATTGCAATGAAAAATATGCATACATTTTCTTTTTCCAAAACAGAAACAGAAAATATGTAAAATAAAATTTAATTTTAAAATTGTTGTCTACAAACATTTATCAAGCATAGAATGTTGCCGATCACTTCTTATGATTTGGAGCGACAAAGAAGGTTCTACCTCTACAGAGGTCATTTTACACAAGACTTCACTAGAGACAAGAATAGAAGATGCACCATTTTTATTCGAAACATAAAATACTTTAATGATTACACTGTTTATGAGGAGCCAATGTTCTAGTGAATAGTAGTATTGTGTAGCCAGTGATGGATCCTGAGGAAGGGTTAAGGGAATATACCCAACCCCCAATCAAACATTTTCTGTAAAAAATATTCGTTAGTTTTTAATCATGTAACAAATGTGCTGTTTAAAACTTTAGCACACATGTGGTTGAAATTACTTTTCTTCGCAAAAGCCTGCTCATCCTCCACTGCGAGAAAGCAGTAAAAGGGGACAGAAGTTTGACAATTCATGTCAAAGAGATGGTGGTCAAAGAAACACAGCAACATTAAATTTGATTCATAAGAAAGAGGATCCCTTTATATATATTGCAAATGCACATTCGAAATGTTCCATTTCAACACAAGTATATTAAAATGAAAAATCTATAGTAATAGGGAAAACTTGTACTTAAAGCAAAATACGTAAAACAAGAATAGTTCTAATTCATTCAGAATGTCTTGTAAACTCCAAAACATTGTTCAACACAGGTCCAGTTCCAGTAAAAGCATGTAATTACATGAAGTTCAAGCCCTGGCAACAAGTGCAATTTTAAGCCATCCATATGTTCTTTAATCACACCGCTTTTTTTTACTGAATTTCGGTTCTTTTTCATAAGCTCCAAATTCACTCTTGCCTCCCTGTTAAGAAGTTCCTTTAATTTAAGAGTAGATGCAGAACCACTTCGATGTTTGAGATATATTTCCCAACTTAATGAGATGGTTTTGCTAATTATTTTGACTTTCTTTGGGATCCATTCTTGATTTCTATCAACGTAAAATGTTTATCATTTATTAATTATTTTTATTGCACTAGTCCTCTCAATTTCAAATTTAGATAGATTCTATGAATATTAAATTTTATGGATTTTCAAATATAAGTTTATTTCAAAAACCACTACTTAATACACCTTCAGAATTCATGCTTACCACCTGAGATCCCCTTTCTCATGACAACCAGATGCAAGTAGGCACTTCAAGTTAACTATGGATATCGAGGGTGGAGTTTATCTGTGTTGCAACAAGATTCTCAGAACACAGAATTCCAATGGTAAAACATGAAATATCCTCAAGAAAATCTAGTGATTGTTGGGTGTTCTGAATTTCCATATTAGTAAGATCACTGTGCAACCCTAGAAAAATGTATCCTTAAAATGGCCAAGCAATTTTTATTTTTAAAAATGGTTTAATGAATACTTCATTAATGGACTTTATATATGGATTAATTCATTTTCTTTCTTTTAAATTATTTTTGAAGAAGTATTTTGATATTACATTTTATATCTCCTTTACATATTTAACATTCTAGTTATTACATTTATGTACATACACTTAATATGTATTCTGGACTAGTTATAAAAAACAGCAGCTAAAAATTGGCAGTTCTAAGTACACTGTTTAAGAAATCAAGCAAATTGTTTCATGAAAACATGCCACCCAGTTACTCTAGATGGTATTCAGAAACTTCGCAAATATGCTAAGTAAAAGGTAAACAAGTTACTTTGAACAATGGTACTTTGCTTCAGGGACAAGCCATGTCACAGGTGAACATACATTTCAGCCATCATGCTGTGGCCTACTGAAACGTACAGGTCAGCATTACTATAGTTACATTCAAGCTCTTTATTGGCTCTGAGCATCACAGCTGACCAGTATCAACCAACTTTGTTTTAATCAAATGTAGACCAATGAAAAAATTACAATAGTTAAAATCAGATCTTGGAATGAAAAGTTTCTAGAACCCTTGCTCACTAATTTGTAATACTTCCTTTACTATTAGTACAATAGAAGCAGTAAAACTGGAAATATTTAAAAATACAGAATCACAATGCGAAAAGCATCACCCGAGATACATTTGACTCTTAATGCCTACTTAACCTGATTTTCTTTAGAGCATGTCCTTTCAAAACTTAAACAGTTAAATTTTATTACCATTTGCCATGCTTAAAAGTAACAATACTTCGAATAGTTTCAGTTCTTCCGAGTAAGAAGTGCTAATAACTTATCTCCATGACCAAATCCCTGTAGCCAAATTTACAACTTAAGTCTTTTCTCCCCATTCCTATCTTTGCACTGGAGGATAATCGTTGCTGGAATAATCCTCAAACACCATCACTTTTAAACATCAAGCCATATCAACATTGGTTACACCCTCTGGAGAACTTCAGCTTACTCCATTCTTTACACAACTTTGCTGAGTCAAGAAATATTCTAATTTACTTCAGTGCAAAGTTTACTCTGGAGTCAAAACGTTAATTAATTTCTTAAAGAACTTATCAAGAAAATATTTACACAAGAATAACCCCCTTTAAGTTGGTGAAATCAGAACAAGTCACTAGTCTAAAGATTCGGTAATACGATAATAGAATTTCACAAAAAATTAATCCATTTTGGCAGGTTGTAAATTCACTATTCTCCGATAAAAAAAATGTGTGGAATTGACGTTGGATCAGCTGAGACGCAGTTGTCCAATAGGAGCTTTCAAAATTTAGTCGAAGGGGGGGGAGGGAACCCCGGAAGGTTCTCGGGCAAATGGAACTAATGGTTTTTAGAACTAAATACAACTGTGGCCCTACAGCAACCGAAGGCCTAATGCTGTATGACCCCCCTCCCAAAAAACGCAAATTACAGAAATTCTCACAATGTGCATGGTTATTCACCTAAAGGATTTGGTCCAATATGTGAAAAACTTCTCCCTTGCCGCGTACACGCTTCCATTTGGTTCATGAAAAGTTAGATTTATTAGACTAGTTGATATATAAATTCGTAATACTGGCAAGCATACACGGAAAAATTTTCCACGATTCCAGATGTACGCCACGACTTCGCCTACTAACCACTACATACGTAGCAATTGGCGAATTATAAAAGGCCTATTGCTCCACACAATGACAAGTTTCTCCATACCACGTGGACAAGAATTATAAACCATAAATCTTGTAAACGAGAATAGCTTATAACAATCACGATGTCGCACACCTCAAAACTTACAACAAAATCAATAACACTTCTACTTACATTTCTTCTGATGTAAATGAACTGCACACGCGTTTCGATATGGCTGCAGAAACGCGAACGATGTTGGTTGGTAGCCGAGAAGCTACAAATGCAAAAAAAGAAAATAACTAATCAAGAAAAAGTTTCTATACTCGGAAAACTCTAAACGGGCAGTAATGCAACTAACAAAACACTTCTCGCGTGAAAATCCTGCCACGTTTTAGCACGAATGCTTACTTTTCACTAGACCCAGCATCGTACGTCCTTACCTCCAAGAATCAATGGCCAAAAGGAATGAGGCGACCGGAAAGGGAAGTGACGTCTGCTCGTCTCCCTCTCAGCAGTTTAAATCGATACGTACGTTCGATCCTGAAATTAATATTTTAGAAACAGTTTTAGAAGCTTTAATTGAAATGTTAATTTATAATTTTCATTTGGGAATTGAATTACGAAAATTTTAAATATGAGAAGAGAAACAGATATTAACTGAACGAAAATTAATGATAAAATTATGCCAATAAATTAAAAATCGAAACTACGATATATTGCGAGATATGACAAAGAGAAAGGTAACGTCATCAAGCCGTCACGGTCGTTTTTGCAATAAAAACCTTTTATGACGTCACTAATATTATTGAAACAAAGAAGTCTGCTCCTCTAACTTTGAACTTTGATCGATGATATTGTGTGTATTTTCAAGAAAAAAAAAAAAGATCGAATTAAATGTAATAAACCCCAAAAAATAATTTTATAAATTTACTCCCCGTTACAGAACTTTTTTCGGAATGAATAATGGGTAATTGATGTAAAGTATGGTCCCTTATTGTTTACCTTATTGCGTATTAAAGAAATTCAATTATTTAAACATTCTTTATTGATTTCAGCCGATTTTGCTTGTTTTCTCTGTAATTATCATACCCTTTTGGGTGGGAGTGTTTGGACTTATCATATCCTTGCCTATTTTTTGACGAAACCGTCGTTTTTATGAAAACTGACTTACGGTTTGAAACTTTTTTCAAGCAAAACATATTTATAATTAGAATACAGGAATCATTCCTCAAGTTGTTAGTATATCAACATCTCACAGCAAGAAATCCACGTACGTTAATCGTAAATACAACTTACGTTTTAACAAAACAAAAAAAACACCCCTTTACATAACTTGTAATAGCACACATTAGCACAAAAGCATACAATACTCAGAAATAAAAAACTATCTTACTCATCAAAATGTACAGTCATTGAAAAGCACTCACTGACAAAAGTATTCGGCCTTTTTCAGGAGAAGCTCAACCACATTTCGATATTTTACTTTACATCCTTTTGGCCGACCAAAGAACACGTAGATAACCTATATACACCATGCTTCTTAGCAACTCATGTTGAACCATTAACAATGCACATCATGATTATTGTGGGACATGCATATTTATTAAAAATAGTAGCCTGTCAATTTTGATTCCCACACCAATCCCACTCCCCTCATCAAAGAGAAAGACTGAAATATCTATCGCTGATTTAACTACAATAAAAATACGGGTCTTACACACATACTGCAGTCCTACTAGAAATTAGAAAATCTTTTTCAAAAATCTTGTAGTTATTTTAATGATTCTTAGAAGATAAAGAGAGTATAAAATTATTTTTTTCTGGTGACTTTACCATACATTGCCCCACGCAATCAAGAAATGAAAATCCATTTAAAGACCTACTAAAATCTTACAATGTACAAATATCTGTACATTCCTCTACCAGAGTATCCAGAAATAGTAACACTGTTATAGATCAAATAATAATAATAATAATAATAATAATAATAATAATAATAATAATAATAATAATAATAATAATAATAATAATAATTGAATTTGAATTTATTTTTATCATCAAAAGCACATTACAGTGTACAGGGTATACAATAAAAGAAAATCTAACAACTAATACCATTATCTTCAAAACAACATTTTTCTTTCTTCAAAATTTAAGTAGTAAATGACTTAGAGTAGGAATCACAGAATTTTGAAAATGTGCACACAATTCACTTTTCCCCATAGCACGTCATACGCAGTTTTAACTGGTTGTTGTTGTTTGTTTGTTTGTTTGTTTTTATTTTTTTTACGTAAAATAAAATAAATAAAAACTAACAACAATAACAAAAAGACAGTTTTCATACCATTATCGAGTACACTCCTTACCTTCTCTAAGTGCCAGTAGCACTTGTCAGAGAGGGATGAGTTTTACAAAAACATCTTTTACATATTAAGATCTATATAAAAATCAATTAAAAGTAAATAATAAAAATAAAATAAAGAAAAAATAACAAAGAAAAATATAAGTGCAGGTTAGGCAATTAAAACAAGCAATATCATGGCAATTGGCAATAACAAATAATAAAATTATGAAGACAACAATTCAACTCTGTAAAGCAAATAAATAGGTTGTGTACTAATAATGATGATAATAATAATGTACATTCTTCTGTTCTTTTTTATCTCAACAATCAATGGTTTCATTCTACTTTCTTTTTTTAATTTTTTTTATTATTTTTTAATGTACCATTCCTTTAGTTTCTTTTTAAGTATTCTTCTAGATGTTATTTCCACCAGTTCATTTGGCAGAGAGTTGAGCAATTTCGGAATGGCTGCACTTAGCATTCTGTCTCCAAATTTATTGAATGTCTCAGGTGATATGAAATTGTGCTTCTTGCGAGTTACATAATTATGCACACTAGTATTTCTGAAATTTTGGTTGAAGAAATTTTTATCAAAATTTGGAATTCATGCATTTTTTGACTGTCCCAATGTCAGTTTATCATTTAATTTTTATGCATTTATTCTGCAGACTTTGTATTATGTCTAAGTGGGTTTTAGATGCAGCTCCCCAAACACCAATTCCATATCTTATGAGAGACTATCAATGCAAAATATTTAATTTCAAAATTGGGTAGGTTACGAAATCCCTTACCTCATAAATTTCCAAATGCAAATTCTGACTTTATTCCCCAATTCCAAAATATGCTCTCTCCAACTCAAGTTCTGGTCTAAAATCACACCCAGGTACTTAATTTTACTCACAACGTTAATTTTGGAATCACAATGACAATAGTTGTACGCATTGTGAATACAATTATATTTATGAAAAACTATTTTTACATTTGTCTTACTAATCCGAGGTGTAGTGATGTGTAGTAGTTTGGTCTTTTTTGCATTGATAATTAAACCTTTATCATGGCACCATTTCTGAAAGATTTCAAAATGCTTTTGTAAATCTTTTTCTGCCATTTTTGGGTTTTTATTAATTATTGCTTATTCGTTTATTATTATTTTATTTCCATTGTAATTTTGTCTATACCTGGAGATTTATTGCTGTCCATCCCATTAATCAATCGACTGTTTCATTCAATGTAATTTCTGCTAATGAGAAAGAGTTACACTGTGTTGATACAATATTATCTGTTAATACTGTTAGGTTACATTTATGTTCTATTTTACTGGTTTGATTTTGAAATGTATTTCAAAATTTTCAGCTATTTTATCTATGCATTATTTTTACCCAAGTTCCTAATCATCAATTTTTTTTTGGATCATATTATTTTCGTAAGTGATCTTATAATTAATTTCATTTCTAATTTTTTTGTATTCATTTCTAAGTGATACTTTCAAATCTTTATTTCTTTCTGAGATTCTCTTCCATCTCCTGAAGAGGTTATCTCTACGTTTTATTAAATTAATTATCTCTGAATCTATCCAAGGTTTAATTATCACCTTTTTCTTGTGTTGGTTGATTCTTTTGACACCATAGACCTAGCAAATATATCTTTGATTGTCTTATACATTTCATTCGGTGTTTTGTCTTCAAACTTCATGTCTTTTAATTTTTGTAGTTCATTTTGCAGCTTGTTTTTACAAACATATTAGTATTTTTTGTTAATTTTGTCTACAAACTTTCTGTTATTGAAAATGTTACAGAGATGCCAATCAAGTAATGATCTGTTATTTTGCTTTCTACAATAAACGGAGCAATGTTTTTTAAATTACCACATATTACTATATGATCAATGCAAGAATGAACCTTTTTGTCTTTTCTTGTTTCCACCCTAGTATCTTCTTTAATACAATGCACCAACCCATGATTTAGTAAGATATCCATATAATCAATAGTAATTTTGTTTTCGTTATTAATATGCAAATTGCAATCACCTATTAAAATTTTGTTTATGTTCCTATCTGAATTCAGCACTTTATCCAGTTCTTGTAGATAGAGTATTTTACTTTTTTCAGGTGGACTATATGTGGCAAAAATACTTATCTTTAATTTGTTATGAATCTCAAGCGTACCTGCTAAAACTTCAAACATCTCACTTACTACATATACAGGTTGGAAATTGTAGTTTTCCTTCACAAAGAGCATTATGCCTCCTCCAGCTTTTCCATCTCTTGGTTTTACATATCTATTAAATCTAGGGAGGTTATATTCAGCAATTATATAATAATAATAATAATAATAATAATAATAATAATAATAATAATAATAATAATAATAATAATAATAATCAAATAAATATAACAAAGATACGAACTAGTAGCTGAAGTCAAGGCACTATGGCATCTCCAAAAAGTTCATATTGTTCCTCTGATCATTTTGTGCACAGGAGTTATACGAAATAACATCCATAAAAATCTGGAACTTAGTCAAATACCAAAATATACCTATAAAATTATGCAAAAATCAATCATCTTAAATACATGCAGGATTGTTCGAAAATTCCTAAATTGCGACGAAACATCAATTGACCTTTGTCTTGGTTATTAACCTGACACAAAGTCAAATAAAAATCCGTTGTAACATTTACCACATGCTTCAGTAACCACACTTAGATTCTAACACTTGAAATAGAATAAAATATTACAAGATAAACAACATGTAAAGAAACCCATAACTATTCCTAAGGACACATAATGAAATTTCACAACTTGCTCGGATTAGCAAAATGGGACATGGTATATAAGGCACCTAAAACAAATAATAAGTTTAACTCATTCATAAATAGCTTACTTAAAACATTTCAATCCCAATTTTCCAAAAAAACTCTAAAAGATTGAAAATAAGAAAACCCAATCATGGTTAACCAAAGTCACCAAAATGTTATGCGAATGAATATGCAACATGTCCAAAACATTAGCACAAAACAAATGTATTATTACATACTAAAAAACATATAATTTCCAAAAAATAATCAAACAAGCAAAAATTGACACATAAAAAATATATTGCCAATGTACACAACTAAACAAAAGTGGTTTGGGAAGTAAAGACAACAGCACAACTTACAATAACAGGAAAAATATAGAACTTTTCTACAAAAGCAAACCTTTACAAGACCCGCAAGAAACAGCTGACATTCAACAAATACTTTTTACAAATTGGTGAGAAATTAATCTGTCAACATTCTCTATTACACACCATTACACGAATGGAGAATAAATTTTCAGCAGGTCTGAACAACATTCCAGATTTTCCTATTAAACAAAATGCTTCATATTCAGTGCAACTATTCTTTATGCATCTTCCTAGATGTATTCAAGAGGGTGAAAATTAATCCATTGCTTTCAAAGAGCAATAGTTGTGATCTAATGAACTACAGACCTATATCCCTGCTATCAGGGTTTCCAAATATTCTGGAAAGGCTTTGCACCAATAGATGCAATCAGTTCCCTCCTCTCCCAGGTCTAGAATTTTCATTTGTTACCTTCCACCTACCTTGTTTATTTGGAAAAATTGATTTAAATATTTATTAGAATTATGTAATTACTGTATTTAAAAAATAATACAGTATAGTTTCATATACACACTACAAAAATAATATACAATATACAAATATGTTTATTATTTAACAAAAATCTATGACACCCCCCTTGCACTAAATCAGAAGGAAATTCCCATGAGCCTATTCATAGATTTGTCAAGTTTTTGACTTTTTTGACCATCACATACATTTAATAAAACTAGAAATGCTAAGGATCTGAGGCATCACAGGTGAATGGATCAAATTATATTTATCAAACTGTAGCCAAGTAGTTACCCTCTAGCACATTAAAGAAAACAAGATCTCGTCATACTACTCCTGCCCTCAGACGATTGTGGAATCTCGCAAGGATTCATACTGGGTCAATACTATAGCTTATATACAAAAATGACTCACCTTTAGCTTTAAGAAAAAAATTATTTTCTTAGCAGGTGACACAAACATAATCAGCAAAGAAAAACACAATAATCATCAGAAAAAGAAACTAATAAAAACTTGCATGAGCTAATAAAATGACTTGAGTAATTCAAGACAACAATGTAATAATAAATAGTACCAGCAAGACAGTCTTTCTGAAATTCAATAATCCCCAATCCAAAGAAAGATTTTCAAAGCATTTACTTTATCATAATAACCCTTTAATAATATCTCATGAAACTACCTTCTCTGGTCTGTCAAACCAAGAAAAGCTAAATTGGAATTCTCACATATCAGATCTTAACAAAAAGTTTACTAAAATTGTTTACATACTCCCAAGTCAAGCTCCAACATTGTGACCTTCGGAAAATGTATCTTGCAAATGTGCACTCACACCTAAAAATTTCTCCTAAAACCTCTTGTATATTTATTATCCAAAAAAGAAGAAGCCTAATGCAAACATTGACTATCATTCTAAACCTGATCCTTAGTAACCCTTGTTCCCAAACTAAACATTCTCCTTGTAACATGCATGTATATGTTTGAAATAGGAGTCTTTACAAAGAAGATTTTAATGAAAAACAAAGACACATTTACCCAGAATTTTCATGTGTAGGTCTATGTTTAAAAATAAATTGAAAGCTTTCCTCCCTTACACAATGTTCTACAATGTGAAGGAAGATATAAATCAAATTATTATTTCTTTAAAAAACAAATTCTCATCCCATCTGACTTTACATTTCGAGTTGAAACAAAGAAAAAAACTGGTATTTTTGCATCCTACCCATGTCAAACTGCAATAAGACTGAAGTAGAAAAGACTGCCTAACTAAAATTTTATTTCCTTCTTCCTGGATTGTTAGATGCATTAGGCATTCATTATTAACACTAATATTGTTAAAAAATATTGGGCCATCATTGGGCGACATGATATATGCATCCTACCAGGGCTCAGAATGAAATATCAGGATAGGTGCACGTTACTTTCCATAGGGGTCAATCTTGGAATTTAATACCGATTTTACACCTCAGGGTTGTTAGCCCTGGGGGATGGGATGAAGTTATGATGATGATGATGGATGATGAAATTATTATTATTATTATTATTATTATTATTATTATTATTATTATTATTATTATTATTGGGGGATGGATTTTTAGGAGATTTTAGTTTTGCTTCGGTGGAAGATATTTAAGCAATTCCATATTGATATTATCGAGTCCTGGTGTTGATGAGATGTACATTACTAATTGGACTAGCTTGATTTTCAGCTACATGATCCCTTTCAAGAAGTCTTCCTTCTTCTTCATGTTCCTCGCCATGGAGTGGAGTCTCTGATGGTGTGATACTTTGCAGTTGCATAGTTATTTGTTGTTTAAGTCTATTCAATTCGGCATCTGAAAATACATGTCACCTTAGAATAGAATTTAACTGACTGCAAACTCCTTGCACATTCAGTTTTGGGTACATTTTTTCCATTCCGCATGCATCCTTACTCTAAACCCTTCATACTCCGTTTCCACTTTCGTGCTAATATAGTACGCATGCATTATGGAGATATTCATCTCTTTTGTCTACCTCATGCGTTGGCTAGTTTGCCTTCATATGGCGGAGGGCTCTATAGGTGGGGACCTCAAGCCACTCCGGCCTTCGGCAGATGAAGCTGCTGTCTCTGCGGTAGCCATGAGTGGCATGGCGCCACGCCTAGACTGTTGATCAGCACTAGGTTCACCATTATCCACTGGCCCAGGTAGCTAATTTGTCACAGTTGGCCCGGTGCCAGAACCTTCTGCACGGTCTTGCGAGGACCGATCACCAGCGATTCTATTCCTGTTCATAACCTGCGAATAACCTGCTCATAACAATCTTCTCCGGTTTCCCGGTAATACGAGAACCGTATCCGTATTCTCGGTAATCCGTAAACACCAGTCGAATAATCTCTGGTATTTATGGCTTGGGCCCGCGTGTCAGCCAGGCACACGAGGTAAAATCCTCCCCTGCGATCCAACTGTAACCTTATAGGCTAAGAGAGCTGATGTTGACCATTTCACTGGTTCTTCCACCGCCTCTCTGGGTACTGGTCCAGTTGGGAGACCAATACCATCCTGATAGACCTTTTCCCAGAGTTACTCTCTAGTAGCCCCATCAAGACCTCTTCTGATCAGTTCGCCGGGCCACTCCGCCGAAGGGGCTGGTTACCGTAACCTTGGAGTAGGTTTCCGACTTAACTGGGCTCCCCGCGTGAAAGGTGAGATAGGAGTTGGGTGCGAGAGAATTTTGTCCAGCACATCGCACCCCTTGAGCTCATTATTATTATTATTATTATTATTATTATTATTATTATTATTATTATTATTATTATTATTATTATTATTATTATTATTATTATTATTATTATTATTATTACTACTACTACTACTACTACTACTACTACTACTTTCTCGTATACATATACGGAGTAATATACATAGTAAAGAGAACGTTATGTAATGCTGCGCGAAAAAACAGCGAATTTTCGACAGAAACATTGCCGGGCCCTGAAAACAAGAAAGTGGATAAATCCAGTTGCTAAATGAAGAAAAAAAAATTCTAACACGTGGAGTAGCCAGATTCCCTATTTTATGGCTCCTTGATGTCGAAAAAACAATTGAAAACAAAACGTCCGTCCATTGTCTTTCCAAATCGAAGAAACCCCTGTCCATCTGGCTCTAGTTGAAGCTTTGTAATTTTGAAAAATATTTTTAAAATTTTTGGGTACATTACATGAAGCTCCCCAGACATTTTCAAAATTTTCACAAAACGGCTCCAATTTTTTTCTTTAAATTTCTTGTAAGCATAGAGTAATATGCACTTATAAAGATGTCATAGGTCCAATTTTTTTTAAGGTTAACTCACAATTTTCGAAAATTACAGAAGTTTGGATTTTTTTCGCATCTTCCTCCAACTATAAAATTGAAGACGTAGATTTTTCCTACAAATGAAATTGATTGCTCATAAACGGTCTTTCATTAAGGTCATGTAGATTTTTTGAATATTTTAGTTGTTTTCGTGCAATAGTGCATGAAATATTTGCAATTTTAAAAAATTACAAAAACAAGATTTTCTCAAAAACGGCGCCAAATTTTTTCTTTAAATGTTGGTATGGATAGTGTTAAATGCACTGTATAAGATGACATAAACGCCATATTTATCTATTCTCTTGTTTTTTCCAAAGGTACAAAAATATAATTATTTTGACTTGTCTCTCGAGTCGGTAATATTAACATTAAAATTTTATCACATTATAGTACTTATGAGTAGATGTGCTTTAAATAATGTCAAATGAAGTTTCTCGAAAACTCCACAGTTTTCTGTCAAAATGAGAATAAACTTACGCATTTTTAGAAACGCTCAAAAAGGATTTTCTCAAAAAGACTCCAAATTTTTCCTTCAATACTTTCCAACGGATAGTGCTAATTGCACTGTTTAATATGACGTAAAGTTCAGTTTGGCGTGTTCTTTTGTTTTTTCAAAAATTACACAAATGTATTTTTTTAAATATCTCTCACGCCGTTAATATGCACATTTCCATCGATTTGTATACATTATTAAATTTTTGAGTGGAAGTTCTTCAAATTACTTCCAATGAAGTTTTTCGAAAACTCAATAGATTGCTGTGAAAAATAGCTTCAAATTTCGTATTAACAGTAAAGCTTATCGCCGTTTTCTTAAAGATGGCTCCAAATTTTTCAATGAAAATAGCTATTTAGTTCCAGGTTTTAGTTTTCTTTAATATTCTTAAAATAATATATCGGTTCTACTATTTGGAAACCGAAATTTGAGAAAATTTCGAAAAAGCCTACAAGCGGCGATAGATGGTACCTGGCAAAAAGGAAGGGCAAGACTGTACAGTACCAGTCTACATCAAGAGAATTAGAATCCGTGACTGCGAGAAATTCTGTGCCATTGTGTAGCACCTTTAGTTACTTCCTCGTATACGTACGTGTATACGGAGTAATATACTTAGAATAGAGAAAGTTATGTAATACTGCGCTAAAAACCGGCGGATTTTCTGCAGAAAAAAATTAATTGCCGGGCTCCGGTAACGAAAGAGTGCATAAAACCAGTTGCTAAATTAAGAGAAAAAAATCCTCTAACATGTGGTGTAGCCAGAATCTCTATTTTGTGAGTCCTTGATGCCGAAAAACCAATTGGAAGCCCGTCCGTCTGTCCGTCCGTTTGTCTGTCTGTCTGTCTGTGAACACTCCTAGCGCCTAACTTATTCGTACGATCTTCTCCAAATTGAAGAATCCCCTGTCTATCTGGATCTGACCTATGTGAATTGACCTATGTGATCTGACTCTAGTTGAAGCTTTGAAATTTTGAAAACATTCTTTACAATTTGGGGGTACTTTACATGAAGCTCCCCGGACATTTTCAATTTTTATTTTCAAAAACGGCTCCAAATTTTTTCTTTAAATTTCTTGTAAGAACAGAGTATAATACACTTATAATGGTGGCATAGGTCTCATTATCACGGTTAACTCTGAATTTTCGAAAATTGCAAAATGTTTGCATTTTTTCGGCGCCTTCCTACAACTATAAATCTTGAAGTCACAGATTTTTTCCCCCAAAAAATTAATTACACCGGGAGCGGTAGCTCAGTGCGTCAACTGATGTCACTGCAGCGCCTCTGACCGGGAGGTCCTAGGTTCGAGTCCCGACGGCGGCAGGATTTACGACACTAGCTTTTCAGCTACGTCGAATTCAGTCGCTGTCTGGAGGAGAATTCTAGCGGCCGGCTGCTTTGATCGGTAGTTTTCCGTGGTTTCTCCGATCAACACCAAGCGAATGCCGGAGCAGTACCCAACCAAACGGACCGCACGCGATCTTTCCTTCCTCTTCCTTATCCTATCCTCTCCCCTTACACACACACTTACACTAACATGCACTACACGACCACATATTCCGGGAGACCGGTCGGGTGCTTAGAGCTTGTCCCGGCTGGGGAGGTGCTCCGATGGTGGGTGAGTCCTGGTTAGAGAGAAACCCCACTAGCCGACGGTAGGTCGGCGCCGGATCTCGCTATCCAGCGGGGGAAAATCACCGCCATATCCCGGGAAAGCATGCACTACTCTTACGAGACTTATGACCAAAGCCGTTGACGTGCCCGGAAACACGAAAAAAACAATCAATCAAAAATTACAAAAATGTATTTTTTTTTACTTGTCTCTCACGTCGGTATTACATTGGGAGCGAATTCTTCACATTATTTTATTAGTGAGTACAGTTCGGTTCCGAGATCTCCGGCCCTGTGAGAGGGGTCTAAGTTTCTCTGCGGGGTGAAGGGAGCGCGATAAGGTGATGGGCTGTAGGATTTGTTTGACAGACGTCCGTGAGTCACACATGGGCTGTAGGAAAACGCCAGCGCGTGCTTGGTCAATGCGTTGGTTTCGCCAACATCAGCTCAGTTTTGATTCAGAGTGCGCGAATGTTAGATGCGAAATGGCGAAGCGGAAATCGAATTCGACAATTTACAGTGAAGGTCGGTTCTGCATCAGGTGATTACCATGGTCAGATGAATCAAGAAAATTTTGAACAGTGGGCGAGAGAAACATTATTACAAAAACTGCCTTCTAAGGTAGTAATTGTTCTTGATAATGCTCCATATCGTAGAGTGTTAGCCAATAAAACCCCAACTGCATATGCATTAAAGCGCAACATGATTCAATGGTTGAATGCAAAAGGAATTTCAGGTTAATGAAAACCTGAGGAAGCCTGAATTACACCAACTAGTTCTGCAACTAAAACCTCAGAACAAGACATAAAAAATTGATGAGCTGTTTACCAGTAGGGGTCATTCTGTCATCCACCTTCCTCCTTACATGTGTGAACTGAATCCCATTGAAATGGCATAGGCAAAAATTAAGAGACTTATAAAAGAAAGCAAAGAAGTTAGCTTTGTTTTTAGAAGAGCTTACAATCTGGGCCATCACTCAAGTCACTATTGAAGACTGGGGGAGGGACGGTCCAGTGCCAGATATTACAAACAGTATTGTTATAAATATGTACTCGGTTATCGAGTGTGAAGACACTGAAAATAGCGATAGTTCATCGGTGGACAATGATTAGGTAAGGCCAATGTCTTTAACTCAATAGTAGTGTCCATCTCTTCCCCCACTCCCTACCGTCGCTTCCTTTCTGTATAAGGTCCTACGTATGGGGGTTCCTGTATTTACGTTAGAAATAGTATTGATTCTATCCCCTTGGCGGAATTAAATGTGTACTCCATTGAAAATATTTTCGAAATTTCTGTTGTACATCTTACTTCACTAAAAGTGATAATACTTTGCATTTACAGACCTCCAACAAAGAGAACTGCTGATTATATTTTGTTCTTAGAAAACCTGGAGATAACACTTAACAAAGTCAGAAATCGCTCTTTTGAATCCATTGTTGTATGCGGAGATTTTAACATTGATTTTCTGGTCGAATATTGCGAGAAAGAAAGGTTTCTCAATTTAATTAATTCCTTCAATTTAGACATTACAATTAATGTACCTACACGGATCACACAACATTCGATGAAGGCAAATGATCAAATTATAATTAACAAAACTACTACTCGAAATGAAGTTGAAACAAAGGATTTAGGATACAGTGACCACGATGCACAAATTCTTACCATTATAAGAAATGCGAAAACTGACACAATAAATAATACACATATGACTGGATTGTTTACAAAAAGTAAAATAAAATTATTCATTGATTACTTGATGCAGGAATCATGGGAAGCGGTTTATAATACTGCTGATACAAACGACAAATATAATTTTTTTTCAACTCTTTCATTTCATTTTAACACTTGCTTTCCTCTTCAAAAACGAAAATTAAATATTTCACGGAAAAGCAATTCTTGGATAACACAAGGGATTAGGACATCTTGTAAAAACAAGCGAATCCTTTCTTTCACTTCTAAATTTAAAGACTTGTGCGTATGCCATTATACACCCGTTAACGCACATATTTAATGCATCTTTATGCACTGGAACGTTTCCAGATATTTTCAAAACAGCTAAAATTAAGCCGCTTTTCAAAAAAGGCAACACAAATGAAATTCAAAATTATCGGCCCATTTCTCTTCTATCAGTTTTTGGAAACCTTTCTCACTAAACGACGCGCTTTCAGATTGCCAACATGGATTTAGAAAATCAAAATCAACGGAAACAGCTATATTTTCTTTTCTTAAAGATGTCGCCTCATCTTTGGATCAAAACGAGGCACCTATTGGATTATTTTTAGATCTCAAAAGCTTTTGACGTCATTGATCATGACATTTTACTTTCAAAATTACCTTCATATGGAATCCGTGGTATTGCTCTAGATTGGTTATGTTCGTACCTTAAACAACGATCTCAGAGAGTTGAAATACCTTACTGGAATGATGGAACATTACGTACGCACCTTTCCGACTCTTTGCCCGTTGCATGTGGAGTTCCTCAAGGATCGATTTTAGGCCCTATTCTGTTCCTACTTTACGTAAACCATATGCCCTCGACGATTCGTAACGGAAGAACGGTTCTCTTTGCGGGTGATACGAACATCCTTTGCAATAAAGAAACCGTAAATAGTACAATATCAGATGTTTCAAATTGGTTCCGAAATAACAAAATAATAAACGAAAAGAAAACTTTTTTAATGCAGTTTTCCATTTCAAATAAACAATTTTGCGCTCCATTGAAAATGAACGGTGTACCATTGACTGATGTTGAGGCAACAAAATTTTTAGGTCTCTCAATTCAGTCAAACCTTAAATGAAACGTCCATTTTAAATGAATTGAACACAAAATTAAGTGCATTATGCTACGCGTTCAGAATTCTTGCAAATTCAGTCAGCCTTCATACTGTTCGTTGTGTATATTTCGCGAATGTTCATTCCCGCCTGAGATATGGCATAATATTCTGGGAAATACATCTTATAGCTCCCAGACTTTTAGATTACAAAAACAGATTGTACGAATAATAACAAATCCACTCACGTGATTCATGTAAGCCTCTCTTCATTAATCTAGGAATTCTACCATTACCCTGTCTTTTATTTACGAATCAGTGGTTTTGCAAAAATGACTTGCTCAAGGCGGAATATATTTTCAGAAAATGCCGAAGTCTATTACTATAACACTCGACGTAGAAATCATATTCATCAGGTGACAGTATCAACAGCTCATTACAAAAATTCACATACAATACATGTACATTATTTTACAACACTTTGCCAGATGACATTAAACGATTAAATTTAATAGAAAAGTTTAAATCCCAAGTGAAATCGTTTCTGCTGCATAACTGTTTCTATACAATTAGAGACTATACTGAGCATCACAAGAAAAGTAACATTAATTTTAACAATGATACATAATGCATTATTTACCATTTGGACTGTATAAATGAGTATAAACAACCTGTAACAACTATTGTACTACAGCTTCCGGGTCAATGACCCCCATCTCGATCAGGTTTTTCGTCCAGTTTCCCTGATCCATTGAGCAAATGCTGAGATGGCCCCTTGTTTTGCTTCTGGACATAAATGTAACTTCATTTTCTGTGCACGTCTTCTAGAATTCAGTGGGAAATACAATTCTTCAAATTATCGTTTCCATGTTGTCGCGGCAGGAAGTAATAAGAGCCAAAATTTATTGCTTATTTATCTTTGAAAATAGATTTTATTACATGGGAGTTTTTTTCCCTCCCTTTCAAAATTCAAAATTTATTGCTTATTTATCCTTGAAAATAGATTTTATTACATGGGAGTTTTTCAAAATTAAAATAATTTTATTACATGGGATTTTTTTTTCCTTTCAAAAATTAAAATTTAAGTAGTATATGACTTAGTTAGACACCATTTTCTTAAAAACGGCTTCAAATTTTTCAATGAAATTTTCTATTTAGGGCGAGGTTTTACTCTTCTTTAATATTTGAATTATTATTTCAGTTATACTATTAGGAAAGCAAACAGTTGAGAAAATGTCAAAAAATGTGTTCTGGGCGACGATAGATGGCAGCTGGGTAGAGAATGGAGCAAGACTTTAAAGCCATATCACATCAAGGTAATTGAAATAATTTTCTACGAGACAGTCTGTGCCATTCTGTAGCACCTCTAGTTTTCCGAGGGGATAAAGACATTATGCACTGTCAGGAATAAAGATAGGCTATCCCTGGTGTGTGGGACCCTCCCCCACTAAAAAATATCTCTCTTCTTGCGCCCATGCTTTTCTCCACAGAAACTAGGCATTACTTCATGGAGAGACAGGGAGTTAGCTGGACGGTAACCGCAGTTAATTACGGAGCCTTTCTTCTATTATTTTCATAATGAAGGTGACGAACTCTTGAATTATGCTCCACTTTTTTCTTGATTTGAGTATACGTTTCTCCAAGTTTGACAAGGGAGACATCGGCGTCCAAGGCTTCTTTGAGTTTTCCTCTCTGAGGATTCCATGCTACACATATAAATATAGTATGCATGGCATCGTCTTTATATCCACAAAATTCACATCTGGGCTCAGCAACCCTTTTAAATCGAAAAGATAAGATTTAAAGCAGCTGTGTCCTGAGAGCACTTGGGAAAGGTAGTAATTTATCTCCCAATGGCTTCTGCTGAACCACGGTTCGATAGTGGTATCATCGCGTACGTCCACCTTCGCGGTGGACCTACGCACCCAGACAGCACCACCTTTGGTGTCGCTGACCCGTTACTATTCTGCCAGGAGAGAAGTCCGTGCCCTCTTCTTGATCTCCTATTTCGTCCTGCGCAGAGGTCCGTCACGAACGGGGTCAGAGAGCTTAACTTCATCATAGATGGCGTTCTGTTCTCTCATCAAAAGGTCAGGAGCTACACTAGCCAGTAACGAATTGTACGAATAATAACCAAATCCCACCCACGTGATTCATGTAAGCCTCTCTTCATTAATCTAGGAATTCTACCATTACCGTGTCTTTTTATTTACGAATCAGTGGTTTTGTAAAAATGACTTGCTCAAGGGCGGGAATATATTTTCAGAAAATGCCAATGTCTATTACTATAACACTCGACGTAGAAATCATATTCATCAGGTGACAGTATCAACAGCTCATTACAAAAATTCACATACAATACATGTACATTATTTTACAACACTTTGCCAGATGACATTAAACGATTAAATTCGATAGAAAAGTTTAAATCCCAAGTGAAATCGTTTCTGCTGCATAACTGTTTCTATACAATTAGAGACTATACTGAGCATCACAAGAAAAGTAACATTAATTTTAACAATGATACATAATGCATTATTTACCATTTGAACTGTATAAATGTGTATAAACAACCCGTAACAAGTATTGTATTGCAGCCTCCGCGTCAATGACCCCCATCTCGATCAGGTTTTTTGTCCAGTTTCCCTGATCCATTGAGCAAATGCTGAGATGGCCCCTTGTTTTGCTTCTGGACATAAATGTAACTTCATTTTCTGTGCACGTCTTCTAGAATTCAGTGGGAAATACAATTATTCAAATTATCGTTTCCATGTTGTCGCGGCAGGAAGTATTATTCCGAAGAACAACATGGATAAGAGCCAACATTTATTGCCTTTTTATCCTTGAAAATAGATTTTATTTCAAGGATTTCAAAATTTAAGTAGTATATGACTTAGTGTAGGGATCACAGAATTTCGAAAATGTGCACACAATTCACTTTTCCCCATAGCACGTCATACTCGCGTGGGGGCGGCAGCCGAACAACGGCGAAAACAAGCGCGGTAGCGGCGGCATCGAGGGACAAAGATCCAACGACGGACGCGCGGCGGGGCGCGGTCCGCGCTGGGCGGCAGAAAATGAATTTGCGTGCGTAAACACAATATTATTGTTTAAATAATTACATAATTCAAAGATAAATAAATATTTACATCAATTTAGTCAAGGAAGGAAGGAAGAATTTTAGGAAGGTTAACGAAAACTCTAGGCTGGGGGCTGGCATGACCCCCATAGCCCCCAATTCGCAAATGATTAGTTAGTTCTTCGTAGTGGATTTTCTCATGTGTAAGAAATAAGTAATAAAGGGTATTGCCGAATAAGGCGATGAAAAGTGCCCCCAGACCAAATAGATAATAGCGATACTCATATGAAAGAGAATACAAAATGACGTACTAAATTCACAAAAACTCAGCTTCCTCAGGCAATCTGTTGGAGAGATACAACGTGAAACGTGTTTTGCATGTTTTATTTTTTTCTCAGCAGCTGTCATATATCAGGCTGAAAAAAAATTGGAGAGTCGGGGAAACATAGTTAAATTTGGAGATATTTTATCAGCAATTTTGACGTAAAATTCGTAAAGAAAAAATAAATAAATTTTTGAAATTAATTTTCGACGTGATAACGTTGGAGTACTGTCTCATTTTTTTTCTTCTAAAACGGGTCGTATAACATTCTATAACATATATTTTTCAGATTTTTAAACAATGAGGATGGTAGTAAAAAAAAATTAAAATCAATTTTTTCAGTTTAAAAATTTGAAACTCCCGCCTTAATGTTGATTTTATTTCGAAAAAAGACAACAAACTGGTTAACCGATATTTAAACACGATATATGAACTCAAAATCTTATAGGTGTTACATTGATTATGCATCAAACTCAATCGAAATATCCTTGGTGGAAAGAGATGGGTGGCCTCTTGCGCATCCGACTTCAGCAATGAGCTTCAGGCACCAGTGTGCGTCAGAATATTAGCGTGAATTTTAAGTGCCAAGATTATCACAGTTACAAATTATTGAAACAGAAACAGATAAGCATTTTTTTAAAAAATATTACATCTTTTATTTGAATTACCCTTTCACCGTGTTATATTTGGTCGGCCACTGATGAAAATTGTCCATTGATGCAACTTAAAACATGCTTCTCAACACTTCTTCCACTCCATGAAACATGGCAGCCGGCGACTGGTCTCGCTTTTCAAACGAAGTGGACTTTTATTTATTTATTTAGTCAAAAAACTGCATGTGACCTAAGGGGGAGAAAATCATCTGCGCACGCTTTCTTGAGTTTCAGAATCCCTTCCCAACAATTTCACTATTAATAGTTGAAAGATGAAATAATAATAATAATAATAATAATAATAATAATAATAATAATAATAACAACAACAAATTTAAAAAAGCGAGGGATTAACATTGCAAAAACTAGATATTTTCGTTGCCAAATTATAGAAAACTTATTTTTAACGGTAAAGGAACAAACAGATTTTTGATTTTTCTGTATTGTTAACAAACTAGAAACTCACCCTAAGCTCTACTACCACTAGAAGCAAAAGGAAAGTTCAACAAAACGTGCGCATAGTTAAGCTACATTTACGTCCAGAAGCAAATCAAGGGGCCATCTCAGCATTTGCTCAACGGATCAGGGAAACTGGACAAAAACCCAATCGAGATGGGGGTCATTGACCCGGTTCTCTCATGGTTCGTGACGGAAACTGGGGCCAGAGAGTATAGATATCCCTTTCCACCATGGGAATATCGGGTGGGACACGTTATTGTCAACGTGCGAACGGAAGTGGCACCCTGGGATGCTGCTCCAACATAGCTACACACATTCGGCTTAAGGCGGCTTCACACATTCGTTATTCGGCGAACACCGAGCAGCCGCTCGCTGAATCCCGAGTAGTTATTTGCCGAGTGACGAACATTCGAGGTTCGCCTACCCTCCGCGTGTAGATCTTTTGGACACATCAAAGGGAGCGAACATTCGCCGAACACGTCAGCTGCTCGGGATTGGGCGAACATTGTTAAACACGCATTTTAAAATAGAAATGTTGGAAAAAAAGAGAAAAAATAAAAAAAATTGAGTAATTGTTTATAAGCAAATGCGTGATCCCAGTTATTGAAAAAAGTGACAATAATTAATTGTCTATGATTGTCTAATTGATGATGATTAATAAATTAATTGTCAATGATTAATAAATCTACAACTAAGTAATTTGTTTTATATTATTGGTTTGAAAGTATATATCAATTCCAACTAAAATAAAATATGACACTGCAGGATTTAAAGTAACTCACTATTATAAACATAAACGATTAATGTATCTAAAACCGAGTAATTTGATGTATAAACAATAGATAATTTGATGTAGAAAAATAGATAAATCTAAAAGCAAAAGTGGTTTGATGATTTTATTTTGAAAATATAAATACTTCCCACATAAAATAAACGTGTCAGCAAAAAGTTCCAAATCATCCTGGTAAGTGAAACCTTTCCATAATGTTCATATAAACTGTTTGTAGAAATAGGGATAATCATCCACAACAATAAATTGTTGTTGTGCATGATTATGCCTATATCTATAATGGATTACCACAAGATTTCAGCTCCCACCACGGAATAAACTGTTTAAACATTGGTGAAACAAGTTTTTCCAATCACATTTTGGCGCGAATTTTTTAAATGTTTAAACTGGAAGAGTTGGTTTTAATTTTTTTCACTACCGTCCACACTGTTTAAAAATATGAAAAAAATATGTTATAGAATGTTATAGGGCCCATTTTAGGAGAAAAAATTGAGACAGTACTCCGTTATCATGTCGTAAATTAATTTTAAAAATTTATGTATTTTTTTCTATATGAATTTGGCGGCAAATTCCACTGACAAAAATACCTTGAAATTTAACTGTTTTTCCGCCTCTCTAATTTTTTTCAGCCGGAAACATGCAATAGATGCTGAGAAAAAAATAAAACATGCAAAACACGTTTCTCATTGTATCTGTACAATGAGAATGCATATTGACCTAGGAGGCTGATTTTTTGTGAATCTACATCATTTTGAATTCCCTTTCATAGAAGGGAATTTGTATTCCATTTCATTCTATGAGCATAGCAATTATCGATTTGGTTTGGGGCCACTTTTCACTGCCTTATTCGGCTATACCCTTTCCTTCCCAAAAATGTGATGTAGTCAGAATCCACAATTGGTACGTCACATATTTTGAAAAAGTGTTTTTTTGGCAAAATGTTTGTGGACAATACTAGCACTTAAGCCATACAGAAGATTTTCATAAAAATCTATGATCGATGAAGCCCCAATATTTTCAGAATTTTATCAGAGGCACTAAATTTTTTCTTTAAATATAAATTTAAAGTAAATATAATTTAAATGAAAATGTAATGTAATTTTTAAAAATCACTGAAGTACTTTGGGTATATGGATTTAGGGTGTGAGAAAGAATAAATGTTTCTAAATACTTTGTTTTATAATTCAAGTAGTTTTCCACTGGTGAAAAATAAATTACAAAAATAATTTAGTTCTGATATTTTATTTGATTACATCCAATATGAAACAATTTTACTATTATATTCCGTTTAAATTCTCAAATATACACATACACAAAAACAGACAAACAATTTAAGCTGATATGTACAGTATTGTCACAAACAAATTGTATAAGCAGAAGAAAATTTGCAGAAAAAATATTTTAGAGTAAGAAGACAACATGTAAAATCATTTCAGAAAGAATAATATGTAAGGTAGGTAATACAGGAGATAAAGATGTAGATTATTATTTATTGTATTCACAAAAACAGCATCTCAGAAATAGCAATACAATCAATCTATGAACAATGTAAATTAATAAATAAATAAAAATATTTACAAAATAGAACATATCTATAAAAACATTTAATTTAATAAATGCGTGAAATGTCCCAGAGAGCAAAGAATAGAAAAACAATACCCTATGAGTTTCCAGTCAATTATCTTCATTGCATTATTGCATGAAATGACTTAAAATTAATTTATAGTTGTGCAAGCAGAACACAAGACTAATCACAATTATTTTTGTGAACTACCTTGAACATGAAGATCACATCCATTTACAGATATATTTCTACTGAGTATTCATAATAGGATAACTGTAATAGATTGCATGAACAAAGTAGCTATATAAACTGAACAAATGAAATTAAGTATATTTAGTTTAAGAGTTGAATATAGAGAAGAATACAGTCTTCAAATTTACAATTGAATTTCCATGTAAGATAGCAAAGAGTACATCAAAATTATATCTGCATTTGGAAGGTAATGGTAAATTCTCTAATGCACATACAATTAGTATATACTTATACTTTAATTTTAAAAGTACTTGGAGAGAAATACCACATAGAGTAATTGAAACTCTTCAATCTCACTTTCAAGGAATTAATTTAAAATAAAACAAAAATATTTCACTCTTTTGAGTCTCTCACATTTTGGTCTCAATATCATGACAGTGCCTTGTGGATGATGGGTTACTGGTCTTCAATGATATTCACACCTTTCCTATTGTATCACTTAAAATGGCTACAATCTTCTTTGCACTTTCACCTTTCAAGATTCCTCTATGGTCACCCTTCAGAGAGTAGATCTTCACTTTCTGTGCACAAATCTGCAAATAAAAAATAAATATTTTAGAAACAATCTTCTTCTGATCTGACACTGCTTTGTGCAATAACAATAACAGCCAAACACTTGTGCAGGCCAACAACCAAAAAATGTTTTATATATGTTCACTGGTTTCTTATCGTTTAAAGTGTGCCGATTCCAAAAATAACATTAAAAATGCTGTATCACCAATCACTTGTTTACATTTTAACATTTTCTCTGTTTAGCTAGACAAATGTAGCTCTGGGTTTCTAGAAACGTATGAGATGCAGGAAGTTAGAATGAAAAGTATTAGGACAATAAAGAGTGTAGTATACATTGTGGTAAAATACTTTTACATTATGATCCCTTCCACTACAGCACATCGATAGGCATGGCGGAGTTGCATTTGACAATCAGTACTGTGTTTCTTTCACTCAAGGTGCACGTGTTTGCGTTGTTGCTATTAAGATAAGATACTATTTTAGCAGTTAGTGTTCAGATATGGCTAGTTGTGGTTGTAAGGATAGTCCTGACAGTTTTTGTTATATTTGTGATTAAAAAACACCAATGGAACAGTACAGCCTTTGTTAGATATGTGTATTTTTCACATATCAGAATTAAACTTGGTGATCAGGACAAATCTTCAGCACCACACAAGATGTGTGTGTAGATGACCTTAAAAAATGGTCAAAAAAGGAGATTAGACTTGCCATTCCAATGGTATGGAGGGAGCCAAGGAATCATTTAGACATTTGCTATTTTTAGTTGAATTGATGTTACTGGTTACAACTCAAAAAACAAAAAAGGAATTCAGTTCCCTAACCTACGATCTGTAATTCGGCCAAGAGGTCATAGTCCAGATCTGCCTGTTCCTGAACCACCAGTGACTTTTGCAACTGTTAATCGGGATAATACGTCAAGTGCTTCCCCTTCCTGTGACAAAGATGAACTAGCTAACCATGAGTTTCAGAGTCCTGTAAACAGTGTGGAACCTCTGTTGTTTACTCAAACTGAGCTAAATGATTTGGTGAGAGATTTGGGTTTAACAAAAGGCATATCTGAACTGCTTGGCTCCAGACTCAAGGAAAATAACTTCTTAGCAGCTGGAACTTCAATTCATGTGTACAAGAGAAGAGAGCAGCAATTTTCTAATTTTTTCAAATAAGAACAGGATTTAGTATATTACTCGAATATTGCTGGTCGGGTGAATGAGTGCAGAATTGAATACAAAAAAAGAGGAATGGAGGCTGTTTATCGATTCCTCTAGTTTAAAAGCAGTTCTATTAAATAACGGTAACACCTATGCGTCATTACCTGTTGCTCATTGGGTACACATGAAGAAAAGTTACGAAAACCTCAGAGACGTTTTAGAGAAAATAAACTTCTCTGCTCATGGATGGATGATACATGCATGCTCCTTGGCTAGCAAAGTAGTTTTTACTAAATTCCCACGTTTCCTTTGTGAATGGGAAAGTAGGGCACGAGATCAGCATTGGTGTAGAAAGAATTGGCTTGTAAGAAAATTTTTAAAGCCAGGAGAAAAGAACATTCTAAGGGAACATCTGGTAGATCAACACAAGATTCTGCCTGCCTCCACCATTGCACATAAAATTAGGCCTCATGAAACGATTTGTGAAGGTCAATTTCTGATGGTCAGTATTTCAAATACCTCTGTGAAAAGTTTCTGCAATTGTCTGAAGCAAAATTAAAAGAAGGTATCTTTGTTGGGCCCGATATTAGAAAAATTATATTTGATCCCCAATTTGAACTACAGATGACAGTAAATGAAAAAAAAGTATGGATTGCATCTAAACAAATTGTAAATAAGTTTCTAAGAAACAAAAAAGACCAGACAATGAAGCAATTGTTACCAATATGCTGGATGCTTTAAAAAAATTGGTATGTTTAATGAGAGAATTTTTAAATAGTCAATTACAATACTTTCCGAACAATTTAGGTGATATAGGTGAAGAACAAGGGGAGTGTTTTTATCAAGATCTAAGTGATGAAAAATGTTATCAGAGATAAAGTTGGTGGGATTACTGATGGTCCCTTTGCCAAGAGAGCAAATGGCACATAGGAGAAAAAGCTATATCAGCAGCTTTAAGAAAAGAGACAAAGAAAATTTGTAATAAAGCCTTTGTAGAATGTAAAGTTATGACTATAACGGCATCTTCTATGTTTAAATAAAGATCTGTTGGTACTTTAAAAGTCGTTTACTTTTTATTTTTATTGCATATTTAGCATGTTTTCCCATATCTTACCAGATCAAATTGTGACTAAACTGTGGGCGATGGAAACAAAAAGAGTTCAGATGCGGATTCAGCACCCAAAAAACTATAAAAATCAGCTATCAAGATTTAAAAAGCTTTTTGAAACCTTTTATTTTGTTGACCTGTGTAATGTTTCAAAGTATTTGCTATTTTACAAGATGACTTACTTGAGTTAAGCCATAATCTTCACCAATTGACACATAGTTATCTTCTGCTCTAACTAGAGTGACATCTCCTGCATAATGTGTCTTGGGTTTGTATTGATCAGCTGCCTTAAGTTTGTGATAGAATGAGGATGCAGCCATTGCTAGTTGATCAGCAGGATATGAAGACACACCAGCAAGTAAATCTGTGCATCTTGCCAATCTCTTTTCCCATGAAGGCTGTGAGAGCAATTCTTGTTTGACCTGAAAGTAAAAGAATGTAAAAATTAGACATTTATAACCTCACTACATATTTGTTCATCTATAACAGCATGAAAGGTAGAAGAAGAATATTGTAATCCACAATTATATCAATATCTTTCTAAAATATTGTAAATGAGATTTGTACCTTCTGAAAATCAACATCCTTGAACAACTGCATGAAGTATGTGAGAGCATCAGCTTCCTCTCCAGTTTTGTCCACACCTCTTGACTTATAATTTCCAGTATGTGTGGAAACATAAGTTGGTGACCCATCAAGTAGAACTAAAGACACCTTTTCTCCAATCTTCTCAAACTGAATTCCCATTTCAAATGCAACACATGCTCCAAATGAATAACCACACAATGTGTATGGTCCCTTATGTTGGATCTTTTTCACTTGCTATAAAAAAAGAAAGATATCATTGCCTTTTATACATTTTTATTACTCATTTCCAAATTCTCTTAAAACCAAAGGGAGCAGTATTTTCAAAACAAAAGTACATGAATCAATGAAAGAATGAGTTGGTTCAGATTCCGTGAATGGACAAATTTTTGAAGTTTCTGCATGAGAGCAGTTTTATGGAAGAAATTATTGCATCATTCTCCATCACAACACAGACATCTAAGACTAGGAAAAATCCAGTTTGAGATTTCCATGCCACTCAGTACACATTACTGGAGACAGTACATTTTTTCATAGTTTAACAAACAAAGCTAGTTTCTTTTACCTGTATGTAAAAGGATGCCAAGTCTTGAATGGAATCAAGAGGAGCATTTTCCGTACATTGGAGTCCCCACACTGGGCATGAAAGAGGAGCAAGCAAATTTTGTAACATTGTTACCACTCCTTCAATGGGATGCACAACAAAGAGTGCAGGATTGGATGAACTCTTCGGTGTTTTACTTGGAATCTGAACTATTACTTCAGAGGGCATCAATTCTGGCAATCCCTCAAGAGTGACTTGTATATTTGCTGAGGGGGTTTCCGTTGCTTCTGCAGAAGGACTTGCTGCTTCAGAGTCTGCTCCGCCACTACTCAGTTCAACCAATCTCTTGAAAGTAAGGAAGCGAATTTCTTGAGCACTCAAAACCAAGTCATAATTCCTCTCCAAGGTTTGTTTTATTTCTGCTCCCATTAAAGAGTCCATTCCAAGGTCAGCTAATGAAACCTGAGCATTTACAGTCTTGAGATTCTTTATTCCTAAAACAAAACAAAAATCAATAGATTAAATTACAAATGCTAACTATTCTTCCTGTGAAAACAAGGCAATCCATTTAAGCAAATATATGACTAATATGCACACAGTAGGTACCTAAGATGTTTGCAACACTCTCCACGAGGCTCACTTTAGAACTACTATCTCCTCCCTTTCGCTTCTCAGCAAGGACCATAGATGCGAGAACTGGATGTGGCTGCTGTAGGAAATAGTCCATAGCGGCCAGGCAAGATGTCATACGCTGGGGCAGAGTGCCTCCTACAACTGTATCATTGTCTCCCATATTTTCAGCAACTAATCCAACATCTCCAATAGCACCCCACTGAATAGCCAGTCCTGGAAGTCCTGCTAGTTGGCGAGCTTCACACAATCTTTCCATTGCTGAATTAGCCAGGCCATAGTTACTTTGGCCAGCATTTCCACGACCACATGACACACTTGAAAATACAACAAAATAATCAAGTTCAGGACAAAGCTTACGAGATACATTATCAAGGTGAATTGTGCCATCAATTTTTGGTAAGCACACAGTCTGAAAGTCTTTTTCAGTTTGGTTTTCCAAAAATGCATCTCGCAAAACCTGAAACAAAAATATATCAGAATAATACAAAAATGCTTTTTAAAATTTCACGAGAAAAAATTTCATGTTTTTAATTTTATATGAACTTTAAAAGTTTGATTGAATTTAGTAAAACTTACAGCAGCCAAGTTGAAAATTCCTCCAATTGGACCTAATTTGGCAGAGTCTTGTAAAAGACGGATGGTTCCCTTCTCAGTTGTAACATCATGAGTGGAAATGAGGATTTCAATGCCAGCTTCACGCCAGCGCCTCACTCGCAGTGCTTGATACCCAGTTCTAATTCCAGATCGAGATGTAAGGACAAGTTTTGTAGCACCACGATTCACAAGCCAATTTGCAAGTTCCAAACCAAAGCCACCAAGACCACCTATTCATCAGATATTTATACATTACAGTGCTCAAAGAGAAATGAATGTACATGTATTAATATTTGAATAGAAATGGTGATGGCTAAAAACAATCAATTACGGTGCACTCTTTCTTCAGAATTTCAGTTTAATCATTCTTGCATATTGTCTGTATAATTAACAGAATTACATTGCACTATTAACTCACTGTTGATGAAAACTAGACTCCTGATTGTTTTTAGCCACCATCCTCTAAATCTTCAATTAAATAATTATATTACTTACCAACTAGAATGAATGCTTTATCAGGATTCATGTAAGTGCGAGGAATTGCAGACACCAACTTAGTTTGGGGCTTAACAACAGCTTGCTTCTCTTCATCACTAATTTTCAAGAGCACCTTTCCTATATGCTTACCAGATGCCATAAATCTGCAAAAAATAAAATATTTTGAAAAAAATTGTAATTTTCATTCAATTTTACGCTTTCAACAATTATTTAAAAAATTACAATTGTCAAAAAATTAAAAGAGGTTCAAATTTCCACCTACCGGAATGCTTGTTCCACCTGATTGTCAGAGAATACTGTAGCTGGCAAGGGACGAACAGCTCCATTGCGAATTCCTTCATTCATCAGTCTCACCACTTCCTGTTTCTCTGGGCTATTATTCTCAAACAGAGCATCCAGAAGAACTCCGTGGAAAGTAGTGTTTTTCAAGAAAACAGCCATTCCTAATAAATCCATTGAAAATTATGAGAAAGAGAATTGGAGAATTGGAGAAAGATAGTTGGTGAAGAATAAATTCAATTTAAAGCAGTGGTGTTTCAACAGCACATACTTTCTTGCATTGTTTTTAAATTTTAAATTTTTGAAAATCTCAGAATGCAATGAAAATAAGACCTGGATTGATTTTTTAAGCTTCCCTCATTCTATCAATAAAAAAATGTTTTAAAAAATTTACAGCACTTTTTGAGAAAGGTTTTGTTTTTTTAAAAATAAATTATAAAAACTTGTATGTAATCTTTTTTCAAGTTCTGCTTTTTTTTGAAGAAATTTTATTGAAAACAAAATATTGATCTTCAATATTGTACTTTGCAATATTGCAACTTTTTGTAATTGGAAAAATACAGAGAGTTTGCTGAAAATGGGACTGGCACTACTTTTTATACTTGCTTTGATACACAAGAAGAGAAAATTTTAAGAAAACATTTGGAGCTGTTTTTGAAAAAAAAATTGTTTAAAAATTGTCCAATTTCATCCATAATTACATGAAAACTTCTCATATTTTCGAAAAATTGTACCAAGTCTTATTTCAAGATCAATTTTTACAGAACAGATTTCATTAAGGAAAAAAAATACAAAAACAAAAAAAAAAAGTATTTTCCATATTATAGTTTGCTGAAAAATATTAGAACTTTTGCAATTTTTGAAAAATCAGGGATTTTAATGAAATCAAGACCTGCATCATTCAGTTTTATGCTAAGCAAGGGTAAAGTTTAATCAAAATCTTAGGTGTCATTTTTCAGAAAATTTTGAAAATATTTTTGAGGCTTCTTGTAAAGTACCCACAAAAATCAAAATATTCTTGTCAAACTCAGAGGACCTCAAGTTCATTTAAATTGATCATTGAATATAAATTTTGGAGAACATCAACAGAACGGTTCTGGCACTAGCATTGACTACAAACAGACAGAAAGTGAGATGTTATGCTGTCAATCAATTTCTCTGTATCCAGAACCCACAAAATGGATTCTAACTACATGTGTTTGAAGAAGAGATTTACTATATACAGGAACATGATTTATCCACTTTTTCATTACCAAGGCCCGGCAATAACAAATTTTCTATTGAAAATTCTCCATTTTCTGGCACACAATTAAAAACCTTTTGCTTCTTATGTGAGAAGGCAAGAAAGTACAAATTACACATATCTCTTGCCTTTATTAATGGTTAAAAGTTCATTTTTCTTACCCAAGGGATTATTATTTGAGAAGTCATATTTTCCAATTTCAAGGAATCGACCATGTTGAGCCAAACATCTGACAGATGCCTGCAACTTTTCTTCTGCCAAAGAATTTAAAACCAGATCTACACCTCTACCCTCAGTTTCTGACATTACATGTTGTTCAAATGTTGTGTCTCTTGAGTTTGCAATGTTGTGATCAGTCAACTGTAAAGAGGTCATAGTGTAATATAATTAGAGAAATGCCCTTTGCATCTTCATTTTGTTACTAATATGCATTTTTGATGTGTGGTTTGGGCACTTACTTTGGGAAATCTCTCTTTCAAAAACTGCCTCTTTGCAGGACTGCCTACAGTTGTGTAGACCGTGCAACCCATGTGGAGGGCAATGGAGATAGCAGCCTGACCAACACCTCCACTTCCAGCGTGAATGAGAACCGATTCCCCAGGTCGCATTCTGCCCCTCACCACCAGAGCATAATAAGCCTAAAGAAAATCATCCTCATCAATTATTTTATCAATTTTTGCATTTAATATGTCTTAACTGACTAGATTTCTTAAGTGCCTATGGTATTTAACGAAGGGATATTATTCCACCTACAGTTTTGGGAGAAAATGTTAAGTAGAACAAAAAGACACTACTATGAATTCAACAAAATATTTAATAAATTATATTAAATATTATATCCCTTTTCTCATATTTACTATGTCTTCTTACAAGTTTCATTACATATTTATGTGCTGTTATTTTCATACTATACTTTGATTTTTCTATAGTGGCCAATGACATTAGGTCATTGTTATACCTCCTGCCTTAAAAAATTTTATGTCTTTAATTAATTCGCAAATGTCCTTCTCAATAGGGCTCACAGCCTCAGAAACATGATTACCACTGTTAAAAAGATATCGGCCACTCTGTAAAAAAAATCAAAGAATAGATCTTTTTCTAGACACTGTTTATGACCTAGTTAAGAGTGAAAGTTTACTGTGAATTTACTTTTAAGTCGTAAGTTTTCTCTGCCTTATATGACTAGCAGTGCATGGTAAATACTCTATACACACCGTAGCATATACAACAGGAACAGTGGCAGCATCTTCCAGACTCCATTGACTTGGGACTTCCCACAAAAACGTCGGATCAGCTAGAACAGTGGATGCCATACCACGTGCAGCTACCATACCCATCACCTTTCGACCACGTGTGCAACGGCCAGAGAATTCTAAGCCCAGAATGCAATCCTGAAACAAATGAAAAATGAAAAATTGTGGCCATAATAATCAAGCAACAAGGACACTCCCTTCAAGTCTAAACACAACCAGAAAGGTAAGTAGAGCAGATTTTCAGAGGTGCTTTACCCTGAGGTAAAATCCATGGATAAAGCAATACTTGAGAAAGAAAGCATAATAATGAAAAAGGGTTGGACTTCCATATATCGAACTTCTGTCTATTGAAATTCTCTATAAATCGAAAAAAAATTTCTGTCCTTTGAAAATTCCATTTAAAAAAATTCTATATATCGAAAATTATTTGTGTATAAGGAACTAATTTTCTTTTTATTATTTCTGTGAAATAAAAACATACATTACATACTATAAATTAGTTTTCTAACAATTTAGTATTGTTTAATTTGGAAGGAGAGTACTGCGGAAAAATAAAACTACCTTCTGGATGTTTGTATGATTGAATAAATTTGTACACTTTCTACGTCCAGTTCCCAGCTTTCTCATGAAGGTAACTCACTTCTGCTATGGCCCCCTGTGAAAACTTGTCAGTCATGTGTTCGCCAAAGCAATCTAAAAGTCATTTGCCCTTTGTCTAATGGCCCTCCCCTTCAATGTTAGTGTGTCAGTTCAGCACAAGTTTACTTTGGTGTTATGTACTTAAGAAAATTGTTGGAAATGTCGAAACGAAAATCTCTTAACATTACAGAAAAAAGCAATACTAATTTCATGTTCCTATTCACCTACATGTGGTGTGAATGATTAAAACATTTGTTAATAATTTAATGTTTGAATTTTCCTTTTTATCCAATTTTTTGAAAAATATTTTAGTAGCTTTTAATATTTTTATAATTATTTCTGTATTTCAAAGTTTCTATGTATTAAATATTATTAAGGAACTGTCAGATTCAATATATGGATATCCAATTGAAGTAAATATTTTATATCCCCAAAATTGAAATATTTTAACATTTTCATACTTTGGTAATGGGAGGGTTTGGGACAATTGGATTTATATGTTATCCCAGAGTGCATGCTTTTTCCCCCCCCCAAAAGAAGGAAATCAGTTACCTGTCCCGCAAGGTCCCCGGGAAGGGCATCTGGTGGCAGCTTTCCAGTGGCCAACATAATATCTCTGAAGTTCAGAGGGGCATAGTAAACCTTGCACAGTTCCTTATCCAGGTGCTTTTCAGGGCTTTGAAACAAACAATGCAAACATTCAAAAGCAATAATCTCAGGGAACTGTTACAAATTGTTTTCATATTCATTAATAAATATATACCGATAGAAAGTGAGTGGGCCCTCAATCCATTGAAGGCTTGCAAGATCTCCTCGGACCAAAGCATTAATGTATGCATGTTCCACTTGCAACGAAGCTGCATCAGCATTATTGTTCAATTTGAGATGTCGGTATGATCCCCATGTGTTGTTTTTGAGAACATTCACTACCAAATCCTTCTTCAATTGATCAGAGTATTTCTTATTCTTTAAAGAGAAGGCAGGTGCATTCTTATCTTGTATGAAAACACACCTAAGAAATAATCATCAGGATGTACAATTAGAAACAACATTATTTGGTACAGTCTCTAGCTTTATATTGTATTTAGGTGCACATAAGTACCTGGCATTGTTGCCACCTGGTTCCTGTTTGATGCAATTCATCATACCAACCATTCCAAACTGTGGTTCTCCTTGTGATACAACAAGGAATTTTTGCCCATCTGTCTCACTCTTCTTCAAAGCAGCTTTCAGGGGTTCAAGCCAAGTGAAATTCTTTTCTGTCACAGTGATGACAGCAGGTTCAGAAGATGGATCAGCCTGCAAAATGAAAGAAAAAAGTTGATAAGAAAAAATGATAATCATAGAAACAATTTTTAGTATTTATAACAATATTCAGAAAAATCTTACCTTGCGAAGAAGTAAGTACACTCTACGACCATCCAGTTGTGATGAGATCATCTCTAACCCGGTTTCATAGACTATCTGAGACTGAATTGGCATTGTTTCTTCTAAAAGTATAAAGCCCCCAGCTTTAACTGATTCTGCCATGTTTTGGATCACAGTAACAGGTTGATCCTTTTTAAGGACATCTGAAGCAACAACTAAATGGACATTTTGGTCAACAGGTCCAGCCTTGATATCCTTTGATGTAAACTTTGCACCCAATGGTTCAACAGCAGAAGCTGACAAAGTCGGTGAGGCAACAGTGAGATCCACCTGAAGTTGACACATTTATCGGATTAATACACATTCTTGTTGCCAAGCAATTATATTAACTTTGACAGGGTCACCCAAAAGCAAATGTACATTCTAAGAGACTCACATGAAGTTGGGGTTCTGATTCAAGAATCTGAATGACAGCTGGTGCCAAAAGAGATTCAACAGGTTGTTCGTGAGCTACTTCCACAACCTTTATCTTCAAAGAACTTCCTATGTTTTCCAAAGCCAATTGCAGGGCCACAGTAAGAGCTTGGGAATTCATCTTGACATCACTCTCTGCTAATTCTCCCTAAAGAAATAAAAAATGTCTTTCCATAACAATAACCAAGAGTCCAAATTTGGAGATTAATTTATTCAGATAAATATGAATTATACATATGTTGTGCAAGTGGACAGAATTTCCTGACCGAAGCAATAATGTAAATTAAATTTGAGTTTTAGAGACCTTGATGGCAATTAATTAAATAATAAAAATTGTTTTCCAACTCCCTACGATGGATTAATTTATAAGTACCCACCTCTCCATGAACATTCTCATAAGGAACAAAAATATATCTCTCCAGTTTGGGTGCAGCTTGAGATTGCTGGCGTCGTGGAGCAAGGCTAGCTTTCATTCCTCTCAGTTCTACTCCACCAGCTTTAATTACTCCAATGTTGCGATACATGTACACAGGCAAACCTACAAGAGATAAAAATAGGTTAGGTTATTTTATATTTCAAGTTGGTGAGAGGCAAAATTCATTTCAAAATGTTTGTTAATGTCAATATAAATAGTTAATATTTTAGGAGGTTCTTGGCATGTTCAAATTAATTTTTATCTAGTTCTTAACAGAAGGGCATAAATGTAAGTTTATTTACTTATTTATGACCTACACTCAAGAGCTAGATAAACATAAATGTTCATAACATATTACATATACAATTATTTCTTTGATGAATTAGAGAAAATGGGCTTTAAACCTATATATGAATCACAACAGAATGAACATGAATAAAAAATTATGACATTGGGTTGTATAATTTTATTTTTAAACATTAGCCAAAAGATGTAAAAATGTAAAAGAATTGGCAACAAATATTACAAAAAGAAGAAACATACCATCACCCTCAGTCAGCTGTTCCACCATTTGCCTGTGGGCTTTGGGATTCAAAACTGCTCTTTGCAGGCGAGTAGGCAAATACAATTCACGAGTGTTCTGACCCAAAATTGAAAACTGGAGCATTGTGTCCATGAAACTAACCCAGTTTGATACCCATTGCAATTTACCAGCAACTCCTACAAGAAATATTCTCCAATTAAAATACACATAACACAGCACCCTAAATTTCTCAACAAAACAATAATAAGTGTTATTTGAGTAACTTCCCCCAGAATCTTACCGTTGTTGTCAGATTCAATTATTCCTTTAAAAATGCCTCCATAATCATAGCCTCTCAGGCGGAGGTCCTTGTAAATATCACCAGTTACAAGAGGAAGAAGAGTTTGATCAGACTGTGTGGCAGGAACAGGGAGATTGAGAACTTCACGATCAACATCTTCAGCCACAGAGATGCGACCAGATACAGCTACAGAACCTCCCTCACACAACTCAAACTCTCCTGAACTGTCAAAAATGTTGATGAGGAACTTCACAGAACCTGTGACAGTGACACACATATTAATTCAATACTTAAATGTTCTATAGCAAAAAACCATGATGACAGTTTAAATTTTATCAATACTAACCTTCTTTAGGCATAATAGTTGCACGATGGAATTGTACATCTTCAATAACAACAGGTAATTCTTCAAAATCTGTACCCTGAAGTTTGGCAAATGTCTTCCAAACAAGAGTCTATAACAATATAAAAACAAATTTAATTCACAGCATACCTGATTCAGTCATTTCCCCAGAAGAATTATACTGTTTTGTAGATTATACTCACCAAATATCCAGTAGCTGGGAAAAGCACTCGTCCATCAATGGCATGACCCGCCAGAAAACTGTCAGTCTCCTTGCTCAAATCTACTTCAATGACACATTCACCAGATCGAACTCCATCCTACAGGAAATAGACAACAAAAATATATTTGTAAATATATTTATTTACATGAGTATTTTCCAAACAAACAAAACTTAATAAAACCAACATACTTTTCCTCCAAATTTAGCCACTCCCCATTCCACAGAGTGATCCCATTCAATTAGGGATGCAATCCGTGGTGTGCCTCGAGCAACAGGATAGGTCACCTGAGGATGCAAGCGAGCTACTTTGGGATGAAGGCCAGCATTGTACAACCTATAATTAGCGAAAATTAATAAATCACAAATGACATTCTCGATATTCATCCACCATACATGAAGACAAATTATTTAACCTACTTTCCAAGACTTGAAAAGAAAAACTGCTTGTTGTCAGGATGATTACGCTTGATAAGTCCCACATTAATGCAGGAAGATGGGGTAGAACGCTTCAAGATGGCCTGCAGGAGGCAGTGAGGGGCAACTTCAATGACAACAGCATTTTCTGGAATGTGGGAGATGGCTTCATGGAACAGAACCGGAGACAGCAGGTTGTTCACATGATATGCTGCAGATGAAGACTGTGCAAGTGCAGTGCCCCACGCAGATTCTGGCACAGATGAGCTGACCCAACGTGCAGATCGAGGCTTGGGACTGGGAATGATCTAAAAAGAAAAGAAGTATTTTAATACAAAAAGAAATTCCTACATTCAAAAATAGCACAAACTGGATAGCTTTCTATCAGCACTGAGGATATGAGTTTTATCCTACTATCTTTTAATGAGTTTCTTCAGATATGTATGTAAACTTACTCTGTCCAAAGACTTTCGAAGTTTGGGTCCAGCTTCTGCAATATAACGACTGTGGAAGGCAATGTTGGAACTTGCTACTTCTCTGTTGAAGATCCCCTCTGCCTGAAGGACTTTGAGAAACTTCCTTGTAACTTCAACAGGACCAGATATGGTAATATTATCCTTGCTGTTGTGGCATGCTGGAACGATCTCAGGAGGACAACGAGCCTTAGCTTCTTCCCAAGTTAGCCCTGAAGCAAAGAATACAGAAATTAAAGCGTGAAAGAAAAGGACTTTTGTGTACAACATAGTAGGTATGAAATTTTATTTATTTTTAACATAATGGTATTGAGAATGTAAGACACTAACCAACAGCTGCCATACAACCAGGAGGCAATTTTGACTCAAGGATAGAGCGACCTCTCCAATATGCAGCCAGAACAGTTTGCTCTGCAGTGAATGCACCATCAGCATAAGCACAACCCAGTTCCCCAGCAGAGTGTCCCACAATGCCATCAGGCTGAATTCCCAACGATGTCAAAATATCGACTAATGCCACCTGCAAATAAAAAAATTACCAAATGAAGAAATGAAAAACCAAAATTTAATTTAAGCTTCAAATTCATGTACAAGCAAAAAACACTACTTTGAAAACACACCTGAACAGCAGCAATTGAAACAAAAGAATTAACTAGATTGTCTGGATCATAATTGGAGAACACTTCATACAAATTTAATCCTTCATTTTGCAATGCTTCTGCACACTTCCGGATAGCCTTCTCAAAGATATCAATTTCCATAAGGTCCTTAGCCATTCCAGCCCACTGGGACCCAATGCCAGAGAAAACATACCATACCGGTCTCTTATCTGCTGCCATTTCCTAAAATGACATTTGAATATTCTGTTAATTTGCAAAATTGAACCAAAAATTAACAGAATAGAAATTTTAAAATTTTATCTTTTGTACTTACAGCAATTTCTCTAACAGGAGTATCAGAACCCAGAACAGAGTAACCTCTGTAACCATGACCAGAAATATTGGTACCATGTATTTTGTGCAACAAACTAATGAGCTCATCATCTCTTGGCATATTTTCAACCTAAAATTAAACAATAATAATAATAATAATAATAATAATAATAATAATAATAATAAAGAAAAAGACTTTAAGGAATACATTATAAAGAAGAATTACTAGATTATTAGAGTCAATACAATGAATTGCATTGTATCTTAGTTGCAAATCTTAGTATTACATAAATCACACTGTCATTACCTTCTCTAGGAAGCTATTAACAGCTTCAATAGTCCGCCCTGAAGTTGTAACTAGTCTTGGAATGTTATCTTGTACAGCAGGAGTCTTTGGTTTAGGATTAGAACGCAAAAGAATATGAGCATTGGCCCCACCAAAGCCAAAGGAATTTACAGCCACTAGACCACCATTCCAAGGAAGTGCCTTGTCCACCACCTATTGAATTATTTCAATATATTAATTACATTAGATTTAAAATTTGCAATTCTGAATTTTAAAAAATACAAGCTTTCAAGTACATCTTTGCTAATACATACTTGAAGTCTTCCATCAGAAAGAGCAGGAATATCCTTATTGGGTTCTTTATAATGTAAATTAGCTGGAATGACACCCTCTTCCATTGCGATGATTACTTTAGCCAGAGAGCAAAGACCTGAAGCAGGTTCTGAGTGACCCATATTAGATTTGACAGAGCCAATTAACAGAGGAGACGGGCGATCTTTGCAGAACACATCAGCAATGGAATTCACTTCTTGAGGATCCCCAACCTATAAAAAAGAACAGGTTTCAGACATCTCATTGAGGTTTAAATTCAACATTGGTTAAAAATGTCTTCTTACAACCAACCTTTGTTCCAGTACCATGAGCTTCAACATAGGCAACATCAGCAGGATTCACTCCTACTTCAGCGTAGACTTCTTTGATGAGTTTCTTTTGCATCTCTCCAGATGGAAAAGTAATACCTTGTTCCTTGTTGCCATCAGTATTCGTCTTTGCATTTAAAACTGTGGCATATGTTCGTCGTGCCACTGAGGCCTTTTGGAGAAAGACAACAACTGCTGCTTCACTGCGTACATATCCATTACCTACATGGAAAGAAAATTGTTAGTATGTCATCAGGTCTTGGACTAAAAATACTACAATACATGCATGAATAAAAGTTTGCATAAATGCACAATTTGAAAACCCATCACAAGATGTAAGTTGTCTAAAATAAATAATTACCTGATGAATCAAATGCCTTGCACATTCCCTCAGGACTCAACATGTTAAGACGATGGAATTGGAGGGAGGATGTAGGCTTTAATAGCAAGTTTACACCACCGACAATGGCAGCATCACACTGGCCTGTCCTCATGGCATACAGTGCCTGCTGCAGAGCAAACATGCTGGAGGAACACGCAGTGTCAACTGCATAACTGGGACCAGTGAAGTCAAACGTGTATGAAATTCTATTGGGAAACATAGCTCTGCAGCATCCAGTCAGTCCATAGCCATTTACTCTTCAGGATCTTGGGTCCAATACTCATCAGCTTCACTGTCAGATACTCCAATAAATACTCCAGTTCTAGATCCCTTGATTTCACTAGGGTTTACACCTAAAACATAACATTTCATTTATTTTTTTATTGCAAGCAAATGAACAATAATTATTGTAAGGATGACTCGAGGAACCATCAAAGCAATTGCTTTTAATTTTACAATACATTTTCAATATTATTACACATACTTCTTGAATGTTTCAAGATTACCTGCATCTACAATAGCTTCGTATGTTATTTCCAAAAGCATTCTCAACTGAGGATCCATTACATTTGCTTGTTTCGCATGAACACCAAAGAAAGTCGCATCAAATTTGGATAAATCCTTTATCTTGCCAGTCCTCTTGGGTAAACCATACAATCCTGTAGAGATGTGTTACAATTAGAAAACCTGAACATTTGATCTCTATTCACAGTAAAATGTTCACATGTTGGAAAAAAGAGATTATTAAATATCAGAACTGCAAATAATACCTTGTGTCCAACGTCTGTCATCATCTGTGACAAGGTCAACACCTGCAAATAGCTTGTCCCGAAATTCTTCAATATTCTCACATTCCGGTAGTCGACCTGATAAACCTGAGATAACCACTTCTTCATCTGTGTTCCACCTGAGTCCACCGGTATTCACATTCGAAGGTGTATCCACATTACGTACTTCCACACCAACTTCTACTTCAGGGAAGCGAGCGGGCATTTTGAAGAGCTTTAATTCAGTGCCACTTGTGAAATCTGAGAAGGAAAATATTAAAATTTAAAATAGGTTACACAGTATCTTGGAGATTATACCAGTATGTTGTAAAAGAAAGGCGTATTTTCCTTTTCCGACACTTTTTTACATTATTTTTATCATGTTTAATATCATATTTACATACTAAACATCAGATTCTTAAATTGTTTGATCTAATGTAAAGGTAATGAATTTTGAATCAGAAAAAAATTCGAGCAATCAACATATTTTTTCTGTATCACTCATTAGTGTCAAATCATCTGGGCCAAATGTATGGTACAATAATCAAATTGCACCATTTAATGATTTAACCCCATTATATGATTATGTATCTTCACAAAATCAATAGAAAATAGGAACTAAGTGCCTTAAAAAAAATCTTTGTAAACCGTGTAACAAAGGGTTATTTCAAAGGATAACTTTTGAATCATGTGCAAACAAAAGCCTGGGTAGAGTTATTGAAAAAAAAAAAGCCTGGGTAGAGTTATTGAAAGGGAAGGGAGAGGAGGACTGTGCTTTCGGGAAAAAAATAATAATAACCTTAATAACTTTGCGTGCTTGGTGGGAGCAATTCCCCTCTCTTCCCGGGAGCTTCCTAATCGTTGCTTGCGACCCTGTCGCTGAGCACCCCACCCAGGCGCAGCGGCGGCACGGTGGGAAAGTAAAGTCAGAGGGAAAACCTCAACCCACCCCCCACCCCCGCTTGGGCCGGCGCTGGGCATTTCAAGAGTGGGGACATCAGCTGACGCGCAGGCGACCTACGTTAACCGAATTCATTGCGTCTGTCCAAGAGAAAGGACGCGCTTGAACACCTCCACGTAGCACGAGAGGCAACGCGGCACAGACCAAACATTGAGAGGGAGAGAAACCTTCCTTCCGAATGCTACGATACCGCAAGAAAGCAAAGCGTCAAAATAATATCAATTTATGAAACTAAACTCGACACTGTGACAGATCAGATATTTCTGCAACTAATTCTACGAACTGGTGAAAGTTTTCTACAACGTTAAAACCAAAAACCATTTACTTATAATTTATCTAGACACTTTTCATTTCACGAATATAATAATTAAAGTAAATATAATCAATTTTTTTTTCACGAAGAGCAAGTCGTTACGAAATGAAACATATCTCATTACTCAGAGCATTTTGAAGCCCGTAGGAAAGCTATGAAGTCACAACTTCACAAAAGTTGCTTTTAGTCATGGGACTCGCCATACAAAATGGCATCAAAATCTGGGATGGTCTCGCAGGGCACTTTTGCAAAATTTTCTTGAAATGACCATTTTCATACCTCCATAACAATTTTACGACTACTTCACTTGTTCAGAAAAAGCAGTAACCCAAATTGACACGAGATATGACACAGTGAGGACATTTCTTAAATGACACGTTATTATCTTTAATTTAAAACAAAAAAAGCAGAGGTGGACGAGGGGTTACAGAGATTATGGTGTCTACATTATATTTTCCGCCATTTTTAATAGCATCTCACGGTATGCTCGACTCTACAAGATTTGGAGGCACTCTGAACCTACTTCACCTAAACGGCAGCAGACGTGGAGTTCACGCAGTTATATCGCGGTTGACATCACGGCTGTCATAGCAACAGGCGAGGCAAGCGGCACCTTGGAGGTTGAGACGCGTTGAATGGAGGACTACTACACGTCAACGGGCGGCTTGTTCGGTGGCGCACTCATCCAGCGCCTTTGTGAGTTTTAACTGCCCATTTGAGTTCCGTGCGCATGCCATTTCAAAATCCACTTACGTTTCTAATAACACCAACATACTTGTAGTACGTGATAAGGAAAATAAATTTAATGTTCTTATATAAATAATTGGCGAAGTGTCATTTCATCTACTTTCTCTTGATAGCCGCCTATGGTTTGAGGTGCGATGATCAGAGGTTGAGGATAACACGTAACAACAAGCATTTGATGCTGAAAACATAATTAGGGTAGAATAAGTTTAATTCTCATCCAACTGTATGCCAGTGCCAGTCCAACATTATATCCATTATTGAGCTTTTATTAGGCGCTGCTCTATCCAAATGCTGGTGAGCTAAAAGAAATTCTAAAGAACCTTTTGAAAGGCCTGAGCAAAACGAAGTCACCACGAATTGCACATTCCTCCTTCATACAAAATTCAAGATACCAAGAATTACTGCCAGAAGTGCTAAGTAATAACCCAAGCACCTAACCGCTCTAAAGTTTGATGGTCAGCAACACGATAATGTTAATCCGCATGTTTGAGAAAGAAATGAAGAGTCGTAAATAACCAAGGACAAGGACATATAAACGGAAAATGTGTCGACTAAGACGCAAATCAGCATCTCTACATATATATATATATATATATATATATATATATATATATATATATATATATATATATATATAAAAGTAGTGAGGCTACAACAGCACGTACTTTCTCGCATTATTTGTAATGTGGCAACGCAATATTTTAACACTTCTTGAATATAGGAGTAATTTAAAAAATTACATTACAAAATTTAAAACATGTTACATCAACATTCTAAACATACACGAAACAAGTTACACTAAAATAGTGTTTATGTCTTTTTATATAGTGCATTTAGCTCTATCCATATAAAAGGTTGAAAGAAAAAAATTGGAGTCGTATTTACAAAATCTTGTTTCTAGTTGGTTGATTTTTTCGTGTTTCCGGGCGCGTCAACGGCTTTGGCCATTAGTCCCGTAAGTGTAGTGCATGTTTCTTCTCGGTAGATGGCGGTGATCTTCCCCCTTCACCAAAACATGGATTCTTACTACCAAAAGTTTTAGAAGAGGTTACTTACTTCACACATCCAAGAATAAAAATTAACCACTTTTTCGTAAATATATTGACTGCCACAATAATTAAGAGAAAGACGAACCTTCTGGTTGAGCCCTTTTTATCTGTCTACAGGATAGAGATGGGATTGTTGATTATTCAAGCCATGAAAATCAACACTCGATTCACTTAGGTGTACACCAAAATTATTGTATTGTTACAGCCGTATATTTTAAGCTTTAACTTAACACTAATTTGAGAAACAAACGCTGGTCTTGACGGCCATTGAAATTCCTTATGACCGAGAATCAACTGTTGATACTTAAAGGCATTCTGACCAATTCAATGAGCACCAAGTTATGCTTCTCACGACAGCCAGCGTGGGGTCCACTAAACGAGCTTTTCTGTCGAAAAATCGCCATTTTTTTTGTAGCAGCAATACAATTCTTTCCCTCAATTATGTAAGTATAGCGAGAAAGCAACGTTAATAGTATGCGAGGAAGACCAGACGAACCTAAAGCAATGCATTTTGTACCAGACATGATCCAGTAACTTTTCCTAGTTGGGTCGAAGTAATACGATTGGGCCCGAGTAACATGTCTTTGCGGTAACTCTTTTGTGAATGTTGAATATTAAATGCTACTATTGACATAAACATGCTGAAAACCTTGGTAGATTGCGGTTGAAACTCTATATTTGCACAAGGCTCATCTGCACGTTTCACCCGCCACGAGAGGCAACTTCACGACACTTCCGGCAGAGGAGGTGCGAAGCGGAAACCAGAAGAATGGCAAGAGGGAGGGGAAGGGGAACAGGAAAAGCAAAAGGGCGATACACATCGCCGCCATGGCTGTATATTCCGTCGCACTGTAAAACCTCGCATAGTAACACACGCCACAGAACGAGCAAAATATCAATGACGAATAGAAAACATAACCATTCACTAACAGGAGAATATAAATTCTCAACTTAAAAAAAAAAAGATATTTGCCGAACTTCAATTAGTATTGCATTAAAGAGCACTTAGCTTAATATATACAATTCAAATCTGATGCATAGAGTTACCCCTCCTGATCCGCCCCTGCCAATTTGCAAAATAGAAAATGGCATTGCTGCAATCTTTTTCCTGGCAGATCAAATACAACTTCCTACTGGATTTCCTGAGTGTAATGAGTGGGGCAAAGTGTGTGCGTGTATGTGCATTCTGATGAATGAAGGTGTTTGGAAAATGAGCTTGTAAGCCATCTCTATTGAGCGCTTATAGCGTTGGGCGGGCAGAGTGAGGCGGAGCGGAATGGGGCGGGGCGAGGCGGGGCCAATTGCAATTACCCACTTGCCGGCGCGGCGCGGCTGGGAAGCGTAAAACAGGCGCCAGGCGTAGTAACCCCTTCAGGGATAGAAAGCGCATCCCGCAAACCGCGCCAGGTCCCACAGAAATCGTACAGGAACATACAATGTGTTTCCGCCCGAAATGACTGCGGGTCACTGCTGAGAACGACCGCCGCCGGGTGGCCAGACTAAATAAAAATTCGATATCAGGAATTCCGTCTCATTTATCGAATTAGAAGGGCACCAACATCTCTGTGCATTATCTCACAAAACACAAGAGTATTCAGTCTTCCATATGTCCATAGAGCATAGCCTTTACAGGGATGTGAAAATGTCACCGCGAGACCTTTGAAATATGAGTTCTCTTTATATCTTCTGAAGTAATCTCTTTCTTTCAAACAAGAGAATCCTTCACAAAATGCTATTTTTCAGCAGCAGGTTCAAACAATGGCGGATTATGGCTGCCCTAAATAAGCAATGAAGCAGCGAGAGATCAAGAAATGTGGTTCATTGTCCACTAAATGGGGCAGAAAGGAGGAGAAATTGCAGAGAACATCCGTGCAAAGACCAGCTTAGGTGGATCACGGCATCAATTCATGTCACTGCGGTACCTCTGACTGGGAGGTTCTAGGGTAGAGTCCTGACGGTGGCAGGATTTTCAACACTATACTTGGGTTTTTCTAATGATGCATCTGAGGGTAGTATCTCCAAGATGGAATATGGTACGGCTTTTCGCATCTTTCTCGGTCGTGTCGCTTGATTTGCAGCACTGCTTGATACGGTCGCGATTATGCGACATTTTGCGGCAGGGTCGAGAAAGACGCAAAAGTCGTACCATATTCCATCTTGGAGATATTACCTCAGATATCATGTTAGAAAACCTAAGTAAAGCTCTAGGCCGAATTCAGCCGCTGTATGGAGAATTCTAGCGGTCAGCTGCTCTGATCGATAGTTTTCGTGGTTTCTTTAAGTACCCTAACACACAAAACACCGCGCGCGACCTTTCCTTCCTCTTCCTTCTTCCTATTCTCACCCCTTTCTTACACACACTTCCACTTTCACAGTACACTAGCACACATGTTCGGAGACCAATCGAGTGCTGAGAGCTTGTCCTGGCTGGGACGGTGCCCCGCTGGTGAGTGATACCGTGTTAGGGAAACCCCCGCGAGCCAACGTGTAGGTCGGCGCCGGATCTCACCATCAAGCGGGGGGGGGGGGAGATCACCGCCATCTCTCGTGATAAAAATATGCACTATAAATCTAATAACCATAGCAGTTGACGTGAAAAGATGAAATAATCAATCTGTGCATCCCTATCTACGTTTCACGACAAACGCTAGAGCAGTTCCGACAACAGCTTTGAATGAATGCTGCCAGGTCTGTTACACGTTTAGCATCGCAAATGTCAATCATACATCTATTACTCGGGGTGAAGCTATTTGAATATAACGTGATTGATGACGCGCAATAGACTGATTACCAGTCTCGTTTTTATACACTTCCATACACTCGGAATTCTGTGTCCTATTCTGACTAAATAATATTGGAACTTTTACGATTATTTTTAGGTTAGCATTATTTCCGTTTATTTATTATTATTATTATTATTATTATTATTATTATTATTATTCTCATTTTTCCTATCGATGAAAACCTTGTTAATAGAGACTATCGAGTTACGGAGGCCAATTGTCTCCAAATTATTTAACTATAATTTTATTTTATTCTCTCCAACACAGTCCAATGCTATCACAAATAAAGTTAAGATACTTGCAGAATTGAGTAACAATACGAAGCCTTGAATCACATAGGCGATTCTTGAAAGGCAAGGTAATGGAAAGAGCGTTGGACTGTGACAATAACACATTTTGGATTACATCACAAGAAAAGACCAAAAGAACAGTTGGGCCGGACTGGCTTGTCAACGCGTGCGAAATTGCCCGGCTAGGATTTGGCAGCGACGCGAGCGCTCTCAGGGGCAGCGTGACGCGCGCGTGTGCACGTGGCCGGCGCGCGCGACCTTGGCCGAGTGCAAGTGTGGGCGCACCGGCGCGCGGCGCGGCGCGGCGCGGCGTGCGCGGCTGCGCTCCCCCGCAGAGTAGCACACACTCGATGGGGTCAACGCACCGGAAATGAACTGCAGGAGCAGCTTGCAAATTGTTCCAAAATCCCTTTGCACGAACGAAGTGTATGGATTATTGACGAGATTTTCGACGCAGCTTGACACTCCGGCCACTAGTTGTCGAACAGTTGATCAAAAATGTTAGTACTTTTTATTATCAAAATGTACAAAATATTCATCTTCACAACTGAACAGACATTACTGCACACAATACAATATTTGGCTGTTCAAGTTCGCGTGTTTTTTTAACAAATTCCAAAAGTAAACATTTAAACAAACTTAAAAAAAAACTAGGTTCGGAGCTTAAAGCTCCCTTTGCACAAATGGCGTGTAGTTAAGAGAAACGCTCATGACGTGCTTCGTGTTCGATGTAAATTCGTCCACGCCTCTGGGAAATCAGAAGCACGTGCTCGGGGAGGTTGAGAGTGGCGCGGAGACGGGCTTGACCCCGTCCCTGCCGAGTTGCCGAGCCGAGCCGCGCCGCGCCGGCCAGTCCTACCACACCACGCCGAGCGCGGACGCTTTCGAGGTCGCCGTCGGCAGATGTGACGTCACGCTCACCTGATCCGCAGTCACCCGACGACAGAGGTTGCTTCCCCGACCCCTTTCCCCTCTCCTTTCATCGAGCGAAAACGAGCCACCAGGAATTCGCCTCTCGCCCTTGAAAGAGAGCCCATCTCCAGGCCGGTACGGGGAACGAAGAGGTGGGCACTTTCCCTTTCGTTTAGTTCTTATTATTATATTAATTTCGCTCAGATTCTCTATGTCCCTATGCTTTTTTTATAATAATAATAATAATAATAATAATAATAATAATAATAATAATAATAATAATAAATAAAAAATCCTGCCAAAAATAAAAATAACACAGGACTGTTACAGAAGCAAGACAAACTACGCAAGAAGAGATTAAACCAAACACAATCCACTTTTTCACAACAATGTCTTGCCCAGCTACATTTAGCAAACTGCTGGTTTTGCTCGTGAAAATAGTCTACTCAAAAATCAATACCCGTTTGCGTTAAAGACCAATCACAATTTGCTACGTAATTTCATACTACAATTTTTAACAATTTTGTCCAAAACACAAGAAGTATTTGACGACACAATTCCAACAGCTTGCACCGGTTGAAAGAAAGGAGTCGCCAATAACGTATGGAAAGAACACCGTTCACAAAAATGCTTAAAGACAAATGACGTAATGGTAAGAGTTAAAAAATAAAGGAAATAGGAAAGAACACCATTCCTAAACGAATATAAAATATAAAAACTGCCTGAATGAATACACCGACTTAGGTATATATTTAATTTTTTTTCGATGTCATCTGTAATGCGAGAAGACGATTTTCATTTTTTATTTGTTCCGTCGTGGTAAATTCAATGCCATCTTGATTTCAACAATATTGTTTCTGTTCAAGTTCATGCAAATATTATGCCGTTTATGGAGAAACTTATTGAGCGTAAGAACTTTCCAATATTGCAAAACTGGCGAGCAAAAGGGGCACAAATGGAATTAAATATCAATCTCAGCAAACCGACCTTCACCTCGAAAGAAAAGAAAAATGGTACTGACGCAGGACCGATATCTCCCAACACTGACCTACACATTTCCACACATGAAGCACACGCGACTGATAATAAGACCCTCGCGGAGGTCTCCCGTTGCATCACGCGGTTGGAAACGAAACTCCTTTATCCGTTACTTTACCCTCAAACGCTTTCCTGGCCCAGTACTATTAATACATCCATCTTCATCTTTCATCATTTTGAGGTAAAAATGAGAACAATAGTGCAAACTACTTGAAAGACCACGTAATTAACGAACGGTAATGTTTTTGCATTGAAGAAATGGAGGTGATTTGGTGATAGTGCAAATTTTTGTTTTCCTTTTATCTGCAATAAAAAAAAGATATTTTCGGCAAAAAAGAATTTTATAGGTTTATATTCGATATTATTCAATTATTTCAAAGCAGAATAATTATTTGGTTATAACAGTTTGTAATATGCAGAGGATTTACTGATTCATCGATCGTCGCAATTTTTCTTTTTATGCTAATTTTTATGCAATATTTTCTTTTTTCTTTTTCTTTCTTTTGCTTTCTTTTTATATACAATAAAAGAGCAATTTTCCGGCAAATAAAATTTTTACAGGTTTAAATTTGCGCATTCAATTATTTCAAAGCAGAACATCCATTTGGTTACAACAGCTAATGATATGCTAAAGATTTACTGATACATCGAATTATATAATTCAAAGAAAAAATCAAAGCGATAGACTTATTGACTGGTACCGTCCACATCTCGTTCGCATGGTGCCAAGACTAACAAGAATACCCAGCTGTGAAATACGCATCACTTAGGCAGCAATGACGTGGGTCCTGTGATATTGACGTTAACAGTTATCACTTTCTCTCTTTCTGTTGAATTTCAGCACGCGTTGGCCTCTGACAGGATTTCTACTCGTTAAAAAGCAAACTCCTTTTTACTGACCTCTCTAACACTAACAATAAGAACAGTTAAAAATTCTTCACATCCCCGAAGCTACTAAAATTAACTAGTACAGTTAATTTTTAATATTTTCACGACTTCAGATCCAATTCCAAAGTGGCCTAAGTCCAATATGATTAAATTTTCAAAACAACATTTTTCACCAAACTAATCCGAAGAAGTGGCTATAGTTTCATGAAAGTCGTCTGTTCAACATCAAAAGAGCACATCTAAAATACAGCAAGCACATTGAAAGATGCATGTGTAAAAGTCCTTGAGCGGTTTCCTTTCAAGCCACCAATAACAGTGTTTGCGCGGGTGTAAAGTTGCGACTAGTAATTTCAACACGTGGTCATTCAATATTTAGACTAGAAGTTGTTCTTTCTCTCGTAATTCTACATTTAGACTTGTCGGCAAATAGGCAGTTTGTGCACTCTCGAACGTTAAAGCACTATCAATCTTCTGCGCACGAGCAGTTCAAGTTTCGCATTACTTTTGTGCATCTGCGCATGCGCAAAGATCGATAGTGCTGTCCGCTAAAGCATGCACAAACTTTCTACTCTCTACTAGCTCCGAAGCATTCGATCGGTCGAAATTATCGATCGCTCTCCAAACCTTCGCGTGGCGCAACCCCTTTTACTGTAATCCCCTATCTAGACTGTTAAGGAGAAACAGAGATAACGCGATTACGAAACATGCCACACGCGATGTGTCATTCATTCACACCACCTGCGGGGCCCTACACAATTCGCTTTTTTATCTGCGTAACTCCAACGTGAGTCACGCGTCTTGGGAATACGGGCGTCAAGTGATTGTAAACAAAAGCAGCAACACGTGCAAAATTCGTGTGGGTTATGTTTGCTGCAGTTTGTGCAGTGATGGCTTGCAGGCTCTTTATGCTCAGTATCCAGATTAGTTGTTTTTTTGTTTGTTTGTTTTTTTAATAAATTTCATACATCACTTATTCTCGACATTGACAGTGTTCAGAAGTATCGCAAAAGTAATAAGAAAGTATTGCATTCAATTGGGATATATTCTGTACAGAAATCTCCATTAGTAATCAATCAAAAGTATCTTGGACACGAATATTCGAGGTATTACAAATATCTAATGAAATATGTACTGAAACTTCCAATTTCATTCACATGTAGAAATTGTAATTAGACGCCATATTGCTCTATTCTTTTGTTTTTTCAAAAATTACAAAAATTTAATTTTTTTTACTTGCCTCTCACGTTGTTAATATTCGTTAGCGGCAATATGTTCACATTATTGTATTTATAAGTAGATGTGCTTTAAATAACGTTATATAAAGTTTCTCGAAAACTCAACAGTTTTCTATTAAAATGAGCTCAAAATTCCGCATTTTCAGACACGCCATTTTCTCCAAAATGGCTCCAAATTTTTTCTTCAAACTTTTTCGACGGGTAGTGCTAATCGCACAGTTAAAAATGACAAAGTTCATTTCGCTGTATTATTTTATTTTTTGCATTTTTTTTTTTTTTTTTTGCAAAAATTACACAAATGTATTATTTTTAATATCTCTCACGCCGTTAATATGCACATTTCCAGCGATTTGTAAACACTATTGCATTTGGAATTAATGTACCTCAAATGACTTAAATAAGTTTTTTGAAAAATCAAAAATTTACTGTAAAAACTTAAATTTTGGTTTTACAGAACCCTTAAACGCCATTTTCTTTCAAAAGGCTCCAAATTTTTCAATGAAAATTGTCATTTATGACGAAGTTTTACTCTTCTTTAATATTCTTAAAGTAATGTTTAGGTTCAATTATCCGAAAACTGAAAAATTGAGAATATGTTAAAAAACAATGTACTATGGACGGCAGCTAAGCAAGAGGATAGGGCAAGACCGTAAAGCCAAGGAAAGGACACTTTATCAACACCAAGAAAATTAGAAAACTACTGCGAGAAAGTCTGTGCCATTCTGTAGCACAACTGGATTAAAATTTATTTTAGTGCATTGCATCACGGATAAGAAAAGGGATCACATAGGACCCAGCAACAAATAACTATTGCAATCGGTTGAAGGAGGGATCATTCTTTCGTCAATATAACTAAAGGTCACCAGATACTCAAGGCATCTCCAAACTATTTCAAAATATAGCTTTGGCAATGTTTGATCTGTTATAAGTACACTTAATGCTAACGTACGAACTTCCATCCTTTTCACAGCCGATTTTTCAATCTGTAACCTGAACATTAATTTTTTTATGGTTTACTAGTTCATTATTGTGGGTTTATGGGCCTAAAACAAAACATGTTGTGGTATATTTAACATCCTTGCAGGCCTTCTGAATTCTTTATATCCTCATGGACCTTTTGAATAGTTAATACCCGCTACGCTACCAACACAATAATACATTTTTTTATGAATTTAATTTAGCTAATTAAGAAACAGGAAAATACAATAAACAGAAGGCATAACACTCACAAGAAAAATAATTTGATATAAACATTTTGTTGAATTAATATAAAAATTGCACTTTTGCAATGTTTCTGTGAATTTGTAATTCCCATCAGTCACTATTATTGTTACATATCACATTTTTAAGACATATGCTTCTTGAGTAGTAGTGTTATTAGTAGTAATGGATGTAGAAGACATACCAGGTAACATCCCATCGTAATTTTTTTGATGTAATGAACTCTTCTAAATAAATTTTGGCAAAAGAGGCAAATAACCTAAATGCACAGTTTTATCTTAGTAATTCACAGTGTTACTATCCTTCCAGCTCTCAAATACACCATAATTTTCACGTACTACTTCCCGAGATTTTTTTACTGGATACACAGTCCGTAGCTATGTTAGCTTTTTCAAGAATTTCCGCAGGAACTTCAAATACCCTTTAATTTTGTACGACAAACCAGTCCAACTAAGAGTATGCAATAGTAATTAGATACACACTCTTATGTTTTTCTGACGCTATATTGACAACTCATGATCACAATGCGTCTTTTCACTTTTGATGCAAAATTGAAAATGTTCCGAATTCCGAAATGTTCCGCTTGAATCAGCAATGAACTAGTACACAAAGTTTTGAATTTTAGAATACACCACGGACGTGACTTGATGCTTTTGCCCCTCGGGTGACATCCAAACCCTCGGAAAGGCCTTCAGGAATGGCAGTCGCCCTCGAGTAAACATGAACTGAACGCACATAACTAAGGAGAGAATTTGTATGCCCTAACAAATCTCGAAATATGCTTTTAAAACCATATTTTAAAAATTGAAATATGCATTAAAATTAACAATATTTTATTTCCTTTATAAACTTTCTTGATAAAATTCAGGAGAAGCATACTTGGAATGGAAACATATATTTTTGTGAAACATAATATAATCTACTTTACTTCGAGAAAAATAATTGAAGTAAATATTAACCTTAGTGAAGTAATTTGTGTGTCTTGTATTTCTTCTGACTGGTTCAAAAATGTGTTATCAAGAAATATCATACATTTTCACAAGTATTTCATTTACAGAAAGAAAAAATTGCAAACTGTAGCAAGCTCTTTTTAATAAATGAAGGTTCATAAATAGATTTTATTAAAAGGTGATGCAATATGTGTCCCTATAATTAAAAGAATATGCACCAACAGGAAAAGTTGGCTAAATATGCACTAACATATTAATTTATATATCATCATATTCTAACCAATGTCAAGAAATTCCACTTAGCTACACACTGAAGCAACGGACAAAAATTTGCAAAATCATTGAAATCTGCTTCCCATAAATAACTATTATTACACAACGAAACTTCACAATGCTTCATACATGAAATAATAAGTACAGTGTATATTTATTTGCAATAACAAATTGACAGTACATTGTAGTAAGTCTGCAGCGTTTTAAGGAGACAATTTCATATGAATAAGTAGTGGTTTCACCCCCACCCCAAATTTGTTTCCTTAGGAGTGAGAACTTTTCAGATTTGCTACTTGGATGATGAACAGTAACCCTGTGATCGTCGGGAATTCAATTTGAAAACGTGGCGCAAACAAAACCAAACCGAAACGTGAAATGCAGGAGCGCCCGGAGTAAACAAGAGGCATGGGGCAGTAAAACCATACGGGCCTCACATTTCAAGCAATTAGTCCTCTCAATTCCTACAATACATTAACAGAATTCACCTTTCCATGCAACAGACACAAGTTGTAGTGAATTTGAATTACGAGTAAATACATTTTTATATGGTTTGAATGAATAAAAAATCGGGGTCCCATTTGAGTGAGATCTTGAGATGCCCCATGCTGTGGGCGCCCTGGCGAAATCTACCGAGCGTCCGTTCCGCGTTCTCCGAGCGGAAAGAAGCAGCTGCAACGGGACGGCAACGGAGGGAGCCCGCTCCTCCGCTACGGTGAGCGATTCCGCGCCGCACCGCGCCGCGCGCTTGCCAACGACCTCCGACGCCAGACGACGCGACGCGACGGGAACAAAAGACTTACTATACTTCGGTTTTTATAACGTGGCGGCTGAGGGTAGTATCTCCAAGATGGAATTCGGCACGACTTTTTGTCATACTCAGTCCTGCCGCTAGAGTCGCTTGATATGCAGCACTGTTTGATGCGGTCGCGATCATGCATCATATATATATATATATATATATATATATATATATATATATATATATATATATATCACACACACACACACACACACACACACACACACACACACACACACAAAACAGGGATTCTGGCTACACCACGTGTTAGAGAATTTCCCTCTAGAGAATAAATTTAGAAACTACATTTATCGATGTTTTCGTTGCCAGGGCCGTGTAAAAAGTTCGATTGTTAGGCATGTAAAAAGTTTTTCGGCCGAAAATTGTGTTTTTTTTCGCGCAGTATTACATAACTTTCTCTTCCTAAGAAGTTTCTTCTTAAGCGCGAGAAAGGAATATGATCAAGATCACAAGGTTACAGGTTGAAAAAATTGCACAAAGGGAATGGAAAATGTACAAATTAAGGAGCACAAAGAGACAAGGGCTCCAGGATTGTAAGCATACTGATCAAACTCCTCTTCCACACGCGAAAGTGGAGCCTTTTGTAATCTTCCGAACTTTCAATGACAGATCCTGCACATCGAAAATAACGGATGTCCGATGTACTATACAATGCTGTCAGTTCAAATTGCGAAAGCCTTAAGTACAGATGTGGCGTTCAAAAAGAACACCTTTTGTGAACATAGTGGCAGTAACACATTCCCCTATGGAAAAGTCAAATATATCGCCTGTTTTTGATGTCGAAATGGTTGCTCAATTTAAATATGAATTGCTGTTCTATTCACTGCTTAGCGTGCTGTTATTGAAATACAAGGGAAACGAACAAAAAACAATGACGTACGACATTGTATGGACATTACTAGATTACATTGTCTCCCACAATTACATAAACAATACAATGAAATTACACGCAATCACGAATTCTTCCAATGCAAGCACGAGGTCAGAAAATAACATGGGAATAATATAGTTACAAGAATAAACAATGTCACTCATGCAAGCACACTTAGTTTGCAAGTAAAATGAACTGGTTTGTACGGTCTTAGCAACTTATCGGAATGTAATCAACGAACACATGATAATTGTTCGAAATATAACCCAAGTTCTGCGTTTTTACAAACAATTTGCTGATACCACAACATCGTTCACGGTGGAGGCAGGGAGTCGCGAGTGACCTTGGCCAACCGTTGCATAATTCGCGACGGCGCGCGTCCGGGAGACGAACTCGCCGCCCTCCGCGGGGCGAATCGATAGTCGGCGACGTGCCCCGCCCCGCCCCGCCCCGCCCATCTGCCAAATGCACCTTCAAATGACCTCGAGACCCACGACGGCGCGGAAAGGTGGTGTGCGGGGTGAGAGGGGCCGGGTGGGGCCGGGCGGGCGGGTGCGGGGAGGGTGGGGCGTGGCGGGACATAGCGGCGACGGTGGTTGGGGCCGGGTGGGGCAGGTGCAGGCGAATATGGGGCAGGGCGACGGGAGGGGTATGGTGGGGTGGGTGCAGTGTGGCGGAGGGAGAGGGGGTGCTGGATGCGTGGAAACGGGAAGGAACGAGCGGGTAGCTGTCGGATGCGTCAGCCGTTACTCGACCCGTGCGCCGCTCTAGAAAAGCGCGAACTCGGCGGCAGGGGCGCGGGCGCGGGCGGGGGCCGGGAGGTGCAGCCATGCGGCCAACACCAATAGGCGACTCCCGGTCTACCCCAACGCTCCACGGCTTGCTGCCAGCTTGATGCATGGCGGAGCGTTGGCTAGCCACGGTGGAACACACCTGAACGACGCGTTTCTGAGGACAACGGGGATGCCGGAATGACGTGTTATGGGGGTTTTTGAATGTGTAAAAGAGAATGTGAGCTGGAGTGCGTATCTCAATGCACTGCAACATTTAAGGAATGAATGTTTTCTTTTCCGTATTTATTGTATTTTGAACGTTAAGGTGCTGAGGGCTACTTCATTGTTTAACCAGTTTAAAGATATTAGCCATTTTCTCATCTGCTTCTTGCCTGACCTAACAATAAACGTGTTTACAAAACTATAATCATCCAGTAAGCTGATTCTTCTTCACTTCACACTAACAAAATCGCAAAATACTCTGAACTTTTTTCATGCAAATACCTGCAAGCCCATGTTCAAAATGGTTATTTTAAGCAGTGTGGCATTAGTACTTTTTGCAGTTCTCGAACCAAGTATTGGGCACAGGTTTCAGGTCTGTATCAAGATTTTTCCTGGAACGGAGTTGTGTAAAATTACATCCGACAATTATCTTACAAAGATAATTTACTATGCAAACATCACAGTCTCGTTTCCGTAACCACGGAAGGCTGACAACGCAACACCCGGGTACAAAAACACAACTGATATTCTGCAGACGTCATCAAAGCGTTGGGTAGAACCAACACGAACGAGACACCAGTCAAATAGCTTCATCGATCAATCCGAAAATCCTCTTTCAACATTACATCATTCAAAAATAAAGTCGAAACGTATGATAAGTTATAACTTATATGTATGTTGCATAAGGACGACCATGTAAGCATTGTGTCTGTTGAGTAATAAGACATCGGAATTGTATTAAAAAAAGAAATGAAAAAGCTAGTGGTATTACTAGTTTTTACTACTAGGAAAAACACTTTAGACCTATTTTCAAACAGGAACACTAGCACCTATTTCATGGTTTAATCTGTCAGTTAAGTAATATTCGTATTACAGTATTGCAAATTATATCCAACTAACATTTCTGCCATCTCGTGAGACTAACAAAATAAGCGCGGAAAACTCGAATTTGCAGTTTCGAAAATTTGCAAAAATTACGCAATTCTACTCATTTCTTTTTTTTAAAAAAGTACATGACATGTATGAACATGAAGTGTGCACAGTTATGTACGTGAATGTATGTAGGTGTACAAGAACGTACGTGATTAAAGGTCGGATTTTGAAGAACAGACTCATTAAGTACAAACTATCATCAATAGGGAGCTTTTGCACCTCAAGCATTAAAGCAATCGACAGCAGTATCGATTTTCTGCGCATGCGCAATTCAAGTTTGGCATCACTTATCTGCCCATGAGCAGAAGATCGAAATTGCAGGCGATTGCTGAACGCTATGCCCTGCAAAAGCTCCCAAATACATTTCGGGGAGCGAACCACACCAGGACGAATCTACACATTCCCGCGAGATACAATCGATCAATGTGTCTAATGAAATTCAAAAGATGCAAATCGTCAAAATGTTCACACCGAAGAAGTAGTCTCGGTTTAAACGGTCGTCACATGAATTAAGCAGAGATAATTAGTAAAGAAAGTGCCCACTACAAGACAAAGGACAAATACAGGCTTATTGCTTTACAAAGGCAAAGAGCATGGAAATTAGGAACTCAAAACAATGCCGAGTAGTATTTGACGATTTATGGCTTTGTCATCAGACATTCTCCGATTTACATGAGTATGTGAATGCAATTACACAAACAATTGTAGCACTGGACTGACGTAAAGTTAAGACCTATCTAATTTTATACTGATAAATCATTTCTGGTGCTGCAAGTCCCATCTCGATACTTTTCCTCCCTATTCTTTCTCTGAATTTATTGAGAAAATTTGATGCGGATCCCGCTTTAGATTCTGGACGCTATATGTAGCTTTTGTTCCCTGCCAACGCAATAATAATTATAACATTTTTTAGCGTTAAATAAACAAAACCACTGTATTTGATAGTTTGAAAAGAGATATCCCGATTTCTTACAACTGCCGAATATTTGATTGAAACTTATCACTTCAGTTTGGTCAACAATCGTGGTCCTGAAATCAATTTAATAATTTCACTTAAAAAGAATTGATTTATATTCGCAGGTTTAATTTCGGTTCATTTGATTTCTTCCATCTTCACTTAAAACCTTTCATATGCAATCATTATCAAAAGTTTAAGAAAATATTCATATCGGAAGAGTTTTCTCTTTTCGTATTACCAGAGACGGACCGCCCCATCTCGTGCTCATGGCGACACCGCTACCTGGCATGGAACCTTCAACTTCCATGTACTAGCTGATTTCCAGGGTATATATTTATCAAAGTCATCTGTAAATGCTGACCCCCCCCCGTCCGGCCAGTGTAGACCACCCTGCTCCGCCCCACCTACTCGATTATTTGGTTAGGGTTTTTAAAGTTATCGTTGCTAGGGGACAATTAGAAAGCATTACATACAATGGAAGACTTGCATAGTGGCGTTATTTTTTACAAGTCCACTTTCCACCCCACCCTCATGTCGTCCCCGAAAGCAGGGGTCTTCAGCCTTTTACTCCTTTAGGAACACTCGAGCTCAAGTTTTCTTGAAGGAACAATAGCAGATAAAATAGTTTATCAAAGGAATATATATTTCTATCAAATTCGCAAAATTATTTAAACAGTAAAAATCTATAGTGATTGTCACATAATATAAATAATTTAACACTCCCGTACCTTTTTTTCTTTTTGGACAATCAAAGCACAATATTTTTTAAAAAAATGTTTTATTTTTCACATTCTGAAACAAGACGTTTCGCGTCTTTAGTGCATTTAGTTTTACGCATCATCAGGTCGAAGAACATTCATATAAATTCATTTTTGTCTGAAAGTAAAAACAAAATCCGAAAATGAAAAAAACAAACTATTTTTATATATTTAAATTTTATCCTTATATTCTTTAACTGACCAATCTTACACGTTTATACAATCAACTGCCTTTTTATATCCAATTTATATTAATATTGTAATTTTTACTTACATACATTAATCTAATATTTAAATAAAACAGCCCATTAACCCATTCCTACGTAAAAAATTTCCTTGTATAGATGATTTCTAATTTACGTGTATTTTTCCTGAGCAAGTAGTGATCATTTGCGAAACCCGTGTTAGGCAATGTTTCAGGGAACCCTAGGGTCCCGCGGAAGCCAGGTTGAAGAGCGCTGCCTTAAAGTATATTTTCCAGATCGTTAGCCATTTATGTGAATCGCTCCGGGCACATCCTTTCCACCTAAGGCAGGCAGGCGGCGCGCGCGGGGCGTCCACTTGCTCGGTCGACGCCGTCATCAGGCGATTGGTGCACAATGCGGCCGCCGGAAGCCGAATCATCTGCGCGCCACCGCCGCGCCAAGCCACACCGCGCCGAACGGCCACGGCCATGGGAGAGAGAGAGAGACTCCGCGAAGGAGGTGTGACGGATTCTCGTTTTTTCCGATCCCAATCGTCAACGTTTTGCGAATTTCATGAATTTATTTTTACAAATTTTTAGTACAAAAGAAGGGCATCCCAATCGTCAACGTTTTGCGAATTTCATGAATTTATTTTTACAAATTTTTAGTACAAAAGAAGGGCATCCCAATCGTCAACGTTTTGCGAATTTCATGAATTTATTTTTACAAATTTTTAGTACAAAAGAAGGGCTTTAATACATTTGGGCATATTTAATAAAGACAATAATAAAGTTTCGTTAAGACGGAAAAAATCTGTTAAAATGGAAGGACCGTCGAATTTCGGAATTGGCTGTTCTACAAGAAAGTAGAGTAGTGAGGGTTATGTTATATTGTAAGGATAAGTTCAGGAGTGATGTTATATTGCTACCTGCTTCGTTACATTTATTGCAATTACTGTTGAAGCGGGTTGAAACTGTTTCTTGAAGGAGAAATGCGCATGGCAGTGTTAATGATTCATAATAAACAATAAAGCTCCTTTTCTATAAATACATTTATCAGAAGTTACTTTTAGTCTTCACGTAAAACGTCGAAGACATACTTAAGCACTTATGCCACAGAAGTCACACTTAATTTTCAATTCAAGGTAAGATCCTCTGAATAGATGTGAAACCTACGGGCTAACATTGCAAAACCACACGTCGAAACACAACACACACACACACACACACACACACACAATGCCTTGTGACATAAGGAAAGTACAAGCTCTTGGGATACGAGGAAAATTGATGGCTAAAAAGAACCCCTTGTCTCTTTCTAAAAACATTCCTCCCAGCATTCTGAAGAGCCATCGTTTGCCTGACGGAAATGTGAACAGCCAGCGAACACAGGCCCGAGCAGTGAAAATTCTGAGCGTCTGAGATCGCCTGTCGTGTTGTCTGTTCACTCATGTGGGCGAGTTTTTCACACTCACTGATGCCAAATGAAATTGGGGGCGTGGTCGGGGAAATTATTGGCATTTATTTTACAAACGTCGGCTAACTTGTTCTTTAACTGTTTAACGCCCTATTATTTTTGTCATTTCGTCTAGGAGAATGTTCGCCTGATATCCAATGCATTTATTTAGCTAAAACGCAAGAAAATTACACTTTTAAAACTTCCTTTCAAAGAAGTATTATTTACATACACAATCTGTAGTTAAAATAGTGTCTATTTCGAGTTTAATTAGAAGCATGACGAAAGTAAACGCGAGCTCCTTGAAATTCGGTATTTATGGCCTATTTTTACATCCTATGATGACTTAATTCACACACATACCTAATTTCACATGCCTTTCGAAATGATTTAATTTGAAGATTATTTTAAATTATTACACGGGAACAATGGAAATCATTCGTGAAAACTATTCCTAACGTCAAACCACACGCACCCAGCTGGCACTGAAGCAATTTGGTGACGCGCGCGACTCATCTGGCTGACGGAAGTATACATTTCGAAGAGCGGTCTTCGGCGATGTTCAACTGTATTTAAAACCTGACAAACCCGACAATTCGCCTTGATAACTGAACACCTGATGATGCGACCACATTGTGCCGTGAAACGTATTTCAGTAGATTGATTTCCAAAAAATTCTTGTTAAAACAATACATGATTTGATTGTCTTTAACGTTAGGAGGATACCCAGGAACGCCCTGGGGAAACACGGGACCTGGGACAGTAGATCCACGGGGGCCCCTTACTTAAATCAAAAGTTCACTTCATTTATTATTATTATTATTATTATTATTATTATTATTATTATTATTATTATTATTACACTTATTAATGATTTAAAGTGATTAATATTTCAACTACAATTAATTTGTTTTTCAAAATATGTATTGAAGAAATTAAATTTTGTACAAAGTTTTCGGGGCCCCCCACTAAAGTGGCAAGTTATCTCCACTGCTCCAGCCTCTGGGCGCCCGCGAGGATACCACTGAACAAGCAATACCCGACAATTCTCTGAAAAGTCTGCGGGCGCCCCAGCGGCGGCCGTGGCTTTCGATCCGGGGAGGGATGCGATAGTCGCATCACACCACGCGTCGTTTAGGGTTACGTAAGGCTCTAATTACAGCGGAGAAATCAATGGGTCGCTCGGGAATGGTGGCGTTGGGCGGTCGAAGATCAACCAGCAATTGCGTGTCGCACGGAGGGTGCGAGCGGGAGACCTCTCGGTTTCCAGGGGCGACTCCATGAACGCCCATCCCAACATGCGGCACATCCCACGAACGATAACCTATTACGCGATTACTTGATAAACTCTCCACGCCACATAACCGCGACACTTCGTTGCCGCATCATGTTAGCCTTCCGTGTTATCACGAAACCCGGAGCTAATCTGCATAGTTACCATATGTTGCACTGCTGCTGCTCCTTTTATCACCAAAATGAACAAATCGAGATTCAGAAATCACGAGTGTCTGGTGCCGTCCCACTGACGAATGAAGAAGTAGAACCGAAATTGGAATAAGTGAAGAAAAAGAACCGAAATTGGTATAAGTGGTAGACGTGCATCGTAATAAATCCGACGAGGTAGAATTTTTTTTCTGTGTATATGCACTTCAATGTGTTCAACGCTTCTATGTGTTCGAAGTCAACAGTAATCAACATAACAAAAGATTTTTGCGCGAAATATGTGTAATTTTCTATTACAGCAAAACCACTGACATGCTTCCACGCCACTAATTCTGCGACCCCTCCACCCTGAGGGCGTAGACGTGTGTACAAGAAGTCCTCCAATCCAGAAGCAAAGAATGCACACGGACAGCACATCCAGTCTGGACGCAGGAGAGTCACCGATCCCACCGCAGGGGTTCGTATCTTCTCAGCACACTTCCCTGCGAGGGCAGGGCACGTAATGCGAGGAAGAGCACTCAAGGACGAGTCCAACGTTCAACCTACCCCGAGCATTAATTAAAACTCGTGATAACTGCAAGAAAATTATTAAATATAGCAATCATCTTTCTAAGTTATACAGTCTAAAATTTGTCTTGACGCAGATACCATAAATCTCGAATTTGGTTCATATTTTTATAATAAATGCTAAATTTTGTTTTATTAATTCTAAGAAGTGTACAATGACACCAGTAGATGTTAATTATGAATCTATAGACATTTAATTTATGCGTTTTGTTTTTCGAGATATTTTTGTTCACATTCGTATTTTCACATTAGACGTAAAAATCCTAAACAATATCAAATGTCTTGTGAACATTTCAAAATATCACACTTAAATTAGTGGCTGCTCCACATGCTTCTTTTATTTTACTTTCAAAGCGGGACTGATGAAATATTTCCGTGCTCTGAAGATTCCTGGTTGAACTGTTTTGAGCTGATGTAATTGCCCGAGCGCTATCGACGCGACGAACGGTCGAGGAAGGAGGAAAATGGAAGGAAGATAAGAAAGGTGAACGTTGGCAGTAAGGAGGAAGTAGCCAATGGTTTAGTGCGGTGGCACACAGTGGAAATGAATTCGGAATATAATCTGCTTTAAGTGGCAAGCGTGGAGATATCTCGGCCGTGTTCAAAACGCTGCAAAGGGCTGAACGTCGTCTATGCGTCGAGGCCGAATGCACTGACGCGCATTAGCAGCCGGCGGTCGCGAAGGAAGTCGAATTTCACGGCGTTTACTCAGCTGGGTCGTCATAGCACGAATGTACACATTTCAAATACCATGGTTTGTCCTTAATGAGAAACTCTCAACCTTCACATATCCACGCGGATATTTCAGTGTGTATACTTTCTGCATTAACACGGCCAAGATTCAACGTCATTTGTTTATAATTTAAGAGAGAAAAAAGTCCGAACAAAAACGTTCAAAACAAAAGAAAATATTTGCCTCACAACTGCAAAAATACATGTTGTAAATACTTCAGTGACACCCTCACATATTAGCGTAGTAAAACGCCAGTGATTGCTAATCAAATTAAAAAATCAAATGATTCATAGTTATGACACAATATGACATTTGATTGCGAGACATGAAGTGTATTCAGAATTGCAGTCATAATTTATACACATGTTTATTTAAAGTTAAGAAATACATTTAAAATTAATCTACGAATCCACACTTCACACGCAATATTTTCGGAACTTTAAGATCCACGGGTAACGATACCATTGGTGAAAACAATGTAACATTTTTACATATTCGCGATGCGCAACATTTCACCTTCGCATTTGAACGGTGGGCAATGCAAGTCTTCGAAAACTTCCCACGCCCAGTGTGCAAGTCAACAATCGTTCGATGACATAAACGAGGCTGACACCGTTAGCGCTGCCACTCGACGGGAAGCCCTGACGCCGCACGTCGCGACGCCTGGCGACGCCTGCCGTCGCCCCCCGCCCCTCCCCCTTGCGGCGCACGGGCTGCATGCGTGCGCGTTATGAAAATGGGCCCGAGAGGGCCGCTTTCGCCCCCGCGGAGCGTCCCAACCGTGCGCTACAATACGCAGTGCCGGAGCTACACAATTTTGGGCCCGGAACAATGCTGACCCCTTCCCGCCCTCCTCAAAAAATAAAAATTAAAAATGTATCAAGAAACTATGAGTTATTTTATTACAACAATTAACAAAACGTACAACGTAGAAATAGTTTTTGGATATATTTTAAATAGTAGTTTTAAGTAAAAGATCAAATAATACGATTTCACGGTGATCTTGAAACGCTTGTGTGATCTTAAAACGATTTTACTCTCCTTGTCGAACAGCGATGTTGCTGCCATAAAGAAATGTAATTTTTGAAGGCGACCTATATGCGTGGTAGACATGAGGGAATGTGTGGCCACGACGCACAAAGGCTGCGACGTGTGGAAGGGCCAGGATGCACTCTCCGCCGATGGTTTCAAATCGGTGCCCCGAGTACTACACATTTTTGGCCAATCGGTCACGGTTCAAAACAAGATTTTGAAAAAACGCGTCTCGAGAATCAAGTCAAAATGACGAATTCAAAGATTTGACCCACTACCCAACGATTGCTTTCAATTTCAAAGCCGAGTTCGACTGCCAGGTCTGCTGACACATCATTTCATCACACGCAGCTCACCGAGGCGGTGGAAATGGGCCTCGCATATTGTGAACAATACAATGCACATCGCTCTTTAGTTGCATCAATAACTCACAATGACCATCACAAATCGTTAAACAGAAAACGTAGGACTCCCGTAGTTCTTTTTTTTCTAAAACGCCATAATCACACTTTAACACTGCACCGCGAGAGTGCATTTTGAATGCGAGGCATTTGAATTCATCAATTGGGAGGAATTACACCACTGAATTCCATACCTACGCATACTTAAAGACTTCTTGAGCCAAGAAACCCCTGTAGCAAATGGACAATTTACGTGTGTATACGCTCAAGAAGCAAGATTGTCGCCGCCTTCGCTGCGCATTCCTCCCAGCCGGCGTAGCGCGTGCAAACGGTATGCCCCACGCGCCCTGTGGAGGGGGAGGGGGGAGTCCGAAAGCGGGGCGCGGCGGCGGCGGCGGCGCCCTCGCAACGCCGCCTTCGCCTCCGCCCCCGCCCTGACCGCAAGGCGGCGGCGTCACCCCCGCCGCCCGCCCGGAAGGCGCTACTTAGGCCGGCGCCGCCGCCGACGCCACCGACGCCGACGCCGCCGCGTCGCGTCGCGAACTATCTCTGCCCAGCCCAGCTCAGCCCCGCCCCGTCCCGCCTGGCCTCGCTTTCCTTTGGCCCGTTCCACCTCGCATCGCCCTGCTTCGGCCAGCGCCCCTCGCTCGGGGGATCAACTCTCCAGTGCCTCTGACCGGGAGGTGCTAGGGTTCCAGGCCCGACGCTGCCAGGATTTTCGACACTAGCTAGATAGCTATACTTAGTTTTTTCTAACGTGGCGGCTGAGGGTAGTATCTCCAAGATGGAATTCGACACGACTTTTTGGGTCATTCTCAGTCCTGCCGCAAGACGTCGCATGATTGCGACCGCATCAAGCAGAGCTGCATATCAAGCGACTCAAGTAGCAGGTCTGAGAATGACTCAAATAGTCGTGCCAAATTCCATCTTGGAGATACTACCCTCACCCGCCACGTTAGAAAAACCCAAGTATAGGTCAAGTTCACCCGCTGTCTGGAGGAGAATTGTAATTCTTCTCTTCCGGCTGCTCTGATCGGTAGTTTTCCGTGCTTTCTCCGATCAACAGCAGGCGAATGCCGGAGCAGTACCCTAACAAACGTGCCATGGACCACGCGCGATCTTTCCTTCCTCTTTCTTGTCTTATCCTCACCCCTTACTTGCACTACACTCCCATACGTGACGGAGACCAGTCGGGAGCTTAGAGTTTCTGTCCCGGCTGGGCGGTACCCATCTGTGGGAGATACTTGGTAAGGGAACACAGCGTTCGACGTGTCTGTCGTCGCCGGATATCGCCATCCAGCGGGGAAGACCACCGCCACCTCCCGCGATAAGAACATGCTTTACACTTACGGGATTAATGACCTTAACAGTTGATGCGCCCGGAAACACCAATCAATCAATTGGCCAGTCGTGCCTCGCTTCACCCCGAGGGTGAAGAGGTTCCGCACGGCCCTAGTACTATTGACCGATTCCGGACGAAAGGTCATCGCGACGGTGCTTCCGATCATGACAAGCAGAGCGGGGCGGAGAGTCCGCGTGGCATCTCTACAACAAACGGAGCCCTCCGGCCTCTGTGAAGCCCCTTGAGTGGGCGTGAACAGCCCAAGAGGAGGTGGAAGTTACAGCGGAAGAGAGTCTCCACAAGTCGCATTCAAATACACGGAAAAAGAAAACAGTAAAAGCCCTTTGGAATTAAAGGTGCTCGGTAACAAAATTCGTCTCAGAATTTATTTTACGTTGAAACCAATACGATCACTCAACTTATTTTGAATTTTTCGCTAATTAAATTATAAGATGTGGACTTTAACAGCCACGCTACATTCTGTTTAGAGTTGATATTTCCGACGATTTCGCTTTCCATTGTACCAAATCGCAGTGTCTAAATCCAAATAAATGCAACCGGAAGCCCTCCGTGAGGTTGAAGGGATGACAGGTCAATGTACCAGGTACACAACAGTGGTTCAGGTATCAATGTGAATGACTCATTACTGAAGGTTATTAAACAGCTTTCGATTCCACTTGGGTCTAAATCAATACAAACATACCTGGAATATGATATTCTGGCTATTGTTTTTTTTATCGCACTTCCGTCGCGGAGCACACAACAAAAAAAAAGTTATGATAATAATAATATAAATATATCAACTGTTAGACTACTAGTTAGTTTCCTAATCTCTTTGATCTGGGATAGCTATTCGGAACCCCCCACCTCCCTCTTTCCAACCCAGCCGCTTCCTATCGACACCTAGAAGACATTCTGTTATGTTTTCTCAATATTTCCCCGTATTCCCAATAGAAGAATTGAAATGAAACTTTAAGAGCATTGTAGAAGGGTAAAACCTGCTCCTTTATGTACATTTTCATTGACAAATTTGGAGCTGCTTTTAAGAAAACATAATTTGAGGGCATGTGACAATGTGCAATATGAAGCTCACTCTCAACCAAAACTTACCTTTAAAGTGTAGTAAGTAGCCGCGATTTCGTTAGAAGAAATTGGAGTAGGTTGGAGTTGTGTGAACTATGCCGAATGAGAAGCAGAATATTTACTTTATGTGTTTTCTCCTTTTTTTTAAACTTTTTTTTTTAAATTTAAATTTTTTTTTTTTTATTAGTTTTTGTCTATGGTACCTAATAGATCATAATCTTTAATTTTGTCTTGTTTTAGTAATGTTATCTAAGGATGGTAATGTATCCATTCCCGAAATGTCATATTATTTGATCTAATAATGGTGTAAGATTTAATATGAAGAACTGAGTTATTTCATTATCCCTAATATTAAGGAAACATTGTATTATTAAAAAACGATTTACGAACGGCAAGTTGACTGTTAATATACACTGAACAACATTAAATACACTATTCACTTCGTTTCATGAAAGCTACTCTGCTGACAAACTTGTATGGACACGAACAGCGAAGTAGCTCGACGCCTAGAAGTGGAAGTCATCAGGCGCTGTGATCGAACGATAAACGTCGGACAGCTGACTAGCAAGTGCGTAAGCAAACAGACCGATGCAGGGGACGCATTGTGAATGAACCATTGTCCCGACAGTACTCTATTTTTTTTTAAATTATTCTCTAACATGCAATTGCACCAATAATAAGGAATAACCTTAAATATATAAATTCAGTTGACGTGTAATTTATTACAATTTTTTGCAGGGGATGCAACAAAATCTTGTTGAATAGGTCATCATTTGGGGCCCCTGACTGGGGGTCCTAGATAAGGTGCACTGGTTGCCCCTGCCTGGCTTCGCCCCCCGCTTCATTACTTCACCTGGATGAGTCTTACATGCATAATACAAACGTGAACCCTATTGAGCAATTAATGCAGTTCTCAGAGAAAGGATTGCCATTGTATGCTGGAGGAACGTAGTTAATTGTGAGGAATTGAATACAGCAATAACCACATATTCAAAACCTTTTTACTGCCAGATCGATAAGAAATCTAGACAAACGCTACTGCTGTGTTACAGGTCGTGTTTTGATTGTGTGTTAATTCTGATTACTTGTTTGGTAATGTCTTTATCAACACTGATTTTAGTAGCTACTCTGAACACAGGTTTGTACAACTGTAATATATTGTAATCTACTCATGCCAGTTATAGAAAGTATATTACAAGATAGATTTAAATTGCACAGATAAGTATAAGATAAATTAAGATCATAGATGCAAACGTGGGCAAAACGATTTCCCTCTCTTATATACACCTAATAAAGTAGGCTACACTGGAATACTCCCCGTCGAATGCTTCCCGTTGTGGTGAGGTAAATGAGCAGGGGTCCGTTAGTTTATTACACGCAGACCGTGATCAATTTCCCAGCTAGCGGAGGAAACAACGGCAACGCAGGTCACATCTGCAAGGCGTGCGGTATCGTGCACAACGACAGGAAGTAGGCACTATCCTTTCAAGACAGACCCTTCAATTCCAAGTATTGCGCCCCCTCCCACTAAAGACGACAGCAAGTGAGTCGCTGCGTAAGCGCCTACAAGGAATTCACGTCCGGATAACACTCGCGCGAAAATATGAACTCGCGTGGATGCGTAAGAGCAAAGAAAAGCATTCGAGGATTTCTCATTGCAATATGGATGTTCATGCACGAACATCCTAAGAATAGTTCTACGTTAATATATATTTTTTAAACAAATAGTAATAAGAATATTGATAACACCACAGGCAGTAATAATGTTTCATGAAGCCGCTAGAATGTTGAAATAATATATTTCAGATTAGTGAAGGCGGAAAAGTTTACACCACGTATTGTTGGTTACAAAGCATTGTTGGGCAAAAATAAAAGAGTTGCGAAGATGAATTTATTTCAGTTTTCCTCATGTTTTATGTATTACGCTGTCAGATGTCACATTAGGTTAATCACGAATATTACAATATTAAATATTTTAAATAAATTCGGTGAAATTTGGTATACTTTCACAAGTACAATCCATTGAAAAATATAAAGTTTTACATTTAAACCGTATGTTGATTGCTCGAGTAATATTAATGTTACGTAGAAAGCAAGAAAATGAAACATTTATAACAGTATTCTTATGAATAAACGCTCTATTGAAATTATTCTAAACCGAAATCGTGCATTTTGTAATAATAATAAATATACCGGTATTCAAATTTTCAAAAAGACATTGTGATTCTCGTAGTCAATTCGCGCACATATTTGATGTACTAACCTTATTGTCTTTGCTGTCTGTTGTCAACTCGGGCTTGGATCGATGGATCCTAGACACAGCACTACTCAACTCTTGTCTTCGGCACAATGCACGCTCAACTGAAAAGAAGAAAACCGCACTTGGTTTTATGCAGCTCGCAGCGCACCGCACGCCGGCGATGAGGTGATGTCTGGCCACAAGCTCAGCCAATGGGAGCGCGAGCCGTAGCGGCGCATGCGCACAGGCCCCAGTCCATACAGGCGCGCCGCGCCCGTGATCCGGCGGAGGCGGTCAGTCGCGAAAGGCGTGTATGTTTCCCATATACAAGGCGGGCCGCCGCTTATCGCGACCCGACAGAAAAAAGGAATTCTGCAGAGGCTCCTCGATAAGACGTTACCACCCTACGAGTCACGCGGGATGCGAGCCTCATCACGCTGACGACATCCTGCCAGCTGGACCGGCCGGCGGTGCGCGCGCGCGCTTATCGAAAGTGTCAATGCGAGGGGACACGTGAACTCTCTCAGCGCGCCACCGCGTGGACGCCTGCCTACAGCTTCTCTTCCTTCCTCGCTTCCTGTCTCTAGGGCCGGGGGGGGGGGTGGCATGTGTAGGGCAGTGCAGGGCGGGTGCCCGTCACCGGGCGCCGCCCCGCCCGCCGGGTTGGCGATCAATAGCTTCCCCTTCCCTTCGGCAGGTGGCGCCACGCCGCCAAGCCCTCTGACTGGGCGCGTCCCTTCCCTGCGCCCTTCGCGCACACGACGCGCGCTTTGAAAGGTCCTTTAGAAAACCAAACCCGTCGAGTCGCCTGACACTGCGCTTGCTGCGCTAAACAAGCATTTGTTGATCTAAATAACCATCACTAACAAGGTAATAGCGGCTCGCATAACAGACTTAAATATCCAAGTTTTATTGCCGCGGGGAACCGTATTGTAAAATCGAATTTATTCAAATAAAATTAATTTAATAAAGTTAAATGTTTTAAACGAGTTATTAATTCTATAAAGGTTTGGAATTAATCTCAAAATAAGGAGACTCTCTTCTTTAATCATAGATGATGTTCAATAAAACGCATTTAAAAAATCCTTTCCCCCTCAAAAGGTACAAACTTTTATTTTGCTGACGTCATATTTATAAGAGGATTCATATGATTCTTTCATTTTTTGGAGGTCCAATTTTCTTAAATAAGTTTGAACAAACAATAACATCCGGTACTTTAGTAGTTTTCTCTATTCTTTCGTGATTTATTAACAAAAAAATGCAGTAAATGTACTAACTTAAAACTACTGGTGCTAGTACAACAGCACGTTCTTTCTCGCACTTAGAAACGGTTACGTAATATTATAATACTGCTGTTCTCTCCATATTAATACATCTCAGTCATCACTTGTAAATCTCATTACAAATCGTAGAACATTAGGGGGCAAAACTAATTCTTCTAAAGTTAATGTAGAAACACAAATTTGACAATTAAATGCGTATTTTAACCTTTTTTAAAAATAGAAGTTAATAATACAACCCACCGGCGGCGGCGCAGCGGTGACAGTCCGCTACAGTCCGTTATTGTCACCGCGGCGTTGTTAAAATAATGGACAATTCGCTTGGCATATACTCATAACGAATATTTTCTTATCAATTCATGTCGAAAACGCTAATTTCCATCTATATTTAGAATTCAATCTGTGTATGCGTGTAACCTGTGTAGTAATCCCAGAATTTAAGAAAACGTGCACAGAATTCACTCATCCCCATAGTATGTTACAAAACGTTTTAACTGTTTTTGACGTTTATAGCTATTTATGGTTCACATGCGTCTTTAACACCTGTTAACATGCAACCATGCATGTTTGTTGCACTGCACTTGTGCACTTGCACTTGTACCTACCTGTATGTTAAGAAATTTAACATCCTTAGCAATGGGTTTTAACATTCTTAGCAACGTAAACAACAATCGATTCATCGCAAGTCAAATGTTTGTTAAGGAAAAATCACGGTGATTTGCAAAACATCAGATTCAAACAATTGAGAAGTAATTCACATTGGTTTGGGGAATAATTATTCTTAATTGTAATATTAATAGTACAATTAGAAAAATGTATATTAGGTAAATTAACTTAATTTTCCTCACAGTCCATCAAATGAAACTACTCCGATATTGACTGACGATGTGAAAGTGTCGTCACTTGAAGTCAACGCGCCAATTACCTAACAGAACGTCATTTCTTTACATATTTTAGGTGCAGGAATAATATTTGCATCCAATTATCTAGACCACGGTGTACGAGTATTGTTTATCTAGATATATCGCACGCAACACCTCACAATATCGTACTAACGTGCCGCAGCAACAGAATTCATGTGTTTACTATCGCAGTATTGTCGTAAATTTATCGCATAATTCGCGAGATTTTATAGTGACCGATAACATGTTGGACATACCACGAAATGTTACATTGTTATTACTGCCTCGTCTCGGCTACGCTACGCTCCACCTCCATTTTTAACTTTTGGCCTCGGCAGTAATAACATCACATTTCTAGGTATGTTAATAGCTATTACGCAAATAAAAAATTCTTTCCAAAATCGCGAGAACAATGTTTGAAACGGTTACCGTTATTCCTGTCCATATTAACGCATCCCAGTCATCACTTGTAAAACTCGCATATCGTATGTGATTAGATAGGAAAACTCATTCTTTTAAACTAATATACCAACACAAATTCGACAATTAAAACTGCGTTTCATACAGCTGTAACATCCCCCAATGAAGAGAAGGAATTCTCAGAATATTCAAGAGCCATGTCGTGGCCATTGTCAATTCCAATCTGATAAATTCTGACACTATCAAAGAACGCGGAAAATTCGAATTTTCAAATTGGAAAATGCAAAATTACGCTAAACCACTCATATTTTAAAAAATGTACATGACATTGTTTGAAGAATTAATTTTTACAACATTTCATTTAACAAAACTTAATCTCCATTTAATAAAAAAACGCCTCCCTTCACATGTGAAAAATGCAATACAACTCTAAATCTTCATCACATTTTCCAAGTATGTCCAAGATATAGTAGTAAAAGATTATGAATCAATACTCCATTCTAAAGAGGTCCAAGAAAAAATAATTAAATTTTGTAAAGTCATTAATGTATTTCTGGATATTTAAGTCCAAAGGATATCACTGTTATTTTGAATTGTTGTTACTACTGTAAGATAATTGCAAATTTTACTGTTTTATTTTTCTACTGTTGCATTGTATTTGTAACACAGTCGCTAATAACCACGCTGTTGATGCGACTAAAAATGAACTTAAAAAAATCGAACATTTTCAATTTTAATTTTGTATGTTGTTATTTGCAATTTTCGAAATTACAGAGAGTTCACCGAAAATGAAACCATTTTGAAAAATTAATTATTTAAATAGTTTCAAATTGTCTGTTTAATGCAAAATTGCACAAAAAATAAGCAAATTTTCGAAAAATTAAGTGCATATATATGTAATACATATTTTGTATAAATTTTTGAATAAATTTCGTTCCCTATTGATCACTATTTAAATTATCGATTCACTAATTAGAAAATGAACATCTAAAAGTGAACATCTAAAAATATCTTTTTTAAACTCGATTAGAGCTGATTTCCCTGTTGGCAATCCTGACTATGTTGCAGGTCCGTGCAGTTGTCTTCGATTCGTAACTTTTGAAGATATGAGTGTCTGTTCAACTACACAGCCTGCGAATGCAAGCTAAAAGTGTTTTATGAACGCCTTAAATGCACATATAACTTTAACGAAAATTTGATAATTTAAACCCTCAGAGTTTTATTTGAAGATTTGAATTAATCCACAAAAGATTTATTCCATTTACTACAAAACCAGGGCTCATTTTCACACTTGGCTGTGAAAAAAAATCTGTTAAATGGCTGTTTTAAATAGACATTTTTTAAACAGACATTTTTTTCGATATTCCAAATGCAAGTAAAACTAGTAAGTAAAACGGGTTATTTTTGATATGTTCATTGCATCCATATAAATATATAAGCGTATATATAAATTGTATTAATGAATTGCGCTGTTTATTATTTAATTAAAAATTTGTTTTTAAATATTTTGAGATCATATGTTGTTTATTTAATTGTCGGAATAGTTTAATAAAATTGTATACATTTTGATAATTTAAGGCAAGTGGCGTTTTAACTTTGCATTTTAGCTTAAAATGCAGAGTTCAGACGAAGACAATACTAATTCAGTTCTACCATCAACTGCGACACGGCTCAGAGGCACTTGTCAGGACAATAAAGGCTGGGAAAAGAGTTATGATTGTATTATGCTTGATGAATATGACACAACAGTCAAATTGAAACAAAATTTATACGTCGTTTAAAATAGAGAACAATAGAGTTAATGCAATCTTACAGCGTGGGAGAACCAAACGTCATCTGGAAAAGGTTAAAAAAAACCTCTATAGAAGCGAAAGAATAAACTTTTTTACTTTCTCCATCGGAGTAGGGAGAAAGTTATGTAATACTGAGCGAAAAAACACAAGTACATTTTTACATTAAAATTTACAACTAATGTTTCCTAAAAATAGCTTGTGAAATAAGGTCATATACAATTTTTCGAAAATTTGAGTACTTTTCTCGTAATTTTATGTGAAAATACGGGCGAGAAAGTACGTGCTGTTTTAGCACCACTAGTTTCTATTGTTACTCTTGCATTCACTAAAGGTAATCGAAAAATGTATCCAGTAGTTGTTCGGTATTTTACTATTGAAGAGGTTCTGTGTTCCAAAAGCTTAGATTTCTATGAAGATACATTTGAGTATTCCGCATCAGTCAAGAAACAATTTATTAAGCGCTATTGAAAATAGCCTTCAATTAAAAATGTCTCAGCGTATGTCGCTGATAAGCATCGATAATTACGGTGTAAATAACTGTGTCATCAGAAGTTATTGTTGGCAATGATGACAATACCGCAACTCTTGCATTATTCATAACTGTGCAAGGAATAATTTGACACCGTTGTCTGTTGACGTTGAAAATATCGTATTGAAAGTGTATGCAGTTTTCAAATTCAGGGAAAAATTGTGAAGAATTAAAATCATTTTTCGATTTTTGTCAATCTGAATTCCAGGAAATTATTTGTCATGTTCCAAAGCGATGGTTATCTTTATTCAAAGCTGTGGAGAGACTTCTCGTCCTTTGGAGACCATTGAAGGAGTACTTTATTTCAATCGAACCGGAAGAATGTCACAATGAACTTTGGAAAATGGAATCAAATCAAAAGAATGAAATGGTAATGACGACACACAAGCAATTCAAGAGCTTTATCTATATTTTCTTCATTTTTTTGTGTCTATATTTCAAGATATTTTACTGAAAATGGAGAGCAAAGAAATTATTGCATGTGGTCTTCACGCTATAATGGAAAAACTTCACAGAACACTGAACATATCTTCAACTCCAGAGGTTGTCATCTCTTGCAAGATGGAAACTTTTTTTCAATAAGGAATCGGCTCATAATCTACTTTATTGGCTCCATTATTGGCTCTATTGGAAAGTTCCGGTTTCCAAAGCTAGCACCGAAAGAATTTTCATTGTTATTAAAAATATTTGGACCAACGAACGCAACAGAATGGAGGATGAGTCATTCCGAAGCGAGCTGTGCACTTTTTATCATTCCATCAGTGCCGTGTTAACGCACGGGCCTGAAGGACCCAGGCCCCCCAAAGTTCAAGGGTTCTCCTTAGTTCTTAAAAAAATATTTGATACTAAATTCTTTACAAAAGTGAAAATAAAAAAGTATAAAAATGTGATGTATGGTTAAACTATAAGCAAAAAATGGCACAACGGAGTGATGTGACGCGCGTCATTGGATAATATTTGTAATATGGAATGTTGCTGATTGATGCGTTTCAATTTTACATTGCACAATTCAATAAAAAGTTAATGCTATTTAATTTGTAGCCTTTTTCAATGCAATTGTTTATCTTGTTATTCTTACTTATACCCAGGGCTTGATTTCTGGCGGAACGCGACGGAACTGCGTTCCGATGCCTCGGGATTATTAAATTGTATTATACGTAGGTCATTCAGTAATTAAAGAGACAAATTGATCTGGAGAAAAACATGGTAGGACAAGTTTTGTAATTTTAGGACATTAGTTTGGCATCGTTGGTATGAGCCCTGATCATTTACAGGATCATCATCGTTGGGTTCATATCCTCAGAATTAAGTTGAACAATGGCGAGTCCACTTCAAAATTCCACATTGGTTGAACAACTTTCTGAGATTCGTTTTGTACTTGCCGAAGGTGAAAAAACAGCTAATATAGACTCTAGAATGACTAAAGTGTAAGGTGAAAGTTGTAAGAACCGCGATTATGTTTACATGTAGGCAGAACAGTTCAAAAGTGGTCAAGGCTTAGTGACTGACAAACCCCGCTCTGGCTTCATCAGCAGCAAAAGTCATGTTGACTACGTTTGGGTACGCTGTAGATGCTCGTTTTTTGTGATTTTCTCGAAGAAAAGCGTATAATGAACAGCCAATACTCCTCAGATATGCTTTTGAACAAGATGAAGCCAGTCATGAGAGAGAAACGTCCTGGATTTCAGAAGAGAGATGTGATTATCCAGCAAAACAACGCACATTCTCACTGTGCTCAACAAAGCCGTGAAACCATCGACAAAATGGGTTTGGAGGTACTGCCTCATTCCCATACAGCCCCGATTTAGTACCATCTGAATTCAATTTGTTTGGTCCACCGAAGGGGGCATTACGTGGGAAGAAGTTCCAGGATAACGAGGTTGTCAAAAACGTTGTGGGAATTTGGTTCAAACACCAAAATTAAGAGTTCTTTGCAGCCGTTATAAAAAAGGATGTGTGGGGATTGAATTAAAAAGTAGGGAAAGTCCTGTTTTGTAAAAATAAACGTTTATTTCACCAGACCAATTTGTCTCTTTAATTATTGAATGCCTCTCGTATTACTATTTCTATTAAATTAAAAATAATTTGGGGCGCGTTCGGTATTGAGATATACCAAAATTTTCCCTCTCTCTCTACATCTATATCTGTTAAAGATCTTAGCGTCCGCTTGCTGGGTCAATGGGTCACGATATAATTATAATCCTTATTACCTCTATAAAGGATTATAGGATCCGCTCGACTATACAGCGCAGCTGGGAATCTGAAATAGAATGTTTCTATTCCTAGTTCATTACTGTTTGGATTGACTAAATGAAAAATCACTTTCTTTTCTAAAGAACAAAATTCAACAAAGTTTATTTTTGCCTTTTTGGCAAACAATTTAGATAATTTACAATTTTTAGGCCTTTGATCAAGATATCTTTCAATTTATAATTTATACCGCGGTTAACTTATCTTTTCTTCGTTGATGTCCCTCGTAGACTTCTCAGTCGAAATATCTTGCGATCTTGCCGTAGTCCAAAGTTCCAATTTATACACCAATATTGCTTCCACATCAAAATATCTGCAATATCTTTCACTGTCCTTAAAATTTCACTGTTAACCCAATCCTATCTCGATCGTACTCGTTCCTCTCACAAACATACGATCAGTTCAGAAGCGCGTTTCAGAACAGAATGAAGTCTTCCTGCATGATTCATCCCTCGAAGACTTCGTATTAAACTACCTTAATTTTTTATAACATTTGACCGTCCTTCTCTCACCCAGCCAATCCATACGTTCGTTATATTTTGGTGTAGCTGACCTCTTAATGCCTTTACAAAAAACAAAAACTACATTGTTTATTCCCGGTCGTTGCTAAGCTCTAGCTCTCGTGATATTTCAAAGGCATGTTCCACCATATTGTCTCCAAAAAATATAAGAAAAATGCTTTCAAAATATTAAAAAAAAACAGTATCTAAAATTTTATAAATCAAGCAATGCTTATACGTATATATTTACGTATATAAATAATGCTTATACAAAATATAAACGTATACATTTGAATAATTTTAAATTGAAACTCTAAGAAAAATGCTTTCAAAATATTAAAAAAAAACAATACACTGTGAATTGATAGGATTTTCTTTGTTTTTTAGCATCGAAACTGGGGGGAGAGATCGATGAAAGAAGAATAGGGGGCCCCAAATTAATGTAAGCCCAAGGGCCCCCAATGCTGATTGAACGACCCATATAAGTGTACGGAAGTTATTCAAGAAGAATTATAACGTTGTAAAAGCTACTCAATCAGGCAAAAAATATTGTCGAAAATATTCAATCGATTGAGTTAAATAATAAGTCAATCCCATGAATGTTATTCAAATATAACTGTATTAAAGCAGGCAATTGTGATGTTAATATATTTAATTACTAATTATTGCCTACTATATCATTATTCAAAAATCTTATAAAAATTATGTAAATGTTATTATTTAAAAATATGTATTATCTTACTATTCATTCATTTCTCCACCCCTCGTTCACTATTTTCTGAAGACATATCTGGCTACCCTACGATCAGGAAATTTCAAATTTTAGGGAAAACCATCTAAACAATTTAGGTGGTAGCGTTAATCACAGGCGGACAGAAGACGGACGGACGGACAGACACGTCTTGCCGTCAATCGATTTTTCGGTATCAAGGACCCACAAACCATGGATTCTGACTACACAAGCTGTTAGAGGAAGTAATTAACTACATGTACATATTTTACTTTCTCGCTACGTAGTGGAGAGAAAGTTATGAAATGCTGCAATAGAAAAGACAATTTTTGAAAGAAAAACCCTTATTACAGGGTCCTGGTAACGAAAAAATGAATAAATCCAATTGTTAAATTTAAAATAAAATCCTCTATAAAGTGGTGTAGCCAGATCCATGTTTTTTGAGTCCTTGATACCGAAAAATCGTCTGTCTAAACGTCAGTCTGTTCGTCTGAGGTCAACGTTTGCGCAAAAACCGTTCAGCCGATTTTCTCCAAAATTGATATTCCCCTATCGATCTGCTGATCAGGCCCCTGGAATTTACAACCGATATTAAGAGGACGGTGTAGGACTCATGTTGGTTGTAAATCCTGATTTGTCGAAAACCGATTCCAAAGTCCATTTTCCGAAAACCAAAGATTCGAAAGTTTTTCGGCGTCTTCGTACAATTACAATTATGAAAATAAATTTTTTTCCTTAATGAAATCTGTTTTTTAAAAACTGGCTTCGGGTTGAAATAAGATCATGTAAAATTTTTCGAAAATTTAAGTACTTTTCGCGTAATTTTGCGCGAAAGCACGGACGAGAAAGTACGTGCGGTTTTAGCACCACTAGTTTATTAGGAATTATATTTATCAATTTTTACTTTCTCGCCTTACGAAGTTATTTTTTGTTATGCTACGAAGGCCAGGCAAGAAAGGGATTTTCTATAGAGAAATAATAATAATAATAATAATAATAATAATAATAATAATTATTATTATAATACTTATATTAAAATACTATAATAGTGTAATATTATTTAATTCTGCTTGTTTTAACACGAATTAGACGTTATTCTCCTTGTCTTGATGTAATCCTAAATGCCCGTATACGTTTTTCCACAAGAAAATTATCTCAAAAAACAAGAACTGTTCATTTGTCAAACGTTAGTAATTATAATATCCCATTTTACTTTCTGCCTTAAAGAAGGTACTTCGTGAGAAGAGAACGTTATGTAAATGCGCGGAAAAAACGGCCAATTGTTGGCAGAAAATCTTTTATTACAGGGCCCTTGTAACGAAAAAGTGATGGATCCTGTTGCTAAATTTATTTAAAAAATCCTCTAACACGTGGTGTTAAGCAGAATCCATGTTTTATTCGTTCTTGATACCGAAAAATCGATTGACGGCAAAACGTCCATCTATTCGTTTGTGGTCAACGCTAACCCCAAAACCGTTCTGCCGATTTTCTTCAACATTGATATTCGTCAATCGATCTGAACGAACTCGTGGCTTTGAAAGTTTCAATCGGATATTTTGATTTTTGAGGGTACTTCACATGAAGCCTCAAAAAACAATTTAAACATTTTCTAAAATACCGTTCCAAATTCTTACTCCCCTTTCATGGAGGCACCTGGTTGGGGGAAATCCTACTAGCCGACTGTAGGTCTGCGCCTATGAACCTAACAGCTGTCAGTCTGAGGACAACTGTAGCTCTTGTCACAGTTGTCAGTCTGAGGACAACAGTGCCGATTTTCTGCAAAATTGATATTCCCTGATCGAGCTGAACGGACTGGAGGCTTTGGGAGTTTCAATAAGATATTTTGAATGTTGAGGGTCTTTTACATGAATCAGGCATTTACCTTTTTATTTGTTTGGCCGAGTTCGATCCATACGGCGCTTGAGAGGCGTAGTGGTATGAGTGCCGGCAAGTTAACTCACAGGATCTGAGATCGGGCCCTTAGAGCAGAAAACTTTTGCTGGTTGAAAACACTTTTGTTGATTTATGTACGAAGTATAACATTGCGAAACATTTAAAAACAACGCGAGAAAGTTTGTGCTTTGGTAGTACCACTAGTTAACATAAGACATATTCCTCTTTGGAGAAAATAAGCATCTGTATATACCTCTCTGAGGGTCAGAACGTCTTTCGTTTCTTCGCAGAAACGCCAACGGAAACGTAAAAAATTTATGACATTCTCTATGCTTTTTGCGACGCTTGGTGTATTAGCTTCGTAATGTGATCACAAAACGTGTTAGTAGAGTAAGCTCACATCTTTTCACATCGCTGTTTTAGTCACGTACGAGCATAGACGTCACTGTCTTAGTCACGTACGAAAAAACCTTGTCACAGACGAAAAGTCGATGGCTTCATCACATTTTTTAACTCACCTTTCAAAATTTGGATGCCTTTGGAATATTAAATAGGTATTTTAAAATTAATGGAGTTCTGTAGCTCATACGAGTATCTCTGAATGGCATAGTAAGATTTAAAAATTTAAAAAAAAATCCTTGTTACAGTTTCAGAGTAAACACAACCCAACATAACCTATATGTTTATATATAAACAATTATCCGTTGTCTAATTTCCCCAATTATGAATTGTCTGTGCTGCGAAGAAGTTTTTTACGTATTTTAAAATGAAGGGATTCTGATTTTTCTTTAGTTTCTCAAAGAATATGAAAAATGTTCTCATTCTTTGTTTTTCTTGCTCCTTCAGAAATCCTTGTGATATTCCAACTTTGGATGATTTGCTAAAAATGCACGTAAATATAAGCAATAACTCGGGCCATGATATTATTTTTACATTCTCGTACACATACGTATAAGGAGTAATATACGTAGAGGATATCGTAAAGCTATGGAAAAAACGATTTTGAGATTTCTACGGAAATGCACGTTTTGGGATCCCGATACCGAAAGATATTTTTTTTAAATTGTCCGTCCGTCTCTCAGCCTATCTGTCCGTCTGTGAACAACACTTACGCCTAAACTATTTGTATTTTTTTTCCAAAATGATTATTCCCCGGTCGATCTGGCCCGAATCGAAGTTCGGTGATTTTGAAAAACATTCATTAAATTCCAGAGGTACATGAAGCCCCTAGTACATTTCAAAATTTTCTCAAAAATTGCTCTAATTTATTCTTTAAATTTTGTGTAAGAATAGAATACAATACAGTTATAAAGATGGCATAGATTCGATTTTCAGTGTTAACTCTGATTTTACGGAAAAGGCGCACATTTGAATTTTTTTGGTTTTTAAATCAATTTAAAGATTGAGTTTTTTTCCAAATTTCTTTTACCTAATTAGTTCTTAACAAATATTATATACAAATTTCTGGAAATTTTAGTAGTTTTCTCGACATTTTGAGTGAAGTACAAGTATTAAAAAAATCAAAATTTTCCAAAAACCGATGCTAATATTTTCTTTACTTTTTTGTACAGGTAATATTAAAAACCGAAAAACATGACATAAACGTCATTATGCTGCCTTTTTTCCTTTCACAAATTACATTAATGCATTTGTTTTGATATTTTCAGTAACTAAGTAGTACGAGAAAGTCTATGTCATTCTGTAGCACCACTAGTTAGGGCTAGAGAAAAAGTTATGTAATGTTGCGTGAAAAAACGGAGAATTTTCGGCAGAAAAACATTATTTCCAGGCCCTGATAACGAAAAAGTGGATAAATCCAGCTACGAAATTTAGAAAAAAAATTCTCTAACACGTGATGTAACCAGAACGTTAGCCAAAACGTCCGTCCGTCCATGTCTGTCTAATGTATGTGAACAACACTAGCGCATAAACTAAGTGTACGATTTTTTCCAAACTGAATAAACCCCCCTCTCGACCTCACCTGAGTCAACGCTCTGCGATTTTGAAAAACATTCATTAATTTTTCAGGATACTTTACATGAAGCCCTTGGGACATTTTTAAAATTGCCTCAAAAATGGCTCCAATTTATTTGTTTTTCTTGTAATAATAGAGTAAAATACCCTTATAAAGATGGGACAGGTACTATTTTCACTGTTAACTTTAAATTTTCGAAAATTGCAAAAGTTTGAATTTTTCCCGCGTCGTCCTTCTTCAGAGTTAGAGATACAGATTTTCCATTCCAATGAAATTTGTTGTCAGTAATTAGTTCTTTCATTAAGGTCATGTATAGGAGCGGATTTATTGTAATAAAATGCAAAATATGTACTATATATGTACTTATTTTTCCCAAAACATGTAAGAAAAATAGAAATATGTAAAATAAAAATTCATTATTGTGATTAAAATTGTTATCGACAAGTATTTTCCGAGCATAGAACGTCGCCGATCAGTTTTAACAAGGATTCGGGTGACTGAAAGTAGTTCTACCTCCACAGTAGTAATTGCTAGGAACGATTTAATTGTAATAAAAATGCAAAATATGTACATATATATGTACTATTTTTCAAAACATGTAGAAAAATAGAAAATATGTAAAATAAAATTCATTATTGTGTTTAAAATTGTTATCTACAAGCATTTTCGAGCATAGAACGTCGCCGATCAGTTTTAACAAGTATTCGGAGTGACTGAAAGTAGGTTCTACCTCCACAGTAGTAATTGCACACTAGACTTTACCACACATGGAATTGTATTCCAAATATAAAATACGTTCATAGTATATATTGTAATGTTTATGAGTAGCCGCTGTTCAAGTGAGTAGTAGTATCGTCTAGCAAATGATGGATCGGGTAGGGATTAAGGGAATACACCATCCCCACAATTTTCTTAAAATATATTTGTTAGTTTTCGATCGATTAACAAACGTGCTTTTCAAACATGAGAAAATACGTGATTAAAGATGGACGTTTTTCACTGTAACAAATCCGAAATCATTTTGACTCCGAGTACGCATGAGTTGGAGATAGATTTGCATTCATGAAGCAGAATTAGTTATTAAGCATGTAGCATTTTATTTGATAATTTTAGAAGATTTTCGATCATATTGCAGTACAATTTTCAATTTCGACAAACGTTTTAAATATAAAAATGTATCGGAATAAAATAGTAAATGCTAAAATATTAAAATATATGATTATCTTAAAATTAAAATGTATAGTAAACTAAAAATATGTTCTATTCATTCAAGAACATGTGTTTAAAATGTCTAAAAAAATTATTCTTGAAAATCTAGTTCCTGTACAAACAGCTAATTCATGGAATTCAGAATCGCTCAAATGCCATTTCCTCAAAAACAGCTCCAAATTTTTTCTTCAAACTTTTGGTACGGATAATGCTAATTGCACTTAAGATGACCTAAAATTAATATAGCTGTATTTTTTGCTTTTTCAAAAATTACAAAAATGTAATTTTTTTAAAAATATCTCTCACGCCGTTAACATGCACATTTTCAGTGATTTGTGTACATTATTGCATTTGTGAGTGGAAGTGCATTAAATGACTTCCAATGGTGTTTTGGGAATCTCAAGAAGATTCATGTGAAAATGAGCTTCAAATTTCGCATTGGCACTAGAGCTTAAACATTTTTTTTTATTAAAAACTGTTCTAGATTTTTCAACGAAAGTTTGAATTTAAGACGAGGTTTTTCTCTTCTAAAAGAACTATGTTAAAAGTAATATTTCCAATCTAGAATTAAGAAACCGAAAAATTGAGAAAACTTTAAAAAATGTACATTGGGCGGCTATATTGACATTATACACACACACACACACACACACACACACATACACACTATATGTGTATATATAAACATATATATATATATATAAACATATATATATATATATAAACATATATAGTCTGCATATATATACACACATATATACTCACCACACACACACACACCGCGCGCGAGTATATACTTTTCAATGCTGTCCTTCAACATGTGGTAAGTGATATTCACGATTCAAAAGTATTAGTTCATAAGACTTGACCATGACATTACAACCACCCTCTCTCGTTGCACGTGATACGCGCGTCCTATCTGCGAAAAAACTCGGCGTTCTTTTGTTTCCCGTGCAGACGCCCCTTCCCGATGAGCCATCGCCAGCGAACAGTAACACCAATCGCGCGGCTTGGGGGCCGATAGCCACGATCCGTGCACTGCCGGAGCAGGACAATTTTGGCCCCGGGCAATGCTGAAACCTACCCCCCTAAAAAATGAAAATGTGAAAGTTGTATCAAGAAACTATATGAGTTATTTTATTTCAACTAATTACAAAAATTACGTTTAAGCTATAAAATTTTTAGTTTAGTGTCAAATAATTTTATTTTTAAGGTAAGTTTAAAACGCTACAAAATTGTTGTATTTAGTTAGTATTTAATAAAATTACTTGTTAAATTCATGAAACAATAAATATGAATTTCAGTAGAACGTATTTTATAGGTTATTTGATTCAATTCATAGAGACCTACTTTATAAAAATAATGTACAATTTAAGGTAAAAAAAATTGAAAATTTATGAATTATCAGACTACTGTACTGCAACTTACAAAATTACGATATCGATTTTCTGGAGTTGTAATTTCTTTTTCAATTTTTCACTCAATTTTTCCCGATCGGGCCCCTTGACTCGTGGGTCCCCGGGCGACCGCCCGTTCTGGCCTTGCCTAGTGCCGGCGTTGGCCGCAGGCGAAATCACACGACGGAGCGCTTATCGTGCGTGCTTTGAGGGCGGCGGGGCGGCGACGGCTGAAGAAGGTGGCCGGGGCGAGAGAAGCGGCGCGGCGCACGCGCTCGCAGTCCCGCGTCCACGCGGCTGCCAGCCTCAGGCCAAGCGCCCGCCCACGGCCCCCCGCTGGCTCCACGACGCGCCTTGATAACAGGTGGAAGTGAAGTGCTACCGTCACGGGCCGACGCGAGACGCCGTCAATGACTCAATTTCCTCTTCTCAAGGGTGAGTTTACCACCGACATAATTCATTTCGGGCACTTCATGGAGAACATTTATGTGCTCAAGTGGAAATCATGTAATGCGTTGTGATGTTTAGATACGAAATAAAGAATTCGCTGCGTTTGACGTGATGATCCATTTCAGGGATTCCCAACACATTTCCTGTGTCGACCTGTTTTAAAAGAATGGTTTGATTCATCCACCCACTTCACTTTTTCTTCAAAATATACAACATACAATGTAATCATAACACAAACATTTGTTCAAGAATGATTTAAGAATAACAATTAGACCAAGGATATCAACAAAAGTTTAAAAATAATAGTGAATTAGATTTATGTTTTATTATATTTTGTTCTATTCTTATTTTTAATTTAACAAATGTAAAAGAAACAAAATCACATATTATAATGGTTCAAATGTTTGATTTTATTAGTGGGAATGATGTGAAATTCAAAAAGTGTAGAGAATGTAATTTACTATTAAATGTTTTGAAACTTCTTAAGAAAACGATACCTTGTCTACTTCAGTAATCAGTGATACGATATTTATCAAGGCCTACTACTCCTGTGAGAGGCGAGCACTAGCGTAACTAATTGAACGCTTTCCTCCATATTGTAGGCAAATGAGGGAGCGGTCATTTAAAACTGTGAGTGTAAACGATCTTTTCACGGGATATTACGGATTCAAAACTTCGAAAATCACATTGTTATTGTTCCTATACACTATGATAAATAAATTAAGAAAACATTTAATGTGTTTTAAAGATAACTTAATTGAAAATAGCTCGAATGGTTTGACTTTCAATACAGCGAAGATAATTTCATTATTCTTGCATCTTTTGTTGCCCTCCGTAGCTAATGCATAGTTCCTTTTTCTGAAGGAGAGATCCAAATTATTCTTTAAAGTAAACATGATTTAAGTAAAGATTTGCTCACAAAAATCGTCATTCTCAAGAATGCTATGAAATGACCAAAACTCATGTAATCTGTCTTCTAATTTTTACTTTCTTCGAATACGTACGTATATACGGAGTAATATACGTAGAGTAGAGAAAGTTATGAAATGCTGCGGCGAAAAAAACGGTGATTTTGGGACAGGAAAAACTCGTACTGTGGGGCCCGCAGAAAGAGTGGATAAATTTTTTCTAAACTGTAGTAAATTACTCCCTTTAACACGTTATGTATCGATTTTAATAACATGAACAAGTTTTTAAATTAATAAAATATTTTGGGTATAAATAACGAAAATATTTTCTTACTCTGTGTGCTGGTATGCTAGGATCAAATTAAAGTAACGTTTCAATTAAATGAAAAATGCTCATGTTACTAAATGAAACATGTTTTGGTTGTATAATTTGTGTTATTGAAAGTTGCTTCTTTATATTGGCGTTGAGGTCACATAACCATGAAGCTCTCATTATATATTTTTATTGATGCGTAAATAATAATCGTTGAATAGTAAGATAAAAAACTTCAAAGTACTAATTTAAATGGGAAATGCCCACAACTCTCGTCATGTACGGACACAACACGCCTGTCAGCACCTACAAGGAACTAGTTGCCTACGATATGGCAGCCTTCAATTTGTAACGCTACACTAGCGCTACATATGCATCTAGGTAATACTGTCCAATATCTTTGATATTTCTTATATCAACCGCCCCGTGCATATGCGGCTATCTACCTCTAGTCGACCCCTGGATGATTGTTGCCCACCATTAATATTACATAACCTCATTAAGAACACTTATTCCAACCCTTCGAGCTATTCAAAGCTACCTATAGTGTGTCAGTAAAGTCTCTCTGCAGTGACATCAGAGGCTGGTGAGAGTGCTAGCAACAGAAATTATATTGGTAACACGAACTGTAGCTTGTAACAAATGAAAATGTAAATTGCGTACTACACAAAAGTATAACATATTACCATATTACATAACATAACATATACAACACTGTATTACACAACATTCATTTTAAAATTAAATGAAAGCTTTGGAAAATTAGCGGGACTACAGTGTGGTACAGTCTTTCTCCTATTTTAAATAGTTATTTAAAATAATAAAATTACAAATTATGTACTTCTGATATTTCAGATATGGTGTGAAAATATCACAGCACTAGGTTTATTGCTTTATAAGAAAAAATAGTGGTGATAGAAGACGTGCTTTATCCCAATTACTGACGGTTACGTAATATTATAATATTGCAATTTTTGTTCATATTAGCACATCTCAGTCACCACTTATAACTAATTACTGGGGATAGGATTTCCATGCACTATCAAATGCTAAAATATGCTTGCAAACACGCACTAAAAAATTGACAAACATGCATGATGCAGGATAAACATTGATAAAATATACAAAAACCATACTTTTGTGATTTTTTTGTTTTATTGCCTTTTGTAACTTTTACAACTTGTTGGAGAAATTTTAAATCAGGATTTCAATTTAAGGTTTTATATCATTTCTTCGTTGCAGTCACACTCATCTCCAAACACTCATCCCAAAGACATGTGGATGTCTTAACAACTTTTAATGAGTCCACTAGAGGTAATAAACCTGCTGTTTCCAATTTTTGAAATGCTGTAAGCAATTTCAAATCAAAATGATTAAATATAAATTTTCATTTTTTTACAGACACGTTTTTTTAAACTTTTTTTCCAGCAAGCGGACTGAATGTTTTCCCTCCCGCTGTCAGTTGTCAGGTGATATTTACTTCGACGGCTTCCTGAATCTTTATTATCCTTTTGACTTAATCGCTTGGCTATGTTTCATTTCACAATTCTTGGTCATAACACTAACACGATGTCGCGATGCCCACAGCACTGCCACGTATCTCGATAAATAATTAATATTTCTATTACGGCGCGCTGTTCCGCTACAATATGAACACAAATTCAAGATTAAAGCTGCTTTTCATACACCTATAACATGTCCCAACAATGAGAAGAAATTTTCAGTATATCCAAAGCGGCCCGAAGACTTGTCGCAAGACTTTCTAGCTTTTTTCCTTTCTTTCTTCTGAATTTGCAATTTTCGAAAATCCAGAGTTCATAAAAAATGGGACGAGCGCTGTGGGAAAATGTAAAGAGTAAATTTAGTGCGGATTTTTTAAAACAAAAGGTCTTTTAATAAATTGAATTAATTTCAAATACAAATTAAGCGAAAAAATGTCAAAAAATTGTTCATGAAATTTTTTAAAAAGCTGATTTTTTAGGACGGATTTTATTCGAGGAAAAATTCATGTCTTCAACTGTGTAGTTTCGAAATGTTAATTTTTTATAATTTTCCATTATACAGAGAGTTCGCGGGAAATGAGCACAAATAGTTTTCTACCGTTTATTGGTGCATGCGAGGATAAAATTGAAAGAAAAACCTTCAAGCCTTTTTGAAAAAAGAATTTTAAAAAATAGACAGATATTTCACCAAAATTACTCGAAAACAACTCAAATTTTCGAAAAGTTGTATATGGGTTTATTTTACGATCTGTCCGAACAAATTTCATTTCAGAAAAAAATATCCATATTTAATATTATCGCTGTAGAAAGACGCCGAAAAAAATTGACTTTTCAAATTTTGGAAAATCAAGAAAATGAAACTAGCACCATTCTCTTAAGCGTCTTTTTTGGCTATCTGAGAACAAAGTTCAGTAAAAAAATATTGGAGCTATTTTTGATACAAATTTGAAAATGTTGGAAATGCTTCATGTTAAGTAACCCCAAAAATTCAAACATCCGTTTCAAACCGTGTCAGAGATACTGGAGTTCGTTTGAATTGACCCACGATTTGTCGTTTTTGATTGCAGATTTTGATGCCGTTCTTGCTTTATTTTGGCAAACTACAATATTGTCACTTTCTCGTATACATCCGTATGTACTGAGTGATATATGTAGTATAAAGAGAGTTATGCAATGCTGCGGAAAATCGATTTCGAGATTTCAACGGAAATACACGGTTTGGGGTGCCCTGATACCGAAAAAGTGTTGTTTTTTTCCAAAACGTCCGTCCGTCTGTCTGGTGTATCTTGTAAGAATAGCGTGAAATACACTTACAAAATATGGCATAAGTCTGTTTCCTACTGTTAACTCTGAATTTTCGAGAGTATGGTTTTCGAGAGCAAAAGTATGGTTTTTTTTCGGCAGCTTCCGACACTACAATAGTGAAGATAGAGATTTTTGCTTCAAATGAAATTTGTTCTCCATAATTAGTGGTTTCATTGAGGTCACGCACAATTTTTAGAAACATTAAGTAGTTTTGTGCATGTTGCGTAAAATATGTGTAATTTTAAAAAATTACAAAAACAAGATTTTCTCAAAAACGACTTTTTTCGTATGGATAGCGCTAATTCCACTGTTTAAGATGATCTAAAATTAATTTTGCTGCATTCTCTTGTTTTAAAAAAATACACATATGTATTTTCTTTTAATATCTTCATTCCTTTAATATGCACATTTCCAGCGTTTGTGTACATTATTCACTTGGAGTGAACGTGCAGCAAATGATTTCAAATGAAGTTTATTGAAAACTCAGCAGTTTTCTGTGAAAAAGAGCTTCAATTTTCGCATTTTCAGTAACGCTTAAATGCAAAAAACGCAATTTTCTTACAAACGCCCAATTTTTCGAAAAAAAAATTGACATTTATGACGAAGTTTTATTTTTCGTTAATATTCTTAAAGTAATATTTCGGATTATTACTACTATTAGGAAACCGAAATTTAAGAAAAAAATGTACCCTTGGCGACGATAGATAGCAGCTGACAAGAGTATGCGCCAAGTACGAATAGCTAGTCCTGACCAAAACACATTGATTGATTTTTTCGTGTTTCCGGGCGCGTCAACTGCTTAGGTCATTAGTCCCGTTAGTATAGTGCACCTTTTTTCCGGGAGATGGCGGTGATCTTCCCCCGCTGGATGGCGAGATCCGGCGCTGACCTACCGTCGGCTAGTGGTGTTTCCCCCTAAACAGGACTCTCCCAATAGCGGGCACCGCCCCAGCCGGGACAAGCTCTAAGCTCCCGACCGGTCTCCCGAAATATGTCGTAGTGTATTGCGTGTTAGTATAAGTGTGTGTGTGTGTGTGTGTTTGTGTGAGGGGAGAGGTTGGGACAAGGAAGAGGAAGGAAAGATCGCGCGCGGTCCGTGGCCCGTTCGGTAGGGTACTGCTCCGACATTCGCCTGGTGTTGATCGGAGAAACCACGGAAAACTACCGATAATAGCAGCCGGCCGCTAGAATTCTCCTCTAGACAGCGACTAAATTGGACATAGCTGAAAAGCTAGTGTCGAAAATCCTGCCGCCGTCAGGACTCGAACCTAGGACCTCCCGGTCAGAGGCGCTGCAGTGACATCAGTTGATGCACTAAGCTACTGCTCCCGGTCCAAAACACATAGAGAACTACATAGAAAACTAATACGAGAACCTGGTAGTAATAGGTTCGAGTCCCTATGGTGGTAGGATTTTCGACACTATCTATATAGCTAGATCGAGTTCAGTCGCTGTCTGGAGGAGAATTATAGAGGTCGACTACCGATTGGTAGTTTACTGTGTTTTTTCCGATCATCACCAGGCAAAAGCCGGAGTAGTACCCTAACAAACGGCCACGGACCGCACGCAATCTGTCCTTCCTCTTCCTTGTCCTATCTTCACCACTTTCTTACACACACACACATGCACTTCACTACAACACATACCGATAGGCCGGCTGGGATGTCAGAGCTTGTCCCGGCTGGGGCGGTGCATCGCTGATGGGTGATTCCTGGCTGGGGAAAGTCCAGTTAGGCGATGGTAGGTCGACGAGGGTTCTCATTATCTAATGGGGGAAGATCACAGCAACTTCCCGAGGAAACATACACTGCACTTACGGAACTAATGACCTTAGAAGTTGACGCGCCCGGAATCACTAATCAATTAATCATGCGTTGGTGCTTGGCTGGTCTCTCTGAATGCGTCAGGAGACCTGTGAAAATTCAGTGCATAAGGAATTGCCTACAAATCAGGGGCAAAGGGCACCTTGTGTAACCTCGTTATATGAAATTTCCTAACACATGGTTATTAGCAGAACCTTATCAACTTCGACCCCTGTATGCTCTAGAAGTTGTAACATTGATTTTGATAAATCTTGTATTTTTGGATCTTCTTTATTTGAGATTAAGCTCTTCCCAGTACCCCTTTTCCGTAGCACCGATGGTCAAAACATTTCGAAATGTTTGTAAGATAAAATTAAATATTTGATATTCTGTACAATTTAATCATACTTTAAGCAAGCTTAGCAAGTACTTGAAAGGTTGTTTATTCAGGCTTAATACAAGTCCTGTAAAATGTATTGCATATGTACTGGGATAGGCCGTTCGAAATTGGGTTCCAGTGCGAAGTCATTTTCACATTAAAAATAATGTTTCACAAAGTTCGGAATGTTCGCATGAGTCAAACTAGTTACATTTATGCAATTTGTCTCTCTATTACTTGAATCCAAGCGCTCCGCGCAAGGTACTTCCAAAAGTTTAAGAAGCATTTAAAGAGAAACAAGCTGGAGGCCTAGTAACAAAACCCGGTTCATGTGTCAGAAATATAGGCCCTGATTGTTGCGGAACATGTCCCACTGTAACAGAAGGGGGTAAATGTCTATGTCGTATAACCGGGAGCGGTAGCTCAGTGCATAAACTGATGTCTCTGACCGGGAGGTCCTAAGTTCGAGTCCTGACGGTGGCAGGATTTTCGACGCTAGCTTTTCAGCTAGGTCGAATTCAGTCGCAGTCTGGAGGAGAATTCTAGCGGCCGGCTGCTCTGATCGGTAGTTTTCCGTGGTTTCTCCGATCAACACCAGGCGAATGCCGGAGCAGTACCCTGACAAACGGGCCCGCCGTCGATCTTCCTTCCTTCCTTATCCTATCCTCTCCCCTTACACACACACTTACACTAACATGCACTACACGACCACATATTCCGGGAGACCGGTCGGGAGCTTAGAGCTTGTCCCGGCTGGGGCGGTGCCCCGCTGGTGGGAGAGTCCTGGTTAGTGGGAAACCCCACTAGCCGACGGTAGGTCGGTGCCGGATCTCGCCATCCAGCGAGGGAAAATCACCGCCATCCTCCCGAGAAAAACATGCACTTCACTAACGGGACTAATGACTGAAGCAGTTGACGCGTCCGGAAACACGAAAAATCAATCAATCAATCATCTATGTCGTATAATTTCCGAGGCTGTGTTGTGAACGAGTTCCGTATATACTGCTTAAAGTCGTCGTCCGAGGTGAATCGTTTGCCTCTCAGACGTAAAATGAACCAAAAATGACGTAATTGCCGGGAGAGAGATCTGAACTGTAGGCAGGGTGACCGACAACCTCGCCCTTGAATTTCTACAAGATTACCTTGATTGTGTTGACCGTATGAGACCTCGCGTGGTCGTGGAGAAGAATGACCCAACGGGTCTCAAAGGGCCAATACAAACACGGCACTCTTGCAGAAATTCAAGATGTTCTCAGTCACCCTCCATACAGTCCAGACATCTCTCCTTGCGATTACGCTATATTTGGTCCTCTAAAAAATGCTCTGAGGAGCGAACGATTTACCTCGAACGACGACGTCAAGCAGTACATGAGGAACGCTTTCACAACGCAGCCCCGGGAATTATACGAGACGAACATTCACCGCCTTGTGCGGCAGAGGGACAAGTGCCTCAACAGCCAGGGCCATTACTTCTGACATATAGGAACTGTATTTTATCCTAGGCCTCTGGCTCGTTTCTTTTTGAATGTTCCTTATAGTATTATACATGTACGTTTTCTTGAGCCCCTGAATATGTACCCCCACTCCTTTCCCAACATAATTTATGTTAAGAATTAAGATAAGAATTATGTTAAGAGTTCAGAATGAATGTTAGCGGCTAGTGTTTTTGACGAAATCTAATTACCAGAAACGATCGCGCGGATATAATAGAAACTATTTTGCAAATAAAAACTAGCTTCGGTTTTAATGTAATAGTTCTGTAGTCGAAATAACCAACCCGCCATTCCTCTCGCATCTAGCGAAATGAGGGCTCAAGAAAACGTGTGGGATAATATATGCTACCCTCTTCCTGTACTGGCATTCCCCTAGCAGTTGCTTCACTGATCTTTCCATCCATTGTGACGCATCCTAGTCGAAAGAAAATACTCTTTGGAGATGATGAGGGAAAAACCCGCGACGGGAAAAACCTATCAACAAACGAATACCCGTTCAGCTAATATCCGCTTTAAACTGATGCTGAACGAAATGACACAACCAGCGACAAGGCCAAAGAACACACGCGTGCTCACGAATTCATTCGGATTCTTTAGCTTCTTTACCGCGTTCTAAAGCTAGGGTGAATTTTTCAGTTGTCTAGAATCTAAATCCAACACCTGTCTTTCGATTTCCTTCCAATCTCCGAAATCATTCCTATCATTAATCTGTTCTTGCCCTATTTGGTCTTCATCTTCTTAGCGTTCAAATCGATGGATCAAGATGGAAATTGGGCACGACTTTTTGCGTCATTCTCGGTCCTCCCGCTAGAGTCGCTTGATCTGCAGCACTACTTGATACGGTCGCGATCATGCGACATCTTGCGGCAGGACCAAGAACGACGCAAAAAGTCGTTCCTTATTCCATCTTGAAGACAATACCCTCATATGCCACATTAAAAGCCCAAGTATACTTTAATTTTTATGCATTGAAATAATGTGGTCTCCTCGTGAAACATGGACATATATCCTCAGTATCACTTGTTTCTGGGTGAATGTATTATACAGTTTACGAAACATCACAAATAATCACTTTTTTATAAGAAGAAAAAATAAACTAACACCCTTCAAGGAACAGTTGCCTTCCCGGATAGAGATGTTTTAGTTTAATCAAAAATTTTTCCCATAAACACTCATTTTCTCCGAGTATTATAAGATTGTATACTGAGTGTGATCACAAGTCTAACAAACAGGTGCTTGTAGTGATGCAGCAAAATGACACAAACTTTCTCGTATAAGTTATTTTCGTATTCTCGCTGCCATCTATCGGCGCCTAAACGACTTACACAGCTTTTCGCGATACACACCGCTAGTCTATAGACATTCGTCGATATAGTAGAACCCTGGTAATCAGAACTAATTGGGGGTGGGGTCTGTTCGATTTTGGAAATGTTTGATTATCCGAAAAAATGTTCCGTACATATCAGTGGCGGCTCGTGGGTATTCGCAAGTTCGCATGAGCACACCCAAATAATTGCGGTGCAATGTTTCTTAAACATTTCTTAACATGAAGGGGATTCCAAGTCCTCTCAGAGCGTTTCCGAAACACGGTATTTCAAAACACGCGCCGTTCGGAAGCTGCGATTGACAGCCCGCCGCCATTGCCCTTCGTGACAGGCAGCGAGAGCACACTCGGGAAGTGCGAACGAGCCGACGGAGTCGGTGGCTCCCACGGGGCTGGAGGGGAAAGAGGGGGAACATGGTGGCTTATGGGCGGTTGGTGCACACTCCGGACCGTGCGGATATTACTGCGCAGACGCGACCTCTGGAAGTGCCTTGACATGTCGTGAAGATATAACACTCGGCTAGCACAAGTTTTTAAGAGAAGTAAGTGTGGCATTGATCGAAGAAAGTGTGAGATATCTCTCCACTTAAATGAGCTCTCACCCCTTCCAAAGCAATTCTTCGGTAGCGCGCGAAATGCAAACGCATTGCTGTGCAGTGTTGCATTCATAAGTATTGTGTTAATCGAATGTTATTTGCACATTTTAAAGCGAGTTGCAATTACAAATCCATTTCTAAGCATGTGAAAACCATAATGTAGTGTGTAAACGTATCTAGGAGGCTACTTTTTAATGCGTTTTGAAAAACCGATGTTAGAGTGTTCGTTTTTCTGTGAAGTGTGTTTGTACAACTGTCAATGAATAGCGTCGAAAATATTAACATACGAGTAACATCAAAGAAAAAGTCACAGAAAAAATTGCTGAAAAGAGACTTCATTTACTGAAGCGACACAGACTTTGTGTTACGTCTGCCAGTGTAGATGGCAAACTTTCTGATTTTTTGAGTATTGGGTATAGAAACTTGTACTTTTAACCTTAAATTGGTACAGCGAGTTTATGCAAAATACTCCATGGCAAAAGTGCGAGTAAAAAAGTTCGAATCAATGTGTTTCTTGACACCCTTTGAAAAACGTTCTGGAAGTGCCAAATCATGCGTTAACACGAGTAAATATTTCGGAGGGGTCCTTGCCGAGCAAAGTTGAAACGAATGTTGTGAAAAGAAATGCGGTCAACCCTCGTTGGTGATAAAACAAACGATTCAGCATGTTATCGAACTTCATAAGATGCCTTGTTTCTAATTGTCATTGTGTTAATGAATATATGTGTGTGCTTGTAATGTATGCCTGTATGTTTGGGCATGTGTGTGTGTGAGAGAGAGAGAGGGAGAGGGTGGGAGGAAGGGAGAGAGAAGACAGACGTTGCACAACCTAATAGTGTGACCACGAGCCGCCACTGGTACATAAGCAAAAACATCGATAGGATCACCATACCCAATGTAACGTAGCGTGCGGTGGGAGAAAATGGCAACGTAGCGTAGTGATCGCATCATCAAGCAGATTCAGTTCCTTAGGCAAAAGATTACCGATTTTGGACGTTTCTCTTAGTGAACATTACTGTTGCATGTGATATACACCGTAGTTACCAGTGCAATACGTTTCATTTCGACAACTCGAGTCTCAACAATTAGATGTTCAGTTTTACAGTACTTATAAAATCCTTTCTTTAGACGCCAAATAAGCATTTTATTTACTTTGTTTATTTTTCTTCCATCCCGAATTTTGTTCACATTATCCGAAATTTCGTATTTCGAGGTTCTACTGTTGCTTCTCACGCTCCCAAAATTGCATAGAACTATCTCGGTCCCGGCTCGGCTTGTTCCAGTGAATTGCGAGTAGGAATCCAGGTCCTCAATTACACAGATTGCACACACAATTGATTATGAGCCCAGGCGATTATGGACGGTTTAAGGCATTATAGAGCAAGACATGGTTCTATAAGCAAATTTTTATTGAGAATTCGGAGCCGTTTTTGAGAAAATGTCACTTAAGTTATTTAGAATATGCACAATTTTAAGCTCATTTCAACGCAAAACTTTGAGTTTTGAGAAACTTTATTATATATAATTTGAATCACATGCAATAATGTCTAAAATGCCGTAAAGCGAGTATTAACGGCCTGAGAGATATTAAAAGAAAAACATTTGAGTATTTTTGGAAAAATCATAAAATATATTATAAAGAAGTGTCTGTCATATCATTCAATGCAAGTACACTATCTATACAAAACTATTCCAGAAAAAATAGGAGAATTTTTTGGTCAGTGTTTATTTAACTTTAAAAATTTTATCTGAAAAAAGGCCATAAAAACCTTTTTCTTTGAATATATTGTATGTACCCAGGCACTAGTTAAAATCCAAGTTTTCGATCTCCCAGACCCTATGCTAACTCTGGGAGGCCGAATAAAACGGTATTTTTTCTGACTTGTTTCGGTTTTCTTCATAGCTGGGGGTTAGACACCCCTAGAGGGGTGAGCGGGAAAGGAGTGACATTTACACAGCAAATCATTTGTTTGTAATAGTGATAGGCCGACCTGTGAATTTCTCGATACTCGATACCGTTACCTGTCTGAGAACTTCGATACTCAATACCGTACTACTTTAAAGACTCAGCAGCAAAAGTGGTTCAATCAGAATTTTGGAAGGATATATTTGTTCATGCATGCAAGAACTATTTTAATATTTAAAAACTATTGAGATGAACATTCCTTTTCAAAAGTTTTTAAAGACGCTTATTAAGGAAAACTAACATTTCAACTCTTTCTGGATCGATTTTATTTCTTTTCTTCTTTTGTTTTTACATATCAATCCAGCTGTACTGAAAAGTCACTCCGAAAACACTGAAGCTGATGGAATGCTCACGTATCGAATAGCACTTTTTCTTAAATGAGAGAGAGTCACTTTGTTTTTCCAGTAAGATAATACATTTGCATCATGAGGAAGCAAGTCCGCCCATTTAATTCATCCTTTTGTGCTGTGGTTTCGTATACACAGCATGATATTTCATGTCACTCTTCAAAATATTCCTATAAAGAGACTACATGTGAATGCATTTTCGAGGGTTCAGTAGTTGAGGATGCCTATAAAATAAATTAAATGAATTAAAATGTTGAACAATAAATGCTTGTCTAATTTGAAATTTGTAATGTAGATACTGAAAATGAGATCTTCGGAATGACATACAGTGACGTTAATTTTCTTAAACTACTGTAATATCGGCGAATCGAAATCGTGAATAAAGGGTTGTTATTTTCTTGTGGGCATGGTGTATCTAGGTTCAAGATGTTTAATTAATTTCTTGAATCCTTTGTCCTCAATAATACTGAAGGGTTGATTACACTGAACTGCGAATTTAAACTTTCCGTCCTTGTATAATTTTTCAGTAGTGATCTTTTTCATTTCTGACATGTGATTCTGGAACTGAAGTCAGATTTTCTCTGTCAGATCAGAGTTTTTTGCAAAATCAAATTCAAAATACGAAAAAATGAGACAAGCGCCAGGCAAGATTACAATTAATTTATTATCATATGTTAGGAATGTTTCTTTCTTATTATTTTACTCATCTAAACGCCAATTTATTAAACATGTATGAACATAACATAGAAATATGTAAAGCATTGTGTAAATAGATTTGAAGCAAAACATAGTCAAATGGTCCAAATGGAATTAATTTATTATGTATTGAGAATGGTAAGACCACTGTTTCAATGTTATAACGTCTTAACTTAGTTTATGAAACGTCTTTGCCTTTTCGCACGTGAGATGAAGTTGGATCTTATCTCTTTAGTAGCCAACAGTAATCTGCAAGCATGTTTTTGTTCCATTTCCCTTGATATTTGCGTTCCAATTTCATTAGATCCTGGTGTAAACTTTCTCCTTGCTCTTCGCTCAGCATTCCTAGATTCTCAGAGAAAAGCCCATATGTGAATGTAACATTTAACTTTTATGCTCATTTTGCAGCCTATAACATGGAAAGAACAAGCATTCTTCCACCATTTGTTTGTATTCTGAATCCTTTCTGTTACCAAGAAAGTTTTGGATCACATCCGGAATGATTTCCATGCTGATAGTACTGCAGCTAAATCTTAAAATTACCACCAGATAAAAGATTTCTGATTTCTTGACAAGTGAAGATATCTACTTTGATTTTTTCATTACTGATGCTATGGAATCAACGACATCATCATTGGTGTACCTTCATTGTTTAGGGCTTCAACGAATTGCTTCATAAGTCCAAGTTTGATTTGAAGCGGCGGTTACAATTTGTCGGACTTTTCAACACGGGTTTTTTGGTTTATGTTTTTCGAACCTTCAATCCACTGTCTACGTGGCCATTCTTTTTTGGTCCAATGTGTAACCTGCTCTCACACAGAAAAGAGGGGTGCTTTGTGTAATTTGCTTGTAAACCTACCATAATATCTATGTCATTAAAATTTTCACTTGTGTTTCTAATTCTTCAGTTTACACAGCATAACATCAAAATTTCCATATGTGTCTCGCATAATAACAGAATGAGCAATGGGAACGGATGAATGTTTGTTTTCATTGTGAAGAAGGACGCACCACAAACTACGCTTGGAGGCAACGCTGAAAAGCCTCCATACTACAGGGTCACACTATGTTAATTCTAGTTTCATCATAACCTCCGAGATGTTGATTCAGTAAACCAAAGTTCCCTCTTCAGGAAAGATGGGTGTAAAATGAAGCAATATCTGTACCAATAGTACGTCCTCCCCAGTGCCAACATGTTCCGTTCACGAAGTCTAGACCCGAGTACCTCGGAAAACTTCTTTGTAGGGCCAAGAGTTTGTACAAAATTATTTAATGCACTTTGCTTGAAACGGTTAGGTTCCTTTACAACATTTTCAATAGAGAAATCACAGTCAGAAATAAGATCGGCCATTTCTGCGTCACATTCAGATTCAAAAGAGGGACAGTCTTGTAAATTTTCCGGATGCTGTGGTACTGGTATATCAGAACCATGAGGAACAGCTGAAATTGCAGATGAAATATTGTTTAGATGCACAATTGTTTGATGCCGAAATAGGCATAGTAGCCCATTCTCACGAACTCGGTTATTTTGCGCTGCTATCGTATCCGCACGAAATTTCCACACGTATAGCAGAATGAATCTCGACTGTTTTTGCAGTCGCGACGTAGGATTGGTTTTTTTTCGTGTTTCCTGGCGCGTCAACTGCTATTAGTCCCATTAGTGTAGTGCATGTTTTTCTCGGGAGATGGCGGTGGTCTTCCCCGCTGGATGGCGAGATCCAGCGCCGACCTACCGTCGGCTAGTGGGGTTTTACCCCTAACCAGAACTCTCCCACCAGCGCGCTGCAATGTGGCACCGCCCCAGCCAGGACAAGCTCTAAGCTCCCGACCGGTCTCCCGGAGTATGTGGTAGTGCAGTGCATGTTAGTGTAAGTGTGTGTATGTAAGGAGAGGATAGGACATGGAAGAGGAAGGACAGATCGCGCACGGTCCGTGGCCCGTTTGTTAGGGTACTGCTCCGGCATTCGCCTGGTGTTGATCGGAGAAACCACGGAAAACTACCGATCAGAGCAGCCGGCCGCTAGAATTCTCCTCCGGGCAGCGACTGAATTCGACCTAGCTGAAAGCTAGTGTCGAAAATCCTGCCGCCATCAGGACTAGAACCTAGGACCTCCCGGTCAGAGGCGCTGCAGTGACATCAGTTGATGCACTGAGCTACCGCTCCTGTGCGACGTAGGATGTTGATATAATTTCAATAAAACTATAATTTGTTTTATTGAAATGCGTGTTAAACATCGTATGTCACTCCCTATAGAACACATATTAAGACAAATTTATTTTCACTGGCAAGCAAAACGCATCTCAAGACAAGCGGACAACCACAACAAAATACGCCACTCAGCAAAACTTGATCCATTGTACCGTGTAGCATAGACTCAAGGGGATGATAGAGCTCTAGCACCACCTCCTAGAGTGGTGGAAGTGGTAGCTAACTCTAGGAGGTGGTGGCTCTAGACTCAAGGATTATAGAGAGTGGTCAGATGACTGCAGGACATTGAATTAATAAATTAATATGAAATCTTAATTAAAGCAACTCGTAAGAAGAGCAACGTAATAAGTGCATTAGTACATAAAAGAAATAAACTAAAGGTGCTATAGAATGGCACAGACTTTCTCGTAGTATAGTATTCTAATTTCCTTGGTGTGGTCTGGCTTTAAGGTTTTGCTCCATTTTATGGCCAGCTGCCTCTATCGTCGCCTAAAGTACATTTTTTGACATTATCTCTAATTTTTGCTTTCCTAGTAGTACAACCGAAGTATTACTTCAATAATATTAAAGAAGAGTCGTCCTAAATAGAAATTTTCATTGAAAAATTTGAAGCTGTTTTTAAGAAAATGGCGATTAAGCATTACTGTAAATGCGAAATTTGAACCCTTTTTCACAAGAATCTTTGAGTTTTCGAAAAAGTTCATTGAAATCATTTGAAGCACTTTCACTCAATTTTAATAATGCAAACAAATCGATGAAAATTTTCATATTAACGGATTGAGAGGTATTAAAAAAAATTTTGTAATTTTTAATAAAACATATGAATATACCAAAATGAACTTTACGTCATTATAAACAGTACCTATTACAAAAATTTGAAGAAAAAAATCCAGCCATTTTTGAGAAAATGGCGTTTGAGTGTTTCTGAAAACGCGGAATTTTGAGCTCATTTGTACAGAAAACGGTGTAGTTTTCGAGAAACTTTATTTGACTTTATTTAAAGCACACATACTCATAAATATAATAATGTGAAGAAATCGCATTTAATGTAAATATTACCTACATGAGAAAGTCAAAAAATTTCATATTTAAAATTTTCGAAAAACAGAAGAATAGAGAAATATGGCGATTAGGCCAGGGTATAGGGTTTGTTTGGCACTAACAATACCAAACATTTAAAGAAAAAAATTGGTGCTCTTTTTGAGAAAATCTTGTTCTTGTAATTTTTTAAAATTGCAAATATTGCATGAAGTATTGCACGAAAACTTTATTCTAGATCGTATAAAGCACTTGCACTCAAAAATACTATAATACATAATGCGAGCACAGTACCGTCCGGTACAAGCCGTAAGGCCAGCACCCGACCTGAGACGTCTTGGGGGGGGGTGGCGAACACAATTCACCAGATGGTCGACTAGCTCAGTATAGACGTCCCAGTGTGGACACAATAAATAAAAAAATAGGGGCAGGGGTCGTGAAGATCGTTTATGGATTGGATGCAAAATTACAAACAACTCGGGTGAGAATCACTTTCACTAAATTCAGAATATATTCTAAAAATATTTGCTGCTTTGACAAATACATACAATGGCACAAGAAAAAATTAAATACAGAATACTCTTGACTGAAAAAAACACACACTAATAACACAATACACAATTTCCTACTTTCATCTACAACCCAATTGTTTAACTAACACACTTTCAGAAATTCAGAAAGAATCGTTAAAATATTACTTTACAAAAATGTGAAAGAAACACACATTGAAAATCAAAATTAATACTTTTGACTTAACATTACTTTACAACAAAAGGAAACTCTCTCTCTCTAAAATCCAGAGAATGACTATTATTATAATTATACTCTTACACAAACTCTTAATCACTATATTACAATATTAGATCTTCAAATCCTTTTTGAAAGAAAAGATTGATTCTGTTCTCACGTATTAGAAGTCGGAAACAAATGTACTTTTACTTTTCTTATCTTTTAAGCATGGTAAATCTGTTACCCTCCTTTCTTTCTACGTGACAGATACAGAATAAGCTTTTGATTAAACTGAATCACTCTATCCCTACAAACAGTTTATTTGGAACGACCTTACTTTGTTCTCGGCCGCGTAGAGCAGTCCGCTATGCTTCCTTCTACCCCTTTTCACCGAGCTGCTTCGGCCTTGAAGCGTCGTGGCCTCGGGTTGAGAACGCAGTTGCTCCCCAGAAATCGCCTTCTTCTTCTCGTTCAAAGTTTATATTCTTGAATACTCTCATATGAATTTTACTTTATTTTCAATTACGGTTAATGACCAACTGGATATTCAGAGTGAAAATGAATCCAGAGATCACCCCTTTTTATACGAGCACCAACTTCAAGAGAGTATTTAAATATAAGAAAAGCATGTGAGAGAAAAAAAAACTGGAAAGAGAAATGAATGCAAGCTATTAATTACTGCCATCTATTCAAAATTTCTCTCCCTAATTCTTCCATTATAAATTCATAACATTTCTTATTATCTTTCTTCTAAGATTATGTTTAAATCAATTTATAATAGAATAATTACCTCTTCTGGTCTTCTAGAAGAGTTTTCCTCGAAAAAAGTTGCAAATCTGAAGTCCGCTGCAATGTCACTTCCTGGCGTACCGTTTTCCATACGTCCGCCCAGTTCAGCCGCTACCTTCAGAAAGAACTTTTTCTTTCATCCGACCTCCAGTCTCGCCCTTGGTCTACGGTGGCGGTCTCTCTTGTTCTAAATTCTAATTAGCATTCCAAATATTCATCCGCGTTGGCGCGTTCAAAATATTCCTTTCCTCGCTTTCTTAGGGCGGTATGTGACACGTTTTCGGAATCTAAGAAAACGGACGGTCACAATTTTAGAAAAAAGACACATTCAAAATAAATATCGCCAGAAATGAAATATAAATTTGTGAAACATATTTAAAAAACACGTTTGCAATTTTTGAAAGTAAAGACACATTCAAATGATGTTTTTGTGACCTCATTTATGATATTTAGCTGAGAATATACATTTTGGAGAGTCGTCTGAGCGGATTAGTTGCTAGCGTTGAGCATTGACGGACGTTTCGCTATCAATTGATTTCTCGTTATGAAGTAATCACCTTTTAGAGGAAGTTATTACATGTATAAATCAGATTTATTCACTTTCGTTGTCGGGGCTGACAATAAGAGATTTCGTTTCGAAAAATTGCCGATTTCCACCACTCACTTACAAAACTTCAGTTTCACAACGTACTACATTGTAAGGTGAGAAATAAAAAAAGGGAAATTGTTTTCATTTTTCAAATCTCGAATTTTGTTTCAAGATTTTTGTGATCCAAGGATTAATGAAATTTAAAAGAAAACATTTTACTTGCTGTGAGAGTGGTGGTATAGAGGTAACGGGAATGGCGTGATCAATCTGTGACCCAGAGTTGGAATCTCAATGTGCAGAACTAAGATTTGCTAATGGGACACTCTTTCACTGGTCCATGGTATATAATATTGCGTAGCCGTTGCAAATGAAAGAAAGTATGTGGTGTTGTAGCTCCACTTGCACCAGTATATGTTAATATTGTAGAGCAACACAATATTAAAGAGATATTGAAAAAATATATTTTTGATAGCATAAGCTATTATTAAATAAAATTAATTTTATATCCCGTAAAACGTTTTCAGTTTGCTTGTGTTCGTCATTAAATGAGACATTTGAATCACCTGATACTATTTAATCAGAACAGATAAATATATCTGAAGTGTCTGGGATTTTCGTATTTTCAGCTTTTAAATATTTTATCAATTTGCGTTTTTGATTACTACAACAAATATCACGTCAAATCAATTGCTGCTTTCTGTAGGACTAGATTAAATTGAAAAACAAACAAACTATTGGGAATACCCATGGGACCAACTTAGTTTGTTTTACCTTGGTATCCCAAACGATTCCGATGATATGATTTTTTTGTTGATCTCCTCGCACTGTCCTGATGTGTCCCGTGGAATAACAAACTAGCAAATAGGGAAGATTTGTTTCGTACCTTTTCGCTTTAAAATAATACTTTTTAGTGTAGACATTAATTTGATGCTATGACAAAAGAAAAAGACCCATTTTTATAATAATTTTTGTTGCGTTTTTCGTCGATTTCGACTAATAGATTTTTTTTACCTTTTACCGTCATTTTTGAAGCATTTTTCGTTGATTCCATCGATTTTAATATCATTTTACGTACAGTATACGTACGTATAGAAAAAAGTTGCGTAATGCTGCGCGGAAAAACGGCGGATTTTCGGCAGAAAAAATTCATTCCCGGGCCCTGATAATGTGAATGTGGATAAATCCAGTTGCTAAATTAAGAGAAAAAAATCCTCTAACACGTGTATAACCGAATCCCTGTTTGATGGGTCATTGACGCTGAAAAAACAATTGAAAGCAAAACGTCTGTCCGTCTGTCGTTCTGTCCGTCCGTCTGTGATCACTACCATAGACTAAAGAGGTAATTCTTTACTCTATGACACTACTATACTTAGGTTCTCTAACGTGGCGGCTGAGGGTATTATCTCCAAGATGGGATTCGGTACGAGTTTTTGAGTCATTCTTAGTCCTTCCGCTAGAGTCGCTTGATCTTCAGCATTACTTGATGCGGTCGCATCACATTTTGCGGCAGGACTGAAAATGACTCAAAAAGTCGTACCGAATTCCATCTTGGAGATACTAACCTCAGCCACCACGTTAGAAAAAAACAATTATAGCGACTAAACCGTTCGAACGATCTTTTCCAAATTGAAGAATCTATATAAATATTTTATTATTATTATTATTATTATTATTATTATTATTATTATTAAATGGGTGGGGACGCTAACCTAGATCTTAAACGTAAACTTATATTAATCTTACAAATTACTATTTACATTTTAGGCTACTTATTGACATTATTTACACACTTTTGTACTTATAATCTACTCTCACATACTGTGACCGCTCTACCTTTTCATTATACTCTAAAAGCCTTCAGGTTCAACAAGTAATCTTGTAGTATTACTTGATCTGTGACTTGTTATGGCAATGTCACACCAAAATTAGGAATGGTTTTATGTATCCTAATTGCCTTATAGGAGTGGGTTCGTCTTTTATCCTGCTTTTGTAATAAAAGAAACATAGGCAAGTTAATCTTTTAACTATGAACAGCGTTCTGAATATATTCTGTTTAAATATTGGAATACAATTCTACTCTAGCATTTACATATTGCTTTGAAAAATTCTATCACTTGCTCTACCTTTAGCAATTACGTGATTACCTAACAACTGCAGTTGCGTTTTAACACTTGCATAAACACTTTACATAAAATTATATTACCCTTCACTTAAAAATATCACAATAAAATAACTGTACACTTTCACATAGATTATTACTTTATAAATTTAGCCAGCAAAATTTAGAATATTGTTATGCAATGAAGTAGAATTTTAAAAAATCAATAATAACTCTTTTACTAATTATTGGTTTTGAACAATTTGAAAACTATTAAACAATAAATTGAATGCACACACTAAAAGAACAATATTATCAATAATAGAAAAAGTAATTAATAGGTCTTTTACAGGAATTAGTTATCTCGCTTCCTTTTACGACTGCAATATTATATAAGATAATGTCTAAATGATTTTAATGAATTTAACTCGACTATCTACGTCTCTAAGTGAGGTGAATCTATCTCCGTAGCATAATTCTCACTTCTTTAAACAGTTCTTTTTTTTTTTTTGAGAATTTATAGTGAATTTTCTGACTCACAAAACGTCTCGAAGAAATATTTCCACAGCTTGGAGCAGTGACGGCAACCCTTGCTTCGGTGAACCCATGCTCTGGTGAATTTCTACCACAGTCCTTTGAATTTTATATAATCTGACTGCAATATCTTCGCGTAATGAATTTCTTACGCGGTAAGCCAAGTTGAAAGACAAAACAGAAAAAAAGCTGGAAATAGAAAGAAACATTTTCTATAGCACATGCTTTCTACTTCAGTGTACGTTCTTGAACGTTGAAATATATTATTTCCTCGTAGATAGAAAAATAGTATATTGCTGTGTCATGCGTTCACGTGAATTTATCAGAATGTTCATGATTTAAAGTTCTAAATTCTCTCATACATGGTATCGTTATTTTAACATGAATTACCTTTTCCAAGCTTCTAATAGTCGAAATACGGCGAATTCTCCTCTCCGTCCAGCACGAACAATTGCGGTGTGATCAGATCGGCGAGCGGCAGCAAAGAGAGAACTTGTCCTAGGATGCTTTGCTCTAGGCCGATATTTTCAAGGGTGATTTTGATTGGTCCTCGATCTCTTGTACACGAGTGCGTTCAGCAACTTTGGTAAATTCTCGCAAAGGATTCCATTTACTGCTGGCGCGATCTCTTGCAATTCGTTAACACTATAATTGCTGCTTGTCGTGTCTTGACGTTCTCGGATGCTTCTTAAGAATCAATGTAACCGACATATGAGCGGTTACAATACTAACACTGAGGTTTTATAGTTTGCAGTTAAAACTGCGCTGGCTCTTGAGAGTCGCAGTTACAGTTACAAATTTTCCCCGCAGACACTCACCCGATGACTTCACACACACACACACACACACACACACACACTCACCCGATGACTTCCCGTCGGGGGGCACCCGCACGGTTGTTCCATCACCGGAACTATGGTGGCGTCTCTGTGGTCGGCGGTGCCTCGACAATCTGTAGTTTCACGGCTGCGGCGCGGGGGCGACCGGCCGTCGTATGCCAGGCCTGGCGGGGGCGCGGGCTCGGTACGCATATGGTAGGAAGTCCTTTCTAGCGATGTAACTAGTAGCACGCGGCGCCACCCGAAATTGCCTCGTTGATGATGCGTTCACGCAATTTCTGTAGGTTGTCTCCGCAGGAGAATTTCTTTAGGGCAGCGTCGATATCCTCGTACCACTCGCCAAGGGCCCCTACTATAGAACGATTTTCCTAAGGATGAGCCAAAGTGACAGCTAGTGCTGGCAACATAACTGAAGGTTCGTGGTCATTGTGCCCTCGAGCCCATTAGACTCCCTTCCTGCATTCGTTCGTTTGCAGTTGGTTAACTTGTTAATGGCTTCGACGATTCCTTTTGAGGAATGTGCGCTTTGAGGAATAATTGAAATGAGGAAGTGCAGTGTTATGTGTTCTTCAGTAAAAATTCTTTTTCTATTAACTTTACATTGAATGTACTTTTTGTGTGATAAATATCATGTTTATTTTAAAACCGAGATGCGTACTGGTGCACGTGTTTCCGTCTATTGTGCTGTTGTGTGGCGAGCTGTGATTGAGAGCTTTCTTTTTAACATTCGTGGCAGTTTTCTTTTATTGATTGTGAGAGCAGGTTAAGAGATTATTCCACATACGTAATTAATATTTCACACACTCGCGTACATGCATATACCTCAGCGAAACTCGAAGAGGGCATAGGGATGTTTTCACCGGAGTCATAACCTAACAATTTACGAAGAGGCGGCGTGGCTGAACAGCTGTCGCAGCGAAGGGATACTTCTCTGAATTACATGTGATGTTCACTTGTTACGCGAACTGTCACTTTGGCTCATCCTTAGAAAAATCCTTCTATACAAAGGGGCGGTGTTCAACCGCTCAATAGTGCTGACCAAGGAGTTCATACAGCCGATAGAAATACTTTTGTTATAATCCAACGATGACTATAATTCATGTTTCCATAAAAATGCAGTTAAAGCTCTTTTATTTTAAAGTTGCGATACATCGTTAAGGGGAAGTTACTACATGTAGGAACGAGATTTATCGACTTTTTTGTTACCAGGGCCTGGCAATAAAAGTGTTTCTTTTGAAAAAATCGCCGTTTTTTCGCAGTATTGCGCTCTATTCTGCATAGGGAGTTGCCAGAAAGTAAAAAGAAACGAAGATTGCAATTGCATTCGAATCATGAGATATAGAAGTGACTCTTGTTGCTAGGTGCTAAAAACACACATTGCACCATCAATAGCGTCTGATTGAATGAAACATCCCGTGTGCGGTATTTCTGAAAACAATCAAAGATGTAATATGCTTGAAGCCTGTGTTTTAATTCTGTGGCACTAATGCACAGTGGCCCACCATTTTTTCTGTTGATCGGAGTTAACAAGGTTTAACCTCCGAGTTAACAAGGTTAAGATAGTCGACCGCTCGATGGGATTTATTTACGATAGATTGTAGAAATATGTTACTATTTGTTATTAATAAATAGTGGCGCCCACGTGAATTTACAACGTACATAAAAATACTAATGATACAATAGCACCTCCAATAATTCAAGGGTTTCTTACAACCAAAATAGTCCAAATTCGAGATTTTTTAGGAGGCACAAAAAACTTCAAAGCGTTGACGTACATAGTAATGAATTTATGATTTTGCCTCGCCTATAGCTTTCAATGTGTTTGGCCCATACCGAAAGCAAATATCTCAGCAGATAGCACTAGTTGTAAGAAATAACTTGGTGAAATTTTTCAAAATATGGAATTTTGTTTGGTTCTCGTAAGAAATCTCTCAATTACATCTAACTGAAGGCATAAGAGTCATTGCCGGAAGAGCAGTATTTACATTTTTATGTGGGAGAGGGGAAAATTGAACATTATGGCAATAGGGAAATTACTCGTATTTTACCGACAACTCTTCGAAAAGTTGTTGAAGAACAATACGTATTAATTAGAGATATGGATCCGAGCTTTTTTTAACTCAAAAAAGTATTCTTAGTTGCGTAAGAGATCGATTTTAGCACCGCAAAATGATCAAATAAAATTAAATTAATGCAAATATCCTTCAAAAATTCCCGTAGACATAACTTGTATACGTCACATTAAGTAATGGTATAACATATTCTTACAATGTGTAAACAAGCTGCGCAAAATAATGCGTTTGAGAGTCATTGATTAGAAAGAAATATATTAGGTGAAGATGTTATTCTTACCGGCTGTGAAAATGAGAAAAGGTTTTCATTCAAAGTATTCCAATAATACCCATAAACTACCCGTTTCAGATCAAGAGTGTTAAATTGCAGGAAACCTCTCAATTACGTGAATTGTTTTTCAATGACAATAAATGAAAGCACAAAGGCAGACATTTTTAAAGTAGACGTAGATGTATGTAAAAGTAGTTTTTTTTTCTATTGGGGGTGCCAGTTAGTGATGCTATCGATAACAAAACATGATGTGACCAGTTATTGAGGTTACCAATTAATCGATGTTCAAAACTAAACATCGTGTTAATAAAACATTGATAAAAAATCATCGATTTGTTTTAACTTGGATCAATGTTTTAAAACCGGTTTAATAATCTCTCAAATAAAATTCGTGAGCATAAAGGGACAATTTATAGTGACCATGTTTATTGATATTGAGACGAGCTCGAATATACGCCCTGGTAACGGACCAGACCATATATAAAAATTCCCAAAATACCGTCTTCAGCAGTTCGCTAATTTGAACGGGGCGCGAGAACCACGTCACTGTCTGACGTCGGCCGCGGCCGCGTCGAGCGAAACGCTTGTCCACGAATAAGAAATTCGAAAGATAAGCTTGGGAACGAGATCTTGTGATTGGCCGGTATCCGAAAAACGAGGAAGCCAACGGCAAGAAATTTTTTCCGTTGAAAGTTGAAGGACTCTCAGAAAAATCTCGGAGGAGGACGGATCGCTAGTCGCTAGCAGTGAACTTCACGCGAGATTGTTTCAGCCGAATACGGGAAGAGAACGAACATTGTACTCGTTTTTTGTTGATAACTCACAACGGAAAAGAAACATGTGTCAGTGAGAGCGAATTATGTGAATTCAGTGAGGGCTGAATCGGACTCTTTTCCGGCGTACGCCGAACAATTTCTTGCATCGCCGCTACGTCACATCACCGAAGCAAGGAGCCAAGGCGATAACCATTCCTGAAAACACCGCCAGAGAAGCATTTGTGTTGGGAAGGAAGACGGGCGCAGAGGCGAGGCCGAGGCACTTCCCGGCCGAGAAAATTGGTTCGGAGACGCAGCGGAAGGAGGGGCGGAGGATCGTGGAGGCCAGGCTACCCCGACGCGTCGCCAGCACGAGCCGTCGCGGCAAGCGCAGCGAGGCCCCGGAGGTCGCGTAGAGCGCGATCGCCACGACCCCAAACGCCGAGGCGCCAAGGCGCCGCTCGCAGCACTCGACTAGGCCAGTTCAGTAAAACCCCATTGGAGAAGCGTGAGTACCCGTGCGACAGACGGTTGCAGAAACGACAGAAATGTAATTGAACGATGCTAAACCACACTGTTTGTTTCTTAAAGGCTTTCAAGTATTAGGTATCTCAAGCCAGCTTTGTGAACGTTGATGTGTGGAACTCCTGAATGAAAGCCGTGTTAAGAAAAGAAATGATTAATTCACTTTAAACAAGTCACCTAATTAATTAAGTGTTAAAAGAAAGGGGTGTTGGAAATAGTTTGATTAATTTTGCTCTGTGTCGAGTTTTGTTTAAGAAGTAGTGATTGAAGTGTGTTATGGATTAATAACCATTTGTCAGGAATGAAAGCAATTCAAAGTAGGAAGGTTCAACTTTTTATTCTTTGGGTCCTTAAGACCAAGGCATGCCTGCACCAAATGGTGTATAAAGTACAATTCATTAAATGAATCGTTGGAAATACCTAATTATTGTGAAGAGAGGTAGCAATAATTGCTCCGAATATTCATTTCCAAGCACGAAGGTCGCGTTCTGTACGTGATTGTTTGTCAAGGGCTATTTTTGTTGAATTTATGTGTTTTTTTTTTTTTGTTTTTGTCATTCCTTGAGTATCGAATATACAGCCTTGTTTGCCAGAGCCACGAGTGTTTTGCTTTGAGTATAAACCTGCCCGTATTCCCCACCCAGGTGCATTTCCAGACATAAGCCTCATCCAGGCAACCGATTCGAAACAACTCGAGAGGTCTGACGTCGGGACGGCAGTGGACTGTCGAACGACGCCGGTAACGCCCACGCGATCTCACACATCCTTAGGGCTAACGACTCCTTTTCGCAACAGAGTTGTATTATGCGCGGCGCGTCGGAGGGAAGGCCACGACGTGTGTTCCGTCGCAATATGTAATGAAGGTTAAACTGAAAACAAACTAAAAATAACAAGAATAATTAAAAATACTCAGCCTGGAAGCCTGAGCGCCTTTAGTACTCCTAAGAGGTCAGAGCTACCCGAGTTCGTCGAAGAAAGGTACGGGAAGAAGAGGGGAAGCCTTCCGCCCACGGCGTGCGCTGCCTCATCATGTGCGAAATACAAGGAAAGACGTACGAAATACCAGGGCACCGGGGTCATCCTGCGTGAGAGACAGTCCGCCCGATGAAGACGTGCCATTAGTGCACTCTATGGGACAGAATGTAAACTACTGTGCCAGTTCGATTTTGGCTCCGTTTCATCAATAAGACACGCTTACAAACCAAATCAGAGTTCTTAATACAGCGTTAAATGGGCAGAGACGGAGCCAATCCTTTGGTGGCTCAGCGGTTTAGAAATAGACCAGCAGATAGCACTCCGCTCTGGACTAGGCACGGTTTTGGATGAAGATTCGAACCAACGCAAGTCAAGAGTACATCATGGCCAGGAGTGCACATTGCTTTAGTGATCACGGCCAAAGCGACATCTGGCATTCAGGAATGAAAAAAACTTGCTTCTATCTTTCGTTTAGGATATTTTCATGTACTCAAGAAATAAAATTCGCAAATTATTAAACACAATATGACGCAACAACGTAAAAGGTCTGATATCCGCAATTGAGTACCATGGCAGTTAATGCGTGAAGGAATATATTTACGTCTGTAATATTCTTTACCTAATTGTAATGGTTTTCTGACCTTAATAAACACAGACACTAATATGTTTTTTTAACAATTTGTTTCTTTTTTTGACACTACGACCCTAGTTCGGGTCTTTTTCAAAATATAAGAACCAGGTTTGTTGAAAACATTTAATAACCAATCAACATTTTAATAAAAGGAATTCTCAATGATATAAAAAATACTGGTGAAGTGTGTACAGTCCCGAACATCACCTCGCCAACTCCTTGGCCTTTGTAGAGAGTATTAATAGAGCATCGAAGGGCTCGCTCAAATGAATTTATGTAAAGAAAAATATTTTGAAAAAACAATATTTTATTCATGTATTTGAGGTGAACATTTTCTTTTCCTTCCTTTTCGTTGGTGGTGCCATGGCACACGCACTACCCAAAAGCCGCCACTAATTCAGATGTACGTAGCATGTTTTCGAGTGACTCCAGGAAAGTATTACTCTTTGCTCCTGAAAGTAGAATCAAACACAAAGTTTGTAAAGGACTGTAGATTTCGTTGTAATAGTAATATCACAAAAATTCAAGCAATTAAATATTTTCATATTTTATTTATACTTTTAACCTATCTGAATACATTGAAACTCCACGCAAACGCGTTGCGGGCATAATTAATATTATCTATATTAGTAACTTCTAATAAGCTTTTCCGTGGTTTCTCCGATCAACACCAGGCGAATGCCGGAGCAGTACCCTAACAAACGGGCCACGGGCCGCGCGCGATCTGTCCTTCCTTCCTTGTCCTATCCTCTCCCCTTACACACACACACACACACACACACACACACACACTAACATGCACTACACTACCACATATTCCGGGAGACCGGTCGGAACTTAGAGCTTGTCCGGCTGGGCGGTGCCCGCTGGTGGAGAGTCCTGGATAGGGGAAACCCCACGAAAATTACATGAGCGCAGAAATTGAATGAAACCTAGGGAATTTACGGCTTTGTTTAACTAGCCGACGGTAGGTCGGTGCCGGATCTCGCCATCCAGCGAGGGGAAAATCACCGCCATCTCCCGAAAAAAACATGCGCTACACTAACGGGACGAATGACCGAAGCAGTTGACGCGCCCGGAAACACGAAAAAATCAATCAATCAATTCTAATGAGCGCAGAAATTGAATGAAACCTAGGGAATTTACGGCTTTGTTTAATATACACGAACTCAGGAAACATCCAAATAATGTAATCACAAATCAAATGCACGCACAAATTCAGGCAGCCACATATTATTGATCCAACAATCCAACCGAAGAGGGCGGGGCTGGGGCAACTCAGGTAAGTCTTAATTGGGGCTCCGAATTTAATAATGAAATGTAAAATTTATTTATCTCTCATCCAAATTTAACTCTATAAGTTATTTTTGATGCTTGGAGAAATGAGTTCTGTTAATGAATTGGGGAAGGAGGAAATTTTTTGTTTGAAATGAGGGGCCTCCTGAATCAACTACCCCAGGTTCCTGGATTTCTCTGGGCGCTCCTGGGTTTCCAGCTCTCCACGAGTCTAGGTTCTGTTTCTCAACGTCATCGTATTTGATGGCAGTGTTTTGATCCTGCAAAAAAGCTCTGCACAGTTGGATGAGTGGCGCGCGCGGTGAACACAAAAAGGGAAGTGGGTGGGTCGGGGAAACTCTCGCTACCCCGTACATGCTGTTGTTCGGAGAAATTGAATGGGAAGGGAAAGAAGTAAGAGGGGAATGGCAGATAGAGGATTGAGGGAAGTTATTTTGTTGATGGATGTCTTATTTCCAGTTTCGGGGATGAGCGAGGTTTTTGCGCTGGGCGGAGGGAATTCTAGGATGTCAAATAGGTGGTGAAATATTTTGGTGTGGACAGGATTCGTATAGACGTATTGGTTTTGAGTGGTTTGGATGTAGGGAGAAATGTGGATTTTGGAGGTCTTTGTAAATTTTGCGTCTTGCTGCTTGGTATGTCTTTGTCAATGGGGGCTTATTTGGTATTTTTCTGAGTCTGTTGTAGTTTGTCATTGGTGAGGGTCTGAATGTTATTCTTAAAAATCTGTTTTCTGTCTTAATTATTAGTTTTTGGTAATTAAAGTTGGCCGTCATTCCAAGGTTTAGGTTTGAGGTCTTGTTATTATAGGTTTTGTTGGGTTTTTTGTCAGTACTTTAGTCGATAGTTTGGTTTTGTGTGTTTGTCCTGTTTGTCTTAGTCAACGTCAAGGTGTCGGGTGAGTTTTGAACGTCGTTCCTCTAGTGAAAAATAATGCAAAAATAATACGTTTGATGGTGTTCAATCAGAGGATGTTTCCTTTTGTCCAGTAAGTGTTGTGGTCAAAGTCTTGCTGTAGTATTTATATAGAGTGTGGTAGTCGATGTTTGGTCACAGACAGTGCAGTGTTGTCTACGAATATAGTGTGACGTACTGGAAATAAATAACACAGACGACTGTTTCTAACAGAAATATATAACTATATTTACACAATAATTTACATAATAAATCCAATCCCCAATTTCCAATCCCTTAGCCGCGAACCCCCGCGACCGTCCCTAGGCCCTGCCCAGTACCACTGCTTTAAAGCACGCTAGCAGCACGTGGTGCGAAGCTGTCGGACACAGAGTCCCATAACTAGCGTTACAACATGGCCTGATGCCAAACCGGGCTTCGCCTCGGAGACCGCGTGCTAGGATAGCACTGGAGATATCACTCGGCCTTTCGACCCTCTATATATCCCGCGTGGGCGCAGTTGATGCAGCCTTAACTACCCGGAGGCTTGCCCCCTCCCCTCCACGCTCCCATGCCGGCGGGCATCAGGAAGGCTCGACGGCCAGCCTCCTCTAGGAGTCTTGCGACTCGCACTAACCTTTCTCTATAGTTATTTTTGGAGAGTTTCCTGCCCCATCCCCCTGGCCTATTCAGCGCGTCTTCAGCTCGGCGCGCGTCAGCGTGCACAGCGCATGCCAACCGCCCCCAATCCCGTATCCGGCTTAAACATGGGGGAGGACGGTTTTCCCGGCACAGGAAAGGAAACGATGCGCGACGCCACAATAGTCGTTTGTCTTCTCTGAGATGGATAAGTCGTCAGTGTTTATGGAAAAAGGACAAGGGAGGCTCCCTGTGGGATGCCTTTTAGAATAGGTTTGGTGGAGGAGGTGGAGTTTAGGAGGTTGACTTGAATGGTTCTATTGGTGAAGTAGTTCATAAGGAGTGGAAGGAAGAAATGAGGGATATGAGGGATATTTTTTATAGGAGAGTGTTGTGGTTTACAATGACAAAAGCAGTGGTGAAATCGAGAAAAGTGGTTGGTACTGGTTGTTTTTCTTTCTCCTGTCGCAATGTCGCCAGTAATGAATGTCATATATAGTCCAGTAGATCTGTCTGCTCGAAAGTCAAATTTTGTGGGTTGGAGACGTCTATTTTTGGGGATAGTTTGCGGAGGGTTATTCTTTTAAGTATTTTTTCTAGAATGGGGAAAAGCTAATAGGCTTATAGTTGTCTGGATTATGGAGGAGTTTGTTGGGTTTAGGGATCATTTTAATTTTAGCTCTTTTCCAGAAGGTAGGGAGTAATGAAATTTTGATACATGTGTTGTTTAGTTTCGTTATGAAGTCTGCCTCATTTTGGTCAGTGTTTTAGATCTATGGCTTCGACTCGTCAGGTTCAGTTACTTTGCCTTCGTCGAGGTTCTGAAGTTCGTCGGATAAGTCTTTGTCAGTTATGGTCCATGGTTGCTGTAGATTTTGAGAGAGAGGTTTGGGGTTTTTAATAATACAGGATGATGGATGCTGGAAAATATCGGATTCTGGGGGTTTTAGTGACAGGTGTTGTGAATCGAGATTGTAATTGGTCGGCGAAGTGTTCTGCCATTGTCTGCGGGTTGTAGGTTCGGGTTCCGTTGGGTCTCATCAGTGATGAGATATTGTAGGTGGGGGTTTCAGGCCCTTGATAAGTGTCCAAATCTTGCTGGGGTGCTAGGTTAGTTCAGTTATTGTGTGTGTCCATTTCTGTTTTTTGGTCTTGAAGTGACCCATGTAGTGTTCGTTTGTACAAATATGTCATTTTGTCGTCATGTGAATGTCCTAACTATTCTTTTGGGTCTTTCATTTGTCAGAGTAGTAATGTATGTTTATCGGGAGTTGAGATTGGGTGTCTTGAAGGTAGGAGGTTTTTTTCTGAGGGAGCGGCTTCTTCGGAGGGATGTGTGGTTAATGATCTGCTCTATGGTCTAATGATCAGGTCTGTGTCTGGAGATTCTGGAGTACGTTGGGTGGTTTGACTTGTTTTGGATAAAAGGTGTTTGATTTTGTTCCAGTTTGTGGAGATGATTGCGTTTGGAATATTGATTTCGTACAACGTGATGTCAGTGGTAAATGCGATAGGGAGGTGATCTGAGGTGAGCTCTGGTTTTGGGGTGAGGAGTACTTTTTGTTATGTTGGAGGAACGGATGGAGGAATGGATGAAGTCAAAGATGTCGCGGGGAAGCATCGGATGAGGCGGATGGGCTCAGTAGGTGCTGATAGGATTAGGTTAGGGTTTGTGTCAAAGAATGTTTGGAGTCTTTGTCCGTTGGTATTGGTGTGTCTGCAACCCCAGAAAGTACATTTTGTATTGAAGTATCCTGGGAGTAGGCAGTTGTCTTTTGTAAGTCGAGGTCGTTGTTTTGTAAAAGAAGGTGAGGGGATTAGTATATTGAAATTGTCAGAGGTCCATGGGGTGTGGCTAGTTGAATTTGGGAATTTTCGATGCGGGTTGTAGGAGCGAGAGGGAGCTGGTTGTGAGTAATAACTTTTTAATACAAACTGCAGTTCCACCGCCTTGTATTGAATTGCCTGTCCGGTAGGTGATGTAGTTAGGGATGCGGAAGAAAAGTGAAGGTTAAAGTGAGTTTCCTGAAATAGTAGTATCTCGACGGAGTATTCACTCAAGTATTGTACATTTAAGTGGTAATTTGTTTCAGGGAAGGTTCTATTGCAGATTAACGTATTATTAATTGCCACATCACAAAATGGCTGACTTGATGTTTCATTTGCCTTCTACGTTTTCCACCTACCTCACCCCCTAACCTACATCCTTACGAATTGCATCAGTTGATAGAAGTATCGTCAACAAGAAATCCAAACTACGTGCTGACACTACCTTCATCTATCTGTTAATCATCCAAGCTCTCAGGGAGAAGTGGGGGCATCAGATTCTTAACTATGCAAATGGATTCAAAGGAGAAACAAATAATCCATTTTCCATGTTTCAGGCGGAGAGCGAAAGACTGTGCGAAGTTCGGCGTCGCCTTACACAGTGACGCAGCCCTCGCACGTCTCGAAGACTGTGGCAATTCCGGCCATTGAACTACGCAGAAGAAGGAAACTTCGTCCCTGTCTTACCAAACTTCGGCAACACAAAATTAATAACGCTATATGGAAAATTTTCTCTCTTTCTTTCTCATGCAAATCGTCTTTGTTAATGGCAAGGATCAGACCATTAGGCCAGCTCTTCCTCATACTCTCTTCTTTCTCATTTTTAACTTTTCATCTCACTTAACCCATATTTTCTTGCAGAAGACGTCAATAACATACTACAAGGAAACGATACTGCTTGCTCCGCGCACGTCAACGACGACGCACGAACCTCCGCACCTGACGTAACTTGCAGGGTCAGACAGCACGGTGGTTCTGCTCCACTCGGGCAGCTCTTGAACTGGAAAGGTACCTTAGGACATGACAGCGGCAGGATTTTCGACACTAACTTTTCAGCTGGGTCGAATTCAGTCGCTGCCTGGAGGAGAATTCTAGCGGCCGGCTGCTCTGATCGGTAGTTCCGTGAGTTTCTCCGATCAACAGAAGCGGCGTCACAAACGGACCACGGACCGGCGCGATCTTCCTTCCTTCCTTGTCCTATCCTCTCCTTACACACCACTTACACTAACATGCACACACTCACATATTCCGGGAAATCGGTCGGGAATTTGAGCTTGTCCCGGCTGGGGTGCCCGCTGGTGGGAGAGTCCTGGTTAGAGGGTAAACCCACTAGCCGACGGTAGGTCGGTGCCGGAGCTCGCCATCCAGCGGGGGAAAAGCACCGCCATCTCCCGAGAAAAACATGCACTACACTAACGGGACTAATGACCGAAGCAGTTGACGCGCGCGGAAACACGAAAAAATCAATCAATCAATCAAAAAGGACGGTTCTGGGCCAATTGACCCACCTTCTATTTCTTCTCAATTTATAGATTTAATTTGTTTTATTTCCTTTTACAATAAGACGGGGTATTACATAATATTTTACAACTAGATTGTCATCATTGAAAAAGTATTAGGTTTTATTTTATTACTTGCAAATACTACATATTCTGTGAACATGAAAGTATGAAAAAATGAACTAAGCAGATTCACAGCTTACACATATCATTGATACACTTTTACATGTTCCACAGACATATTCACATTTTTTGCAGATACCTTGTGTTTTGTTGCCATTGCCAAGTCTAATCTGAGAACGAACACGTTTCAAATTTGAAGTTGGACACAGCTCTTTCCTTCCACTATTCAGCGTACGAAATAAGCTTCTGTTTATTCTTTGCAATTCTTCGGAGGGGCTCAGTTATGTAAAAAACTGCCTGTAGTAATATTTCGTCCTTTATTCAGAAGTTGATCAGCATAAAGCAATAGAACATGCTCACCTAATGATGGATTTTCTCAGTATGGAAACAAATTCACAACATACATCTGTGAGAAGCCAATATTTAATTCCTTATTTATCTAGTTTATTACTCATATACTGTGTAAACGAACACCTACACTTGGAAGGGAAAAGCTGAAAAGTTGAAATTTTTTGTGAATTTCTTCCACATTTCAGATGCGAGACAGGACTTATGTTTCCTTTGGACTCTTGTTTCTCTTATATCAAAGCGCATATATTTCATTATGTCTACGAATCTGCCCTATGACATTATTCTTGAAAAAAGGCGCAGCAATCTACAGTGGCTCAATTGACCCACTTCCGTCCTCACAGGTAAATTTCAAACATTGCACAGTGGGCAAGAGGGCCTCATTTCTGGCATTAATTCGAGTAACACCTATAACCCATAGTATTGCATATCACTGTAAAGAGAAATTCATGTTGAAAGAAATGGTGTAACTTCCAATTCGATACCTCTTCATCTGACAAAAATAGTCGATTTTCTAGGAATACGCATTGTAAATAAAACAACAAATAACGTTACATTACGTTTTATTGAAGGGGAGCAAAAATAAAAGGTTTTACTAATTACATAAATTAAAGTCAAATATAAATATAGTGAAATTATATTAAATCATTAAAAATCATCATCATCGCTATCAATAGTATGAACTGTGTCATCGCAATCATCATTCGCGCGGGCCTCATAATTTTCAGAATGAACAATGTGTTCGGTGGATGAACCAATAGTTTCTGAGCTTCTTTTGGGAGGCTTTGCACATTTTCGTAGGTAATTTTCTCTTGTTGGTGATAAGTGGATCTGATCTTAAGAGCAGTAAATTTAAAACATCACTATTAGTTTTTCACGGGAACATTTTCGGAGAAGTGCTCTCTGTTTTCTTAAAATCTTTGTTGAGTGCTTCTTGAGCTTCCTCTGTTAATTGTCCAATTGGAGGCAAAGCTGACGAGACAGTATCAGGTCCATGAATAAAATACTTGTGCAGTGTAGGTGACATGTTGTACCATGGATATTTTTAACAAAATACCGAGCCGTGTTCTGAGCAAAAGCCCGAAACTTTTCAACATGAATTTCACTGCCACTTGATACGACAATCATAATTATTGCATCATTTTAATTAAATTTACATCAATGCGTGTAATTCCAGTTTTGGCTGATCCACAATCAAACCACTGCGTTCTCGAATCTCTCTGAATACGAGCTTTATTTTCAGCCACATTGTTTTTAGCATTCCTGCGCTTGCCACGTCTTAATAGGTAACTTATAAGCCAAATGCAATAGGCACTCAAACATGCGTATCAACCTATGTAGTATTGACAAACCGTGAACACACTTTGTTCTTGCCTTCAGTTTTTCAGTCAAGAAATCAAATTTTTGTCTTTTTCTCTCATTAGAGCTCCGCATAATATCCAAAAGTTCTTTTCTCTTAAGATGAACAGTATTCGAACTCTTGCTTGCCAAAAAAAAAAATTACTCACATAGTACACAATTTATTTCCGGTATTTTACGTGTAGACACGTCCGTAAAAAATCATTCCGGTGAAGAAAGTAGCAAAAAGTAGCAAGAAAAACAGCTGTATAATATATTTGTAACATTACTGAATAGCGAGAAACAAAGATCAAGGCTTGATCACCTTTGATACATAATTAAAAGTTGTGTGTTTCACAAAATAAGACGTAAGTTTTAAATGTTAAAAGCTATTTCTTTGTAGTTTTATTTCTATTTATATTAAGTCCTAGATTTTGTGTTTGTCACATGCTAAATAACATTAAATACCTGAACTTGAAGCTTCCATTGCAAAAAGTTGGTTTCTTCACACACACTGACTGAAAAACACCACGAACCTAGAGATAAATTCTCACTAATGAAAAGCACGTCCGACCGTCACTACAACACTGCATGAACTGAAAGCTCTACGGTGGAGACGGACAGCCCAAGCGGTGTGACATGCTAGGACATATTCGTCCAGGTTCTCCTTTGCACGAAACCATAAGAAATTTTCACCCTAAATAATTTTGTTTTTTTAATTTCTGCCAGGTTTTGCTGTCATTTGCCCCATAGTGCATTGCAGAGAAATATTAAAAGTACATCTTTTAATACCTTACCAGATAATTGAGAGAAGCATAAAAAGCCAAGGAATTTCAGCCCCAAAAATTAAAAGGTTCCTAAAGGAGAGATTCGAAAATTCAGAAATGGGGCAATTGACCCACCCACGTTTTGTAAATTATTTCATATCTGCCTTTCATTTTTATGTATATTACGAAAGCTTCGCAGCGGCGTGAACCTTTTTCGAATTGGGGGTGGGGGGTGGCGTCACGTGGCGATACACGGCGGGTGGGCGTTCCCTCTGGTCAATCACCTGCTGCTGCCTCCACAGGCGGGCGCCTGCGGTGCCCGCACGCCCCGATGTTCAACTTTCCGTCGTTGCTCGACGATGCCCCCCAAGCGCCATTCCCATGCCGACACTCTCGCCAAGGTTCACGCTGCCCTGAATATAATTGATTCTACACTCGGATTGCTCTAACGTGGCGTCTCAAGGTCACGCGCGTGGAAGAGGACGAGGAAGAGGGAAGGCACACTCCAATAGGGAGCCGTAAAAATGGGAGCTGTAGTGATGTTGCAGCTCCGTTTGGAGTACGCCTGTCCTCTCTATCTTTCGAGCGTGACCTTGAGACGCCACGTTAAGAAAACCCAAGTATAATCTGTAAATTCAGCCTGTCTCTCCTGCTAACTAGTTGGTGTAGGATTTCCCTCTCTCTTAATAACGCGAGAAACTATACTCCGATTTATTTAACGTGGCGCCTCAAAGTCACGAGCTGGGCGAAGAGGGGTACACTGACATCACTTGGGAGCTTCGTTACGATTTAAATTTTTGGATTGGAGCTACCGATTGATGACAATGTCCCCCTTACCTTACAGCTCGTGACCTTGAGGCGCCATGTTAAATAAATCCAAGTATTGTACAATACCAGATGGTTCAAATTGGTTCCATAATAATAAATTAATAGTAAACAAAGGCGAAATTGTTTCAATGCAATTGTCCAATTCAAATAAATAATTTTAATAAATAATTCAAATAAATAATTTTAATAAAATATTCAGATAAATAATTTTAATAAACAATTCAAATGAATAATTTTAATAAATAATTTTACTCTCCACTGAAGGTAAATGATGTGCCATTGACTGATATTAATGTAACAAAATTTTGGGGTGTCTCAATTCAGTCAAACCTGGAATGTCGATTTCACAAAAAAAAAAAAAAACTCATTACACCACACACAATTTTTTCTTAAAGTATAACGGCAATGTTACCCATTATTGGCCACGGTATGAAATTTCATACCACCCAGAAAATAATGAAAATGCGAAAATATTTCAAATTTTAAAACTTTTACATGAAAGACTATCAAAAGGAAACAATATATTTGATTTTTAAAATTGCAAATTTTTAATTGCGGCCACCTTTGGGTTAATCAATCAGCATTCAGATTGCTCGTTGTGATGTGACCTGTGTCCAGTCACGGAGACTACAAACGCACGACGTACATCAGCCAGTGTACTTAAAAATATACCTCCAGCCATCCTAAGAGAAGGCAATAAAAAGCGCGAAGGAGCTTTGACTCGAGTTGTATGGGTAACCAATCACAAACGTACAGAAATCCTCCCTTCAGAATAGCCGTTAAAATAAATCATTCGTCTTTACGCCATGATAGAACGTTCAAGATGGCGATCAAAAAGCCCGTGCGAATAGCCTATTAGATCCACATGGCGTATTCATCACGCGCCGCATGCTCTGCGTGGCGAGGTTCTTTCTGCGTGGGAGTAGCGCCGCAGCAGCGAGAAACGTCATCGGGTTGCCAACCGTCCTCTATTTGGGAAGACAGTCTTCCATGAAAAGAAGAAGATTGAACAATTTTAAGAACTTTAATTCTCCAGAGAAAACTGTATATAAAAACGTCAATCGCCCAAAGAGGCATTTGTTTTAGTTTTTAGTTTTAATATTAAGTAGTGTTTTTAAGAAAACTCCCTCCCCAAGCTCCAAAAGCAGTAATGCTGGAGCAAAATATTGTAAACCCAGTACATGAATAAACTCCCGCCTCATCAGGGCTACTGGTGGGGGGAAAATCAAAAAAACAGTCTTCCATTGACGTTAATTGTGATCTCGTCCTCCTTTGTATTTTAAATGTCCTTCTTTTAGTAAAGGTTTAACAATTGTTGTCATGTATTTTATCACGTGACTAACTTCTGCTACGTTGTATCGTTTATTGTTTAATTTAGAATAAAAAACATGAATATCCTTTTTCTGACACTGAACACTCATGCATGATAGTGTCTCTGTTTAGCGATTAAAATAAAAAAGAGAGGCTCAGACCATCTTCATCTGCATTTTGTGAACGGATCTTTCAACTTTAATCGTAAATGGAGAGAAGAAAGAAATAGACTTGATGTTAGTCTAAATTAAATATTTATAAAAAGAAATGTATTGATGCAAGTGTGGTTTATTGTTTGTTGAGTGTCCTCCCTTTTACATGAACATTGTTGGCAACCCTAGCGCATCGGAAAAACCTCTACAACTTTCCTGGACTGCCACAGGTAGCGACGATACACCACAGCCGAGAAGATAAGGCATCAGGTGCGATTGTTGCCGGTTTCCTATGCGCAGGGTGGAAAAAGAGAACCTGTTATTGTAGAAAATTCTCCACGCTTTCTGTGCGCTCTCTCAGCAGCGAAACTTTATCGCGAACTATACAGACAGTTCTACCAACTATGAACCCGAATGTTCATTCCCGCCTGAGATATGGCATAATATTCTGGGGAAATACATCTTATAGCTCCCAGACTTTTAGATTACAAAAACGAATTGTACGAATAATAACCAAATCCCACCCACGTGATTCATGTGCTCTCTTCATTAATCTAGGAATTCTACCATTACCGTGTCTTCTATTTACGAATCAGTGGTTTTTGTCAAAATGACTTGCTCAAGAGCGGAATATATTTTCAGAAAATGCCAGTCTATTACTATAACACTGACGTAAAATCATATTCATCAGGTGACAGTATCAACAGCTCATTACAAAAATTCATACATCAATACATGTACATTATTTTACAACACTTTGCCAGATGACATTAAACGATTAAATTCAATAGAAAAGTTTAAATCCCAAGTGAAATCGTTTCTGCTGCATAACTGTTTCTATACAATTAGAGACTATACTGAGCATCACAAGAAAAGTAACATTCATTTTAACAATGATTCATAATGCTTTATTTACCATTTGAACTGTGTAAATGAGTATAAACAACCTGTAACAACTATTGTACTACAGCTTCCGGGTCAATGACCCCATCTCGATCAGGTTTTTCGTCCAGTTTCCCTGATCCATTGAGCAAATGCTGAGAAGGCCCTTGTTTTGCTTCTGGACATAAATGTAACTTCATTTTCTGTGCACGTCTTCTAGAATTCAGTGGGAAATACAATTATTCAAATTATCGTTTCCATGTTGTCGCGGCAGGAAGTAATAAGAGCCAAAATTTATTGCTTATTTATCCTTGAAAATAGATTTTATTACATGGGAGTTTTTTGTTTTTTTCTCCCTTTCAAAATTTATTGTTTATTTATTTTTGAAAATAGATTTTACTACATGGGAGTTTTTTGTTTTTTTCTCCCTTTCAAAATTCAAAATTCAAAATTTATTGCTAATTTGTTTTTGAAAATAGATTTTACTACATGGGAGTTTTTTGTTTTTTTTCTCCCTTTCAAAATTCAAAATTCAAAATTTATTGCTTATTTATTTTTGAAAATAGATTTTACTACATGGGAGTTTTTGTTTTTTTTCTCCCTTTCAAAATTCAAAATTTAAGTAGTATATGACTTAGTGTAGGGATCACAGAATTTTGAAAATGTGCACACAATTCACTTTTCCCCATAGCATGTCATACGCAGTTTTTAACTGTTTTTTTGACGTAAAGTAAATAAATAAATAAATAAATAAATAAATAAACCCACCCCATAACTTCTGAAAGGACCCCGATGTCGAAATGCAGTTTTCGCTAAACAATGTGGAATCATGGGGCAAGTACTGTGCTGTAGAGATATTGTTCGAAATATTGTTAGTTTTCGAGAAATTTAATCATCGTTAATTTTGTAGACGTAACCATGTATTTATCTATCAATATATAGATCATAAATAGACGAATGCAATGATGTAACATATATTAATGTTTTGATAGTGTTTTGACTATAAAATTATACTTTCTGACATTTGATTTTAAATTAAATGTACGAGATTTCCTGCAGCAACTCTTGCAACTGTCGCCTTTAGGAAAGGTTACCTTCGCGGCGCCGACACGACAGGGAGAGGGGTGTGGCCGGGAGGAGATCTTCCCCAAAAGCGACAGGTCCTACCGGAAAAATTGCACGTTTAATTTAAAATCTCATGTCCGAATAATATCTCTACACTTATCACTTGCCTCATGATTCTGCATTGTTTAGCGAAAACTGCATTTCGATATCGGGAACCGTTTAGAAGTTATGGGGTGGCCGGGATTCCTGTATAATAGGATGAGCTGATGTTTAAAAGTACCAATTGAAAAGGAGAGTTCGTCACCGCTCCTGAGCAAAACCGTAGAAAGGGGAAAAGGACCGTCAACGACGAGCCGCTGCGAGCCCTTGGTCTGTTAAGCAGGGGAGACGTATCGTTTGGCAAGGCCGCAGAGAATCGGGAAATAGAACACATTGCATTAACTGTTATTGAAGTCTCGCCACGTAAAATAAGACATTCATTCATTGAATTAACTCGGGGTAAAAGTAATTGGTTGGTACCGTCAAACTAATACATTTCTCCTTCAAGCTTTTACCAGAATTGAACATTAAGGTATTGTAAATTTTTTTTTTAATTTTAAATTTTTTTAAACATTTTATTTATTTTACGTCAAAAAACCTGTGTATGACGTGCATGGGGAAAAGTGAATTGTGTGCACATTTTCAAAATTCTGTAATCCCTACACTAAGTCATATACTACTTAAATTTTGAAAAAAAAGAAAAGAAAAAATGTAATAAAACCTCCCATGTAATAAAACCTATTTTCAAGGGTAAAAAGGCAATAAATTTTGGCTCTTATCCATGTTGTCCAGAAACTATCCAAGTTGTACAGAAACTCTCATATATAACACTGGTCAACACACATTTTCTTGCCAAACAAGTTAAAGCCATTTTAGGGTATATTTGATGTATACCCTAAGCGTTTACAGCATAAAAATAACAATCATCATGATGTTGGTTAGTTGGTCAGTAATTCTGGGCGCGTCAAGAGCTTAGGTCATTAGTTCCGTTAGTGTAATGCATGCTTTTTTCTCGGGAGATGGCGGTGATCTTCCCCCGCTGGATGGCGAGATCCGGCGCTGACCTACCGTCGGCTAGCGGGGTTTCCCCCTGACCAGGACTCTCCCACCAGCGCAGCACCGCCCCAGCCGGGATAAGCACTAAGCTCCCGACAGGTCTCTTGGAATGTGTGGTAGTGTAGTGCGTGTTAGTATAAGTGTATGTGTGTGTATGTAAGGGATGATGATAGGACAAGGAAGAGGAAGGAAAGATCGCGTGCAGTCCGTGGCTCGTTTGTTAGGGTACTGCTCCGGCATTCGTCTGGTGTTGATCGGAGAAACCACGGAAAACTACCGATCAGAGCAGCCGGCCGCTAGAATTCGACCTAGCTGAAACGCTAGTGTCGAAAATCCTACCGCCGTCAGGACTCTAACCTAGGACCTTCCCGGTCAGAAGCGCTGCAGTGACATCAGTTGATGCACTAAGCTACCGGTCCCGGTTCATCATGATGATTTTTGGGCTCTTGCCATACCTTCGGCACCAAATTTTAAACTCTGCAGTTTTCCACTGACGGAGACACTCCACACAAGTTTTGCATACCATATGGGGAGCCCATGACTTACCTTGATCACCCAGTTGATCACCAAAATATGCTTCATATGATTTTCTATAACGTTTGCAATATTTCGTTTCTGTTTTAAGCGTTTAAGCGCGTATTCCCCACAAATGTAGCAAAATACATTAGAGTCGTTCAAACGTCTTCCTGAAGAACTCGTTGTTCTGAAACAGACGAAGATGTACTAATAAGACGAAGCTCAATCCAAGTATCCTGAAAATAATGCGATATTCAATTTTTGAAATGAAAAAAAAACCTGTTTATATAAAGATAGTTAAACATGCCCACAAACTGCTCACAATTATTGGGCGTTTCGCCGTAACCCGTTTCCGAATTTATGTTAACATGGGCACCAGGAAAAAGGTTACGATAATATTTTTAGCTATTATTGCTTTAAAGGAAACTAAATATTGTCCCGCTAGCTGGTCGATGGGTTGCATTGAAATAATCGCTATTATTGATAGCCGATTACCCGATCTGCCATCCATACAGAGTGGCGAGGAATCTGAAAACAAATATTTTATCTAGCTACTTATTAGCTCGAATTGGCCAATGAAAATCTTTTTTTTTTCCCCTTTCAATAAGAACTTAGAATTTATTGCTTATTGCAATGTAAACATTTTAAATAGAAATTTACAACAGAAAGACTGTCCTTTGGTCATGACCTTGTTCCTTTATACTGCACTATACTTCGCGCGCTCTTGATCGACCTCGCCACGAAGAACCATCTTCTCTTCTCCCCGGTGATGCGAATTCGAGTCGAAGTACCGCGTTCTTCTCTCCTGTTCTTCCACGCGAACGTTGCCGAGCCACTGATTCGCACTACTTCAAATATTCGTTGTTCTAGTTCGATTAAACTTGCAAAAAATAATACCCAGTTCTTTACGATTACACAGCGGAAATGTTTTAAAGTCCCACAAATTAATTACTTGTCCAGAATATTTCCGCTATCATAAAAAATTCACAATAATTAGTAGAGTCCCTCGCGAAAAATAACAAGTTATACTTCTAACACACTGTAAATTATTCGGAGTCCAACGTCCCTCAATTCATTAAAAATTACAAGTTCCAATTACACAAATTATCTATCCGCGAGCGACCCGCACAGCGTCACGACATATAACAGAATTATTACTGCTCAGCCCTCCTGATCTCGGCTTCCCTTTTCTACTGTTTTGTCTCAAAAAAAAAAAAAAAAAAAATCAGACATACTTCCGCAGTCGTACACTATCGTTGCTTTCTCCAACCAATCTCCAAATCGTTTTCAAATCTGACTAGCCACGCCGTCTCTTTCAATGCCAGACGAATATTTATTTATCTTGACAAAAACTTGGGCGCCGTTGCTAAGGCGCCATATTCCTATTTAATTACCCTAGCATTTCCACCCATTTACGACGACAAATAATATGTAATAAAAATGACCCACATATTGGTATGTCACAATAGATATTTGCGTCAAGTTTTGTGATAGCATCATTCAATACAACGTTCAAAGCACAAAAACTAGAGCCAATTAAATGAAACTGACATATCTGGATTCAGCATACCCGATTTACTATAAAGAGAAGAGAAATTTTTTTTTGCTGAGCAGTGTAATCAACCGAATGTGACGTACTAGAACTGGATAATTTTAAGGAATTTTAAGAACAAAAGAGAAAAATTAAATGAACGAGTAGAAATACTTCTATAAATATATATCATGTAAAGATAATAATTTAATTAAGAATGGATAGTGCAAATACTTTTTTTTTGTGTCGAGTAATTTATCTTATCATTGTATTCTGTTTTGTTGTTGTTTTTATTAGTTTTACAGAGTTTTGTACATAAGCGTATTGCGCTGTTTTTTGTTTTGTAAAAGATATCACGATAGTTTCGTTAATTAAAGAAGAGAAAATTCCGAATTTGTGATTGTTGTTTATTTGAGAAGGCAGCCTCCATTATCATTGTCATATCCATTATCAAGGTCGCGGGCAAGGTAACAAGCTTATTTGAGCTTGCGGCCACTGCGTCAGGAAATTGGTAAGGGTTGTACAAAAGCTGTGGAATGAAGGTACGGCACAGGATAGCTGTAGTTTTTGGGAGAAGTTACTTTGAGTTATTGTCACAAATTTAGCGACATTAATTCCTATTTTCTCTTTAAGACAAATAAATTATCCATTAAAATGAATTACTCATCCGTCAGATTTCCAATTTTAACTGAGAGTAATTAAAAAATTGAATCAAAATATCTTGAATTTGTAATCCTATTTACTCTAGAGTAATAAAAAAGCATGAACATTCTACGTTCAGGTAAGTAAATTTAACAGACAAATATTCTTGTCTGTTAAAGGCTGTCCGTCCGTAAGTGAGAATAGTTAACTTATAGAAGCTTGTTAATTTATTTCACATTATTGCTGCATACAGTAAATAACTGAATGACTTAATATCACAACACAAAACGAATTTAAGGAAAGAATTCGCCATTCGAACATTTTCCGGTCACTTAGCAAAGATGTTTATGTAAGAGAGAATTTAGAATGAAAATGAACACCAACTAGTAAAAAGTAATGAAGAATATAAACATAATAAAAATCTCGGTTATTTGATAGAAAAACTCTGGCAAACATATTTTCTATGAAGCCACTATTCACCGCCTCGCGTCGCTCCAGCATGTGCATGTGCACCCCTTTCTGGATTTTAAGGGAAAATGAGTGGGCAGGCAGGGGAAGTTGCCGATGCCCGTATGAGCGCCGGGCTCTCCTGGTGGGTAATTAGCTCATACCGGCGCGGTTTGACGTACCTGAGTTAGAGTGTATATTTTGAGAATGCTCGTTTCCGCTAGAAATACGGCATAATATTCTGAGGAAACTCATTCTATAGCACCCTGACTTTTAAATTATAGAAAATAATTGTACAAATATACACTCGAATAGACCCCACATATTTGTTGTGGGGTTTTACAGAAAACGTTCTTTGAGGTCCAGTAAATGTTAACCACTCACAGTCACAATACACCAGGAGATCTTTCACCGTGAAAGAAGTTTTCCGTGGTTTCTCCGATCAACACCAGGCGAATGCCGGATCAGTACCCTAACAAACGGGCCACGGACAGCACGCGATCTTTCCTTCCTCTTCCTTGTCCTATACTCTCCCCTTACACACACACACGAGCTTACACTAACATGCACTACACTACCATATATTCCGGGAGACCAGTCGGGAGCTTAGAGCTTGTCCCGGCTGGGGCATAGTCCCGCAGGTGGGAGAGTCCTGGTTACGGGGAAACCCCACTAGCCGACGGTAGGTCGGCGCCGGATCTCGCCATCCAGTGGGGCAAGAACACCGCCATCTCCCGAGAAAAACATTTTTAAAAAAAAATCTCTCCCGCCATCTCCCGAGAAAAACATGCACCACACTTACGAGAATAATGACCTAAGCTGTTGACGCGCCCCGAATCACTAATCAAGGAACCAACCAGCAAACCAATGTAAATCAGCGGGCATTTCAAGGACATTAAGCATAGTTTCTGGTAATTGAGAAGATGCTCCGCAGTTAAAATGAAGAGACAGTTCGGTTGTGCTGTATACAGTGATACTGATATCAGCCAAGTGAAAGTGCCGGCTATTGCGAAGGAACTTATCACAGAATTCAAGGCCAGCCGCCGGTGACTCCCGCGTTCTTTTAAACGCAATGGGTTGACCTTCCGGAGGAAAACCAATATAGCCGCTCAACGACTACCTAGCGATTTCGAGGAAAAAAGTTATCATTTCTGATAAGTATGTGTTTAGTTTGCTTAAAGCAAATTCATATTTATTTTCACAAAACGTCAATGCTGATCAAACCCCGATGTATTTCAAGATGCCATTAAATTATACTCGTACAATAAAGTATATTGTATAAACAAACTGCTTATACAGTTCAACAAACAGTCAATAGAATTGTGTTATTGAATAAACAAATTAGTGGTGCTAAACAACACGTATTTTCGCAAATCATGCATAAATACACGAATACCAGCGATGCACAATGCGTTTTGCAATTTTAGCCGTAAATAAACTGTTAGTTTATATTAATGCGGAAGAAAAGGCAGCGGTCATTATAGCCTTCTGTTATCATTGCCCCGTTACAATAATGGGTTACAACCAACAATGACAGCTAATTCGCATGGGATACACATTTTGCAAGAAAATGAAAATATGTAAAAAATTTAATAATGGAATATATTTTATATTCATCAAAATTACTCGGATTTCACATGCCAAACTTTTTATTCCCACATCTTATTAAGCAAAGCGAAGTTATTTATTCCTTTTCACATTTAACTCAAAGGACGGAATTTAAAATAGGTTTTAAATAATTTCTAAATTATTAGTTTTAAAACTTATAACAAAAGCTGGAATAAGAAACACACAAAGAAATATGAAGTAATATACAAATTCTAACTTCTGTAGCACCCAACTGCTTAGTATCACTATAAATTTTACGTTCAGGAAGCGCAGTAAATTAGGACCGGTCGATTATTTTTGTCGCGAAATTAAACAAAAGATTCTCATATTTTCCAAAATATTCACCCTGACCTTTTTTGATGATCTGTTTTTGATTAACACATTTCATTAAGAAAACAATTGTATCTTCATAATTGTAGTTGTAGGAAGACACCGAATTTTTCTTAATTTCTTTCAATTTTCGAAAAATCAGCGTTTTCAAACAACATCATTGCTTATGCTTCTCATTCATTGCTTATCTCTCTCTCTCTCTCTGTCAGTATACTGGCATTGGCTTATCTATCCACGAAGGTTAGATCCGTTTAATAAGGGAAAGAGCTGCGCTCCTTCGAGTGGCTTCCTCCCTCTTTCATAGGGAGCGGGGAAGCGTGACCACTAGCCCTCCACAACTGCTGCGGGTATACCACACTACCAAATTAGCAATCCATAGACCCGGCTCTACTTCTACCACAACTAGCAAAAGAAATGTTCAAAGAAAACGTGCGCGTACTGAAGCTACATTTATGTCTCGAAACGAAACAAGATTTAATACGAGCCTTACTGTGCAGGGTTGTCAACCAACAGAGTTAATACAACAACACAATAACTTCTGGGTACTTGGGACCCCTAGAACTAATGGTAACTAATAGCAGAACTGAAACATGACTTTAAGAATATTATAGAAGAGTAAAATCTCGTTCTATATAGAAATGTTTATTGAAAAATTTGGAACCTTTTTGAGGAAATGTCGTTTAAGAGATACTGTGAGTACAAAATTTCAAGCTCTTTTTCACAAAAAAAGAATATTTTTAGTGGAAGAATCTATCGCAATAGGTCGGGACGAGACCGAAATGCTCAGAACAAAGAAATTACTAAACTAATTAGTACGAGGAACTTGGTACCATTCTGTAGCATCACTAGTTTATAATATAATAGCTTAATACGTTACTCAAAAATTGCCCCCAATCTACTAACATTAAAAAAAGGGGGCATGATATTTATGAAAGGAGCACAAATTTCACATGGTAAAAATCTCTATCTTCAATATTGTTATTGTAGGAAGACGCCGATAAATAATTGAATTTTTGCAATTTTCGAAAAATTTGGGATTTTAAGCAAATAAGACCCGTGCCGCGTAGACCCATATGCGACGTTTAGGCTCTCAGAGGTCAAAGTCCAATCAAGAAGTTTGGAGTAATTTTTGAAAATGTTGAAGATTCATATAATATATCCCAAAATCAAATTATATTTCAAACTCAAGGGGTCGAGTTCATTTAAATCGATGGAAGATAATCGATTTTGGAGAAAATTGGCTGAACGGTCTACGCTGTAGCGTTGTCATCAATCGATTTTTCGCTAACAACGACCCTCAAACCATGGACAGTGTCTACACAACGTGTTAGAAAAAGTAATTTAATTTATATAGGAACAAGATATAACCACTTTTTCGTTACCGGGGACCGACAATAAGAGTGTTTCTGTGGAAAATTCGCCACGTACCGGAGCACTATTACAAAGCTTTCTCTTCTTACGACGTAAGGGCGATAGGCATTGAGCTTCAACAAAAATAAACTCGTATAGCATTCTATATTTACGTGTGTGTTGTGTGCTTTCCAAATCCCTGACCCTCATTCGTTAGAGCGTCAAGTGTCACTATGATTTGGGTTCAATTAGCAATATTCTGAGATGCGTTTCGAAGGCCGGACATTAAAAATACGAATATTAAAAATATTAATAATTATAAATTAAAAATATTTCGAGACGAACTTCTCGGGAACTGAAATCATTGAGTTTAGAATTTCTTAATTAGCCAAGCATAATATTTCAATATTAATGAAGAATTCTTAAATTTCAAGGTCCCAATTGAGAAACAAATACATGGGTTACTGATTGTGAAGAAATGATTAAATTTGAAAAAAAGGAACTTAAATTATATCCATATGGATGCATAAAGAGCTCTTTTTGCTCATTACTGAAAGTGGTATTATAAAGTAATAAGAGTATAAATAATACCAATGTTATTAAGGTGGTAATGTAATTATGGTTGTATGATTATATTTGTAAGCACTGTGAACATCTTAAACACACGTTTTTCAAATGTGACTCGCCTTTGGGGTTTTTCAGAACAAACACATCGGATTGTAGTTTGCAGCTATTCTAGTTTTCACCTTTTTCTTTCAAGGATCATAAATTATTACTCACTCATTATCTTTCGTGTGAAACGCCCAAGTCTGCGCTCCTGTGTGTAGCATTAAACTCGAAACGAGATAAAGCTCTATTATCATGCTTGATCAAAACATCCGCCCCAGTTCAAAAGAGGTTGGAATGTTTTTTATTGTAATCAGTTGTTAGGCGCTCGTCTCAAGCTCAACGCGTGATAGCGGGAAGGCGATGATTCACGTGGCGAAGAGACGAGCGGTTCGTGGGCGGGAGGTGGGCACTCCGCGGTAGGGATGGCAAAAAACATCGATGATTTTAAAACAGATAAATTTCCATCAGAAACATCGATGTTTTGTTTTAGATGTTTTCACATCGATGTATCGACGGACAGACTAACAGACGTTTTGAAAAAAACAACACTTTTTCTGTATCAGGAGATGCCAAAACGTGTATTTCCATTGAAATCTCGAAATTGATTTTCCGCAGTATTATATAACTTTCTCTATACTACTACATATTTTACAATACGTATGAATACGAGAAAGTAATTGATCTGATAATCGTCATAATTTATCTGGTTACGTTTTTCACATTACTCCTGAAGTTCTGGAAACGAAAACTGCTGTAAAGTCGTTTCTGAATAATTACTAATGTATTCAATATTTAATTCAAACTAAGAAATTACCATCCATTTGATTGAATGTCCTAGCTCGCAAAGTATACATTGACTCGAATCAGATTTTCGCCATTTCGTGAATTTTCGCATAGTTCATCGATATGTCGTTTTGTTTTCTTTACCAGTTTGTAACAAACTTTTACCTGTACTCTCCTCGTTTTTTCTAATTTACCTGCTTCGGTTCTGGAATGATTAATTTTCTTTTAAAATCAACTGAATCCTTTCGAACTGAAATTTGTTGAAGGCTGAAGGCTCGTAGCTGCCTCGGTTTGAAGGGGCGCGGTTTTAAATCCCGCCTTGGACATGGATGTTTGTGTTGTCCTTACGGGTTCCCTCTACACTTACCAATCACAGTAAAACAATCACAGTTGTTGCTATATGACCTAGAAGTTAAAAGGAACCTAAAAAATTTTCAAATAAGGACATGTTCAATTTTTTGAAAGTATGAATAGATCTCTAGTAATTTTGCGTGAAACAAAAGCAATTTTCACATTTTAAACAATTATTTTCTCAAAATGGCTCCAATATTTTCGTTAATTGCTGGCACTTTGACCCGTAAGTACATTGGAGTACCCAAAATATAAACCAACAAAATAATTCCGTTCTAAACATCATTATCAAAGCAGTCACATCCAGTATAATCAATTTCATAAATTCTTTAATCTCTACTATAATCAACTCCATCCAAATTCATATCTTCACTCATAATAATAATAATAATAATAATAATAATAATAATAATAATAATAATACCAATGGCAGTAAATAGTTTAAATGAAATAACCGCACTTGGAAAATTTATAAAAATAGAATGTAACAATTTCTCCTATTGTGATAATTTTATAAAGTCCTCTATTGCTTATTTTAAAACTGAATTATTAATTTATTAAATTATTAAATTTCCTGCCAATTTTAAGCATGGGTTCGACACACAACATACACTCCTTACCTGTTGCATCTGAACGTATGATTCTATACAGAACCACGATTCATGGATTCTATTAAATGGAATCAATTATTATATTGATGGCAATTACTATGAAATATCACCATTTCAAAAATACCAATTTAAACATTTATTCTTATTATTTATACATGGCAGTCTGTCAAATTTACGTGAATTTCTTTTCACTTTAAACATTGAAACACCGCACGGGTTTGATTATATTTCGTAAGCTTACGTTCATAATTATGTTCGTAATCTTGATTGTTGGCTTCTCGACTGATTGGCAGAATGAAGCCCCCAGAATCCTTGGTGAACCAATTTTCGTCTCCTGTCCTAAATAAAAATGTTTCAGAATATCCTCAACGATTGCTATAATTAGATTTAATATTCCCACAAATCTAACACGCGGTCGCGACTTTCCCTATCTGTGTTTCTTATGAAACACCTACTCGCGAGTTCTACTGTCCAGACAATTATAACCATTAACCATTATTAACCTCCCGATCATAAATTAAACATAATCAGCATCAAAAATCTCTTTCAAACAGGTAATAATGGTTTAATGCTCGGGGATATGACCTCAAAACATCCGTTATGGGGCTGCAAAAACAATAACCGTGACGGAAAAATATTGACACATTTCATAAATAGGTCCACACTGAAAATAACAACAGCGGTACCTACATACCAACCCTATGACAATTTAAGGAACCCCGAAATAATAGGCAAAAATCCCTTAAATTTCACGTTTTGACAATATTTGAGTTTGATTCAGGCCACATTCTCATACTCATAACCTCCCACGAAATTCCTCCCCCTCATACTCTATTTCCCAAATCAAAAATTTGTAAGATCAATTGGCTAAGTTTCTATAAGAATTTAATTTATTAATCCCCAAAATTAATATACTACACACCCTTACAATATCAAATAATTATAATCTAAAAAAAGAAAACAAAAAACATTAAGGAATCATAAAAATAAGCAATTTCATCAACTCATTCAGTCTCTCAATACTTAAAACAACACAATTTGGCTATTCACAAAAAAGTACTTAGGAAAAGAATTATAATTCTCCAGTCAAATCAGCATCAACAAAAGCATATACTCCCTTCCAAAAGGCAGAAAATTTAGCAAATTATTTTTCTTCCAGCTTTACCACCAACACCACGCAATACCATCCATCCATCTCATAAAGTCATCAATAATGCCTAAATTACTCCCACTTACGGATCACACACAAGAATTAAGTTAATTTCACCCAAAGAAATAAAAAATAAAATATCCAAACTGCCAATTAAACAATCCCCTGGACACTATAACATGAGTAATATAATAGTCAAACACTTTCCTCTCTCTGTTCTGACCATCGTCACATATATAATTCTTGTATCAGAAACGAATATTTTCCCGGAACATGAAAACACGCTGTCATCATAACGATTCCCAAACCAAATAAGAGTTCATCATTAATCGAAAGTTACCATCTTATCAGTTTACTCCCTACCCTTGCAAAAATATTTGAAAAAGCTATCCTTAACGTTTAAAAGCATTTTTAATTCAGACTAACGCAATTCCCAAACAACAATTTAGCTTCATCGAGAAAATCTCTACAAGACATCATGATCTTCGTCTGACATCATTGTCTGAATACATTCACACAGGCTTTCAAAATAAAATGCACACAGTCGGAATTTTATTGATCATTGAATATTATTTATTTATTGACATTTTACTGACCATTATCACCCAGGCCTTTGATAGAGTATGGAACAAAGCAATGATTTACAAACTAACAAAGATAGGTACTCCACATTATCTCATACAAATAATATCCACCTAGCTTAACAATAGAACGTTTTCAGTCTCCGTCAACAGTCATCATTCACATCCGAGACCAATAAGTGTAGGCTTACGTCAGGGATGACCACTATCACCTACACTTTTTAATTTATATTTATCTCATCACCCGAAATTAGACAAATTACAAACGATCCAATTCGCGGATATCACGGCAATTTTCCTTGCCAGAGGTTCGTTAATAAATATTAGAAATTGTCTTCAGTTGTATCTCAATCTTATAGACATATTTATATATCTATTGGCTGCATTTTTTAAAATCAAATTGAATCTCACAAAACAGCTATTAAAATATTCACTCTAAGACCCTATACACCTCCAGCACCGCTCACAATAAATAAGGAACTCATAAACTGGCTCCTCCAAATAGTACCGTGAAATATCACGGTCTTAATATGGATACTAAACTGAACTGGACCAACACATCAATATTAAAATGCAACAAGCAAACAATAAGCTACATCATGTGAAATCCATCATTAATCGATCTTCCCACTTCCCATTCCCTACCGCCATAATCATCTACAAAACCATCATTAGATCACTCCTCCTTTACGCCTGTTCAGTTTGGATCTCCTCTGCAAAAACAAACCTTAATAAGCTTCATTTAGCCCAAAACCATTTCCTTAGAACTTTAATAAATGCTCCTTCGTTGTCACAAACTTACAGCTTCATTAATAATTTCAAATTTACTCCATTCAACACCCTATAACATATCTTTCCACCAGTTTCAGATTACTGAATAGGTTGAGTAGGCTGCAGCCTGGAGCGCTCAGTTTTGGGGTGAACGAATTTCAGCGGATTCAAAATTTCATAAGGCGAACTTTTGAATGTTTTTATAGAAATATTTGTAACAAAAGAATGTGTTAATTAATCAAATATATCCATTGGTGTATATACAGACAAAATGATACAAAAATATCGTATATTTATTAAATCAAAATCACGGTGAGAATTATTTAAACTTACACGTATAATCAATTATTTATAAGTACACAATATTTCCGTCGGTTACAAATATCGTAGAATAATTTTTTATTCGAAATATTACAAATAGATTTAATGTTTTAAAAAAAGCAAATGAGAGGGGCGCTAAAACATTTGACTGCCTAGGGTGCTCATAAGACAAAGTCAGGCACTGCTCTCCACCCAGTTCTATCACTCCATATCTCAAATTCCACACCTAGTCAACTTTAGACTCAAGAATACTCTTTCTTATAGAAACAGATATCCATACCAGACATTCCTAGTCACAGTTTTCCGAAATAGATTGTTTTTAGAGGTGTCTGGAGAAGATTTTCTCTCCCAAATTAGTTTGTAGTTTAATTTTAGGTAAATTAGAATCTAAGCCTTCACTACATATGTAAAGTGTAATAAGTACACTGACCGATGAAAGCTCTGTAAGAAAAAAAAATCAAATAAAAAAAACAAGGAGAGAATCACATCGGCAAATGAGAGAAGTACTCGCATTCAATCTGTTATACGAAGACTGCAATTAAACGACACGTGCATTGCCATTTTTATGTTCTTGACCATCGCAGAACACAATAAGCTGTTTATTAATATAATGTTAATTATGATATTGTGATTAATTTCCTAATGCTAAAATGAATGTGCCCACCTAAATATATTCAGCGTTTCGATCGGATTGTTGAACTACTACTCGCGACGCATATGAGTTTATTTTGACTATTATGTCCCATCTTCTCTTAAGAGTTTTACGATGGACGCGTATTTCTTAGAATTATTAATATGAAACTTATTAACGTATATTTATGAACGAAAAATTATTAATGTGAAATACGAAGATAGCATAGGGCTTCGTACAGCTTGGGGGATGATAATAGGTTGATTTGAATTATTTGAATTTAAGGCGACAGCCATTGGAATCGTCAGGAAGAGCACATGGTCCATAATTTGGAGAAATTTTGGGGAATTTTGTTTCAGTGGAGAGGTTATTTGGGTAAATTGGAAGTAGGGAGAGAGCTCCCAATGCGCCTGGCAACCCTGCAAGTTGATCTGCTCAATGCAATGAGCTCGAATAAACTACATAGAGTGGTTGAAGCGCTATCTTTGCAGCAAATTGAAGCCATAATTTTGGCAGTCCCAGCAGCGCCCTCCGGAGACATGTAATGTAATGCGCGCGTAATGTAAATCCTCTTTCTCTGTGTTTTACAACTAAAAACCAATCATTTAAAAAAGAAATCACAGTATGTAATAAAAACGAATTGGGTACCTTTAAAACACGTTGCTTCCTGAATCGGTTATTGTTAAGAATGGAAGCTGTTGAAATGTTATTGTAATTAGCATAACGCCTGAAAGTGAATGTTATTGCAATACGAAGCAAAGAAACAGATCACAAATAAGGAGACAAGTTAAAAATGATATATTTGTGGTTTGATGACTTCTATTTTTACAGTTATATGCCGAGCATACTGAAGACATTATGGATATTATTATTCTAACCACTAATAAAATTTAAATACAAATATACGAAAAGACAATAATATACAAGAAATGTACAATGTACAAGAAATACGATCTGATACAAACAACACATCGATTCAGTACAACAGTTCTACACGTCACCATCAGGCACATCTCAAGTTTTGACTGCAAAAACCATGGCGGCTCCTAGTTCGTCGAACGGGTCAATGATCCCCATCTCGATCAGGTTTTTCGTCCAGTTTCCCTGATCCATTGAGCAAATGCTGAGATGGCCCCTTGTTTTGCTTCTGGACATAAATGTAACTTCATTTTCTGTGCAGGTCTTCTAGAATTCAGTGGGAAATACAATTATTCAAGTTATCGTTTCCATGTCGCGGCAGGAAGTATTATTCCGAAGGACAACATGGATAAGAGCCCAAAAGTTATTGCTTATTTATCCTTGAATATAGATTTTATTACATGGGAGCTTTTTTTTTTTCAAAATTCAAGTAGTATATGACTTAGTGTAGGGATCACAGAATTTTGAAAATGTGCACACAATTCACTTTTCCCCATAGCACGTCATACGCAGTTTTAACTGTTTTTGACGTCAAATAAATAAATAAATAAATAAATAAATAAATAAAGAGAACGTCAACCAAGAGCCCTGAAACCATAGGATCGGACACACTGTACTTAGGTTTTCGTAACGTGGGGCGAGAGGGCTTGTCTTCAGGATGGAATATGGGACGGCTTTTGGCGTCTTTCTTGGTACTGCCACTAGATGTCGCTTGATCTGAAGCACTGCTTGATACGGTCGTATTCATCCGACATCTGTCGGCACGACCGAGAAAGACGCAAAAAAGCTGTGCCACATTCCGTTGTAAAGGCAAGGTCCTCAAGCGCCACCTTACGAAAACCCCAGTATATGTACTACTCGCGCAACTTTTCTTGAACGATGGATTGAGGAAATGCGGGCGGAGGGGGTATTAGTACAAAGTCGGCCACTAGAGTATTTACCGTAACGCCAACTTCTAAAAATCAAAGTCAACCTGCAACGTGTGCGGCCAGGTCATCGCTCTGGGTAGGCAACAGCAGGGACACTAGATACGAGTTTTAGGTTCTCCCTTGAAGGACCTGAACCTGCCTCAGCCATTTCTTTAGATAATGGTATTGAAGCTGAACAGAAGTTCTCGACTCTGAAAGCAATTAGCTTTGACTAGCTTCTGTTTCGCACCAACGAAGTTTTAATACTTGGAATGTTGTCATCAGTGCTCGCGCGAGCTTTTGCCTTCAACTGTTTGTTGCTCAAGGGAGGGGGAGCAAGGTCATCGTTCAAGAAACGTTGCGCGAGTAGTAGTATATTCTAGCTCGTTGGCTCAATGCCAGCGCAGAACAGAAGGCGTTTAGCCGCAGGGGCAGCCAAGGGAAGCTATTGAACGATAGCGTGGGTGTTCGGCTGGTTTATTAGAGATTCCGGGCGCGTCAAATACTAAGGTTATTGGTTCCGTAAGTGTAGTCCTTGTTTAATTGCGGGAGGTGGCGGTGATCTTCCCCCGCTGGATGGCGCCGACCTACCTACCTGGATGGCGTCGGCTAAAGGGGTATCCCCAACCAGCTATCTCCCACCAGCGGAGCAACCCCCCAGACGACACAAGCTCTAAGCTCCCGACCTGTCTCCCGGCATGTGTGGTAGTGTAGTGCATGTAAGTTTAAATGTCTGAAAGGAGTGAGAATAAGACAAGGAATTGGAAGGAAAGATCGCGCTTGGCCCGTTTAGTAGGCTATTGCTCCGGTATTCGCCCGGTATTGATCGGAGAAACTACCGAAAACTACCGATCAGAGCAGCCGGCAGCTCGAATTCTCCTCCAACAGTAACATAACTCGACCTAGCTGGGTCAGAAGCACTGTAATAACATCAAGTGACGCCCGGAGCTACCTCTCCCGATACGATAGCGTAGTTGAATTAAGACGAGTGTAGCGCAGTTTGCGCTGATGGGAATCCGCACTGGGATAAGGCCAATATGCATTTAAGTATTCGCGAGACACGTTGACATGAGGCGAATGCGAGTTTGCCGCAATTTCCGCCCGCGTCACCCTGCCTACGCTCGCCGAACAATGCACCACGAGGTTGCCAGGAGCGCCATTGAGTAAGAGCCGCAGGTCGCCGCGCCTCCGCCAACGTCCTCCAGATGGGTTGTAGGCCAGCTCTTTAAAGTTAGATTAGCAAAGTTTTCAAAAACACTGGAAATTAACCTAAAAATTGTCTTTAGTTGGTAATTTCTTACGGAAAAAATGTCGTTTTTGAACTGCAGTAGAACCCCGGAATTCCGAAGTAATTGGGATGTGTCTGCTCGGAAATGTTTGGATTATCCGAAAAAATGTACGTACATAAACAAATAAGTCTATAGGATTACCAGACACAATTCAACGTAGCGTGCGATGTGAGAAAATGGCAGCGTAGCGTAGCGACATGAGTAAGTGGCAATGTTGCGAACAACGGAGTACAGTACTAGTCGCGCGACATTTCTTGACGTCTGATCTCCCTAGTGCTCAACACAGCACGACTCGGTACGGTCTGGTCACAACATTGGTCTCACACGGAACGGCACGGCAAGATTGTCAGGGCTGCCAAGCTCTGCTTGTTCTCGCGTTTTCGCTGTTAGTGTTGTGCCCTGTGATTTATTCGATTCGGATTTTGGTAAAATCATATCTCCTTAATAAGCAATATTATCGTTATCTAATTATTTTCACTTGTGGTTGCTATTAATTGTGTTAGTATTTGTTATATTTTATCGTCTATAATGTCCTGTTGAATTAAGAGCGAAAGAGGCACGAATAGTATTAATAGTGTTACAGTTGGCAACACCCGTTGGATGTGACGTCGGGAGAAGCCTCGTCTCCCCGCACCCCGCGCTGGGAGACGTCAAGAAAAGTCGCGCGACTGGTACGTACTCACCATGGTATGTACTACATAATCCATCGCATGCGGTAGTAGTTGCTACATTGTTTAGAAGAGTTAAAGCACAATTTGGGTCGCAGCTGTTAACGGGTATTCTACGTAAAGTACTCAGAATTAGGATGACTTACACTGTATTCGCGCTTTTTCATCCACGAATTAAGTTAATACAAATCAATGCACATAATTGTTTCTGTTTATTTTTTCCTCTATATGAATTTTGTTGGATTATCCAAAATTGCGGATTTGCGAGTTTTACTGTATATCCAATATTGGTTTTCTGCTAACAGATATCAAGTTAGCCCGATATTTATAATTATTATAAAAACAAGATATTTCACATATAAAATGGGAAATATAAAATGCTAATTAGCCGCCAAGAAATAAATCTTGTTGCTCTTCAACTAATACCGAAAAAGTAATTTCCCGACTAATTCCCGAAACTAATTTCGTAATGAAGTTAGCCCAATTACAAGTAAACCAAGATATTTCAGAGGTAAATAAAAAAAGAATCTCGTGAGAAATCGTCGCATTTTGCTAATTAGTTGCCCAAAAAGAATATTTATCGCTCTAAAACTTCGAGTATTACAGGAAATTTTTGCTAAATTGATACAAGCCCGAAAATTGCAAACAAATCAAGCTATTTCAGAGATAAATAAAAAATAACTATGTAGAACTTGTACCTAGCTTTTTTGTGGCTAATTAGTTGCCAAAAAATTGTTGCTCAAACTAATACCGAAAATACTAATTGGACGACTCAGAGGCCAATCCGCGTATGTCACTAAATTTTTCATTTTGACTTGAGCGGTTATTGAAATGTTAAATGAATTTTCTTTCATTGGCACGGTCAAACAAGTCTATACTTACAAAAGTGCTCACTAGAGAGCAGCACCATAGAACGCCTCTGAATAACGCCATGAGATTTTCAGACGTCAAAGTAACAGAGTTTTTACGTCGCTACCTGTCACGTTAAAGAGTACAATAATATTCTAATGGATGGAAATCAAGTCAATTGACTGAAAATATAGTGGTGGAGATACTGTAAAGGCCAACCAGACAAGATTTCTTTCAAACTGACTTTGAAAGATACTATGAAATTCTCTGTGATTGTTATCAGCAAAAGAGCCAAGGCTGGGAGATTTCAAAAATTGGTATCCCTATGGTACACTACTATGAGACCTGTGAAACCCAGTAAAAAATCAGATATGTTGGACCTTCTGGAATACACACCACCCTTATATCAAGAATACTATCGCTCTTTTCCAGCGTATGAACAAGATCGGAAGACCCGCATTCATAATACTCCTGTAGCTGAACAGTCAGAAAAGGATTTGATAATCCAGAATAAAATATTACTGTGATCAGTAAACAAGACAAAATAACGAGTTTACAATGACACTACTTTCTTTAAAAAAATAACAATTCTTTAATCAATAATCTTCAAAAATGTTTTATGCATAAACAAATTATATTTTTGTATCTGTGTTCTGTAATTCGTATTTTCTTTGTCACTTCTAATAAAGGCTTAAATTCGTGAGTTTCGTCTTGTAATAACTTACTTGAACTGAAGTCTTTTAAAAATTCAGAGGTCAAAACACTAAGGTGATCAGACGTCCTGTATTACCCCGGTTCCTTTTTGAGTCTCTCTTCCATATTTTTTGAGGGGGAAACCGGGAAGCCGAAATGTCCCGTTTTCGTGACAATGACTAATTGTCATGGAGTATCGTCAATATTTTTGAATTTATCATAATCAGGGCCGGGTTAATCTTGACGTAAGCCCTAGGCACAATTTTTTCGTAGGCCGCAGAAAAAATTATGGGACAATATTAAACTGTAATTATTAGAGTTTTTACATAAAAAAATTACCGAATCCCAAAATCGGAAACAATGGTTAATTTCTTAAATTATCTAAAACCATTATATTCCAAAAATTAAAAAAATAAAAATGAAAAGATTTCTTTTTAGGATTAAAAATATTTTGATGATGACCGTCCATGTCAGATTTTATCCAATGCATTTAGTTAACATCGCATCTGTGTGTTCGTCCCTCTACAATATTGACAAATTTTAAACACATTCACTGTACTATTGTTTATTAAATTTCTGTCGCGTGAACAGCTGTCCGGCTGTACCCTCTATGGTAGACATTCTCATGATAATTACATATTTTCTTATTTTAACCCTTTGATTACACAAGCAAGTAGTATGATAACTGTATTTAAAAAGGAATTAAGAGCTGTTAGGAGCTGTTAAGAAAATGCACAATTTTGAATTCATTTTCAACTTTTTCCCAGAAACTTCAAAAGAAATTATTTAAATACTTCTCCTCACAAAAGAAATAATGTATAAAAATTACCTGAAATATACAAAATATTAACGACGTGATATACACTTTGAAAATTGAATTTGTGTAATTTTGTAATTTTTTAATAATGAAAATAATACATCAAATATCAAACTGAATGAAAATAGTACATCAAATATCAAACTGAATAAAAATAATACATCAAATATCAAACTGAAAGAAAATAATACATCAAACATTTACTTATAATATAAATGTATCTATCTTTAGTCTCTTTCTACCTTTGAACTACAAACTTTTTCATATTAATAACATAGTTTATAGTAAAGCTGTGAAGAGAACGATTTTCACGTCTCTGTTATTCGGCTCCCAATGGACTGTTTTAAACAAGTGAGGGGACAAACAAGAGAAAAGAAAATTTCCCCATAGCACGTCATACGCAGTTTTTAACTGTTTTTTTACGTAAAATAAATAAATAAATAAAATTGGGATTGGAAGTTACTACATATTGAATAGATCTTAGATTTCCTTTGTTAATAAAAAGCTACGAAATTTGCGTTGTCTGAAATGCGCGACAGAATGGAAAGGAGAAGATAGCGTCATGCGCAACTTGCCAAGTTGGTGGGAAATGGAAGAGAAGTTGACCTTGCTTAGAGGACATCGTAGTGTGTGAACCTAAAAGCGATTGTTTGTGATTAACATTTGTAATTATTTAATATACTTTCTTATATATGAAAGGTAGCCACATAAATACAGCGAACAGCTGACCAGAGCTTCTTCTTGTTCGAGACGCCGGCTATAATGTTTGCTTTTCATGTGCAAAACGCTGAATGAGTCGTGGTCGTAAGAGACAACATTTTGAATAGTACGTGGGTAGTAATTCGGTTAACTGAGAGCGTAAAAAACTGTGAAATCCGCCAATGTGCGCTAAACTGAAACTTAGTAGAAAACATTAAGAGATTAGCTGAAACAATGTAATTTGTACTGTATTTAGATATATTTAGTATTAGAATTTTCCTATTGAAACGGTAGTAAGAACTCTAACATCGTAAGAGTGATGATGAAATGAAAGGCTGCCGTGAGCAACGCCACAAATCTACAAACGCCATAAGTTAACCGCAACGTGCAATGGCGTGTTTAACGCACGCAGACGTTCAACGCATTGAGCGGGCAAGAAAGAATACGCGAATGGATCGGGCATTTCCTTTGGAAGAAGAAGGACAACTGGAGCTAGTGTAAATTTGGCGGACTTGGCGATCGGAGAATTGGAGGCCATAGAAAACAGAGCGCTGCCGGAGACGACGGCGCCACCCTTGCGCGGTCCGAGGTTTTCCACAGCCCCAAGCAGCAGTGCAGCGAAGGTTTATTCGCAGCGCCACGTGTGTGGTGACGGTCAAGGTTACAAAATAAATGTTGAACGGGATGCGGATTGCGGAGTGCCTTGTGAAACGGTCGCACTTGAATGGATTAATTAAATGATATGTAAATCGATGTAAATCGTAGGGAAGTTATTACAGCTTTATTGTGAAATTCAAATAAGACTAAAAACAGAACTGTATTCATAAACGGGATCAGACAGATGCCTTGAGAACTTTATAGCACTCTTGTACAGTTTGTTTTTAAAAGATTTACGTGAAATTTTATGTGCGAAATTTGTAATCATTGGATAAAACGACCATTTATTTCGGTATTGCCGGTATTCTTTCATTCATTCATTCACTCATTCTTTCTTTCTTTCTTTCTGTCTTTCTTTTCTTTCTTTCTTCTTTCTTCTTTCTTTCTTTCTTCTTTCTTTCTTCTTTCTTTCTTCTTTCTTTCTTTCTTTTTCTTTCTGTCTCTTTCTTCTTTCTTTCTTTCTTATATTCGCAGTTGATTTCAGACTTCTCATTGGCGCTTCTGTATCCCCCCTCCCAAAGCTTCGCCATCGCCTCTCGGTGGTCACGTGCTAACGACTGTGGCCTCCATAATGGGTGGGGGGGGGGTTGGACCACATTACACATGCATGTGCGTATTATTGTTTTGTTTATTATTGTCAGAGCAAGCAATGCCTAATTAGCAATTCTCAGTTTCTCAAAGAAGGTTCAGTAGGTATGTACATCGTAATATGGATAGACACCTTATTGGTCTACCTTGTTTAATCCGTAAAACTGATCGCATCCCCATGATCACTGAGCAGGAGACGGCACTGCAACGTACATAACTGGATCACGGCAACTCGAACAAGTCTGCCTTCTCTAGCCGCCACATTGGCTTTGAAAAACTCAATTGCGCAAGCCTTGTATGTCTAGGTGGTGTTGGTCTGCGACACTGTATACAGACAAAAATGGGAGGGCAGCTGGCGCCGGTTCGTCGCGAAGGGTGTACGTCCCTTAAAAGATCCCTCGGGGCAAAGGGAACGCTTCAACCAAGATCTTGCAGCTGCGTTCTTCACATACAAAGAGAACTGCGTATTTCTTAGTATTGGGTAATTTTCAAGAATTATTTAGCAAAATGTGATTTTAATGTATAAGTGTCCCTATAAACTCTGTGCCGCAACAATATATTCAACCGATCGCAACTTTCCTTTATTAATAAAAAGCGTTGTCTGAAATTTGCGTTGTCTGAAATGCATGGCATAATGGAAACGGAAGAATGAATGAAGAATGCAGAATGCCGTCATGACAGATGACGCAACTTGGCATGTTCGCAGGAAATGGAAGAGAAGTTGGTCTTGCTTAGAGGAAATCGAGTTGTGAGATCGTTGAAACGATTGTGACTAGCAATTGTAAGTATTCAATGTCTGTCTTACATATCGTTTTTGTGATTTCTACGGAAAACAAAACCGTGAAAGGGTTCTAATTAATATTTGGAAATTGTATTTTATACATTTTGTTACATGCTTTAAGGTAAGGTTTATAGCAAGATTTGCTGTTATAGTAAGGTAATCAGACGTCCCGTATTAGCCGGGACAATCGCTTTTCTTGAGTCCCTATACCGTATATTTTATTGAAAAATGGGACGCCAAAATGTCCCGCTTTTGTGACAATGACCAATCGGTGTTAAGTGCCGACAACAATTTTAAATTTATTATAAAGTATTCCGTTGAGTTTGCTCTAATTTATATAAAAGTAAGCGCGAGCGGATCATACTTTCATGTACCACGTAGCAAGAGTGTTTCACAGAATATTGAAATCAAGTAGGGGTAATATGTCTACGAAGGAAAATGAGCTATCGTGTCATTTGAGCTTCTATGCTTTAGCGCTACCGATTTCGTTACCGAGAATTTCAATAATCGAAACCTTCTGCATCCGCAAGTTTCTGTGCGACTTAGCAAGCAATCTTCATTGAGGAATATGGCCAACTTTATAATGTTGATATAAAATTGATATAAATGTTGCACATGTCCCGATTCTTTAGTAATGAAAAAGTGACAATGTCCCCTTTTTGGTTTTTAAGATCTTATCACCTTATGTTATAGGCCAAAATAATATCTATGTATATATATTTGAAAAGATCCTGGTAAATATAAAACAATGTGTGTTCATGGATAAGTAGTATTTTCTGTCTTAACTTTTCTACAGCACCCGTGCGGGCTAGTATACTATTTATTTGACAATCTGAAGACGGGAAAGTTTTGCCGGAAACCGCGCCTTTACACATACCTTCTTGTGGTGTTGACACAGTCCGGCCTTTAATTTGTTACCTAAAATAAAAATACCTCTCGTAGCCTTGCCACTCTCTCAGATCTACAAGAGATTATTTCCCACTATATATTATTTGAGTTAAAGTCACACATCTTTCTATTTCTGTTCTGCACTCGTCTTTCTCGCTCAAAAAGCTCCCCAGATTTCAAAACAGCTGAGCAACAGCAGAAAACGAGTTAAGTGGTAATTCAGGTGGTAAAAGGTCACCCACGCACTCGCTCAGGAACTTGAATGTGCGTGAATCTCTCATGCCCTCTCCATGTGTGACCACAACCAATGCGCCTTCACTTGGAACGTTTACGAGGCTTTATAATGCAGTGTTGCTTTAATGAGACTTGACCTTACTCTAACCTCACCTATTGTATAGACGTCCAATGTTCCTTATTCGAAGACACCCTCAGTTGTAGGAATTATTAGTGAAATTCAAATCGTGTGGTTCTGACGGTGAAGTCACTACTTCATTAGGCAAACAAATATTATTTTCTCGTCCAATTCTGTAGGTGCATGGGGTTCTGTTATTTTAAAAATTTGTGACTAAATTACTGTCGTCTATCAGACGAAGCGTGACTTTCTTCCCATGGGAAGAGGCTAGCATTGTTCACAGACGCACAACCGGACGGACAGACAGATGTTTTGCCGTCAATAAATTTTTTCTGTATTATGGACCCACAAAACATGGATTTGGGTTTCACCACGTGTTAGAGGATTATTTTCTAAATTTAGCAACTGGATTTATACACTTGCCTTTTCCCTCGCAGCATTATATCTCCCTAGAAAGTAATACTGATAAGGTTTGCTCAAAAACGGCTCCCCATTTTGCTGTATTAGTTTCATTTTTCAAATATCTCTCAAGCATTAAAATTAACACTATATATATATTTATAGTAACACACCCACCTACCTACTTTACCTACTTTACCACACGTGGTGGGTAGTGATAGCATGAATGCTCGTGAAGCGTGCTTAAAATTCTCAGGAAGCAGGATCTTTCGGGCATGAGAAAGGTCTGAACACTTAACACAACGAATCAAATAAAATACGAAAAATATGAACATATATTCAATGGGAAAATTTACAGTGACGCAATTTCATAACAGGATATTACACTTTAAGTAGCTTGTCACTGAAAAAAATGAAACAAGACAAAAAAAAACAACAAAAAATATAGGCGTCACCTCGACTGCCTGAACACACTTTCATCAACTACAATTTACGATTTGATCACTCCTTTCTGAGTTTTTCCACTACTAAATTATTTACTCTTTTGGCCTCTAGTTTTCCGTGCACGGCTTTTTTTTCAAATGAATTTGATACTTGTTTCAAAGAAACCCTTTCACAGGTTCCTTGGGCTTCGCACTCACTATAACACTGAACAAAAAAAATACGTGGCATTCACGTTACTTAAATCAGACCCTTTTACATGCCACAAAAGTAATTACTTTAAACACAATACAACAAATTGATCTTTCCAGATAATATTAACTGTACAACATATGAAAATCCTGAGTCATTTATGTAAAATTGTACAAGGTATGGCCTCTTTAAATGAATCTAATGATCCGTGCAGTAAATGACCTGGAAACTACCACACACACGGTTCGAAATACTTCTCTCGCCTATTCTAGACGTTTCACCCGCTTTTAACACTGATTGTTGTGTATTTACCACTATCCTCTTTCCCCGGCTGATCGCTGCATAAACGTTGCCAATTCCTTTACCTCAACAGCTCCGCGTCGCTCGCCTGTAGGTAACCTTGGGGATTTTTTGCCGCTCGCCCGGCGTTGCCGCTTCGTCTTCGCGTGCTGTGCCGCGACGAAAGCAGTTTCCTTCGCTCGAACACCGCCAAGCCTCCAATTTCCACACCCTTCTCTCGTTCCGAACCCGCACTATCCTCGCTCCAGACCAAGTCCTTCTCGCCTACGCTTCGCTCTTCCTGGGGTCGTCCTCCTTCCACCACCTCGTACACGTTCGTTCGCGCTTCCAGCCTCGAAATTATCAATGTTGCTAGAGTTATGCTCAAATGCTCGGCCAACCTACCACACTTTAGGCATGTGTGGTCTCAGCGTGCAATGTGAGATGCTGGATTTAATTAATGTCCTTCTGCGCGAATTTTACAGCTTTGAAGTTATTTCGACGTCAAACAGTTATTTCGCTTGCTCTCCGAATTATTGTGAATGCGACGAACGATTGTGCACTCAATTTCTTAATTACTTCACTTTTCTAAGATACGCTTTCCAAGCTAACTTTTAACTACCAGTTAAAATAAACTCCTATGCTATCAATTTGTACTCGCCGTCGCTGCTGTAGCCAAAGAGAGTTTCTTCTGCCGTCGCTGTTGCCGTAAAAGAGAGTTCCTCCGAGGCGCTCCGCGATACTTATGATACTCGCGCCTGGGGAAATTTTGGAGGGGTGCATCTTCTCCTCCTTTCGTGACCTCCCGAAAAAAAACATTACCTACTAGTTCAGGTGTCGTAGTTCGAAAAGCTGTGGGCAGATGGCGCGTTTACCGGCCATCGCTCCGCCGCGTACCCTAGTCCTCTCTGTTCGTGGGCTTCTTTACATAGCTGATGGTGTCGTTAAGGGGTTGTCTAATCCCGTGACGTCACAAATATATATATATATATATATATATATATATATATATATATATATATTATATACTTACCTCAGTTTCCCGAATTAGGGATTCAAGTTGACCAAGCAAGTACTTACTACATATTAGAATTGTGAATGCAAGATGTGCTATTATCGAAATGATTAAGGACAAGGGGATCGTTCTAGGGGGAGCGCCTTTATTAGGAGAATGTTGGCTTTAGGATTGTTACTTTTCTCATTCAATTCACGATGCACCAAGTTACACATTACAATTATTCATTTATTCACAAAAAAAGATGAATATGTTTAACAAAAAAATTTCATTACATAATCGCATGCTACTAACGTGATTAACATAATTACCAATCAATACTGTTTGGAATATACCTAACCCTCCGGGAGCTCCCACACTCTTATACAATAATGAAATACCAATATCCTATATCCTTCATTTTTACATTCAGTGTTATTATTACCTAACATTACAATCTACAACCTACCTCTCCCTCTTTGAATATTTATGATTGTTCATCGCTATGTCCTCTCCCCACATTATACACTCTGAAGCGTATGATTGCAATAATTCAACCCGACTTCCACAAATATTACGAGCTTCGTTACTTATCTGAGGATTCCGCATTCCTGTCGTGGGAATAGAGCCGCCTCTGCTAGTGTCCTTTACGTCGCCGAGCAGTGGTAGCCACCCGTCTCACCGACTGCGTGGTGTCCACGTGGTCGCCGTCCCGTACCCAGCGTTCTACTATTTAACCATTCACTTCCAAAGTCCGGGCACGAATTCGGTCTTGTTATGGCGATGTACTTGCTCGAAGTCGTTGATTTCTCCTTACACTAATAGTTATAGCCCACTTACACCGCTGCACCACGTGCTTTCACATCACCTGATTATTCTTGTTTCGTGGCGTTCAGAACATAATACATTTAATTCATACTTTTGTCTCGCTGATCATATGGCAACACTTCTACGCGTTTTTGTCCTCGATATTATCCTTTCACTTCACTTAATAGTTTCTCGTTCATTGACGCTCGGAACACAATACCTTTTAGTTTTATGCTTTTGTCCGATGCTCCGAGTGCTCGTATACTCGCATATTAATACTTCCACGCACCTTCACCCCTCGATGTTGCCCGATTTCACTCTCTCGCCTCACATCCCCCGTGCGCGCCATTCGTCATGTCTCTTGCCCTCCTCCGAACCGCCTGCCTCTTCCCACTGGCCGTGATTCGTTCCCGGAATCGTTCCCCTAAAAGATCGATTTGCGGTCTTATATACGCGCCAGATTTGAATTGGCAATCTACGTTCCTTTTCTGTTTGACGGCCAAATGACAGTTAGGTCATTATATATATATATATATATATATATATATATATATATATATATATATATATTTAACACGCCCACCTACTGCCTTCCACACGTGGTGAAGGCGTGATAGAATGAATGCTCGTGAAGCGAGCTTAAAATTCTCAGGAAGCAGGATCTTTTGGGTATGAGAAAGACGCAATTTCATAACAGGATAATGCACTTTAAGTCCCAAAAAATAAAATGAACATATATTCAATGAAAAAAAATTAAGGAGTTGGTCACTGAAAAAAATATAAAACAAGACAAAACAAAAAATAGGCGTCACCTCAACTGCCTGAACACACTTTCACCAACTACAATTTACAATTTGCTCACTCCTCTTCTGAGTTTTTCATCTACCAAATTATTTTACTCTTTTAGCCTCTAGTTTTTCCGTGCACGGCTTTTAAAATGAATTTCACACTTGTTTCAAGGAATCCCGTTCACAGGTGCTAGCCTTGGGCTTCGCACTCACTATAACACTGAATAAAACTAGCATTCACGTTACTTAAATCTGACCCCTTTACATATCACAAAAAAACAATTACTTTTAACACAATACAACAAACTGACTTTTCCAGATAATATCAACTGTACAATATGTGAAAATTATGAATTATTTATGTAAAATTGTACAAGGTATGGCCTCTTTGAATGAATTTAATGACACGTGCAGTAAATGAACTTGAAACCGCCACTCACATCGTTCGAAATACTTCTCCCACCTATTCTAGACTTTTCACTCACTTTTAACACTAATTGTCGTGTATTTACCGCTATCCTCTTTTCCAAACTGGTCGCCACATAAACGTTGCCAGATCCTTTACATCAACAGCTCCGCATCGCTCGCCTGTAGGTTGGGGATTTTCTGCCGCTCGCCCCGCGTTTCCACTCGTCTTCGCTTGCTGTCCCACAACGATAGCCGTTTCCTTCGCTCGAACTCCGCCAAACCTCCAATTTTCATTCCCTTCTCCCGTTCCGGACTCGTACGATTCTCGTTCCAGTCCCCAAGTCTTTCTCACCTACGCTTCGCTCTTCCTGGAGTCGTCCTTCTTCTTCCGCCCTCGTACAAGTTTGTTCGCGCTTCCAGCCTCGAAATTATTAATGTTGCTGAAGTTATGCTTAAATGCTCGGCCGACCTCCTAGGCATGTGTGGTCTCAGCGAGCAATATGCGATGCTGGATTTAGTTAATGTCCTTCTGAGCGAATTTTACAAATTTGAAATTATTTCGGCGTCAAACAGTCACTTCGCTTGGTCCCTCAAATATTGTGAATGCGACGAACGATTGTGCACTCAATTTCTTAATTACTTCACTTTTCTAAGATACGCTTTCCAAGCTAACTTTTAACTACCAGGTTAAAATAAACTCCTATGCTATCAATTTGTACCGCCGTCGCTGCTGCAGCCAAGAGAGCTCTTAGTGCCGTCGCTTCTGCAGTCAAAGAGAGTTCCTCCGAGGCGCGCCGCGATACTTATGGTACTCGCGCCTGGGGAAATTTTTGGAGGGGTGAATATTCTCCTCCTTTCGTGACCTCCCGGATAAACATTATACACTAGTTCGAGCGTCATAGTTCGAAAAGCTGTGGGCAGATGGCGCGTTTATCAGCCATCGCTCCGCCGCGTACTGGTGGCGTTCTGGGGTTGTCTAATCCCGTGACGTCACTACATATATATATATATATATATATATATATATATATATATATATATATATATATATATATATTGCCTGAAGAGAAACTAAAGGCTAAGTAGTTGAGAAATGTAAGTGAACGGTCACAGTTAATGATGAAGCTATATTTTGCGTTCATCGCTTTTTTAATTGTTTGCAGTTAATAGTTCATGATTAATAAAGATATTGCTTTCCATGCTTCAAATGGTCGATGAGTGTACTTCATATATTATCACAATTCATGAAGTATGACTATATCATTTTTCACACTAGCCGAGTTATCATGCAACCCACAATAATGTAAGAAATTATCCTGACGAACTGAACAGGAAATTTTATAGAGATATGAGAATTGGTTTAATTCGTATGAATAACACATCATGGACAAATTTGGATTTTTGTGTCAAAATATAATAAAATCTTTTAAGCATTATTTTGCTTTTTTGCTAGCAAAGAAAGAAAACAATGCTCTTTCTATTGAAATGTAAGACATTGGCTACACCTCCATTAACATTTATTTTAAAAGGATCAGTAAGCTGAATGAGTAGTAGCTCAGTGCATCTGATACCACTGCAGCGCCTCTGACCGAGTGGTCCTAGGTTCGAGTCCTGACGGCGGCAGGATTTTCGACACTAGCTTTTCAGGCTAGGTCGAATTCAGTCGCTGTCTGGAGGAGAATTCCAGCTGCCGGCTGCTCTGATCGGTAGTTTTCCGTGGTTTCTCCGATCAACACCAGGCGAATGCCGGAGCAGAACCCTATCAAACGGGCCACGGACCGCGCGCGATCTGTCCTTCCTCTTCCTTGTCCTATCTTCTCCTCTTACACACACACTTACACTAACATGCACTACACTACCACATATTCCGGGAGACCGATGGGGAGTTAAGGGCTTGTCCCGGCTGGGGCGGTGCCCCGCTGGTTGGAGAATCCTGGTTAGGAAGAAACCCCGCTAGCCGACGGTAAGTTAGCGCCGGATCTCGCTATCCAACGGGGGAAGATCACCGCCATCTCCCGAGGAAAACATGCACTTACGGGACTAATGACCACCTCTGTTGACGTGCCCTGAATCACTAACAACTAACCAACCTGAATGAACGGTTTTTAGTAATAAGCTACGTCTCTCTTCAGAAACTGTTCCATGGATCTATATGCGCCAGAGTAGCAGATACATGAAATGAAACATACTCGTGTGACGGAAACTGTTTAATTTGGTAAGCCACCTGTTTTCTTATTCTAATCTGTTCGAAAAATGTAAATGCATCTTGTAATTTATGCTTAAAAAGTCAACTTATAATCTTTGATATTTTATGACACGTACAATTATTTGAGAAAAACGAGTAATATTTATTTATTTATTTATTTATTTATTTATTTATTTATTTATTTATTTATTTATTTATTTATTTATTTATTTATTTATTTATTTATTTATTTATTTATTTATTTATTTATTTATTTTTTATTTATTTATTTATTTATTTATTTATTTATTTATTTATTTATTTATTTATTTATTTATTTATTTTCGTCAAAAAAACAGTTAAAAACTGCGTATGACGTGCTATGGGGAAAAGTGAATTGTGTGCACATTTTCAAAATTCTATGATCCCTACACCAAGTCATATACTACTTAAATTTTGCATTTTCAAAGGAAAAACAAAAAACCCATGTAGTAAAATCTATTTTCAAAAAAAGCAATAAATTTTGGCTCTTATTACTTCCTTTTTCGAGTAGTTATTCTTCAGAAAGGGTAATTTAAACTTTTGTTGTCAAAATCGGCTCCAAATTTTTCTTTAAATTTTACTGTGATACAGCAAAAGCCACTTAAAAACCATTGTAGGTATCATTTTCGTTGAACTCTCTGAATTTTTGAAAATTACAAGTTACAAATAATACGCTAGTACTGTTATAGCACCACTGGGGGACCGAGAAATTGAGTAATTGCAAAAAAATGTTTTTAGATGCTAATAGGGAAACAGCAGAGGGGGACCAAACCGAAAAGCTAGCACGGAAACCAAGACCACCTGTAATATGGTCTTGGTCTGCATGCTAGCTTTTCGGTTTGGTCCCCCTCTGCTGTTTACTATAATAACTACCTGTAATAACTATATTAACCACCACTATACCTATAATAACCCTGTAATACTGTAGGTGGTCTTGTCCAGACGAATCAGATTAGAAAACTGATAGGTACGAGTAAGTGTGTCATTCTGTACCCCTCTAGTTACTGTCTCGTATACGTACTCTCTGATACAACACACACACACACACACACACACACACACACACACACACACACACACACACACACACACACACGTATACGGAGTAATATAAAGAAAGTTATGTAATGCTGTCGAAAATCGATTTCAAGACTTCAACGGAAATACACGTTTTGGGGTCCCCTGATGCCGTAAAATTAGTTTTACTGTCTCGCTGCTGCTTTTAATAATAATAATAATAATAATAATAATAATAATAATAATAATAATAATAATAATAATAAAATGTCTTCATTTGTGACGAGGGTCAGCCCTCAAGGCCTGCTCTTCCGCTTAACCACTTTTCTGGATTTACAATTTTAAAAATTACATTGAAGGCGTTCAGACGTAATTAAAATTAACTAAAATATCTTCTCACAGAGAAAATATCAATTTTTGACTACTATCTACATTAATTTATCTGTGCGAGCCAAATGAATTTATTGTCATTTTTTGTTTATTCTTGAAATTTGCGAAATGGAAAGACATGATGCAAGAAGCATTCTTAAAAATGAGATAAAAAGAGCTACTATTTATTCCACTTAGAATCAATTATGCTAATTTCGCCCCAAATGTCAGTTGCCATTGCCCGATATGCCTCAACTGTGAACAATAAGCAAAAAAAGGGGGTATTTTACATTTACGTCTCGGATGTAATACTAGGGAACTACTACGCCTTAAACGATTGAATAAACCCAGAAAAAAACACATTCAGGATGGTGGCTTAAGGTCAATCATTGAGAACAAAAAATACAAAATTGGAGTGAAGAAAGGATGGAGATGGACAAGAGGAGAGAATAAAGAAATGATAATAAAAAGGATCCCAAGAGACCTGAAGGGAAAATTCGGTACATACAACTTACAATTACATAACAACAGTAGTACTTGAGGACATATACAATAATAATCTCAAACAAAAACATGGAAAATTACCACATTAATCATTAGGTAGAGGCAATTACAAAAGGATATCTTACGCTATAAAATACAAAAAGTGTCAGTAAAATAATGGTGTGACAGTACTAATTTTCTTTGTACTCAAAAAAAGAATAATAAAACATCATGATTTACATCATGATTTGAGAAAGATTTATAAGATATAGTTTTACATTTTTTTAAAAATTTACATTAAGAAGTCTATTACATTATAGTACTAGGTTATTTATTATTATTATTTTATTATTATTATTATTATTATTATTATTATTTTATTATTATTTTCTCATCTTATTGGCACATTTAAATGAATTGCACAGATATACAGCATCAAAGTCAATACATCTATTTTTTAAAAGGAATTTATAATACATTGTTTCCCATGAATTTTCGTACTATCTTTGTTGTTGAAATAACAATTGCCTTCTGCATGGGTTTGTACAGGTCTTCATTCAAACCCAGTTGCTTAAGGCCCCACATCAGACTCCTAGGGATGACTCCGGTGCTTGAAACAATTATCGGGATAATGTTGACTGTTTTCATATTCCACTGTTTCTCAACGGGTTCAGTAAGATTTGCATATTTACTGATTTTTTTAGTGTATTTGCTTTGAATGTTGCCAGTATTTGGGACAGAAACATCAATAAGCATGACAAGTTTCTCACACTTGTTAATCACAACCAAATCCGGTCTGTTGTGAATCACTGTCTGGTCTGTTAAGATAGTTCTATCCCAATACAAGCGCCACTCTTCGTTCTCCAGAACACTCATAGGTTGGTACTTAAAGTACGGTACCTTATTTTCAGTCAGAAGACGACATTTCTGAGCCAACGCTTGATGTAAAATTTTGGCCACCGAATCATTGTCGCTGTTTATACTCGGTGCCTACCAAATGTGTACAACCGAGGTAACATGTGAATTGATTCCACTGTTGGACAACCATAACGACATAACTCATTCTCACATTGCTATCTCAACAATTCGCTTCAAATAGTTACGCGTTGGAATAACTTGATCCTGAATAGCCAACATAAACCCTTCAGTTTCTGGAAACTGTCCGGATATAAGCCAGTAGTTCGATGCTTTCAAATCGACATGTTCTTGGCTCATCTCATGTGGATGTCTTCCATGAAGAGCTTTAGCCATCCATAAATCTCTCTTTTGCCGTCATTGCATGAGAAGTCCGCAACATCCTGTCTCGACAGCTCTATCGGAGTATAACATCTGCTTCACAAATTGCTTTATGCAGTTTTGATGTATTTGCCGCAGAGTGGAAATCATGCTCTTCACTTGCCGACAAAGTTGGTTTCCAATGTCTGAGAGTCCTCTTGCACCCATATTTCTCGGAAGTGTTATACGTTCGACTGCAGATTTTGGATGGTGCATGCGTGCTTTCGTCATTAAAACTCTCATTTTCCGTTGTAAGTTCTCAATGTCAGTTTTGCTCCACTTAATAATGCCAAATGAGTAGTTTAAGACTGGGACAGCATAGGTGTTAATAGCTTTTATGATATTTCTTCCATTCAACTTTGTTTTCAGGAGCTTTCGGGTTCTTCGGAAGAATTCCTCTGCAAGTTCATCTTTCATTTTACCTTGGTCAATGTGCCTTCCCTGTCTCACTCACAGGTATCTGTATGTTTCTTATACATCGTTTTGTCCATTTATTTCAGTTCACAGTTGATTGCATTATCTTCAAATCATCCATATATATAAAAGGTGATTTATGCGATACATCATTCTTGCTCCCAATTTAATTCCAAATCCACATTTAGTGGAATTCAAGAGATTAGATAGCGGATTCATACAGATGACAAACCAGAGGGGACTTAGTGAGTCCCTCTGAAAAATACCTCTTCGCACATTGATTGTATCAGTTTGGATGTTGTCAACAGGAGTACTTAAGATTTTTGTTCGCCAGTTCGACATAACATGTTCCAAGAAAAGACAACTTTTGTATCAACATCATAGATCTTAAGTATTTCTATCAGTCAGGTATGTGGTACAGAATCAAAGGCTTTTTTGTAATCAATATACGCCATGAACAAGTTGCGATGTTTTGCATATGCTTGACCACACACTACTGAATCTATGATTAATTGTTCTTTGCAACCCATCGGAGCCTTTGCTACAGCCTTTCTGTTGGGCTGCAATAATATCGTTGTCTCTACAGTGGGTGTATATTCGTTGTGAAAGGCACGATGTAATGATTTTATACATCGTTGGCAAGCAAGAAATAGGGCGGTATTTTGTTGGATCTTCTTGTTTTTGTGGGTCTTTGGATATCAGATATGTAATTCCCTGGGTAAGAAATTCTGGCATCTCATCTGGTTGTTGTATGACATCATTGATCAATTCAGCCAGCCTGTGGTGAGTGCACCATAATCTTTTAGTATCTGCTTGAACTATTGCAGCGTGTAGTTCTGAGGTTGCCTGTTTCTCATAATAAATGTTCCCGAATGAATAAATTTATTTGTAGCATAAGTTCTTTAGATCTATTAGGCCTCTTCCTCCCTCACTTCGTGGGAGTGTCACTCGTTGTATTGCGCTATTTGGATGGTGATGTCTGAATTTTGTCAAAATTGTGCGGGTAAGTCTGTAGATGTCTTCGACGTCTGTGTCGTTCCACAGTATAATTCCAAATGAGTACGTATATACTGGTACTGCAAATGTGTTTATTGTTTTTATCATGTTATTATCTGTTAATTTGGTTTTCAGGAGTGCAATGATTCTTGATTTGTACAGTTTTGTTAGAGATTGTTTGATTGCCTTGTTGTCTAGGATTGCTGCCTGATCGAATCCTAGATACTTGTATATTTATTTCTTCATCGCCCATTGCCTGTATTGTCGTTTGATCACTGAGTGTGCTGTCTATCTTCTGTAATTCCAAGTTTTGTCTACGTGAAGCGTCTTACATTTGCCAATGCCAACCCATATAAATGTCTTCAGAAAAGCGTGTTAATTCAAGGAGATATTGAAGCTGTCTGTCTGTTGAAGTGTAAAGATTAATGACATCCATGTGCATCAGATGTGATATGGTGTGGATATTCTTCTTATTTTTACGAATTTGGAATCCATAGTGAGTACTGTTAAGTGGTGTCTATCCCCCTATCAAGGGGGTTTAGAGACAGAACAACAATGGGCTAAAGGAGTCTCCTTAGAAGATTCCCCGTTTAATTCTGACGTCTTTTGTTGTGATTGTTAACTCTTGCTGCCTTAAGGACAATGTTGTTCTCCAATGAGTCATGATATGTTCCAGAAAGTTGATGATGGTTTCATTAATTTTGTATATGCGGGGAACATCAATAAGTCATCTGTGAGGAACGCTATCAAATTACCGTATTTTTCTTGTAGTCAATGGATGCCAGGTGCATGTTTCTATGGTTTTTATGTGCTTGTTGGAGAATGACCATATCTGTTAGTTGTTCTTTACATCCTTTATGTAATCGTCGGCAACCTTTCTGTTGCTCTGTCATTATTTCTCTGTCCTCAATATTATCTTGGATTTTACTTCTGATGCATGAAATCAAAAATTTGTACATTGTGGGAAGGCAAGTGACTGGGCAGTATTGAGATGGGTTATGTTTGTCTCTACTGCAACTTTTGAATTTTTTTCAACTGTTATTCGATTTCTAAAACGTATGTCTCGTCAAATCAATTGAGTTTCTGTGCGGCTGTATGAATCAATGAAAGTAAACTAATCAATCAACAAGAAATTTAAATACTTTGTAAATACTACTTGTGGGACACACTTAGATACCCCTAACGATTCCAAAATTATTATTACTTTCTCGCCGTAAGAAGTTCTTCTAAGAAGAGAAAGTTATGTAATCGGGGGCGGAAAAGGCTAATTTCCGGCAGAAAAACTATTTTCGCAGGGCTGTGGTAACGAAAAAGTGGATAAATTATGTTGCTAAATTTAGTAAAAACTAGTGGTACCGTAGAATGACACAGACTTTCTCGCATTTGTTAGTTTTCTAAGCTGTTTAGTCTCTATTAGGTTTTGGGTTATACCTTATTCCTTTCCTAGCTGTCGTCTTTTGTCGCTCAAAGGACATTTTTTCACATTTTCTCATTTTCTCGATTTATTGCCTGCCTAATACCAGAACTGAAACCACCATGCTCTTATTACTACAATAGAAATGTAAATCCCGTGCCCCACATTCACATCTTGGCTGCATTGAAAAATTAGATTTTGACGATTGGTAACGGTAGTGCAGACTCTGTGAACAGTGTTTTTGGCGCGGATTCTTGCTTGCTTGACATTGTATTACGCCCGAATTACGACAGAAAACGATCTTCTTTTCACCCGTGGTAACACTAACAACTTCTTCAGTAATTCGTTCGCTGAGGTAAACTAATAGTTCTTAAATAATTGTCTTTCAGAATTTTCCCTGGTGTCGAGGTTACAAAAGGAGGAAGGAGTCTTGTTGCCATTCCGAACCATTGTTTCATCGTCTCCCAAAAACAAACTATTTTGTATCCTCAACAGTATGTGATTTACGAATTTTCAACTTTTCAACAAATTTTCACATCTCTGTTCGATTTGTAAAACGTATATCACGTTAAATGAATCGTTGTCTTTCTGTACATCTGTATGAACCGATTTAAGTAAAATAATGAATATATTGCGACAAGTCGCACGTGCGACTCTTCCGTCATGACAATTTACCACCCTGCGCAGGCGCCCCACCGCCGAGCATTTCGTCACGCCCAAGTGTGCGCACGTCGTCGTCACGCACAAAGGTTTCGCAGGAGTACTAAGACTCCCTGGGCCCCTTTTCACCCCTCCGCTTCATTCTTTGCCTCTGCCGATGGTCGGATTGAATACCGGAATAGTTATATTAGGGAAGTCGGTGGCACTTCGCCTGTTAATCCCTAAGGGCACAACAAAAAATAATCAGCGGACACTGAGGACTGCTGACAGCGGACACTGCCACGTTTTCTCCGATATCGCCACGTGCCCATGGTCCCACAAAGGCGACCAATTAAAATCAGCAAAGTAGGTCTTGAAGGGAAGGGATTGACTAGGGCCAATCAACAGAAAAGATTACTGGAAGGTTCCAGAAGCCTTATGATCGAATCAATCAGAGGCAAAGCATCACGCACGTGACAGCATAGAAATATCCAAATGGGGTGGGGAGTAGAAAGCGAGGGATACATCAGAATTTTTTTAGAGAGCAGACACTTGTGAACGGAGACTCGGGGGAGAAACCTGAGAAAACTACTTAACAGAGACTCGTGGAGAAACGTGAGAAAAGACTCGTTAAGAGACACTGGTGCGAGAAACGTGAGAACACACACTTGGCATGGAGATTTGAGCCAGAAACTCCTTTCTCCCTTTCAAAAATTCAAAATTTAAGTAGTATATGACTTAGTGTTGGGATCACAGAATTTTGAAAATGTGCACACAATTCACTTTTCCCCATAGCACGTCATAGCAGTTTTTAACTGTTTTTAAAATAAAATAAAATAAATAAATAAAATAAATAAATAAATAAATAAAAACAGAGAAAGAAGGACTTTATAAAATTAGACTTGGAGACTCACTCGAATCTTGAAAAGAAGTATTGATTTAATATTATTTAATCATTAAATCTATTTTAAATTACACTGATAACAGAAAGAGTTATTGTGGCCTCTGTTGGTTTGTATTAATATTAACTAATAATATTATTTACGGTTAATATACGCATCAGCCATCATTGGCATATTTATGTAGAACATGAATACCCTGAATTCAATGGCAGAAACTGTTTTCGTTTAAACGTTTAGATTAAAAATTTATGTATTTTTCGCGCATCGTTTCTTTAAGAATTTTTCAAACGTAAGTTGAATTGTAAGACAAAAATTGTCATATTATAATATTTCATGGCCATTAACAATATCGCGAGAATGTACGTAATGTTGTAGCACTACTAACTAAATTATGGAGGACGAAAAATATCCTTAAGAAAACATGATCGAATTCGAGGATGAAGAAAATAGTTTTGACTAATGTGAAATTTTGAAAAATAGCTGAAGTTGATAATTAGTTGTAGAAATTTTTTGTAAAGTTAAGTATATATGCTTTGAATTAATTTTAAGATTCCTTGGAATTTGATTATTGGGCTTAAACCAGGGAGTATTTAACATTAGAGAGTTTATTTCTGGTAAAATGTCGAGAAATATAAGCAATATTTTTAGGCGGATTTGCGAGTTAAATGGAAAATGACAGAGTTAATTGCGTCGATGAAACAGTTCTTTTAGGTTATTTGCCTCTATTGCCAATATTAAAAGTTTTCATTTGAAAAAAATACATTTCGAGGATGTTAGCCGGTGAGCCTTCGGTATGTTTTTAACAGTAGTATCACTATGCCAGATGCATATATGAATTTAAAACTAATGGTGCTACAGAATGACACAGAATTTCTGGCTCTACTTAGTTTTCTAATCTTTTGGTATAGATTAGCTTTCCGTCTACCTAGCTGCTATCTATCCGCACCAAAACGAAATTTTCTCTCATTTTCTCAATTTTTCGGTCCCCTTAGAGTAGAATCAAAATATGTCTTTAAGAATATTACAGAACAGTGAAACAAGTTCAAAATACAAAATTTCGCTCAAAAATTTGGAGCCGTGGCTGAAATAATTTCTCAAAATGCTCAAGAGCTCATTTGCGTATTAAGTAGAATTGAGCAATGCGCATTGACATCATTTTCACAAACAAGGTTTGAGTTTTCAACAAACTTCATGAGAAATCATTTGAAGCCCTTGTGTTTACAAATGTAATAATTTATTGAAAATGCCTATAATGTAAATGTAAACTACGTCAGAGATATTTTTTAAAAAACTTTGTGTAGTTTTTGAAAAATCACAAAAATAAATCAAAATGGGGTTAGTGTCATTTTTTAATGCATTTAACACTCAGTACAAAACATTTTAAGAAAGAATTGGAGCACTTTTCGAGAAAATGTCGTTCGTCTCTGAAAATTCCGGTTTGAGCTCATTTTTAAAGTAAAGTATTAAGTTTTAGTGAAATTTTGTAATACATCATTTAAAACACTTGTACTCATAAATGAAAAATATAGTCCTGTGCCACGTGTATAACGCCGGTCATGTAAATATTAAGGGTGAGAGATGTATTTAATTAGAGGTGCTTCAGAATGGCACATACTTTCTCATAGTAACGTTTTCTAATGTCCTTGGTGTGAACTGGTACTGTACAGTCTTGTCCCTCCTTCGTACCTGCTTCCATCTATTGCGGCCCAAAGAAAATTTTTTTAAAATATTCGCAACTTTTCGGTTTTCAAATAGTAGAACCTAAATTATATTTTAATTATATTAAAGAAGGCTATTACGTCGTCCAAAATGTCAATTTTCATCGAAAAATTTGAAACCGTTTAGAAGAAAATGGTGATTAAGTAAATGCGAAATTTGAAGCTCTTTTTCACAGGAATCTATTGAGTTTTCGAAAAAATTTATTTTAGGTACTTCCACTTACAAATGTAATAATGTATTGTGGCCGCTCTACCTTTTCACAATTCTCTAAAAAGCCTACAGCGGGTCACTCAAGTAACCTGGTAACCTTGACCTGTGACTTTAGTTAAATTAGGAATGGTTTTATACGTCCTAACTGCCCTACAGGAGTGGGTTCGTCTTTTAACCTGCTTTTGTAATAAAAGAAACATAGGCAAGTTAATCTTTTATCACTTGCTCTACCTTTAGCCCTTTGCAATTACGTGATTACCTAACAACTGCAGTTGCGTTTTAACACTTGCATAAACACTTTACATAAAATTATATTACCCTTCACTTCACAAAAAAACACAATAAAATACCTGTACACAAGACAATAATACATGGAACACAAAATACTGAGAAAGAATCACATACCAAAATACCCTTTACATACACTTTCAAAGAAATTGTCACTTGAATAGTGAATGAAATATTTACCAGACGTTGTTTCACTTTCACGTAGATTATTACTTGATCGATTTAGCCAGCAAAGAAAGAAAATGCCGTTATGCAATGAACGTACAATTAATAATAACTCTTTTTCTAATTATTGGTTTTGAACAATTTGAAAACGATTAAACAATAAATTGAAAACACACACTAAAAGAACAAATATTTTAATAAAAATGAAAAAATAGGTTTTTACAATTCTTTACAGATTAGCTACTGGTTCCTTTAGTTATTTAAATATTTAACTTAAGTGAGGTGAATTCTATCTCTGAAAAATAATTCTCGCTTCTTTAAACAGTTCTTTTTTTTTGAGAATTTCTAGTGAAGTTTTCTAACTCACAAAACGTCGTCTCGAAGAAATATTTCCACAGCTTGGAGCGGCGACGGCGACCCAGATCCTTTCAAGGACGTGACAACCCCTTTGCTTCGGCAAACACGTGCTCTGGTGAATCGTCCTTCGAATTTTATACAATCTGATTGCAATATCTCTGCGTGATGAATTTTTTACGTGGTTAGCCAAGACGAAAGACAAAAAAAGCTGGAAATAGAAAGAAACATTTCCTATAGCACATGCTTTCCACTTCAGTATACGTTCTTGAACGTTGAAATATATTATTTCCTCGTTGATAGAAAAATAGTATATTTCTGCGTAATGCGTTCACGTGAATTTATCAGAATATTCATGATTTAAAATTCTCAATTCTCTCATACATGGTTTCGTTATTTTAACATGATGAGACGAATTACCTTTTTCAAGCTTCGAACGGCGAATTCTCCTCTCCGTCCAGCACGAACAATTCCGGTGTGTCCAGATCGGCGGTCGGCAGCAAAAGAGAGAACTTTTCGTGGCGGTGCTTTGCGTTAGTGCTGATATTTTCAAGGGTGATTTTTGTTTGGTTCTCGTTCCATTCTACGCGAGTGCGTTCAGAAACTTTAATAAATTCTCGCAATTCTCTCCCTTTACTGCTGACGCGATCTCCTGTAATTCGGTAACACTATAATTGCATATTGTCGTGTCTTGACGTTCTTGGGTGCTTCTCAAAAATCAATGGAACCGACATATAGGCGGTTACAGTATACAAATAGATGGAAATGTGCATATAATGACGTGAGAGATATTTTTAAAAAATACTTTTGAAAAAATAAAAGATCATAGCAAAATAAACTTTACGTCATAAACTGCAATTAGCACTATCTATTGGAAAACATTTGAAGAACAAATTTTGACGAGTTTTGAGAAAATGGCGTTCGAGCTTTTCTGACAATGCGAAATTTTGAGCTCATTTTAACAGAAAACTGTTGAATATTCGAGAATCTTTATTTAACATTATTTAAAGCACATGATCTCATAAATCTAATAAAGTGAAGAAATCGCCTCTAGTGTTAATATTTCCGACGTGAGAGACGTGAAGTCAAAAAATTAAATTTTTGTAATTTTTGAAAAAACAAAAGAATAGAGTTATATGGTGCTTATGTCATCGAATAGGGTGGATTTGGTACTATCTGTACCAAAAATTTAAAGAAAACATTTGGAGCTATTTATGAAAAAATCTTGTTTTTGTTATTATTTAAAATTGCAAATATTGCATGCACTATTGCATGAAAACTACTAAAATTTTCAAACAAATCTACATGACCTTAATGAAAGAGATATTTATCAACAACAAATTTAATTTGGCAAAATCTCTATCTTCAATTTGATAGTTGTAGGAAGACACCAGAAAAAATTCAAACTTTTGCAATTTTCGAAACTTCAGAGTTAACCGAAATCGGACCTATGCCACTTTTATAAGTGTATTTTACTGTGTTCTTACAATAAATTTAAAGAAAAAGTTTAGAGCCGTTTTTGAGAAAATTTTTAAAATGTTCAGGGAGCTTCATGTGAAGTACCCCCAAATTATAAAGAATGTTTTTTTCAAAATCTCAAAGCTTCAACTAGAGCCAGATGGACAGGGGTTTCTTCAATTTCGAAACGATCGTACGTGTGGTTTAGGTGCTAGGTTTGTGCACATACGACAGACGGACGGACAGACAGACAGAAAGGCAGACGGACGGACTGACGGACGGACCTTTTGAAAAAAAAACCAACTGTTTTTCGGTATCAGGGGACCTCAAAACGTATATTTCCATTGAAATCTCGAAAACGATTTTCCGCTGCATTACATAACTTTCTCTCCACTACGTATATTACTTCCGTATATGCGTATGTATACGAGAAAGTAAAAAAATAAATAAATTTGTTGGAGAAACAAAAGAATATAGCAAAGTGACTTTTATGTCATCTGTTACAGTGCAATTAGTACTATCCCTAAAAAGTGTAAAGAAAAAAATTGGAGTCGATTTTGAGAAAATCTGGTTTGTAAATTTTATATGTCCATATTTCACTCAAAATTACGCAAAAACTATTCATATTTTGAAAATGTGTGATGTCATCATTTAAAGATATAATTTTGAAGAACAACTTTTATTTAAAGGATCTCTTTAATACTCTCTTCCTTCACTCTCTTCAATATTGAAGTAAGAAGACGCCGAAAAAATTTCAACTAAAATGTGAAGACATTTCAACAAAACTGTGACGTGCGTCAGTTTAGTAGGCGCTTTTACACTCTCCGAGGACAAAGTTAATTAAAAACTATGGAAACATTTTTGAGAAAAAATTGAAAATGTCCTTAATGCTGCATTTAAATTACCCCCGAAAATTAGAACAGCTGTCTCAAATTCGAAGGATCACGCCATCTGCCAGATTGATTGAGGAATATCAATTTTGGTGAACATTCTGCTCACGGTTTAGCCGGTGGTGTTCACAGACAAACCGAAGGATGGATAGACGTTTTTTCCGTCAGCCAATTTTTCGGTATCAAGGCCCCACCAAACGTGGATGCCGAAGATAGCGTGTTAGAGGAAGTAATTTGCTACATATTTGATTAGAAGTTATCCACTTTTTCTCCATCAGGGTCCTATAATAGGTAATTTTCTGCTAAAAAATCTATTTTTTTACGCTACATCATTACATAACTTTCGCTTTACTACATATTTATTATGCGAGAAAGTAAAAATGTGATACATAACGGTGAAATAAGTGACTGATGAGAATTACAAATTTACATTAACAATGCAAAATTGCAATTTTCATATCAATTCCATAAATAATGTTTATATCAGTTATTATTTTGTAATTGAGCATTATGGCACTTATTTATTGCATTTTCCTGTTTGATAACCGTAATAAAACCAATTCATAAAAAATGTAAAAAATATTCAAAAGGTCCGCGCTGGCATAAAAGATCGAAAGAATATTAGGTGTACCATTACGTGTTTTGTTTCAGATCCATAAACTCACAATAATGAACTAGTGAAGTTTAAAATAGTAAATCTTAGGCGCTGATAGGTAGCAGCTGGAAACTGGTGGTGCTAAAATAGCACGAACTTTCACGCAATTTTTCGCGCAAAATTTCGCCCGTATTTTCAAATTTCGCCCTTTCGCTCGTATTTTCACACAAAATTTCACGAAAAGTACTCAAATTTTCGAGAAATCATACACGACCTTATTTGAAAATCTATCTTTAAGTAACAAATTTCATTAAGGGAAAAATCTCTACTTCAATATTTTAGTTGTAGGAAGACTCCGAAAAAGTTTTAAACTTTTGCAATTTTCGAAAATCAAGAGTTTTCAGTGAACATGAGACCTGCACCATTCTCCTAAACGTTTCGTCACACTATCAAACAAAAAATTTAATAAAAAACGATGAGGTCATTTTTTGAAAATCTTGAAAATGTCCTAGGGGTGTTACGTAAATACTCCCCAAAACTGAAATATCGGTTTCGAATTCAAGGGACCGCGAAATCACCCAGATCGATTAGGGATTATCAATTTTGGAGAAAATTGGCTGAACGATTTACTCGCCAGCGTTGTTCGCGGACGATCAGGCATTTTGCTGTCATTCGAGTTTTCGGTATGAAGGACCCACAAAACATGGATTCTGGCTACACCACGTGATAGAGGATTTTTTCTAAATTTAGAAACTAGATTTATTCCCTTTTTCGTTACTAGGACCCTGTATAAGAGTTTTTCTGCAGAAAATTTGCCGGTTTTTCGCGAATTACATAACTTTCTCTCTACTTCGTAGTGAGAAAATAAAAAGATGGGGCAAAACCGAAAAGCTAGCCCTTATTAAAGAGATAAGGAAACTAACTTGTATGAGAATGTCTGTGACATTCTATAACACCACTAGTTTCATTATTTGTACGGTGGACAACTTGTAATTTTCTATACAGATACAATATTTTTACAAAACTTACAGTCATCATTTTATTATTTTTGGCAGTATTTCGTACCATTCAGTGTGGTGAGTCTGGCGGAATTTTTAAAAATTTTGATTTATGCAATATAACTTCATAATAAAAAGAAATTTTAAATGTAATACGGGTGCCTGACTCTTCCATCCAAAGATGAAAGGAAGGAAGCATTTCATCCAAATTTGTTTCTAACTCAAATTATTTCTCTCTCTTCAAACGTTCTTAAAATCATTTTTACCTGTCAGAAAACTGAATTCACTGGTTATTCGCAGGTAAAATGATTACTAGCTGAAACTTTAGTAATGTCACTCTACTAAATATTTATTCTAATTGCGCTAATAAATATTTATGTCTAAATAGGCATGTTTAGATGCTCATTTGAACTAACAGTGCTTATTTGAAACTAGTAGTTACTTCTTAAGAGGCAGCAATTTTAAGATTACGTTACAACATTCTGTCAATTAGATATGAAAAGCACAATGAGTTTCGCTAGCATGGTTTTAACGAAGCCCTCGAGAATTTGCATGATTGTTAAACATTTTTCTGGCGTCAAACACTTTTCGACTGACACATCCTTCTCAAATGATGATAATTCTGTGATTGAACGTTAAAAAAGTCAGTTTACGAAGATTGCTTTACCATATTTTCTTAAGGAAGAATGCAATAAACTCCTAATTTCCTTGAATTCAAGACCTTGTGTGCATACCGGTCAAAAACTGTTTACAACTTAATCACAAATTTGAGCACTTACGTAACAATATCTTCCAGGAAACCCGGGAATCATTTGCAACTAATAGAGATTAGAGGCCGGAAAGACACTAATTGTCTTTTCATTCATATAATTTTAATAAACTCCGCAATTCATTCCGCTTTAATTACATTTATGTATGGTTAACTTCCTTCACTGATTACTAAAATAACTTTTAGAATAGACATTTATTACAAAATTAATTCTCTTTTTTAAAGAAACAATATCTGATCTCGAGCGATTGTGTCGCTTATCCAAACTTCGTGAACTTGTGACGTGATAGGAACCTTTTGGTACTTATGAAAAAATACTGTACTCTCATTGTAAAATACAGCAAACGGACTCAAACGCCCAGTAGAACATACGGTCTAACTCTTCTTCTGATATTACCTCTTCATATTGCTGATTTTATTTCCTTCAACGTCATTGGTTAGTTAAATCATTGAGCGTTATATTCCATTTTAGTGCTGCGTAGTTCGCGTATTGCGTATAGTCTAATCACTAGATATCTAACCTAGGAAAAAATTCCGAAATTTTTTTCTCAGCGGAACTATATGTCTTTGGAGTGCTGAATTCGAATTTTGTTTTCGAATTTTATGCAGAGAAAATTGCAAAATAAAAATAATAAAACTAAAAATGTCACACTTGCTTTTGGTTTTTAGTTTATATCTTCAAAACAATGTATTTTAGCAAAACATCTATTATTCACACAATTCAAGTTGACGCAATTTGGGTATATTAACGTTAATGTTATGGAATAGGGTTTAGGCGCTAAAGCGCCCTTAAAGACACGTTTTGGCCTTCTGGCCAAAACGGAAGAATAGCTCCCTCCAGTCCCCCTATTTAGCAGCGGTGCACTAGTTTCGGTACATCATGCTTGAAAACAACTATTGTGATTGAATAATAGGCATGTTTTGCGATCAAAGGCATTTGTTAATACTCCGATATCCGTGGAATGAGAGGGGACATGTTTACTCTCGCGGAATATCCGGAAAACCCAGCCTCAGGTAAACAAAATAAAAGAGGAAAACTCATGTAATATAAGGAAACAAAGACCAGAGACAGTACGTTCTGTACAATACAATATTTTGATCGAATACTTTTACCAACCACACGATTTGTCAATATGTCTCAAATTTCGACGTAAAACTAAGAACAAATCTACTAAGGATTCTGACCCCTCAATCTACTAAGGATTCTAATATGGATTCTGACCCCTCAACGAGTTAGAGGAAGTAATTAACTACATATGGGAACACGATTTATCCACTCTTTCGTTAAAAGGGTCCGGCAATAAGTTTTTCAGTCGAAAATTCGCCGTTTTCCATATTTCGTCGTCCAGGTATCTCCCACCAGCGGGACATCGCTCCAGCCGGAGCAAGCTCTAAGCTCCCAATCGATCGTCTGGCAAGGGTGGTAGTGTAGAGCAAGTGGGTGCCTGGCCCATTTTTAGGCATTCTCGTATTGATCTGAGAAATCTAAAATCTATAGATCAAAACTATAGATCAGAACAGCCGGTCGCTAGAATTCTCCTTCAGGCTGGAACTGACAAAAATCCTGCCACCGTCGGAACTCGAACCTAGGAGCTCCCGGTCCGAGACCCTGCCAGAGGGTATTATAACTAGGCTCTGCACAGAAGTAAGTTGATGCCCTGAGCCACCTCTCTCGGTAGGTATGATGTTAAAGGAGTACATTTTATCATGATTGTCTTATTTAAAACGAATTTCGTCCTTTAGAAGAAAATGAAAATGGCATGAATTCGACGACGATAACTGTCGCTTCTCCCATGGGAACCTTCCTACTACTGATCACTAATATTAACTGTTATGAGAGTGAATTCTACAGAACTGTGCTCCAGATGCCGTGACCATAAAAGTTTCTGAGTTGAATTCCGTCGGAGAATTGCAGTGGTAGAACTAACGATTTCCGTGGATACAAATATCAATGAAAACATGAGAGCAGCTTGTTAGAAATGCCAACCTCTAATTTCAACTCTAGTAACAGCCATTTAACTACCATAAATATCTTTACTATGCCTTATGCATAAGCAACTAGTCAATTTTATGTAATAATTTTATCTATTTTCCTGTTCTCACAATCTAATTATACTTTAATTTAACAAGCAGTTAAATTATTCTCTGGAATTGGGAGAAAAAGATAGAATGACGAGACTAAGAACTAAAATATTCCTTAAATATATACTCCCTAGGAACAAAATTTGAAGCGTTTGATCCCAAATTTTGATCGAAAACTTATGAACGGCAGAGAATGAACCTAGGGGGTTGCGATTCAGAATAGACTTCCAAAAAGTGGTTTCATGAGACAAAATTTATTTGATACCATTCAGCAGTGCATCTAGGTGGCGTGACGGAGCGGGCGAGGAGGGTGGGGCGTCAACGGAGAAGGGTTTTAGTCCCGTAAGTATAGTGCGTGTTTTTCCTCGGGAGGTGGCTATAATCCTCCCTTGCTGCATGGTGAGATCCAGCGCCGACCTACCATCGGATAGCGGGGTTTTCCTGTAACCAGGTATCTCCCACCAGCGGAGCACCGCCCCAGTCGGGACAAACTCTAAGCTCCCGACCGGTTTCCCTGCATGTGTGGTAGTGAAGTGCATGTAAGTGTAGTGTGTAAGTGCTTAATGTAAGAATAAGTGAGTGTAAGTAAGGGGTGAGGATAGGACAAGGAAGTGGAAGGAAAGATAGCGCGCGGTCCGTGACCCGCTTATTAGGGAAGTGCATGGACATTTGCCTGGTAATTCATACGTACATTCATTTGAACTGAATAATAAATGGTATTAATAAAAATAAAATATTAAGTATACAATTATTTCAACTCTGTCATGACATCCAATAATTATATGTTGGTGTTACTAAAATTTAATACATGGTACATAAATATTGGCTAAATTATTTTTTTTAATGCATTGATCGCGTTCACTACACTTCTCTGCAATGCACTACACTACACTGTTTTGCTTTGAATTATACTGACCACCACGTCACCGCACTTCACAGCACTTACTCATTTAATATCTATAACTCTGATCTTGTTCTAACTTATTTCTAAAACTTCGGACACTTAGAGGAAAAGCTTTTTAAGTCATAAATTTAATTAAATTGACTGTTGCGGAGTAAACTGTTCCAATCTATATTTGTTCTGTTGCCAGAGGAAAATTTCCCAAGATCTGAATTTTGTTTCTTTGTTCGAATTTTGTGGGTGTGATCGCTTCGGCAGAAATGATTTGGTTTTTCTAGTATAACCTGAATTTCCTTCCAAGCTGGTTGACCTACGTATGATTTATAAAGAGCGCAAAGCCTCGCCCTTGTTCTTCGCGTTTCTAGAGGTTCCCATCAATTTTTTTATTGCGTTAGTTCTATAGGTGAACTTATTCGCTTTCTTCTGTATTCTATCTAGATTTTTCCGGTGAGACTTTCTGTATAGATCCCAACATGCCACTCCGTATTCCATGAGAGGGCGAACCAGCGAAAGATATGCTAATTCTTTGGCGTTTGCAGAACTTTTCTTTAGAATTTGCATTACAAAATGCAAGGACTTCCACGTTTTTCTTACTACCTAATTTATATGCTTCTCCCACCCTAATTTACTATCTAGATGAATGCCTAAATACTTGTATGATGGGACTCTTGGGATGATGACCTCACCTAAACGATTGTCTGGTTCCTCATAATTTCGTCCCCGCCCGAACGTTATTGTTTTGCTTTTCGATCCGTTAATTCCCATGTCATTTTTTTCAGCCCAATCACGTAAATGTTCTAAATCCTGCTGTAATATTTGTTCGACAGCGCTACTTTTGAGCGCTACTTTTCCTGTCCCTAAGAAATTCGCTTATCCACTTCACAACTCTAGCATCAACTCTTGAAGTTAATAATTTCCTAATGATCGGAGAAACCACGGAAAATACCATCAGAGCAACCTCCTCCAGACAGCAGCTGAACTCGATCTAAAAGCTAGTATCAAAACTCTGCCACCGCCGGGACTTAAATCTAGGACCTCCCTGACAGAGGCATTGCAGTGACATCAGTAGACGCTCTGAACACCCTCCCCGGTGTCAGGATGTGGGATGTTTTCTTAATAGATGACGTTTTGTCGTCTGCCCATCATTGGGTTCTGACACTTTTGTTATTTTTTTAACTAGAGTTTTTTTTAAACCTTCCCTTCCTACCGAATACTGGGAGAGGAGGCAGAGCCGGCATTGGATGTTTTATTTTCATCTTGGTTGTAAGAAAATTGTTATTTTGTTGAGGTTTTGATAGAGAAATTAGGTTATTTTATTTAGGTTCCACAGAGTTATAAGTTTATTTGATTAAAGTGAGTAATGTGTTGGTGATGGACGGGTTATTTTGTTGAAGGTTGGTGTGAGTGTTAGAGCTGTGGGTTGTTCGTTCTTAGGTTTGGGCATCGGATGAAATTGGGAGGGTGAAAATATCGAGTAGGTTTTTTTTCTATTGTGAGGTATTAATCTGTTTCGGAAGGAAAGGTGCGGTTTGATGAAATTTTTAAAGGAGGAGTTGGCTATTGCTTTTTCTATTCTATGTTGGGCTGCTGCGTGAATTTCGGTCGTTAGAAGATTCATGTTGTCTTGTTTGGTTGTCAAGTAGAATTGGTTTGGTTTGGGTATAAAGATAAGTCTAACTATTCCGTTGTCTATTCTTGTTAGTCTGTGATAGTCAGGAATGACGTCGCCCAGAGCTCGCAGGAATATGTTACTATTGGCTTAACATACTCGTACGTGTTGTAGATATATAAAAATGGCGACAGTGCATTTAGAAGTCGATGTGATTTTTTCGGTTTTTCAGTTATATGTATCGTCCACAGTAGTTTTTGATTAGTCCTAAGTATTTAACGTATTTTGTCCATGGAATGTAGATGGTGTTAATTCTTAGGGGTGGTTCGTTAATTGGTGTACGTCTGTTTTGCCACGTGAAAATGACTGGCTGGCATTTCGAGAGATTGATAATAATATTGTTATCATTGGCCCAGTTTGTAAGTTGTTGTGCTGTACGCCAGAGTCTGTCAAATACTCGTCTTTTGTTTCTCCCACGTGCCGTTTTTGTCTTTGTTACGTAAGCTAAGTTGTCTGCGAAAAGTTATTCATCGAATCTTGGTGGAACAGGAATGTCATTAATAAATAAATAGGTAATTGTAATACATGAGTATACGTAAGTAATGCTGGATCGACCTTGAGTATAAATACATTGCATCAATTGGTCCTGATGTTAAAATAACGAAAGTACTGTGTTCCAAAAACGCTTACATTCTTACTTATTTCCTCCTATCCTACCTATCTTTTACAATTTTCAAAATTTGGGGGAGTTCAACGCAATTGACACCAATACCATTTTTAAGTGTACCTACATTGTTCTACACAGGAAATAAATTGAAATAAAAAAATTGGAGCCTTTTTGAATTTTTTAAACAATTGCATTAATTTCATTTAGGAGAAAATTACTTATTTTTCCTAAAAAATGCATACCTTATTTACGATCTATGTTTTAAAACAGGTTTCATTAACGAAAAAATATTTCTCCAATATTGTTCTTTAGCAATGTTCAGTTTTTGCAATTTTCGAAAATACAGAGAGTTCGCCGTGAATGAGATCTGCGCAGTATGTTAGCGTCACTTTCTAAATCTCGGGGAGGGGAGATTGAAACCTTTTTTCAGAAAATAATTGTTTTAAAAGTGTCTAATTACACAAAAAATACGTGAAAACCATTAACATATTTGTAAAATTGTACTTGACTTCATTTCAAGATATGTCTTTGAAGAATAGATTTCGTTCAGGAAACAAGTCTCTATCTTCAATATTGTAGTTGTAGGAAGACGCTGAAAAAAATTGAACTCTCCAATATTCGAAAATTCTGCGAAAATGAAACCTGTGCATGAGGATGAAGCCTGTGTATTTGGCTCTATCGGAGGAAACATTTAAAAGAAACGCTCTATTGAAGAAAAACATATCTTATTACATTTCATTTACATATTGAATAGTTCCATAAAATACTTAAATCTATATTTTGCACTGTCGACTCTCCGTTAAATTTGCCTTAATACTACCAAGAAAATTATTTATTGCCAAATATCAACTTTCACAATACATGAAAGTAACAATTCTGAACAGTATATAACATTACGCGTCTGCAATTTATTTATAACTTAAATTTTATTAGAATTAATTACATATCATTTTACGTTCTATATGTCATGTGTAAGGGAAATATAGTCTCTCCAGTTATAATGAACTCGGATATTGTGAACTCTCGGTTATAATGAACTTAAGTCACTACTCCCGTTTCATTTACAATACAAATAATAAGAAGATTCGGTTATAGCGAACCTGAAACTCGGCTATAGTGAACGTAGAAAATAAATTATGGACATTAATTGGATCTCGTATGTTATTGAGCATGGGAAGGAGGGCCTTCAGATGAGTTGGTCGGTGTTCCAACAGTGTAAGAGGCATTGAGAGGTGTCAAGACTGAATGACAATACTTAGAGACAGAGGACAATGCAGAGTCAAGTATGGAGAGAGCACGAACTCTGAAGAAGGATCTAGAGAAATTACTAATGTAAAATGTATAAAGCAAACAATTGAAAATAATTGATTTATTAAAGACACATAAAGATATTGATATTTTCAGTTCGTGCTTTCAATGAATTTTGCTGTATCTCTAAATTAATTAAATCAATCCTTGTGGAGAAATTCTATTTAATTTTGACATCATCAGTGAACCTCATCAGTGAACATCATCAATGAACCATATAGTGAACCAAACATTTTAGTCCCTCCCCAGAAGTTCACTATATTCACAGTCACCGGAGTCGACTGTTATGTAGTTCTTGGAAACAGAGTGTGTGAAACGTCACAGAGTAAAGTCGAAATTCAAAAGATTATTACGGCAGTTGTTGAATTCAAAATAAAGCAAGAATCTTTTTAAATGCTCAGTCACAAATAATGATTGAGTCGCATAATTTCGTAAACAGCAATCTTAATGTCAAAAAGATTAAGTTATCTTCATAAAACATTATGATCGTCAAGTCGCAAATCGCACTAGCGTGAATTTGCAAAAAATTAAAAGACATGCATGATTATTTGTAAACGGTGGTGGTTATATTCAAAGTGTGGTTGATACATAATGAAGAACTTGCATTCAATCGAGAGTTTGAAGTGCGGGAGCGACGCGAATGCTCTTGTTCAATATGATCGTTAAGGGCGATTGCATGTCTTGGTGGCGTGATCTTGAATTTGAAGATACCAGTAGTCAATTGCTGATAGGCACATCATGAATAGGCAGAACACTAATCCAAACATAAGGACAAATCTCCTTTCCTAGAAATACATTCAAACTTCATAAAACTAGTGATGCTACAACACCACATACTTTCTCGCGATATTGTTGATTGCTATGTAATGTTTTAATGTGACAATTTCTGTACAAGATTTGTATAGTGATAATACGATCAAATAAAAGTAGGAAGAAACGTTTCAGCACCATTTCTAGTAAATAAAGGTTTAAGACAGGGGAGCTGTGTAGCCCCGACTGTTTAAAATATATTTGAATGAAGCCCTGAGAGGATGAAGGAAGAAATGAAGTAACATGGGAATGAAAATTGGTGACTTTATGTCATTCTCTCTACACTTCGCAGATGATCAGGTGGAGTTCTGAAGATGAAGATGATGCACTTATGCGTGGAAATTATATGAAGAGCACTCGGAATGGGATAGAAATAAACCTTAAGAAGACTGAGTATATGGTTGTAGGAGGAAGTGCTAAAAGCTGGATGATGGTTCAGAAGTAAAATTCTGTCAAAATTTCACCTACCTCTGTTCAGAAATAAATGCAAATGGAGACAGTACTCAAGCTATTAAAAACAGAATTGCAACCGACAGAATGGTTATGATACAATTACATCCAATGATCTGGAAAGATAAATTAAGAGCGTGAAGAGAAAATTGTATAAAACTGTTGTAGAGGTATTGCCTTTATGGGTCTGAGGAATGGGAAGTAACAATAAAGAGCGAAGAAAATGACAGCAATGGATGGCGCCGAGTTGCGGACTGACTTTAATGGATAAAGTTAAGAATTAAGAAGTTACACGTAAAACTGAAGTAAGTTTTAATATACACCATAGAAGTGAATGGGCACATGAGAAGAATGAACGAAGAATGTAGACCGAAAATATTGTGGAAATGGCAACCAGCTACACATCGAAGGAGAGACCCTAGACTTACATGGGAAAAGAGCAGAAGAGGCAATTGTGAAAAGAGGATTGAGTAACGAAGACTACACCAATGGAGAGTTATGGAGACTGGGATGCACGTCAAACCGTGCCGGTATGAGCTACTTACCCACCAGGAGAGCCTGGCGCTCCTACGGGCAGGGGCAACTTCCCCTGCCTCCCTACTCATTTCCCCTCCAAATCCAGGAAGGGGTGTACATGCACAAACTGGAGCGGCGCGAGGCGGTGAATAGTGGCTTAGTATGGCGCTCCTACGGGCAGGGGCAACTTCCCCTGACTCCGCACTCATTTCCCCTTAAAATCCAGAAAGGGGTGCACATGCACATGCTGGAGCGGCGCGAGGCGGTGAATAGTGGCTTCAAACGAAAATGTTTGCCAAATTTGTTCTATCAAATAACCGAGATTTTTATAATGTTTATATTCATCACGACATTTTACAAGTTGGTGTTTATTTTCATACTAAATTCTCTCTTATATAAACATCTTTGCTAAGTGACCGGAAAATGTTTGAATGGCGGATTCTTTCCTTGATTTCGTTTTGTGTTGTCATATTAAATCATTCAGTTATTTAGTGTATTCAGCAATAATGTGAAATACATTAGCAAGTCTCTATAAGTTAACAATTATCGCTGACGGGCGGACATCACGGGCAGGTGTCCAGAGCAAGTGGCATTTCATAGCATTTTTATAACCATTACTTTTAAAACTCGCGCCAATTTCTCCAGATGCAGTGCCCGCGAGTTCTAGTTAGCCTGTTACCTTGCCCGAGACCTTCACGTACATGCTCCAACCTTTTATTATTTATCTCCTATCAGGGTTGGGCAGTATTTAAATACTTGTATTTGAAATACGAATTTTAAATACATTTTGTATTTGAATAACTGTATTTTTGACATTTTTTGAATAACTATATTTTTGAACATGTATTTTAGAGATGTATTTAAATACATAAAATAAGTGTATTGAAAAAAGGATATACTTACAATACAGATGAAGATAACGAGGATAGTTTCTTTTTGTTTGACATTGCTTGTAAATGACCCACATTCAAACAAAAATAAAAGCCCCTTTCAGCTGTTGAATTTGAACTCTCTTCATTTTACTTTCTGGTATACGTACGTATATACGGAGTACTACATGTAGAATAGAGAAAGTTATGTAATGTGCGCGAAAAAATCAGCGGATTTTCGGCGGAAAAAAAATCATTGCCGGACTCCGGTGACGAAAAAGTGCATAAAACCAAATGCTAAATTCAGAGAAAAAATCCTCTAACACGTGGTGTAGCCAGAAACACTGTTTTGTGGGTCCATGCCGAAAAATCAATTGGAAGCAAAACGTCAGTCCAGCCTTCTGTCATCGGTAGCGGTAGCTCAGTGCATCAACTGATGTCACTGTAGCGCCTCTGACCGGAAGGTCCTAGGTTCGAATCCTGACGGCGGCAGGATTTTCGACACTAGCTTTTCAGCTAGGTCGAATTCAGACGCTGACGGGAGGAGAATTCTGGCGGCCGGCTGCTCTGATCGGTAGTTTTCCGTGGTTTCTACGATCAACACCAGGCGAATGCCGGAGCAGTACCCTACCAAACGGGCCACGGACCACGCGCGATCTGTCCTTCCTCTTCCTTTTCCTATCCTCTCCTCTTACACACACTTACACTAACATGCACCACACTCTCACATATCCGGGAGACCGGTCGGGAGTTTAGAGCTTATCCCGGCTGGGGCGATGCCCCGCTGGTGGGAGAGTCCTGGTTAGGGGGAAACCCCACTAGCCGACGGTACGTCGGCGCCGGACTCGCCATCCAGCGGGGGAAGATCACCGCCATCTCCCGAGAGAAAAAAATTCACTACACTAACGGGACTAATGACCGAAGCAGTTGACGCGCCCGGAAACACGAAAAAATCAATCAATCAATCCATCCGTCAGTCCACCACCTTCTACAGTTAAAGCCTGCTCACTGGTACGTGACGTCACTAAAATGGCGGCGTAGGTAGTCATGAGGCAGCGCGGCGACCTCGTGGCGGAATTGGACGCAACCACGTTGTTTCCAGTTTGATTCTCCTGGTGCGGTCCGTGTGTTCGGAGCAGTTCGGAGTGTATTTACATACGTGCATTCTACTGCCGCTTCGATATGCCTTTTAGATGTGTACTTACCATGTGCCACGAAACTACATGTGTTGGGTTTTCCAAAAGACCAGTGGACTGCTGCTATTCACAGAGAGAGATTTTGTTCCATCCAAATCCTCGAAAAAACTATGAATAAGATCCTAATTTGTTACACTGATTATTTACGCAAAGCAAACATTTTATCTAAGTTGGTAAGAATTTTAAAATTATTTACTAATTCTGCTAATGTTCTATCATGAAACTACGTTGTTTGCAATTAGATCTTACAATTTTCCTTATAGTATGATGCTGAATTTGCAATAATTTTCTATATTTTGATAATTGAATAGCGTATAAAAACTTAATGTAGTAGTTAATAATTTAAATGTGTGAATTCAAAATTAATTAAATTTCCTGTAACTTGTATGAATAAGTTACTAAACCAATACAAGAATTTATGTCAACAGATTTACTTTAAAGTAAGCATCGAAACAAAATTCTCAGTGTGCATGAACTAATTTAAAACTAAACTCAAATTATATTTGCTCTTTGGTTAATTGGTGTAAATGTGAAAATTAAATAATATGAATATATTTGATATTAAAGCCGAACTACTGTTCAATTTTAGTTTCCTCTCATGCAACCTCATTAATATTATTATTATTATTATTATTATTATTATTATTATTATTATACTTTAAATATAGTATTATTTTTATTGTTTCAGGTATGCCATCGTCATTTCCTTGAAAATGATGATGAGTCGAAGCTCTGTCTATTTTAGAGAGTAAGAGCCAATAAGTGCCTATATTGAATTTTTAATATTTTTTGTTCACTATATTTTGTTTTCTACAATCATTTTTGGAGAAATCACTAATGGGTAATTTTTCATCAAACAAGTAACAACTGCGTAAAATCTTCTAGGCGTTCTCCGATCAAGAAGCTTTGGCTATGCCATGTGTGTTCTTGCCTGTAAGGCGTCGAGCAGGGACACCGCTTGGAGACGTATGAGAATTTGACACCGTGCAGGTTACCGTATCTACTTCGCCGAAGCTACTCGGGGCGCTCCAGAGAACAGGAAATTGCTCTCGTCTTTCCGATCTTCGCAATAATTAGTGAACTATTTATTTATTTATCTATGGTAATACACATGGTGATATATATAAACAACTTATCTGCAGAAATGTAAGATATTGTACCAAAAACAAAACAAACAGAATACAATTCATAAAATACAAGTTTATAAGCAAACATTTAAATTTTTAATATATTCAATTGCAGCACTAGTTGCCATCAGGAAATCGTCAAATGGTCCGTCATACGCTCTATCAGGGCATTCCGTTATGATGTGGCGTACGGTTTGTCTAGTTGCTCCACAGTCGCAGTTTGGCGTCAAGACCTTACCCCATTTATGTAGGGAGTCCGCGCATCTTCCATTATTAGTCCGCATTCTATTGATGGTTGTCCAAATTTTGCGTGGTTGATCAAAGGCAGGGGGTTTCGTTCTTATGCAGGGAAAGTTGCAGCAGTGTGGTGGTCGGATCTTTGTCCAGGCGCGTTCCCAGGTGTCTATCAAGTTGAACTGTGATGTATGTAACTCCTGGACGGTTTTCAAGGTTGGGTTTCTGGATCTCAGCCTATTTCTTTCAAGTGTTGACATCTTGATGGATTGGGAGGTTGCGGTTATCCTGTATACGATTGAATTCTCTGCTAAGAGCGGCTTTGCGTCGTAGATCGGGGACGTGACTTAATATGGCAGCCATTCAACTGGGGTTGATCTTAGTGCTCCACTTATGATTCTCATGGTGTTGTTTAGTTGTGCATCAAGTTTCTTTGTATGTGCACTATTAAGCCATGCTGGAGCTCCGTACTCCGCAGTAGAATATACTAGTCCGAGTGCTGATGTGCGGAGAGTTTCAGCAGTAGCTCCCCACGTCGTCCCGCTCAGTTTGTATATAATGTTGTTTCCAGTGCGTATCTTCGCGGCTGTGTTCTCCAGATGTAGTTTATAGGAAAGAGTTCGGTCCAGAGTGACTCCTAAATATTTGGGTTGCTTATTATGTTGGAGCAATCTCCCTTCAAAGTGAACTTGAAGTTGTCTATTTGCTTCTCCGTTACATAGATGAAAGCAGGTTATCTCTGTCTTATTAGGATTTGGTTTCAATCTCCATTTCCGAAAGTAAGCTCCTATTGTTGCAAGATCATTTGTTAAGGTGGATTCCGTTTCCTCGAACGTTCTATGTCCTACTGCCAGAACCCAATCATCCGCATATCCAAACTTTCGAGATCCAGTATCAGGCATGTCAGAGATATACAAGCTAAACAGTAGTGGTGCGAGCACGGATCCTTGTGGAAGTCCTTCGTTTAGCGTCTTTATTGAGCTTTTCCTATTACCCATGATGACCTGGAAGGTTCTGTCAGCTAGAATGCTATTGACAAGTTGGAGAGTTTTTCTGCATGGTATTATCTTGTAGAATTTATATAAGAGGCCGTGCCTCCAAACGGTATCATAAGACGCTGTAAGGTCTATAAAAGCAGCTGATGTTTTTAAATTCCTCTGATAGCCTGCTTCTATGTATGTCGTAAGCGCCATGATCTGGTCCGTGCAGCTTCGCCCTGGTCGAAATCCAGTCTGTTCTATTGGTATTTTTTCAAGTATGCTAGTCCCAATTCTGTTGTAGATGAGTCTCTCGAGCAGTTTATATAGTGAGCTCAGAAGGGCTATTGGTCGGTAGCTCTTTGGATCGTTACCTGGTTTCCCTGGTTTGAGAATAGCAATGATGTTAGATTTTTTCATTTCGCTAAGTAATCTACCTCTCATCATGGCATCGGAGAAGAACTGGGCTAGCCATTTCCTTGCATATTTGCCGCAGTTTAGGAGGAATTCCGGATGGATTCCATCAGGTCCTGGTGCTTTGCCCTTTTTTACATCTATAAGAGCTCTCGTTATGTCATCTATATCAAATGGTTTCGAATAATCAGTGTGTTCCGGTCCGCGGTTCTTCATCATTGTAAGTTCATGTTTGACACGTGTTACATGGGCTCTATCTCGTATGTTCCTTGAAGTGTTTACAACATGAGTGGCAATCCTGTCTGGGAGTGTGGGTGCATCTCCTTTTATTTGTGTAGGGTTCCTCCTCCTCCTCCTAGTTTTTAGTAACGACCAAGCCTCTCTACTGGAACTTGTGAAGTCCAGATAGGTTACTGTTTCCATCCATTTCTCCCTTCGTGCCTCGTCAAGTTTATGTAATAAGTCATCTGCTATTTCTCGGTCTCCTTGTTCAAGGAACTTTTTATATAGTTCTTCACAGCAGTCGTTCCATCCTGGTATATACTCCTTGCGGTATCCTCTAGGGATGGTTTTTTTGCTATTTCGAAGACCGCGTTTTTGAACCTTTGGTAGTTTTCAATGATGGGGGTATCCACCTAGGCACTTGTCAAGATTAACGGAGAAGTTTTTCCAGTCTGCCTTTTAAAATTCCACCTTGAGCGGGGGAAGGATCTAATGAGTGGTATTTTTATTCCTATTTCAATTATGGCCGGTCGGTGTTGGCTATGTGGGAAGTCTTTTAATATTTTGCGGGTCACTTGCAACGGTATGTTGTTGTCATCTTTACTTACAAAGCATAGATCAGGATTATATTCTTGATCCCAGGCCGCCGATTTAAAAGATCCTTTCTCTTTGGCATCAAACACCAAGTGCACTTCATTTTGCTCTGCCCAGTCCACCAGTATTTCCCCATTGGTATCATTGGTTCTATATTTCCATAATGTGTGGTGGCTATTAAAGTCCCCAACATACACTGCTGGATGAGGCAAGAGGGGTAGTGTATGTGGCGTCCATTCAGTAGCTGGGGGTTTATATATATATATATATATATATATATATATATATATATATATATATTACTAATGGTTATATCCCCTACTTTAATAACCACTTCATGGATATTATTATCTTGAGATGTTTTGATAAGGTGGGTATGTTCTATGGTAGTTCGGACATAGTACAACACCATACTTGGAATGGTGTGTGGCTCCAACCAGATCATATCCTGGTATCTTTCCTCTTTTGTTATTTGATCAGCGTTTTCAGTATGAGTTTCCTGCATAGCTAACACTGCAACGTCATTTTCTCTTAGAATTTTATGAAGGACCTGGCTCTTGGCCCAGCTTATTCCCTCTATGTTAAGTTGACAAATCTTAATGCATGTCCCCAAGATTTCTAGTCAGAGAGTCCTGAAGAGGACTAGTTAAGTTTGCATTCATATCATACATCATGTGCTTTAGCCAGGAGATCCAAGGATTATTTGGCTACCAATGTTGTTAGCTCTTTAGCGTTACCCAGGGTGCACCACGTGGAGGCGAGCTAACTTTACACATTAGTGAACTATCTGATCCTTACCAAGAACACAACTGTCTCCAAAAACAGTACTCTCGGCATCTTTCGATTTTAGAAGGTAATATTACACAAGATAGGTGGAGTTTTCGTCGATAATTGATTTCGAAATTTGATGAATGCCTGATAAGTAAATTTGCTTTTCCTATTAAGTATGCTTGCTACAAAGCCAAAGGAGAAAGTTTCAAGAAGTGCATTGCTAAAAGAGTAGATTTATGATATAATAACATTTATTTATCTTATTGTTACTGTTATAAAGGTCCACACCCACACCCGCTACCCTACATCTACGGAGGACTGGAAATATATTTTTATGCCAGTGTTCTGAAAAGATGATCGACTACGCAAAAAATATTTCTTACAACATAAAATCACCCCAACTCATGCAAAAAAAATGCGAAAAAATGAGAAAAACTATTCAAACCTTTTCCAGCAAGTGCGGTCAAAAGATGAAGACAAGAAAGAATTTCAACACTAATTTGTGCCATGCCGCAATCATTCCATTTTCAAAACTTGAAAATTCAACATTTAACCAGTTTAACCAACAAAATATACAAAATATAAAATTCCACATGAGTCAACTCTTAAGAAATATTATCTAACTATGTAATATGTTTTGATAATCGAAGAAATTCGATTTGGTTTTAGAGAATTGTGTTAATAATTTATTCATTACGTATTACATGTAGATTTTAATATTATTTAACCAGTATGCCCATTTTCCTGCGTATGTTTGAGTTCTTACTTCCTAAATGCTGGGCTATACTGTCTATTTCCCTGTCTATTTTTAAGTTTTTAATAATAATAGTTGCTCTGCGATTATTTATGTGCAAGCTGAGGAAAACAGCGCTGAACTTAAAGTTTGATGTTATGTGTATTTAATTCCCTCGCAGCATGAGACACTGACCATCCGCGTACTTCTATTAATCTGATTATGGAGAAGTATCTAAAAATACAATCCCATCTACTTCTCAAAAAGTTGAACAGAGATAAGCAAAAATAATAGAAATGGGACAAGCGATCTACAAGAGTAAATTAAATATTGTTTACTTCCCTTTTTATAATCAGACTGCGTTTGTTAATCAAAAACAATATTACATTCCTAATTACTACTAAGATAAATTTGTGAATCCATTCCTTTTATTTGATTTATTTGGTCAAAAAACAGTAAAAACTGTTTATGACATAGGGGGAGAAAATATTTGCGCACGTTTGCTTGAGTACCAGAAACCCATCCCAACATTTAACGACAAATAGGTGAAAGTTAAAAAAGCGGGAGATTATCAACATTTGAAAAACTAGTCATTTTCGTACCCGAGTTATAGAAAAAACTATTTGCAACGATAAACAAACTGCAGATTCGATTTTTCTGCATTGCTGATAATATAGTAACTCACCCTCGGCTCTACTGCTACCACTACAAGCAGAAGGAGACCTCAACAAAACGTGCGCATACTGAAGTGTTCAGAGACCGTTGCGTGGCCAGCGAAAGGCATCGTTGAACCCCACGATTGGTGAAGAAGTTACCGATTATCTTTCCCAAATATTCAAAGGGTACCGAATCCTATATAAGTTATCGGTCATTTTCTCTTTTTATTTTTGATTATTGTTGACTACGTCTGCTGCATAAGTTAACGTTTGCGATATTGAACTAAATACGCTATTCAGGGTAGGTCAGAAAAATCTGAAGAATTTATGAGTCCGTTTAGTAAATGTTTGTTAACTATCTTATATAATTTTAATCAAAATAAAGTATTTTTTCCAGAATGCGTTTATTTTTATCAAAAGACAAGATAGTGACGGGGCAACTCGCTTAGCGGGCCTGCATCTGTGCAGGGGTTTTCCAATGTCATGTCGGTATTGAAAACACTATCTTTAGGGAAATATAGGATTCATAAGTCCTTTTTCGGTAAAGAGGTAAATTACAGTTCGTTGCCGTAAATGTTGTAAATATAGAGCCATAAACCCAAAACGATGTAAATTGATTTTGTAAATAGTTGTAACAACCCATTTTCTTTGCATTGTATCGAATCACGTTAGGGATGAAAACCTTTCCACCAGTTTGATTACCGTTACACTGAAACCAAGGCAGTTATGAATTTTTTTTGTAAAAAACAAACAAACTCGCCTTCAAAATTACCATGAATGAAGGGAAAAGAGTCTCATATGTTTCATGTTTTTCTTTTCTTTTTTTTTTTTCAAGTAAACTACTTAGAGACATAGTCATCTTTCCTTGACGTTATCCCATATGGGAAAGTGATTTCCACGACTGAAGACAAAATAATTTTTCTGGGGTATTTCGCTTCGGCCCCTCCTGCTCTCCCCACCCCTCGTCACTGCTCAAGCTCTTGGAATTAAAAAGGTGTGATGGGTAGAAACACCTTTATACGTATGCATTGTGTGAGGAGCAGGCTCAATAAGACATATTATACTTGATACGCCAGGAATGGTTGTTCTGCACTTTTATTTACGTAAAAGGACAGAAGAGGGGTAATTCCACAATATAGTGATGCATTTTTAAAGTTCGGATTTACAGTATGTGTAAACCAGTCGCAGTGTGTTGTGTGTTGTGAATTTTGAACTACCAAAAGTATGAAGCTTTCTAAAATAATTCGTTATCTGAAAATAAAACATCCAACAGCAATAATTAAACCTATTGAGTTTTTTCAGCGCAAATTCTCTGCACTTCAGATTCAACGGGTGAGTACTAATCTACTTAATACAGACATGGGCAATTGTAGTGAAAAGCTTCTTTATATTCTATCAAGTTACTTGAAGACTCCCTAAGAGATGTAAGCCACACACTATTGCTGAAGAGCTTCTCCTACCCAGTGCAGTTGATATGATATGCACTATGAATTAAAAAAAGAAAACAATTCCTTATCTAATATATGTTTAAAGTTAAAGGAAAAAATAAAGAGCAGTGAATTAATTTCCCTTCATTGATAAATCAACTGATGTGTCAAATTGTGCTCAATTACTTAGTTTCATTCGATTTGAATCAGAAGGATCTAGAGCGAAAGATGTTTTGTTCTGTAAGCCATTGCCAGATCGCACAACTAGGGAATGTTTATTTAAATTGTTTCTTGAAGTTACAAACCAACCTGAGGTAGATTGGAAAATGGATTGCAATTTGTGGTGAAGGGGTCAAAATCGTTGACCGAATAGAAAAGTGGCTCAGTTGAAGATAAAATCAATAATACCAAATGCAAAATGGATCCACTGTTTCAAGCCAAGCTATCGCATTATTATTATTATTATTATTATTATTATTATTATTATTATTATTAATTAATTATTAATTAATTAATAATTAATTATAATTATAATTATAATTATAAGCATGCTAGCCAATATTTCACCTCCGTGCAAGTCACGAAGTTAAGCGCATTCGAGACTCGCGAGTTCGTGGTTGGGTGACCGGCCAGGAACCCCGGGATCTAACGGCGTCGAGCCCCTGGCCGGAAGGATAAAAGGCACTGACTGACTGCGACGTGACGAGACTGGACTAATATTAAAAAATAATAATGCCCATCAATGGAGGATTACTCCCGAAGGCAAAAGCGCTCAACGCCCCTAAGGGGCTTGGAGACGCGTTGCGTCAAGAGTGGACGCAACAAATTTAAAAAAGAAAATAAATATAATTAATAATAATAATAATTTTAATAAAAATAATAAAGCCCAATTAATTTCTCCGGGTTCTTAATCAAGTAATTAAGGTTGCAAATTTTATTAGAAGTCTACCCTTACGATGTCGATTATTTGGCAAGCTCTGGGAAGAAGATACGGATGCTTTGTAATTCCCACTTATTGCATGCTGAAGTGATGAAGGTTATCGCGGAAAGGTTTTAAACAGATTGTTTGAACTCAGGTCAGATATGCTCTTATCGTTGCAGACTGGTAACAACCAACTTGCTGAATTGTTCATCTCACAAGAATGGTTGTTTCAACTGGCATATTTGGGTTTCATCTTTACACATCTTAATTAACTAAATAGTGAGTTACCAAGATGTGATATTTAGTTTTTGTTCTCGACAAAACCAATGCTTTTGTTAGAAAATTGAACGTCTGGGCATCTGCAGTTGATACCGAAACTTTGAAAAAGTTTCCACTGAATTATGAGGTTTGTGAATTCGTTTCTAGTAGGTATTCAAAGCGACTCTCTTTGCATCATTATCGACGCTAGTATCTTCTCACTTGAAATCACTTTTTAGCCAGACTATTGCTTCGTAATTACTGATTATATTCCTTGCTTTGCTTTAAAATGGTTCGAAATCCATTCTTTGAGTGAGCCGTGGAAAAAAGAAGACTTAAGTTCACCACGACCAGCTGACTGATATTATCTGCTGAGAACAGAGAGCGCTTCTGTCTACAGCAAGGAAATGAATATCCTGGAAAGATATCAGGGTTCAGGACTTCTTATTCCCTTCGCTACTTCGTATCACTGCTCGAGTTTTCTGCAATGATGAATATTAAAACAAGGAAGAACATAAAATAAAGAAATATTTGGTCTCCTTAAAACGATCTGATTTTGTATGTTACAAGATCTGAACCGGACATTACAAAAGTAGTTCAAACAAAGGAGTGTCAAGTGTCACACTAAGCAGCTGTTATAAAACAAACTAAAACGTAGCTTACATGCACATTTATTATGTATGTTCTAAAATATTTGATCAAGACATTACAAATGAGCCCTGAAGACTATATGTAATGGTTGTCACCAAACAAAAAACAAAACAAAACAAAAAAGTTATTTATATATTGTATTTTATTATTTTTATTTATTTTACATCAAAAAAACTGTTAAAAACTGCGTATGACGTGCTATGGGGAAAAGTGAATTGTGTGCAAATTTTCAAAATTCTGTGATCCCTACACTAAGTCATATACTACTTAAATTTTGAATTTTGAAAGGGAGAAAAAACAAAACAAAAAAACTCCCATGTAATAAAATCTATTTTCAAGGATAAATAAGCAATAAATTTTGGCTCTTATTACTTCCTGCCGCGACAACATGGAAACGATAATTTGAATAATTGTATTTCCCACTGAATTCTAGAAGACGTGCACAGATAATGAAGTTACATTTATGTCCAGAAGCAAAACAAGGGGCCATCTCAGCATTTGCTCAATGGATCAGGGAAACTGGACGAAAAACCTGATCGAGATGGGGGTGTATGTGTACTACTAAGCATTTATAGCTTATTAAATTACTAAATTTATGTACTTTTCAGAAAATATAACAATTAAACAATCCAGGTAACCCCCTCCCTCCCATTCCACCGCCCGCGATTCCCCTACGGGCGAGACCCACCGGTTGAGAAACGCTGCCCTACAAGATTCAAGTGTTTCAAAGTACAACAGCCTCCCCGATTAAAAGGTCATTATAAGAGTGTTAGGTTAAATAGAATAAAGTAAGACACAATATGGTCACAACTTCAGTTCCCCAATATATGGGGGAAGTAAATTCTGTGGTACTCCATGATAAACTATTGGGGTCAGTGAGGTATCTACCACAATAGTAGGCTATATAATTTTAATATGATTACATTTTTGATTATAATTTTAATATGATTACATATTTGGCTAAATGTAATCATATTAAAATTATATAGCCTACTATTGTGGTAGATACCTCACTATCCCCAGATAGTTTAATATGGGGGAAGCATCTTTCTTTTGGGTTACCAAATATGTGTCCAGAGATTTATGTTTTCAAAACAATGCTTGTTAAACCAAAAGAAAGCGATTGTTTATTTTTAATCTACTGCAGAATGTAGGTAATCTCCTTCTGAACATTTATGATGTACACTCCTTTAACCTATCATTTAAAGAACTCAGTCAAGAGACTTTTTAATTCCATTACTCCGTTTAAATGTTAAGATTAAAAGCAAGTCTCGGAGTTGGGTACTTTGAATGATATACTTCGGTATTTATAACATGGGGCGTGGGGGAACCTGCTTCATGACGGAATATGGCACGGCTTTTCGCATTTTTCTCGGTCTTGCCGCTAGATGTCACTTAATCACCAGTGATTGATGCGGTCACAATCATGCGACATGCAGCGGCACGTCTGAGAAAGGCGCAAAAAGCCGTGCCACATTCCATCATGAAGACAGCCCTTCACCTCACGCGCCATGTTTTAAAAATCGAAGTATAGTTGTGGTGTTGATGTCCACTGCGTGGGCGGGGGCGGGGGTGGGAAGGGCGCGTGGCGCGCACGTGACGACCACACGCAACCAGCGCAGCGGCGCGGCCGGCCCTGAACTCGCGCCACCGCCTACGCCACCACGCCACACCACGTGGCATACCCTTATCGCCGCCGCCCCCCGCACCCCTTCATCCATCCTTGCCTTCCCCCACTCCTCCCCGGCGTTCCACTCGCCAAACCGTCCCCGGTTGGTTTCGCTGCACCGCTCCGCGCACCGAAAGTAAGGTAGGTCGAGGCGGACGCAGGGTTGCCAGATACTTCGTACCAACATCCGCCGGTATACTCGGGCTTTTCTTACGTGGCGGCTGAGGGTAGTATCTCCAAGATGGAATTCGGCACGCCTTTTTTGTCTTTCTTGGTCCTGCCGCAAGATGTCGCATGATCGCGACCGCATCAAGCAGTGCTGCAGATCAAGCGATTCTAGCGGCAGGACTGAGAATGACTTCAAAAGTAGTGCCGAATTTCATCTTGGAGATACTACTCTCAGCCGCCACGTTAGAAAAACCCAAGTATAGATGGCTGTAAATCAGCCCAATCCTGCCAAAACGCCGAACTGCGGGGAGGGGTACAGTCGATCTCGCACACTTGACAAAGGAGCACATGTAGAATTTTGGAATTAGTACTAGTATTCTTACACAAAATGTATAAAACAGAAATGAAGTACAAATGTGGATTTAAATATGAAATGCACTAAACAAGAAAAAGAACAAAAGCAGAATGAATGTGAGAAATTCAAATCTTTTTCTTCCCTAATTAATTTTGTTAACCAAGGTACTATTCACTTCTTCAGTAATATTTTAGAATTACAGTACACAAATTCTTCACTCATCATTCTTCTTAAAAAAATATTTTCTTCACAAATAATGCGCCAAATTGATTGACATAACATACACTGAGAAACTCCATAAATTAAGATTCACATGATGAAGTATAACAAGACCCACTTTCCTTGAATATAGGATTCAAAATCCCAATGACCCCATGGTATTTTTTATTTTTTTATTTATTTTACGTCAAAAACAATTAGAAACTATGTGACGTGCTATGGGGGAGAAGTAAATTCTGTGCACGTTTTCCAAATTTAGTGATCCCATTCCTAACCCATATTCTAATTGAATACAGAAAAAAATTAGCGTTTTTTGCAAGGATTGTTAACAAAAGTATTCGCTCCGATGTAATAAAATATATTTTCATGGGCAAATCAGCAATAAATTTGGGCGCATATCCCTCATCATGTACGTCGTCAAGAAATAATACTTCCTGCCGCGACAACATGGAGAACGATAATTTGAATAATTATATTTCCCGCTGAGTTCTAGAAGACGTGCACAGATAATGAAGTTACATTTATGTCCAAAGCAAAACAAGGGGCCATCTCAGCATTTATTCGAAGGGTCAGGGAAAATGGACGAAAAACCTGATCGAGATGGGGGTCATTGACCCAGAGGTTGCGGTACAAGGTAGCCTTCAAAATTACAAAATGATAGTGTTCTAGGATTGAGAAATCTAATTTTAGAATACTCAGATTTGAAGATACAATTAATGCTAGAGAGGTGCTTCACAGTTAACGGGTGTGGTTAATGTCAAGTAATCCAAACTTTTGGTAAATTTGTAAGCAAGTGAAGAAATACAATGCAATTAACATTTATATTTTAGAGCATTTAATATTTATATCATTTGACCACTAACTAGAAATTATACACTATTTTATTTTTTATTTTATTTCATTTTAATCACATTTCTTTTTCTCCGGAGATAATTCACTTTGACCAAACCAATGAATTCACTATGCGATTTATAGATTTTCACTGATACTTTGCCGTAATCTGAAAACCCACCCAAAACCGCACATATTCTGATACATTTTCGCCGACTGGGCGGTATTCCACGAAGAAAATGTTTGTAGCGGATTTTTAAATGCAGCCAGATACCAAAGTTATCACCTCGTTACAAGACATTGAAACAGATTTATGAAGCATTTCTTTTAAATATTGTATCTTGTACCATTCATTGCGTTAGTTTTGGTTGGTTACTGTTAAAAAATGTCATTTGTACCACTTTCAAAATGTTTCTCAATACTTCTCACTCTCCACTCCGCGCAAGCGCAAAAGATCGACGATTCGTCGATTGCTGTAACGCTTCGCATAGCGAACCGGAATTGACTGCAATCACGATCTGTGCGGATTCACAAAGAGATGGGAAACTCGTTATGTGTTTGCGCAGAAGATCAATAGTTTGTCACTCGGGAGTTTTGCACGCCATAAGGCACCACTATCAACTCCTGATCATGCGTATTTCACTCACTTTTGTGTATCTGCGCATGCGCAGAAGATCGATAGTGCTATCCGCTTTGGCGCGCAACAACTCACTGATTTCTATAACGTATCGCCGTGCAAAAATTCCCGAAAGACATGGGTGAGCCGCTGTGCAGCCTATCCGGCTTCAGCCTCTGACCATCATGCGCAGATCCACGGGGGGGGGTGAAAGAAATCATCTCTCCCCAAAGAATTTCCCGGCGCGGAAATAAGTACTTAAGAAGTGAAAGAATTTTTTTTAAGAAAAGCAAGAAAAGAGAAAGAAATCTAAGAAATTCTGTCGACTTTCTTGTCTGAACAGTAATGTTTGTATCAGGGGGGAGCTCTTGCGCATCGTATCCAACTTCAGCCAATGAGCTTCAGACACCAGTTTGCGTCACAATATTAGCGGGAATTTTAAATGTGGCCAGATACCAAAATTATCACATCGTTACAAGAGATTGAAACAGATTTATGTAGTATTTCTTTTAAATAATGCATCTTGTACACTTTCCTGTTGGTTTTGGTTGGTTACCGTTGAAAATTGTCACTTTGTAACACATTCAAAGCACTTCTCGCTCTCTATGCAACATGGCGGCGAGCGGCTTTTCAAACGAAATGCACGTGCTGTGGTCACGTGGTTCGTGAAGCAAACTGGTGATGCACAGAACCAGCTAAAATCGGTGCACCGGAGGAACCCATTCATGTATTTCCACCATGGTTTGTATGTAACCGCATGTTCAATTTGTAAATCGATATCATACGTATTTATTTAAATTCTATCTGTTCACAGCTTTATCATAGAATGAACTAGAGGTGCTACAAAATGGCACAGACTTTCTCGTAGTAAAGTTTTCTAATTTCTTTGGTGTGGACTGGTACTGTAGAGTCTTGCCTTTCCTTCTTGCCTGCTGCCATCTATCGCCGCCCAAAGTACATTTTTTGACATTTTCTCAACTTTTCGGTTTACAAATAGTAGGACCGAAATATTATTTTAAGGATATTAAAGAAGGCTAAAGCCTTGTCCTAAATAGAAATTTTCATTGAAAACTTTTTAAGAAAATGGCGCTAAGCGTTACTGTAAATTCGAAATTTGAGGCTCTTTTTCACAGGAATCTATGGAGTTTTCGAAAAACTGCGAAACTCGAAACCCCTGCGAGGATGCTATCTCGCCCTGTGAAAAGAAGATTAGTAGAGTTAGAAACCGACGAAACAAAATCTTTGTCAAATGTGGAATTGACAAGACTCGTTTTATTGGAGGAATTGCAAGTGCTACGATTAAAGAAGGAGGAATATCAGTGGAAAAGAAAATTAGATAAAATGAAAGTATTGTTTTCCAAAATAAATAAAGTAAATTTTACTTACAAATTAAAATCTGTGTATTATTCTGCAGTTCATCCTCCTACGTTGCCCTCTCAATCTCTCAGAGTTCTTCTTCTTCTGGGGGCTGTAATTCTTCTTAAGGTTCAATGACGTCCCTTACAAAATCCTCATCTTGTAAGTGTTTTACTATTTTGGGCAAAATAAAACAGAACAAAACAACAGATAGTATCTTTTTTGTAGCTAGACTCACTCTGCTTTGTAAAATCGGAAAGCGTTGTTTTACTTCCCGAAACACGTTCAATGGTACTCGCTCCTTTTCAAACATCTATTGAAAGAGAATTGCTCTGGCGTTCTTATATGGCACAATGAGCCATGCAGCAATTCCATAGGCTGAATCGCCAAGTAGCAACATGTCGCTTTGACCTGACATTAGCCCGCATGGATGGGAATTCTTCCAATTGCGAGAATCGTCCACTGATCCAGGCCAAGAAGCGTCCATACTAGTACATTCTTCAAAGTAAATAAAACAGATGTTGTCTGGTATCAGTTTTTATATTTCTGCTTAAGATCGTTTCGATCGCGTAGCGATCATCGTCAGAGCTGGAAATTACACGAATATATATTAATTAAACATTAAACAAGTTATCTACAAATTAATATATACAAAAGAAGTATGCAGATGCGTAAGCAAACTGAATCGGTCGTACCTTGTAGCTGCTGGGCGGAAAACGAAGTTCTGCGGTTTTTTAGAGTGGCAGTTCGCAGGGCGTGCTGGAAGGCAGGGCTGGAGTGCTTACGCATCTCCATACTTCTTTTGTATATATTAATTTGTAGATAACTTATTTAATGTTTAATTAATATCTATTCGTGTAATTTCCAGCTCTGATGATGATCACTACGCGATCGAAAAGATCTTAAACAGAAATATAAAAATTGATACCAGACATCTGTTTTATTTACTTTGAATTAATAAGGTATCTACATCACCAACAGTCTAATTATTTAATAATAGTACATTCCTCTTTAGCATTGCATGTTTCTTGAATGTTAGTCAAGATTAGTTAGTTTCTTGAATGTTATTCAACTATACCAATAGAATGAAAGCCTTTCCTATTATGTACTCATCTATGAGTATGTGGCTTTTTAATCAGAATTTGTGTGCAGTCAAGATCACCAATTGCATTAGAAAAAGAGTATCTTTCCTGCCACACATCTCTTCTATGCTGGAGTGCTATTGCGGTTCTTGGGAACTGTATCCAACACTGGGTTCATTATTTTATTTTCTTCCTGACGAAACTAAAAGTCTTGCTCACTGTGGATTGATCCACGCCAACATCTTCTGCCACTCTTTCCTGATAATCAGGAATGGCCACGTAGCGAAGAAAAATGTTTATTTTTAGCTCATTGTTTAGAACTCCGCCACTTGCACGCTTCATGATCGCCGAGAAAATGTTGCGTCTACCATACAACATTGTCCTTTGCGAATCGGTAAAGATTCTTACAATCTACGCCACGAGAATCTCGCCGTATCTTGTATTTTTTTTAGTCCGCGGTATTTGCATGTGAACACACGGTATAAACTCGGCCATTTTAACTTTACCTTTTAAACGTGAGTCTGCTACTGAGGCCCCTCCGAAATTTGAAGCAAATGTTCAGTCTAGAGAGTAAACGTTTCACTTTATTCAAACCAACTCTAACATTTGCTGTCCAGGTGAGAGCACCTCAGAGACGGAGAAAGTGCTCAGAGACTGAGCAATTGTTCACCCTCTTTATTCATACGAAATTGAGAAGGTTCTCTGAAACTGGGAGCAAAAAGTAATTGCTTACTTTTATTGATGCCACCCAATGTTATATGTTACATCAGCATTTTTACTTTCTTGTATACATACGTCTATACGGAGTAGTATACGTAGTATAGAGAAAGTTATGTAATGCTGTGCGAAAAACGGCGATTTTCGGCGGAAAAAAATTAATTGCCGGGCTCTTGTGGCGAAAAAGTATAAAACCAGTTACTAAATTAAGAGAAAAGAATCCTCTAAAACGTGGTGTAGCCCAAATCACTGTTTTGTGGGTCTTTGCTGCCGAAAAACCAATTAGAAGCAAAACCTGTCTGTCCCTGTGTCCGTCTGTCTGTCCGTCCGTCTATGAACACTGCTAGCGTCTAAAGCGTACGTACGATATTTTCGAAAATGAAGAAACCCCTGTCCATCTCGCTTGAAGCGTTGAAATGATGAAAAAACATTCTTTAAAATATGGGGGTACTTTACATGAAATAATAAATAAATAAATAAATAAATAAATAAATAAATAAATAAATAAATAAATAAAAATAAATATAAATAAATAAGCCACAATAATATTTCAGTGTAATAATTGTGTAATAAAAAGGTTAATTTGAATAACCCCTTGCCAAAGCTTTCAATAAAGGGTAAAGGGGTAAAGTTCCTTGAAAATGTGTAAAATATTGTAATTCTCTCTCAGCGTTGCCACTTTGAGAAAAAAAAACGTTGGCTAATATTGCTATACTACTTCAAGAAATTAAATGTTGCCAACAAATACTAGTGTTAGTAAACGTCTCCGTACATAAAGGTGGTTGATGTATTCTTTAAACAATTGACCCTCATTCATTCGCTTACGGGTGAGAGATGTTGGGTCGGGTTTTCGGGTCTTGGGAATACTCTAAACAGTAAAAATTTCCTAAGTTCTTAAAATTTTCCAATTTGCTAGTTGTGGAATATTTTAATTGTTAAATTTCCTCAAAATAAATCGATTATATCCACATTTTTAATTTTTTTAATTTTTTAACCAAATAGTTTTACGACACTTTATCATATAATAATAATTATTATTGTTAGTATTAGGAAATATACGCAAAATCATTTACCATTATCTCTCAATGTTTTCAGTTTCTCTCAGGACTTGAACTCTTGACTTGATATGTCTTCGCTTGTATGCTGACGAGATTCCCTCCCTTTCTAGTTTTTCTAGGGGTAATTCAAATAGTGCAATTTTAGCTTTTAACCTCAATGACAATTAAGAACTTATTAAATTTCACTGATTCTTTTCTCCTTTTTCTTTTTTTTTTTTATTTTCTCTGCCGTTCCATTCATGATTCTTTTCGATTTCTATCAAACTTGTCTCATTTTTCTGTCATCATGTGAAATCTTCATCAAATTGTGTATTTTATTGAATGACTTTATTATTACTATTGTAATATAAATTTTAAAGTGGTGGAGTGCAGGTAATGTATGCCAATAAAGATTTTATTTATTTATTTATTATTTATTTATTTATTTATTTATTTATTTATTTATTTATTTATTTATTTATTTATTTATTTATTTATTTATTTATTTATTCATTCATTCATTCATTCATTCATTCATTTATCATGTTACGTATCACATTTTTTTAGAGACATAGTATGTGCTTCTTGAGTAGCAGTACTACTCGTAGAAATATGATGTATAAGGCCCATCGGCTAACATCCTCGAAATGTTTTGTTTTTAGATGTTATGACATATTCTAAATAACTATGGCAAAAAATAGAAGCAAATAACTAAAAGTACCGTTTCATCAACGCAATTTACACTGGTATTCACACTGTTATATAACTCTCAAATACACCATAAACATTTTCATATATTTTTCGAGATTTTACTGGAAACCACTGTCGTATTTTGTTAGCTTTTGCGAGAATTTCCGCAAGAACTTCACAATATTCTTTCATTTTGTACGAACAAATCAGTCCAATAACGATTATATAAAAGTAAACACACTCTGTTTTGTTTATCTGACGTCATATTGACAAAGGGCTATTACAATGCATCTTTTCATTTTAGACGTAAGAAAAATTTAAAAAGTTTCGATTTCTCGCTTTATTCAGAAATGAACAAGTAAACCATAAAGTTTTGTATGCACCACGGGTGTTACTGGTTGTTTCTGCCCTTCAGGCAACTTCCAACCCCTCGGGTCAGAGGCCCTCGGGTTTGGAAGTCGCCCTTGGGGCAAAAATATCTACTTAACGCTCTTGATACATAAATAACTATTATATTTGGGGGTACTTTACATGAAAACCCCCGGATATTTTCAAAATTTTCTCAAAAGCGGCTCAAATTTTTCTTTAAATTTCATCTCATCGTGGTTAATTAATACCAAATAAAGATCATAACCAGAACGCACACACAGAAATACCACCACTGACAGTACTCGGATGGCGCAATTCAGTTGTTTCTCTATAGACCCCCTAGCGGCGGCCTGTGGCGATTCGTGCAGAAAACGTATAGACAGTGTATGCGCCGCTTTTGGCTTTTGTACTTCTAGTTTGGGATCTTGAAGTTTCTTTATTGTGATATATTACATGTGGATGAAACACGTGTGGACATTTTATGTAAACCCTGTGAACTTAAGTGGAACTATAGGAGGATGTGAAAAATGGAGAGACAAGGGGGCTTTGAAAAAGCTATGTGACATGAAAACCAAGTTTGAAAGAGGACGTTTTTCAATGTTGGTGTTTTGTAATAAAATGGTATTCGCTGAAGGAAGCGAGGCAAGAACGTAGACAAATTGAACTGGGCGCTTAAGTTATGTGAGAAAGAAGCTTACGTGATATGTAAACCGAGAACCGAGAAGAGAGAAAGCTAAGTCACTTATGCACTGATGTAATAAAACAGTTTTATTAGTGCAAATATGTCTTCAATTTTACTGCTCATGTAGATAAACAATCAATATAATTTTATTTGTTCAACATAGAAACGTCTAATATTTTTTAGTATAGTAATTTTAGCTGATTAACGAAATATTCTTATTCAATTCGTCCAATGATTTCCGTATGGAAATATTAGAGAGGCCATGTCCTGAGAATTGGTGTTTATTGTGCTGATGTGTCGTAAAAAGGTCGGGCATATTTACAAATATATTTCGGTACGTCACAGTATAAAACCTGTATGAGAATCTGCACGAAAACCGTGTATACCGGGCTTAAGAAAAGGGTAAAATACACTTATAAAGGAGGCATTAGTCAGATTTTCACCGTTAACTCTGAAATTTCGAAAATTACAAAAGCTTGAATTTTATTCGGCGTCTTCCTACGACTACAAAATTGAAGACAGATTTTCCCTTCAAATAAACTTTGTTGCCCATATATAGTTCTTTCATAAAGATCATGTAGATTTTTTTGAACATTTTAGTAATATTCGTGCAATAGTGCATGCAATATTTGCAATTTAAAAAAAGTACATAAACAAGATTTAAAAACTGTTCCATTTTTTTTCTTTTAATTTCTGGTAGAGTTAGTGACACACGAACCCAATACAATGACATACGCACCCAAAGATATTGGATAGTATTACCTAGATGCACATGTAACGCTAGTGTAGCGTTACAAATTGAAGGCTCCCATATTGTAGCTTACTAGACTCCAGGCCATGTATTAGGCCGCACTAAATTCGCAATTGGCAGCTTGAAAGATTTCCTGTCGGAATAGCCAACTATGAAACTATAACTCTGATCAAGTCTCTCGCTTTTGTTTTGTTTGTTGTCTCATTCACAATCCTCGCGCGTCTCGAGTCTTGTCCACTGTTCAATAATACATGTTTCGTTTTTCGGTAGAATTAAAAAGAGATCTATAAACGAATATTAACTCTGTGAATAATTATTAAGTTAATTAAGAATTATCATTATCAACTATTGCGAGCTTAAGAAGTGTTAAAAAGTGTCAAATGCAAATGAAAATACAACCTCAAAAGTTATCTGCGGTCATACTTCTATGTTATTAATGCTTTTGAGATGTGTGTCAACAGTTCCTTCACGTTTTGAAGTGGTAGTAATGATTTTATTGAACGCAAATAAATACCACAATTATTGAAGTTAATTAACGTGATATAAATGGTAGTTTTTAAGTGATCTAATGAATTGTTCCTAACAGTCCAGTTCTGTCAATATCAATGCAAATGCATCCATTTAATTTATCTGTTCAATTATTCATTAGCTTTTAAAAGTAAGTTCAAAAAATAATAATCATCATTAGTGTAAGTAAGTAACTTATCCTTTTACCAGAGACAGTCTTTAATAGTGTTATTCAAAAGTTTAATATTAAGTATAGACCCAGATGTGGTTGGGGTATCCATTATTTTCCAGTTATAATTAAAATGAATTAAGAAAAAATAATAATAAATATAATATAATTAATTTAAAACAAGAAATACTAAAGGGACACAACAACACAACAACAAATAATTAACTACTATAACTATTTCAATTAACTTTATTATTATTATTACTAAAGAAAACAATTGGAAAATAATAAATAAAACTCAAAAACGCCTAGTACTACTGAATAAATAAATTGAATGATAAAACGCAAAGAACGAAGAGCACCAAAACCGCAAAATGCAAATCTTTAGCAACACTCATAAACTAACACTTCACTTGGATGGCTTTGAATTTTGGCGGAATCTACGGAAGTAGTCATTGTTTCATTGCAAATTTAAATTTTAAAAAATGTCCCTACCGCTTGAAGGTAATATATTCAGGGTATTTGTGTGACGGTTGGCAACAACTTTTGCCAACATAAAACGAAACGAAACTACCCTAAATCGAGTATAAATGTATGTTCTCATCCGACAGTGACATTTTTCAAAAGTTGTTCCGTTTGTTCGGCTTTTTAGCTGGCCAGCAGTCTAGTTCCCTGGAAGGTGCTGACAGGCGTATTGTGTCCGTACGCCATGAGAGTTGTGGGTATTTCCCATGTAAATGAGTACTTCAATTAAACTTCAATAAAAATATATAATGAGAGCTGCATGGCTTTGTGACCTCAAGGCCAATATAAAGAAGCAATAGGGTTACAAGAAGCAACTTTCAATAACCCAAATGGTACAACCAAAACATGTTTCATATATATATATATATATATATATATATATATATATATATATATATATATATACAACATACATGTGTGTGTATACATAGTAAAATATTTCCTCTAACACGTTGTGTAGTCAGAATCCATGTTTTGTGAGCCTTTTATAGCGAAAAATTGATTGATGATAAAACGTCTGTCCATTTGTGAACAACGCTAGCAGCTAAACCGTTCAGTCGATTTTCTCCAAAACTGATATTCCCCAATCGATCTACCTGATGTCCCCTTGAACCGATATTTGAATTTTGAATTGATGCCTTATTTTACGTGGCGAGACTGCAGGCCATAAGACCTGCTCTTCCGTATGACCCCGCAAATTTCGCTACGCTTCTTTCACCAACTAGGAGAGAAAGAAGGTATTACTAACGCGACAAAACAGGCAATTTGAATTTAGCTCAGATGCTTCATTTAGGCTTGAGGATTTTTTACATGCATACTAACATGGATCAGCAGGCTTTACTTCCCCTCCGAAGGAAAGCGTACGATTTTTTCGCCCTTAAAAATCCACGGCGGTTTGAACCCGCGGACTTGAGTATAACAGTCCGATACGCTAACCGTTATACCGTGGACGGCCGCGTTTTAGGATTACTAGTATGAAGCACCTGGGACATTTTCAAAAATTTAAAAAAAAAAAATGGCTCCATCGTTTTTTATTAAATTTTCTTGTTGTATAGAGTAAAGGACATTTAAGGGAATGGTGAAGGTCTCATTTTCTTTGAACCCTCTGAATTTTTAAAATTACATATTTGATTAGGGAAAGTATGTCGTTTAGCACTACTAATTTTCTTTAAGTTTTCTTCTCATATGTATCAAAGGACAGTGTTGGTTAGGTGGTGATTCGGGCGCGTAAACAGATTAGGTCATTAGTCCCGTAAATGTAGTGCATGTGTTTCCTCGGGAGATGGCGGTGATCTTCCGTCGCTGGATGGCGAGATCCGGCGCCGACCTACCGTCGGCTAGCGGGGTATCCCCTTAACCAGTGCTCTCACAACAGCGGAGCCCCGCCCCAGCCGGGACAAACTCTAAGCTCTCGACCGGTCTCCCGGAATATGTGGTAGCATAGTTACCGATCAGAGCAGCCGGCCGCTAGAATTCTCGTCCAGACATCGACTGAATTCGACCTTGCGGAAAAGCTAATGCCGAAAATCCTGCAGCCGTCAGGACTCGAACCTAGGACCTCCCGGACTCGGTTAGAGGCAAGTTTGTGTGTGTGTGTGTGTCGTGTGCATGGGGAGAGGATTGGACAAGGAAGGCGGTCCGTGGCCCGTTTGTTAGGGTACTGCTCCGTCATTCGCCTGATGTTGATAGGAGAAACCACGGAAAACTACCGATCAGAGCAGCCGGCCGCTAGAATTCTCGTCCAGACATCGACTGAATTCGACCTTGCGGAAAAGCTAGTGCCGAAAATTCTACAGCCGTCAGGACTCGAACCTAGGACCTCCCGGTTAGAGGCGCTGCAGTGACATCAGCACTGAGCACTAGATGCACCGATAAAGGAACGTAAAAAATTCTCCCGGTAAAGGTAAGTGTAAAAATTGGTGCTGGAACCATTTTTTGACAAACTGTCAGTATTGTCGAACAGTAGTGAACAGTTTCAGTTTCAGTACTTCAGTTTCAGGAACTACATTATTGAAGGTTAAGATTTTTGTTGTAAATATAATCTATTCTAAATTATCTGCCCTTTAATACAAATTGTAAATTTTGAAAAAAGAAGAGTATTTTTCATGTAATTTCTCTCTTATTTAAGGTAAACAAAAAACCATTTTCTTAAAATCCGCTCAAATTTGTTTCCATGCTTAGATCAAGGGAAGCTTAAAAGAATGACGCAAGTCTGTTTGTCGGTCTGTCTGTCTCTCTCTGTGAGTGTGTGAGAGTGCATGTGAGAGTGCGTGAGAGAGAGAGAGAGAGAGAGAGAGAGAGAGAGAGTGGGGTGGGGGGGGGGGTGGGTGCGCGTGTGAACTACTGCATTAGAACAGGGCAGTACGCTCTGAGGAAGGCCACAATATGTTGGCTGAAACGTCAGCTACGAGCAAATCGACGCGGCTTCTCCCGGACAGCCAAGAGACATACTGCATTAGAAATACTGCAACAACGTATGTGCTGTTGTAGCACCACTGGTTGAATATAATTTTGTGAAAGAACTTAAGTAAGCTTCATTTATTAAGCATCAGCATATTAAGATGCAATTTTTGGAAAATAATACTGTTTCCCTTGTGGCAGCAAAATGCTATGTTTGAATGAATATGTTTAAATGAAACAAAGTAAATTGTAGTTATTTAATTAGAAAATGCAGCATTTTATTTAACAGAGGTCATACAAATTATGCATCATTGACAAACTAAGGTCAATACCTTATCACTAGAGCCCGGAAGCTGAATAGGTGTGCAAAAAGACATGTCGACAATATTACAAACATTAGAAAAAGTATTGTTAAAAGTAAGAGTTAAAATGATTCACAATTTTATTCAAATTCTAGAATATACATTACCACTTAAGTATAAAGAAAATAATATTTTCTTTTTAATCTTGATTCCACATGACCACGCGGTAATGACTATGAATTTGTCTTATTCGCATCGCTGTCTCTATGAAATGCTATTGTAAATTCCCTTTTCAAAATAAGAATGGTATAACTGAAAATAGAAATATATTTTTTATTTTTCACACTTCTATAATTGCCAGCACTGAGAAGGGTGTATCATATACAGCGAGCTGCCCTCAAAAGGGATCAGTGGCCATACTCAAAAGTAGGATGGGATTCCTCGTGAGTGAACAAAGCTGAACGGCATAAACGAAAAAAATCAAAAATCTTGACAGTTATCAACTTCCTTTTTCATTTCCATTTTTAACGCAGCCTCTGCTTCCACAGAAAGAAAAAAACACAACTTTGGCTTTGTGTTGTCCACACCTGCAGGTATATATCCAGTATCATATCCATGAGAGGGCAAAATGAAAATCTACTAAAAACAACCTCAGAAGTACAATTAAGTGATTCCTATAGTTAAATGTCATAAAATAGTAACTGGAACAAAAAGGTATTTTGCCAAACTTCCGGGCTCTACTTATCACAAATTACAAGATATTTTAAAATTACATTACATCTTCAGGCCTGTAAAACGAAAAACAATTGAAATATGTTTTTTCTTTGCATTAAGAATAATTAAGAAAAGGTGATTCTTATGAAACACATAACATTACTGCCTCTGCAAATCCTTAGATTCAACATTAGAGTTCAACTGTTAGGCCTACATCATTAACTGTAATACTAGTTAATAGCTTTGTATATCTCTATTTTGACAAAATATTTATTATGTTAATGACATTGCAGAGAAACAACGTTATATTGCTCTTCTGAAGTCCTGAAATTGCTGTTTAGCCTATCCCAGAGGGTGATCTGAGAAGCCTACGGTATGCATTTCATTCTCCAGCAGTGTGAAGAAGCCAAACAAACACTCCACTTAATGATGTGTCCCAACAAATGCTGATTTAAACCACTGATGAACAAGACCACAACAGTCTTCTGTCTGACTCAAAACTATAGCCTACCTTTTTTATTCTTCTTAACTTTTTATCCACTGATGAACAACAACTTCATGAAGAACAAGAATGCACCTTCTGTCCACTCTCAAAACTATAGCACACTCTTTCCTCTTCTTCACTGTTTGAAAATGGATAGATTGTACAAATAAACAAATGTATGTATACATACATATTACATTAAACATGGGTACACACAAGTAATAAAAGATAATTATAATTAATTAAGAAATAAAAAAAATATTGTCTTTTTTTAAAAATTATTGAATATCATATTGACAATTAAAATTGATTACAGTAAATAACAGTTGAATCTAGAGGAATTCTGAGGAATATTACAATTTTTAAAAAATGAATCACTTCTCTTCACTGTCACAAAATAAATCAAAACATATCATAGTATCATTTTTTAGTAGCTTTAGCACAAAAGCAAATCCTCTCTCATTTTATTTATATTCTGCTAGAAAACAAACAAATTGGTGGGAAATTAATGAAAGTTTTTTTTGCCTTCGGTCAAAGATTTTAAGTATCATTCTAATTTTATCAAGAACATATACCTGAACAATGTATAAGAACATGACTAAACAAGTCTAGTTTTCAATATTTGACACCCACACAAAATTTGTTGTATTATATAATATTATCATCATGGGCATGTGCAGAGTGGCAAGGGGGAAACAGGTGGGCTGTGGCCACCTGATAATTTTGAAAGGGCCTGCACCTTTACAAAATTGTATAAAATATATTTTTGATAATAAGCTTCATCCCTAATAAAAAAATAATATGAAAAATAATTTAAAGCATACAATGACAACACCAAGTGGATGGACACATTAGTCTGTCTGTATCAGGGTGATCCAGCTGATCGTTTGGGTGGGGGGTGGGGGAGGCATCAAAGATTTTTGTTAAATAATACATATATTGTTGTTATTATTATTATTATTATTATTATTATTATTATTATTATTATTATTATTGTAGTGTATGTGATACTACACAATATATTTTTTTAAATAATTACATAATTCTAACATAAATAAATATTCAAATCAATTTTGCCAAATAAAGAAGGTAATAAATAGGGGGTGGATTTTAATGAAATGTCATTTTTTTCTTTTCACTTTAGAACAATGCCATTTAGTATAGAAATTTATTTTATGTTATGACAAAAGGAAATGACCTCTTTTTATAGGTCATTATTTTGCAATTTTTGTTGATTTCGACTAAAGTCATTTTTTACCTTTTACCTGTCATTTTTAATACATTTTTAGCTGATTTCATCGATTTTAATGTCATTTTTTATGGTACTTGCTTCAAGTAATATTTAGAATGCAACAAATGTTCTTCCCCGAATTATCCTGTAGTCTATTATATTTGTTCACTCAGAAATTGGTTTGACAGCCGTTATGAATATGTAATTCTTGTGAGTACATACACCATTGCTGGTTCGATTTTGAGATAACTCAAGACAGAGATTTCTGGTAAAGAACAGTCCAAACCAAAAGTTTGCAAGCTGAGTTCACTCAAATGAATGGAAGAAACCTCGATTACATAGTAATGTATCCAACTGCTTCAGTTGTTCATCCGAACTACTTTTGATAAGATTTTTAACATAATTTTTCTTTGGTTTTAGGGCATTTTTAAAGCATTTTATTAATTATTTTTGGCAATGTTGTAGGTCATCAAAATGCACCCCCTAGTAATAAATGAAAACTCTAGACCTTGGGAGAGGACATTCCCCTTCCCCCTGGATCTGCCACTAATCTGTATATTATCCCCTAATCTATGATAAGCACTAATATATCATTTGGTCAACAAATATGATATGGGCAAATTTTGGCTCTTTTTGTACTTCTTGTAAGCATCTCTGCAACAAAAGAGAGAGACAATTAATGGCCTATTATTCCAACATTAAAATATTCACCAGACACAAGGGTTGAAGTACAACTATCATTTTCTGAGTATGAAGCTAATTTTGGTTAATTTATTATTACATTTCTTTATATATTCCTTTCGATATTTTATGTTCTTATTTTTTTAAATTTCTCAGGCTTATATACATAAGAAGAAAAAGTATTGTAATTGTGTACCACAAAATAGTAAATTTTTGACATGAAAACTCTTATCGCCAGGCCCTGGTATGGATAAATTCAAGAAGTGCCCAAAAAGTGGATAAATCTTGTTTTCAAATAAAACAGTAGAGAATAAAATGTATTTGAATAAATTATTTTCAATTTTATTGACTGTTTATGAAATTACTCAACCTATTTCTTTTACTTGCAAGAACCTATTTTAGGTGCCTGATTAGATTTTAGGGTTGAAATATCTGAAGACTGATACATCTTAAACTTCTTGTATTTTATTTATTTGCAAAATGAATATGTTATATGTAAATTAAATAGTTAAATGGAAATAGGGCTAAGAAATATAGTTGGCGGTCTTTCATTTTGGATTAATCTGCACATGCCAATGAATAACATGTGCCCTACTCCAATCAAATTATTCCACTTATTGCAAGATATCAAAATAGTATTTTTGATATGAGTGGTAGAAGTGACATTTTATTTTGCGAGTTGGAAATGTGACGATGTGAAACCAATAGGCCAAGTGGTGCAATCTTACAAGTAAAATAAAGTTTCTCATGTATGTCATACACTAATTTTTAGATGCCCTTACTGGCTTTCATGTAATTTTAATTCAAATACAAAATCCTTTAAGGATACATCAAAGTCAGTAGTAGTTGATGCAGTCAGATGAAAGTATTTTGTATTCTTTGTCACACAATATCCACAACTTCTTCGTTGTATTCACAATTTTATCAGAACATTTGAGCTTTTTCTCACTTTTAGCACTAGTACTAAAAACTGAACTTTCAGCATGCTATGCAAGCTGAAAGAACCACTTTCACTAATGGCTGTCTATAAACAAACTTTAAGCATTTATATTTTAAAATAAATACAAAAGAGCTGGTCTAAATTGTGGAGAAAACAAAAACCATTAGAAAGAAATCTTAGCAAGGTTTCTTAGAACTAGTATAACATTAGAATTCTCAAGTAGTTCACTTAAAAAAATATATGTTCTTATTTTAAAATTGTTAGGAAAATTGATCATCCCCACTGATTAGGCTGAAAGCTTTTTCCAGAAAACCCTGACTCTCCACACATCAGCTATTAAATAATTTTGTTTTGCTCAGAAATGACCCTTTCAAATTTTTCTCAAGGGTATCTTTGTCTTAAGGTTCTTTTACATGTCATGAATGGGAAATATAAAACTGATGATTTACTTTCCTTCCTAAGAAAGGGGTCTTTGTAACTTACTATGTGCAAACATAGTATAATAACTAATCAGTGACAGATCCAGCCGATCATTTGAAGGGGAGGATCATAGATTTTTGTTAAATAAACATATTTTTTATTATATAGTATATTTTTGTAGTGTATATATGATACTACACAATATTATTTTTAAATAATTACATAATTCAAACATAAATAAATATTGAAATAAATTTTGGCAAATAGAAAAGATAACAAATGTTTTTTTAGGCCTTTTGGGGGGGCCATGGCTGACATGACCCCCCGCTGGATCTGCACTACAACTAATTCATTTTTTTGTTTTGTGAAGCATTTTCAGCCTTCAGTTCTGCTTCTATTTCCAATGCACGAGCTTTCCTTTTTCCTATTGGTGTTTTTGAAAACCACTGAATAAATGCTTCTTCTTCTTCCTTGTAAATGGGATCATATTTGCACAATACATTAATGAGCTCAACGTGAGTTAGAGGATGGACCTGAAGTTGTAACACTCGTTTGCAGGTCATTACTTCCTTAATGACTTTCAAAATATTACCAACTGTGTAGCCATCTGATATTTTGGCCATAGCCGCTGTGTCAAATTGGCGATTTACACTACTGAACTGAAACAATTGTTCTTTCCATATAAGGGACAAACTACCATAATCAGGACGAGGGATCATTATAAATTTATTGTAGGTCTGGGCAAGAGATTTCTGATCACAATCCCAAGGGCAATGAGATACACCAATCAACATAATTTGATCTTCAGGACCTATTCCTTTAACAATCTTTGGTAAGTCTTTCTTGAGTCTTTTTGGGTCAGTTTTATCAGTTTTGGGAACTTTCTTCATAAATGGCTTCTCGGCACCATCCATATAAATAATAGCTGGTTGCAAAAGTCTTGACACCTTGTTAACTAAATGAACCAACATAATCAAACCTGACTTTCCAGGATATTTACCAACAATATTAGCTGGAGATAAGTCAAAAAGAACTGCTCCAATTTCAGTACATATTGCATGTACTAACATGTCCTTGCCACTTCCATGAGAACCAGCAATGAGGAGAGATTTAACAAGAGGAGCCATTTGATGTATAGTGTTGGATCCCAATGGCAATACACAATATTCAAGAATTACTTGTCGGAGGTCTCCTAAACAAGGCAAAGGATCTTTTCCAAGTTGCCGTAAGTCATGTGCAGCATAAGAATATTCTCCTCGAAATGCTGAGAGTGGTACTTCTGAATATTTCTTTATTATACCATTTGTCACCAATTCTTCAAATAAAGATTCAAGAGTTCTATCAGGAGTTAAGTCTTTTTCTTTCTTCTTCTTACTTTTCTTTCCACCTCTTCCTTTCTTCTTAGCACTTTTTCTTACCTTCTTTCCTTTACGGGCTCGATCTCGATCCAATGCTGCTTGAAGCACTTCTAGTTCCTTTCTAAGCAACTGATCCACAATTCTCCTAATTCTGCTTCTACTTCAATGGTTTTTTCTGCTTTAATCATGTCCAAATCTGCTTCTTGGAAAGGATTGTCTGTTTCATCCCTGTATTTCCAAACATCTTGATATTCTTCAGCTGAATGAAGCATATCCATGAGGAAATTTGAGGGTTGCATCTTAAAACCTAGATCGTCCTCTTCTTCACTCTTTTTTGGTTTTCCTTCTTCTTCTTTATCTTTCTTGCTTTTTTTACTTCTTCCAGAGGATAAAGTAGTGGACTTGCTTATTGTACTCTCTGCTCCTGTGCGCGAAAAAATCAAAGCAGATCCTCCTGATTCTTCAGAGGGAATTTCAGGAAATTTGCCAGTTGCCTGCTCATACTGAATAAACCAATTACGAACTTCATCAGCAATTTCTTCTTTCATTGCTCCTCCACGATTTCTCAGAATTCTTTCTTTCTCAATAATTAGAGCTTGTTCAAATTTTTCTTGATATTCCTTTTGAACTTGATGTCTAACTTTCACCACTTCTTCAGCCTTTTGTCGAGCATCTGTGACAGTATATGTAGGCTGGAGCATTCCAATGAGTAACATTTCCTCAATTTTACGACGTCTCATTTTGCGACGTGTGTTGTACCCTCGCCAAACTTTCTGAATTAATCGAGCAGCAAAGGCTCCATCAACCTGCTTTCCTTCCGATGGCTCGACTTTGCTTTTTTCTTTCATTAATTTGATTTCTCTCATAAATTGAGCTCGTAATCGACCTTGGCGAGCTCTTTCATGAATCTGAATTATTGTGACAGCTTGTTCCAGAGTTAACTCTTTTTCAATTACTTCTTCTTCATAAAACCCTAATTTTTTTAAGATATCAGTTATTGTTTTCCTTCTCTTCTCAATTTCTGCCTCTCTTTCTCGTTTGTAATATGCTGGAACATTAACCTCTACTTCCTTAGGAGATAATTTTAATTTACATAAAATATCATCATTATAACTAAATTCAGACAAGTCAAGATTCACTAATTCATGTTTTAACTCAAGTATTCGGCCAATTGTAGCATCCAACAATTTTTTTATTACTAATCTCTTCTGAGGATGTACAATTTGATCATAACACTGATCTAAATTGTTCATTGCAATGATATATTTATAATACAATTCAACCACTTGTGACTGTGCTAATTTTTTGTCCTTCTGAGGCTTTTCACCAGCTAGGAAAGTATCAAATTGTGATGCCTCATCAAGAATATCATGAGTTTCTCTGCAAAGTTTATCATAAGTTTCATGAGACATTGTGAAGAATTATAATCCTAGAAAATAATATAAACAAAAACAATTCTTCAAACTTGCTTAGGTTGGTACATGTTGAATAAAGCAAACTAAAAAAGTTGAAACAATAATCTTCACTAAAATGAGTTACTCTATGAAAATAAATTCAACATTTTCGTGACTTCTGAGAAATAAATGCAACTTTAAAATACATTAATTTGAGCTGAAAATACTTATATTATGTTTAAATTTAAATTTACTATGATAATAACTATATACAATAAAATTTTAATGTTTATCACCATTACAGTGCAGTGTTATCACACTGTTAGTAAACAGCATTAAACTCAATAACTCAATTTTAACATTATAAAAAACTAGGCATTCTCAAACCCTTATCTTCTTTGCATGTACTATTGGAAAACTGCAGACTAGCAATTAGTTCCTTCAACACAAAATTAGAATGGTTGTCATAGTAACCACTGAACTGATTTGTGAACCTACACAACTAACTCTATGACAATAAAATTGTTTTTCATGTTATCAGAAAATTTGGCATTTATTATTACAATAATAATAATAATAATAATAATAATAATAATAATAATAATAATAATTATTATTATTATTATTATTATTATTATTATTATTATTATTATATTTTATGACTTATATGTTAGAAAAGTTTCCTCTAAACTGGGTATCTAGTTAGTTTAACACATTGCTATACCATAAAGAAAAAAAAATTTGAAAACTAATATTACAAGGTTTAACAAACAAATGTCAGTGTAGTATTACTATTTAATTGTAAAAAAATTAAAAAAAATCTTAATCATTCATTTACTAAAATACCAAGTTTAGCAAATGTATTAAAGGGTATCGTATTAATTGCACCTTATTATGCGATAAAACAGATATCATTTATTTATACTCTTTTAATTTATTTTTATTTTCAGCCGAATTAGCACCTCGTGCTTTAAATAATAATGTCAAAACGGCACGCCCAAATAGCGCATTGTGCGCACCTCGTGTTTTTGTTGAGCGTGAGTATGACGGACATCCTCTGTTAGATCAATATTAAACTATTTTAATAATAAAGAAAGAAGGTTCGCCCGAGTGGGCATTGAATGTTCATTTCTCTTTGCCATAATGACTCAGAGATTTGCTGTTCTTTGTACAGATTTCTAAGTGGTATCGTTCACATTTTTTGTCACATAGTTCACAGACACAATTTTCTCCAGGGCTGTGGAAATTCTTTGTCTTGCACACTTTATGGTGGAAACCATGTATCGCAAAACGAGTTACTAAATGTCTTTGTTCCTGATTTGTGTTTTCCCAGTTCCTGTTCATCATTGCACCCGTAGAGTAGAAGTCGTCATGTATTTGATATTGTTTCTCTCTTCTGTCTTTGAGCAGCTTGTTGACCGCATCCGTATGTGGTAACAGGAATTGTAGCCTAAGGTCTTCAATGAAGAAAGTCTCCTTTGCCAGTACGTATGCTAGTCTGGAGGGTGCTGTTTTTCCAATGCCTAGTACAGCTTTTAGGAATCGAGCTTTTACTGTTTCAATTCTTTTCAGGTCACTGACTTGTAGGTTGTCCCAGATCATACATATTCCATACGTGACAATAGGTGAAATTGTTGTTTCAAATATGGTTTTTGCTGTAGTTAGAGACAATTTCGTGATATTTTTAAGCTAAGTATCGCTTTTTAGCGGCTGCTGTTTTATCTTGAATGTGCTCGCTGAAGGATTTTGCGTCGTTTGTAGTGTCATGCCAAGGTATTTAATTTAGGTACTACCTGAAGGGCTTCATTTTCAGGGTTAGTGTATCGTCTGACGAGTCTTCCTCCTTTTCTAAAAATCATTTGTACTGTTTTTCCCTTGTTAATGTCAAGGTGATTTTCATCGGCCCATTTCTCTAATTTCATCAGGGTATTTTGCAGATCTGCTTTGTTCCTGCTTCCGAGAACCATGTCATCTGCATACATGATAAGTACTGTCTCCAGCGACTGCTTTAAGATGTTTGTGATGTCTGAGGTCATGATATTGAAGAGCATAGGGCTAATGGGATCGCCCTGGAGTACCCATTTATCTGCTTGATGGGACTTGATTTGGTGATTCCGTCTTCGATTTCAATCATGTTGAAACTCAATATGTTTCTTATTACTACGACCAGTTGGTGTGTATCTCCAGTAAGTCTTCCAATTTTCTAATGAGTATCGCTCTATTTATCCTGTCGAAAGCTTTCTTGTAGTCTACAAAGACTGCGTAATATTTTCCTTCGGTTTGCTTAGTGCTGTCTCTATTTCATTCATCAGGCATTGAACTGCCTGTTGTGTGCTTCTCCCTCTCCGAAAACCGAATTGGCAGTCAGGTATGTGGGTTTCTATTTCCTTTTCTAGCCTTAGTGTTATAATTCTGCTGAAAACTTTAAATATGTTGTTTTCTAGAGCAATTCCTCTGTATGAGTCAGGATTGTTTGTGTCTCCTTTACCTTTATACAAAATTTTTATTTTCGCATTTCTCCATCCGTCAGGTATTTCTCTTGTGGTTAGAACTTTGTTGAAGAGCTCTTTCCAAATCGGTTTTAGAGACTCTAGCGTAGTCTTAATGTGCTCATTATAGATATTGTCAGGGCCTGCCGCTTTCCCGTTTTTTGTCATTTTGACGACTTTTTGTATTTCTTCCCCAGTTATTGGTGATGCGTCTTTGCAACTTGTCATAGAATTTTTGAGATCATAAGCTAAAAATTTATTATCTCTGTTTAAGGTTTCTTTGAAATGTTTTTCCCATACAGTCATAGGTATCTCTTGTGCTTGTATTTTGTGCTTCCTGCCTCTTAAGGCCACAAATGGGTCTGATTTGCTTCTTCCGCTAGTTTCTTACTTTCCAATTCTATGAAATCTGTTTTCCGTTGTTTGATGAATGTTTTATATTCTTTCCTCTTTTGCGTACTCCTTCAGATCATTAACACTTGTTGTAACACTTGTAGCGTTACCTTCCTAAGTTTGTAGCATTCATTGTTGAACCACGGCTGCGATTTTCTTGGTTTTGTCTGGATAGTGGCATTTCTAATTTCGTTCTCTATCATGACCATTGCTTCATTCACTTGACCTTCTGATATTCTCTTCTTCGCCTCATTTATCACATTTACCTTAATGACATTTGGGTCGATTTTTCTGGATATATTGCACGGTTTTGTTTTCTTTCATTGGTTGCGTCTTTGGTAGGCTGAAGTTGTCTCTACCGGTACGTGTTTTCTTATTGGTGTTGCCGGTGATGACCATAGTACTTTCTGTTCCTGTATCTTTATTTCTTTTCCTTTATAGAAGACCAGATCTATGGGACTTGATCCGTTGTATGCAACAAAGTACGTCTTCATGTCTTTCTTGTTCACTAGTGTAAAGACTTCCTCTCGAGTGTGTCCAATACTAGTGTTGTTTTGTTTGGGGTTTGTCAATCCTACAGTTAAGGTCTCCTGTCAGAATCACTTTTTCTTTTCCGTGGTCCTGGATATTGCGTTTATAGTCTCTATCGCGTCTTCAGTTGAACTCTGTGGTGGAATATATAATCCTGTTATAGTAATTTTGCTTGTTCTCGTAATAATCAAATTATGCCTTTGTAAACGTCAGTTATGTCTCCCATTATTGGTTTCAGAAAGCTGAAACTCCTCCTTCTGGTCTGCCCTCTGTTGGGGCTGCGTAGGAGTGTAGACCATAAAATCCAGTAATTTCATATGGTTTGAGCAGAAAGGTTTCTGTTGCAATTATTGCGTCATAATGATTCCATGTTTCTTTGAGGCGTATAGTCGAAGGCGTTTCTAGCTCCTCTGTGTTCCATGTCAATATTTTGATGCTGTTATTCGAGGGAGACACCTTCGTTGGCCATTGCCTCGAAATCTGAAGCGTCTAATAGCACGCCTGTTGGCCAGAAAGTTGGTTTTTCTGTTTCCCTAGATATTGTATGAGATTCCGAGTTTGAAGGCTTTCTTGCTACCTTTTGTTTGTAGCTCTTCACAATCAATGTCCCCGCTTATTCCATTTTCTTTCAAAAGTTCTTTACTGTGTCGGGTGTGGTGTTATCTTTTAAATGGCCTATATACAGCCAGGCTTTCTTGTCTGCTGCTTGTAGCCTTGCATTATTTTGGTTCGTGCCAATTATTATGTTTTCTTTCTCTCTGTTGTGCGCCTCGCATTGTTGTGACGCAACAATCGGGGGTGGTTGCGTGTTTGCATGAGCCTCAGTGTTTTCTTGTCACATATTTCTCATTTTCTTTTCCTTCTATTTCTGGTTGTTTACTTTCATTGCAAGTTGGATTACTTGATATCGGTTTCATTTGTATAACCGTGTTTCGATCCTGAACTTCTGTCTCGTAATTTTGTTGCAAACCTGATTTATTTTTCTATTATCAAGTTTCCCAATTCTTTTCTCAAGAATTCCGTGATGTTATCTACCTTTTGCTAGACTTTCCATTTGGGCGATTCTGTTTTTCTTTTCTTGCGCTTAGTTCATATTTGCACTGGTCGCAGAACCATAAAAGTTTGCAGTTTTCCTTCTTAGGATGTCGTATTCTCCTGCTGTCATTCCGTACAATCTTTGTGTAGCATCTTTCACATATCCGTCGCACTGGATAGCGATGTCATTTTCATTAACTTTCCTGCAGCATGAACTGCAGACATCGTTCTGATCCATTTGGTCGTCGGTAGGGTCGCTGTTGTTAGGCTTCATGTCACTTTTCGTTTCAGAGGTTGGTATTAACAGGGTGAGCTTCGTAAAGCAATGTGGCGCACTCTGTTGGTGTTCACCTCGCAGATTTGCCCCTTACGTGGCTTTGGATGTTTCGCTGTTATTCTGTTGCTTTCCCTTTTTTAATTTATTAGTTCCTGTTTACGTCACTGGGACGCTGTTGCTTTCTAGCGTTTCTTCCTTATTCGTGTTGGTATCCCTTCCGTGTATGTCTTCAGCCCGCTTCACTCACTGATAGGTCTTGTAAATCGTGTTTTATAGGACACTTGGGCTGTGCCGCGCTTTACCTTTATTTCTGCTATTCCGTCGGTGATCAAGCTCTGTAATCTCCTCACCTCTGCTCCTTGGTTTTTTCGTTCACTTAGTATCCATACTATAATTCGGCTCTCGCACTTAAACTTCAACCGCTCTCCTGCGTGACTCATTTGTTCACCACCATTAAACTATTTTTCTCCTGAGATAAATCGGCCCAGATACGGCTCAGACAGAAGACCTCAACTCTCGAGTAATTAAAAAAGGCTGGAATGCCTTTGCGTTCAAATGTATTTTTATTCGTGCTAAACTATATACCACTATCATTCCTACTTCGCTCCGTGTTTTTAAAACCAACCAGTACCAACAATCCGAAGTGTTCTATACTCGGATTAGAACGTACGGCAAATTGACAGCATACAGCTGAAACGCGGTTATCTAATCGCGAGTTTTGTTACAACGTAATTTTGGGTATTGGAGTTTTCGATTAGATAATCGGTTCTCAGCTGATCAAGTCAATGCGCCTTTTTAATCGGAGTACAAATTACGTTCGTTATTTCATTTCTATAATGTTGGCTATAATGTGGTTGTGCCCGCCATGAATTCACTGTGCTCTGGATCAAAATATACGTTCCTCGCCTGTATATAAAGTTGAGAGCGTAGGTCGATCGTAACAATTTGTCGAAAAAGAAAAATTATTTATTATTTTGTATTTACCTAACTACTGATTTAAAATGTTTTCCTTGTTCTGTTCACATGAGGCAATGTTTGACCGATAACCTTCGACCCACGTGATGAGTGACTTGCAGTCTACTAGAAAATACTGAAATCTACTGTTTGAAGCAGGTTTGAAGTGTTCAGTGAAATAATTCAGAACAATGTTGAAAAACGTAGTTGGATTGGTGACGGGTGGTGCATCAGGGCTTGGGTTAGCTACCGTTCAGCGCATTGTTAGAGAAGGTGGGCGTGCTGTAATCTGCGACTTGCCGAATTCTAAAGGAAATGATGAAGCCAAGAATCTAGGAGATCAAGCTGTATTTGTGCCCGTGGATGTTACTTCAGAGGATGATGTTAAAACGGCTTTGCAAGTTACAAAAGATACGTTTGGATCCTTGAATGTTGTTGTCAACTGTGCCGGTATCGGAGTGGCCTTCAAAACATACAATTTTAATAAAGAATTACCTCATAAATTAGAAGATTTCAGTCGAGTTCTTACGATAAATACCATAGGCACATTTAATGTTACACGTTTAGCAGTAGGTTTAATCGGTAAGAATGAACCGAACAAGGATGGTGAACGAGGAGTTGTGGTAAACACAGCTAGTGTGGCTGCATTTGATGGACAAATGGGACAGGCAGCTTATGCAGCAAGTAAAGGAGCCATTGTTTCTATGACTTTACCACTTGCCCGAGATCTGGCATCTCAAGGAATTCGTGTCTGTACAATTGCTCCTGGACTGTTTGACACTCCGTTGCTTCAAGCTCTCCCAGAAAAGGTGCGGAGTTTCCTTGCAAGGACTATTCCATTTCCACCAAGACTAGGAGATCCAGACGAGTATGCTCTTCTGGTTCAGTCAATCATTGCAAATCCACTATTGAATGGAGAAGTAATTCGTTTGGATGGTGCCCTCAGAATGCAAGCATAGTTAAAATATCTGGGATAGTGAAATCATATTTGTTAACCACATAGATGTGTTCTATCAAATATTCTGTGGACACTAAGAGAAGTTTGTGTAGATTTTTTAACATTTTTTAGCATTACCAATAAATTTCATTTCACCTTATTTACAATGTTTGTTTTGTCTGCATATGTTAAGTTCAACACAGAATTGTTATCAAAAATTTTACTTTTGAATGAGATGAAAACAAAAAGCTAGCAACTAAAGGAAAGCTGATGCAATAATTAAAAGCATTCCAAAATCCTAGTGGTTCTCATGGAATGTAATGTCACATGTACTAGTAATATTTACTTTGTGGAAACAGAAAATCTGAGGTTGATTAAATTTTTTCTTGAGTAATTTCTTGATTCATATTGGTAGCCTTCTTTCAGGACTTTGTATTGAAATGCATAGTAACCACATTGTATTGAAACACATGTGTAGCACCAAGTCTTTTGTTTAAAGACTTACAATTTTCGAATGTCCTTCAATTTGAGTAAACATATTAATCGATTTTTTTGAACTACATGTAAATATAAATCAAAATTTTTCAGATATTCCTGTCCGCATGATATAAATAAGTCTGCATGTTATAAATAATTACAAATAGGCACTCTGTCGTAATGGACAAGAAATTCTTTTAATAACTAAGAAGCTAATCAATTCATAAGAACATTATATTGTGTAAAGAATACAATGTCATTGAAAGGTGAACAACTTTTTCTAATAATTATTTGCACCTTTTAAACCTCTCATTTTTCCACTTGGTTTTGCTTTTGTCATGCAATAGATTATTCATAAAATATTAATAAGCTTTAATAATTATTCTCAGAGAAAATATTATTTGCTAAAAACCTTTTTAAAAATTACAAACTAGTCTGGAGTGGGGATGACGATATCCACGTTAAATTATTTATGAATAAAATAGAAGCATCTCTAATCAATGTAGCTGAAGTAGTCTCCTCAATGTAAATCCATCAGTGTAGCTGAAGCAGTAGCAAAGAAGATCCCTGAAAGAAAATCTTCAATACAGATGAATGAAGAGGAGAGGTAAAGTTATTATACAGTTCTATGAATGTTACAAAATTGCCAGTTATAAAAAAAATTAGTAAATTTATTGGATGAATAAAGCTGTTAGACAATAATTTTGAAGGCAGGTGAATATCTTAGAAGGTGGCTAAATTTATATGCATCTATGATTAAAGCAGTGAAGAGAGAGGTAGTATCTTATGACATGTTCATGAACTTTTTCAACTAATGTTAGCGAACATGAATCTTCCCATGAATAGTTTCTCATCATTTACAGTCACATTAGTTACACAATTCATTGATGACCTTTACATGTTTTAATTGTGGGTTTGATCACCATTTTACTCTTGGTGTTATTTTAACTTTTTAAATCTCATTAACAATTGGTTTATACATTTTCATAGGTCATGTCTGTCTGCTGTTTTAGATGGGGAGAGTGCGTGCGTGTTCATATATACATATATATTTCTTCTACAAATCAAACAACCATCAATAAATTTAACTTTTACAATAATTGTGACATACAGAAAGCAGGAAAAATTTCACACTAGCTTGCCTTGATTACATTGAAGTGAGCTGCCAATTTTTTAATATAAGAAGCTCTCAAAACTGTTTACATTTATTTGTATCGAAGTTATGGCTATTAACATACCTGGAAATATGAGCAGAAGCGGAATTTCGGATCTTTTATTGGGAGGGCGAAGGGTCCCCCAAAATAAGATAGTCAAAAGTTGCCCTAAACCCAATGACATATAATCATATAAATCTAACATTAAAAATAAGATTTTTGTAACTTTTCTTTGCCCCCATCCCACTGACAACCTCTTAAGCACGAAGCGTGTTTTTTTTTATTTTAATTTTTTTCCCCAAATTAACACTATTTTATCTATTGAAAAATATGAAATATAAGAAAATTATTTATAATATCAGAAAAATATTTTTACCATCTCACTCGCACTTACATACTAGAGAGAAAGTTATGTAATGCTGCTCCAAAAATGGCGAATTTTCGGCAAAAAGCTATTGCCGAGCCTTAATTACGAAGTAGTGAAAAAATCCAGTGGCTTAAGGTAGAAAAAATCATCTAACATGGTGTAGCCAGAATTCATGTATTGTGGTTCATTGATCCTGAAAAATTGATTGACAGTAAAACGTCCGTCTGTCTGGTATACTATGTGAATCAACACTTACACCTAAACCATTCATAGGAATTTCCGCAAATCGAAGAAACCCCTGTTGATCTGGCCGAAGGCGAAGCTCTGCGATTATGAAAAAACATTCATTTAATTTTTGGGGGGGTACTTTACATGAAGCACCTGCCACATTTTTAAAAATTTTCTCAAATATTGCTCCAAATTTTTTCATTAAATTTCTTGTAAGATAGACTAAATGCACTTATAAATGTTGCATAAGTCCAATATTCACTGTTAACTCTGAATTTTCAATAATTGCAAAGTTTGAATTTTTTTCGCGGCTTCTACAACTACAAATTAAAGATAGATATTTTCCCTCAAATAAAATGTGTCTTTAATTAGTTCTTTCATTAAGGTCGTGTACATTATTTTGGAACTTTTAGTAGTTTTTGCGCAATATTACACTTACATGCAATACTTACAATTACATGCAAAATGTGAATGTAATTTAAAAAAGGAACTAAACAAGATTTTCTCAAAAACGGCTCAAAATTTTTCTTTAAATTCTTGGTAGGGGTAGTGCCAACTGTACTCTATTTGATGTCATAAATGGCGTTTTGCTATATTCTTTTGTTTGTTTTCAAAAATTACAAAAATGTAATTTTTTAACTTGTCTCTCAAGTGATATTGTCATTAGCGGCGATTTGATCACAATATTATATTTACGAGTAAATGTGCTTCAAATGATGTCAAAGTTTTTCGAAAACTGAAAAGTTTTCTTTGAAAATGAGCTCAAAATTCCGCATTTTCAGAAACGCTCAAATGCCATTTTCTCAAAAGGGCTCAAAATTTTCCTTCAAACTCTTCATATGGGTATTACTAAATGCACTGTTTAAGATGACATAATAGTCTTTTGCTGTATTTTGTTTTTTCAAAAAATACATAAATGAATTTGTTTTAAATATCACTCCGTCTTTAATATGAAATTTACTTTTCTTTCATATTCTTATTGTAATAGTTTGGTTCTACCATTAGGAAACTGAAGAATTGATTTTTTTTAATGTACATTGGGTGGTGATACATTGGAGCTGGCAATAGAATCGGGCAAGATTGTAAAGGTAGCCAAAACTAAAGAAATTAGAAAACTTGAGAAGATTAAATTTCGCATTTACAGTAATGCTGAAATGCTATTTTCTTAAAAACGGCTCCAAAGTTTTCAACAAAAATTTCCTTATGGTGCGAATTTTAATTTTCTTACATATTCGTCGTAATATTCCAGTTCTACCATTAGGAAACCAAAAAATTTATTTTTTAATGTACTTTGGGTGGCAATAGGATAGGGCAAGACTGTGAAGGTGGCAAAAACAAAGAAATTAGTAAACTAGCAAGTTAGAGAAAGTCTGTGCCATTCTGTAACACCACTAGTTTGATTGCTGAGCTATAGTTAAAAAAATATAAACCATTTTTATTACTTCCCCGTGTTTAAATCACATTGACTTTAAATCTCTTTGAAATGGCTTCAACAGTTTTTGCATTTATTGTTGTGTTTATTATAAATTTGTAATGGAAATTTTACTCTTGTCCAAAACATGACACTTTTTTGTTATAATAATGGAACCAACATTATTATTAAAACAGAAGATTCACGTTTTAAATAAAAGAAAAGTGAAATTATTATAATAACATTGAATTTAACACAAAGTATTCAGAAGGGACAAGAGGTTTGTTTTTCTCTCAGTGTACACTTGGCATCAAACAAATACATTATATCATACATTGAAATGGAACTAGTTTTGGTATGGAATGGCACAGATCTCGTAGTAATTAGTTTTTAATTTGTATGGTCTGGTCTAAATTTTCAGTCTTGCCGCATGCTTTTGCCAGCTGCCATCTATAGCTGCCCAAACTTTTCTTTCTTTCTTTTTCTTTCTTTTTTTTTTCTTTGCTTTTATTATTACATTTTTCCAATTTTTCAGTGAAGTTTTCAAAGCTGTTTTTAAGAAAATGGTGTTTAACCATTTCTGTAAATGGGAATTTTGAAGCTTTTCACAGGAATCTATTGAGTTTATGAAAAACTTCATTTGAAGCACTTTCATTCACAAATACAATAATGTATACAAATCAATGGTAACGTGCATATTAATGGCTAGGCATATTTTTTTAAAAAATTGATACATTTTTTTTAGATACACCAAAATGGACTTATGTCATGTAAAACAGTGCAATTAGTACTATTCTTTAGGAAAATTTGGAGCCAGTTTTTAGAAATGGCTTTGAGTGTTTTTGAAAATGTGGAATTTTGAGCTAATTTTAACAGAAAACTGTTGAGTTTTCCAGAAAATATATATGCCAATATTTAAGGGACATGTATTCATAAATACAATAATGTGAAGAAATCGCCTATAACGTAAATGTTACCGAAGTGGCAGACAAGTCAAATACATGCATTATTGCTCTTGTTGAAAAAACAAAAAATAGAGCAATATGCCGTTTATGTCATGGTATGGGGTACATTGACCACTACTCTTACCGAAAATTTAAAGAAAAAATTTGGAGCCGTTTTCGAGAAAATCTTCTTTTTGTTATTTTTTAAAATGTCAAATATCACACGCACGAAAACTTCCAAAAATTTCAAAAAAATCTACATGACCTTAATGAAAGAACTATTTATGGACCACAATTTTTTTTTCAAGGAAAAATCACTATCTTCAACGTTATAGTAGTAGGAAGACGCGGAAAAATTCAAACTTTGCAATTTTTTCGAAAATTCAGAGTTAACGAGTGAATCGGACCTATGCTACCTTTATTAATGTATTTTTTTATCTTTTCTTACAAGAAATTTAAAGAAAAAAATTGTATCCGTTTTTGAGAAAATTTTGACAATATCCGGGGGTCTTCATGTAAAGTACCCCCAAAATTAAATGAATGTTTTTCGAAAAAACAAACAAAAAAACAACTCTTTTTCAGTATCAGGGGACCCCAAAATGTGAATTTTCGTAGAAATCTGGAAATCGATTTTTCGCAGTATTACAAACTTCCTCTATTCTACGTCTTTTACTCCGTATATACGTATGTATACGAGAAAGTAAAAACGTACTTGCAATATATAATATAATAAACCGTTTACTCAACATTATTCGTATATTTTCACTTTCTCATTTTTCCAAAAATTGTAAACTCGCAGTTTCTACTTTTCGCATACATACGTATATACGCAGAGGCGGAATTTCGGATCTCTTATTGGGGGGAGGGGCAGAGGTTCCCCCTGCATAAGATAGTAAAAAGTTGCCTTCACCAAAAAATATGAGAAGTTACACTATATCATAATAAGGTTTTTGAAAGGTTTCTTGGCCGCCATCTCACCGTGTTTTTTTAATTATTTCCGTCAACTTAACACTTTTATCTGATTGAAAAAACAAAATATGAAAAATCAGAAAATAATTTATTCTATTCAATTTTTTTTTGTATTTTCTCAGTGCCAAATTCAAACGCAAAACATTTTTTGAAAAAAAAAAGAACAAACACTTATAACTCTCTTGAACCCTGGAAGAGGCTTGAAAAAATTTTAAAAATTCCTCTCAAAACACAAAGCGTTGTGATTTTTTTTTTATATTTTTACTTTCTGGCTACGTTTTACGCAGAGAGAAAGTTATGTAATCCTGCGCGAAAAAGCGAATTTTCGGCAGGAAAACTCTTATTACCGGTCCTTGATAACGAAAAAGTAGATAAACCTAGTTGCTAAATTTAGAAAATATCCTCTAACTCTTGGTATAGCAAGAATCCTCGTGAATCCTTGATACCGAAAAATTGATAGATTCAAACGTCCGCCGGCCGTTGGGTGCTTTGAACAACATAGGTAAAACGTAGTTTCTGCGAGTTTTTCCTAAATTGAAAAATTTCATGCTCATCTGGTCTAAGTCGAAACTGCGATTTTCAAAAACATTCATTATTTTATGGGGGTGCTTTACATGAAGCCCGCCGGACATTTGAAAAATTTTCTCAAAATTGGTTCCAAATTTTTTCTTTAATTTTCTTGCAAGAATAGAGTAAAATTCACTTACAAAGGTGCCATAGGTCCAATTTTCTCTGTTAACTCTGAATTTTCGATAATTGGAAAATTTGAATGTTTTCGGCGACTTCCTACAACCAAAAAATTGAAGATAGATATTTTTCCTTAAAATGAAATTTCTTGTCCTTAATTAGCTTTGCGTTACGGTCATGTACATTTTTTTTAAATTTTAGTAGTTGTTTATATTGTTGAATTAAAAAAAAACTTTTCTCAAAAACCCCCAAATTTTTCTTTAAATTTTTGGTAGGGGTAGTGCTAAGTATACTCTATAAGTTTACTTTCGTTCTATAAGTTTACGTTTGTTGACTTTCTCGGTGAAGTGACCAACAGTAAACTTCCATCATGTTGGTGTTCCAGCGTCCCAGATATATCACTTTTAGAGCTCCATGAAAACGCTCACCTTGTTCTTCATTCACATCACACTGTAAATGCATGTTTAAGAAGTGAACATAGAGGCTCATTAAACATCCCAATTTTTTGAAACCAACCACATATTGGCAACAATTGCTTGATAATCGGGGTCTTTTTTTGTTGCGTAGGAACTTGTTTACAATGTGAAGTCGTAGGCTTCCGCGGTCAGAGTCATGTAGATGATCTTGGCTGTCCAGGTGACGCCGCGTCGAAGGCTGTGTTGCCGACGTTTCGACCATCTTATCGTGGTCTTCCCTCAGGGCTGTTTTGCGCAGGTGTGGTAGGCGCTCGGGAATATATAGTAGTGGGGGCCGGTGTGATTGGATGAAAAAAAGAAAACTTTAATACTAGAAAGTCTGTGCCATTCCGTAGCATCACTAGTTTTATCTCTAACACATTGTATGTTCACGCTAGAACTGCCAAATCAGAGGAAAGTTAGTCAGTCGGCGCGTATTTTGAATCTGTACGTTTCGCAGCGTGAATAAATTTCTTCGTTTTTGAAGCTCTGTTAAATACAATTGTTTAACCACATGGACAACGGCCGAAATGTGCCATGTTCAGCATTTTATCGGTCACCATAAAATCTCACGAATTATGCAAAAATTTACGATATTACTGCGATAGTAAACACATGAATTCTGTTGCTGTGGTACGTTAGTACGTTATTGTGGGGTATTGGTTTAGCGGTGAATTGTCGTTGGCATTTAAATAGAAATAATTCAAAGCGTTGTCATTGCCAACAATATTGTTTAATTCAACAAGAGCTGTTGCCGAAGGCTTCATTCGTTTTGTCGCTTCCAAACAGCAGAAAACTGATGATGGCTGAGCCATCGGAAGCTGCTCTTGTTGAATTAACATATGAATTCAAGGTAATCTTTCAGAATCCCGTTTGGTCTCATTGGTCTAGTTCCTTCGTATCCACACTTTTTCAAATGCACAAATGAATTGAAATTAGAAAATAAATTATCAAAATAAAACTGATTTCTCAAGTTTTTTCAGGGAGATCATCTAACTTCTTTACAAATACTGCTGCTGGCTTGCCAAACGCATGTTCATAGAGTTCACATTTACAGTTTGAAATGACCTGATGTAAAATTATATGTATCCCAAGGCCTAGCGTAACCATATGGTCACACAAAATTAAAATTGTACTCGAAGGCCATTACGTATGCAATTTTTGTTATTTTTTTTATATTATTAATATTATTTAACTATATTTTAAAACATATAACGTATCAAACAAGAAATGAAAAAGGGACATCGAAAATATAAAGCCATACTTGATCCAGTATGCTGATTTTTGAAGTTACGAATTTCTCTGTCAACAGTAATCGAAATGAACAGTGTACCATTGACTGATGTTAAGGCAATACAATTTTTAGGTCTCTCAATTCAGTCAAACCTTAAATGGAACGTCCATTTAAATGAATTGAACACAAAATTAAGTTCATTATGTACGCGTTCAGAATTCTCAAATTCAGTCACTCATACTGTCGTTGGTATACTTCGGAATGTTCATTCCCGCCTGAGATATGCATAATATTCGGGGGAAATACATCTTATAGCTTCCAGACTTTAGATTACAAAAAGAATTGTACGAATAATAACCAAATCCCACCCACGTGATTCATGTAGCCTCCTTCATTAATCTAGGAATTTACCATTACGTGTCTTTTTATTTACGAATCAGTGGTTTTTGTAAAAAATGACTTGTCTAAGGGCGGAATATATTTTCAGAAAATCCCGGTCTATTACTATAACACTCGACGTAGAAACCCATATTCATCAGGTGAGTATCAACAGCTCAATACAAAAATTCCATACAATACATGTACATTATTTTATAACACTTTGCCAGATGACATTAAACGATTAAATTCATAGAAAGTTTTAATCCAAGGAAATCGTTTCTGCTGCATAACCGTTTCTATACAATTAGAGACTATACTGAGCATCACAAGAAAAGTAATATTAATTTTAAAATGATACATAATGCATTATTTACCATTTGAACTGTATAAATGAGTATGAACAACCAAAAACTATTGTACTACAGCGTCGGTCAATGACCCCATCTCGATCAGGTTTTCTTCAGTTTCCTGATCCATTGAGCAAATGCTGAGATGGCCCTTGTTTTGCTTCTAGACATAAATGAACTTCATTTTCTGTCACGTTTTCTAGAATTCAGTGGAAATACAATTATTCAAATTATCGTTTCCATGTTGTCGGCAGGAAGTAATAAGAGCCAAAATTTATTGCTTATTTATCCTTGAAAATAGATTTTATTACATGGGAGTTCTTTTTGTTTGTTTTCTCCTTTCAAAATTCAAAATTTATTGTTATTTATCCTTAAATAGATTTTATTAATGGAGTTTTTTCCCTTTCAAAATTCAAAATTTAGTAGTATATGACTTAGTGTAGGATCAAAAATTTTTGAAATGTGCACAATTCACTTTTCCCATAGCACGTCATAGCAGTTTTTAACTGTTTTTTGACGTAAAATAAATAAATAAATAAATAAATAAATAAATAAATAAAAAATAAATAAATAAATAAATAAATAAATAAATAAATAAATAAATAAATAAATAAATAAATAAATAAATAAATAAATAAATAAATAAATAAATAAATAAATAAATAAAAAAATAAAAAAATAAATAAATAAAAAATAAATAAATAAATAAAAAAAAATAAATAAATAAATAAATAAATAAATAAATAAATAAATAAATAAATAAATAATAAATAAATAAATTGGCCTAACACCCACGGGCATACACAGTGCCTGACTTTGACCTAGACTGTCAAATGTTTTAGTGCCCCTTTTTTAATTTGCTTTTTTGACCAAGTTATTGACGGTGGCGAAGCTAGAGTCTTTGGTTATGGGACTGGCGCATAGTAAGTTATAGTAACTAACCTGACTTTGCTTTATTTATTTAATTTCAGCTTCGAGGATATATTAGATTAGATAATTTATTTAATTTACTTTGGGCATTAAGCCCGATGGCAAATTCTTTACGCTTACTTTACATCTACAGAAGGTTCAGGCCAGTAAGCGATTTTAATGACAGTTTGTATGACAAATGAGCATCGCCGAGGACCGCATCGCAATGCGAAAAATATTCTTCCGCCTCTCAGCGGGAGTAGCCTTAACAGCTGGCCCATTCCTGGCCCGAGTTTTGTTATAATGTAATTTGTAATGTAATTTCAGTGCATGGAGGTTAAACAGTTTTCAGAAAAAATTAATTTAATTCCCTATCAATAATGATAAAAAATTGTTCGAAGTGCTAAAAAACATTTCGAAATCTGTTGAGAACATGTGTGATTGAGTGAATTAAACCATCTGACAGGAGTATGATAGGAATAATGCTGCAAAACCCCCACGTACCTTGTAAAACTTTTGGGAATTTTGTTGGTACTTTGATCTTGGTTTCAGATTATTCAAATTAATTTATGTACTGTACAATGTTTTGCATTATGATATCGATATTTGTAATAGATTTCATTCTCACATTGTTCTTATGACATACATAGCCTGTCAGTTTTTGATCATTAACTTATAGATATGGTTAGTTATTTGTTCAGTGATTCTTGACTGGTAAAACAATGCTTAATTGTCATTTTATATAATTAACATGAAACTACTATTCATTTGCTGATTTCTTTCACAATACTGGGTTCTCCTGATTATACAACTTTGAAAATATTCCCCTACATTCAAAGATTTCTGTAGGAAAAGGACAAGTTAGTAAATATTCTCAGAGTACAATTTGGCAGAATTCTCAGGTAATTCAATTGATCAATAACATCGGTAAATTTAAATATGGAAACCAATAATCTGTTCTAAAATTAAGATTAACAAGTGCTATGAATTATTGAAGTCTTGTCATTTAAAGGATATATAGAATGTTAATATAATCAAATTAATGAAAGATAAATTGATTTTCATTATAATTTAGCAAATTTTAACCTTAGAAATGAAAATTGAAAACATTTCATACCTTCAATAACTTCATTATCTATAAACAAAAGTCATTTAGAAGATGGAAAAAGGTAACATAAAAAAGCAAACATATAATGAAAATAATTCCCTTTATTTGTATTTTATTTATTTGAAGGATACAACATTTCCACCAAACCTATTTGAAGTTCAATAAATTTTATCCACTTCGATAATTTAAAGTCAAATTGTACAAAATCAAAATGAGCTTTCCCAAGTCCTTTTTTGAACATACTAAAATCCTAACAGTTCATGGCCTACTATTAACTATTTTGAGTGTCACTACATTTGCCTGAGGGAGGAGTACTTTTGTTTTATTTTGAAAAAAATTATACATTTGAAGAGGATAAAAAAATGAATGATGTTCGTATTGAACATCTTATACTGATAACACTTATTTGTTATCAAACTAGACCTAACAGCCTAATTTGATAATTTCTAATTTTGTATTGCATTAAGATGTCTTACAACACAAGAAACTAAAATACTGCTCAAAGATGAAACTTTTCATTAAGTCTGCATTTCTAACTCTTTTTTGGAAGATATTTCTACTACTTGATGTTAATTTGATGAGACTGAAAGAATGTTATTAGAATATATTTTAGCCCATTCATTCAAAATCAACACTACTTCACATACTTTCATTCACCCTCATTTTAATACCTGATTCATAGACATCAAAAATTAACTTAAATAACTGAAAATGTCTTCCTTTTTTAAAAAAAAAATTAGAATTTATAATAATTACTAAAAGAATTTACACAGGAAGTTAACATGTGCAGACATAATGATGTGACTGTTATATCTTTTGAGAAGTATACCACAAAACCTACTGATAAGGAGGGCAAAATGCTATTTCTTGGGAAGCAAGCAAAGGACCATCCCGGGATCTACCTTAAGCACCAAGGGAAACCAGATAAAACCTTGTTGGATGGTGGCTTTAAAGGGCCAAACACACACAAGACAATTAAACATGCAATAATAATAATAATAATAATAATAATAATAATAATAATAATAATAATAATAATTTAAAAAAAAAAAAGATAAAGACTACTGCAATGCAATATATAATATAAAATACTACTACATATTCTATAGAACAAAATTAAATTTGTTACATTGTATACAAGAATTCACAGTTAGGACTTTTAAACTTTTTCTCAACCCCGCTGCTCTTCACCTTCATAAGAACGACATTTGTTACACTACAACTCCCCTCACCAACAAAAACCCTTACAGTCCCCCATGCTTTTTAACTACTCAAGTAACATATATTTATTTTCAGAGAGAAATTTAAAAGTACATTCAGTTCAACTAATACATATAAACAGCTAGTCACAAGGAAAAGTAAATATAAATAAAAATATTTCGAAAAATGAAGTGGTACTAAAGACCGCTCCCAACAAAAAAAAACCACATTCGCAACACAAACATATGTTTTGAGTTTTTAGGAGTTTTTCAGTTCTAATGCAGCACATATGTTCCTTTCTGAACATCATATATTTACAAAGTATTCGCTATTGGTCATTATTTGACACTATTTCAATAGTCACTATTTGAAATTCATCTGGGTGTTGAAAGAGTAGTTGTGTCCTTTGATGTTAAAGATCTGAAGTAAAAATTTACATACATCTTATTTCATAAACGTTTGTTGAAAATTAAATTCTGATATAAAATCTATTAACGTTTTAAAAATTGATGTATATAGATGACTCTGAGACACCTGTAAAGTACAAATAACAACAAAAAATAATAATGGTAAAAATATATTTCAAAAAAGATCAGCTTAAAACAATTAAGATTCAACATTTCATCTTAAATAAACCATTTACTTGCCCATGATGGTTAAACAGATTTGCAGCTTGCAACTTGCACCTGAGAAGAATAAAAATTTCAAATCTTTTTCAAATCAATGAAATATACTGATTGAAGATGTAATGATACTGACCATAACTCTCTTAAGTAGAGACACAGAGGGCCCGGAATGGGAACAGCGAGGGGAATATCATCATCATCATCATCATCAGAGTCATCCTGGGTATTTACAATGACAGAAATCTCTGAAACATCGTGCCTAACTTCTACTCTCCAATCTTCTTATAATTTTTCTGTGTTGCCACATAATTTTTCCAGCTAAAGCAGAATAAAGGAGTACTTTATATTAACAACTTCCTGCAAAAGAAAAAAATCAAGGCAATATTTTGCTTTCATTTAAGTCACTTACTTCCGCAGAAACCTGGTTTAATGCTTCTTCCATTTTCTTGTCACTGCTTGGTGGTCAAAAGTGGTACCAGATGTTCTGGTAGTATCTTTTGCATTGGTCCATCCAACTCAATGGGATTGTAGTGGCAAGGGAAAGGGTAACCAGAACTTGATGACCAGCTTTTCAATAATTTCATCCTCAACATATCTGCCCCCATACACTGATATGATTTTCAACTAATGACAACATTGGCAATCACTACATCATGCAAAAACTAAACTGCCTTATTGTATGTTTAATTCAACAAAACTTATGCTTATTTCAAGAGTATTTCTGAACACAAACTCGAAGCTTCAAAAAAAGACTCTTTAAAAGTATGCTAGCATAAATGGTATATTGTGCTCCGAAGAAACTCCTGAGTTCACTCTTCCTCCACTTGATGATGGCCTTTTCACTTTCTAGAAAATTAGAAATGACAAAAGGATGTTTATTTCAATTTTATTCAAAATTGCATTTCTTTTATATCTCTTTAAATAAATATAAAAAAAAGATAAATAATAGACAATAAAAGAAATGCATCTATTGGCAATCTAGTTCTCTAAGAGACATTATTTTACTGATTTAACTAAAATCACTGAACACAATTTAATATAATAAATTTTATTTCACCTTTTTTTTAATAAATAATTGTTAAATCTCTTTACCCCTGACTAGTTGCAAAAACCCGTTTCATAATCAGTTATTTTTATAAAGGATTAAATGTATTCTTTGAAAGAATAATTTTACATTTCTAAAAAAACACTTCTTTAAATGTCACTCACCAGCACAGAATGAACAGGTGCATTGTCCATTACAATAACTGATGGTTCTGGTAAACGAGGTAGTAATTCCTCTTTCATCCACTTTTGGAACATTTCTGCTCATAGTTCCACGGTATCATCTACTTCTTTTGTCTTCGAGGAAACATAGTTTTGCATCCTGAATGAAACCATTTGACCCCCTGCATGTAATACTAATACCTTTTATTTTATCTAAATTTTTCAGCAGCTCTTCTTACTTTTATCTTGCATGACGAGAGGCGAACTAAAGGATAGATTATTAAAGCAATTACTAAAAAAGATGTAGCTAAAAAAAATCATATTAAACCACTAAGATGGTGCTTCTAAACTGGGGACACAATTTCATGAGACTCATAAGTCATTACACTCACTGAAATAACTACAATTTCACAAATCATGCATTTCATTACATGCAAATCATGCCTTCTTGATTCACCCTTATGACTTTTTATACTATACAATAAAGATTTCATACTTTTCAACGCTAAAAATTTCTTAGGGTTTTTTTCTTGCCTTTGAATAAACCATGTTTCATCTAAAAACACAAATTCAGAACCTTTTAGCCTTTAGTTTCAAAATTCCATCAAAAATCTGATCTTGCAAAAAAATATCACTTCTTTCCATTAGTGACCTAGTTTTCTGTCTTTTCCATTCAAAACCCATGGCACGAAGCAGGTAAGACAAAGTAGTTCTCCCAATAAACCCTATATCTCATCATGTTTGACTGCAGTCAAAATTGAGTTCAGAGTAACACTTTACCTGAGAGAAATGTTGTATTTAAAAAACATAGGAAGTTGCTTACATGCAAATATAAGTAAATTACTTACCATTCTCATACATTGAATAAATAATGCGCCTAATTTAGCCCCCGTCCAAAATCATCCACTTCACATGTTTTCTTCCTTCTATTCCTGGACGCTTTCTTTTTGAGCATGCAGTATCAGGGTCTTGTTTCCAAAATCTGTGACAGTAAATTTAACATTATCCAAGACAATTTCACTGATACTTTTATTACAATTTCTTTCTTTTGAACAATGTGAGTTTCCCAAAATTTAATGCATAGGAGTCTGGTCAATAACTGAAGAAGTTTCTATATTGCCTCCCTCATAGCTCTTCTACATATCTTGCAATAAAAAGATGTCTTCTTGGGGTTGATATTGTCACTTCTCCCTTCATGGGGGACTCCATTGCTAAGTTACTCATAAATTATTAATATTTCTAATAAACTACATTAAATATTATTACAAAAAAAAATATCTTCTATAATAAATAAAGTAATTAAAATGCAAGTAATTATAAATTAAATATATTATAAATAGCATTATTAATGTTATTAAACGAAATTTAACTTATTATTAGTTTCTATTAATGTTATATCTAATAACACAGTGAATTAAATATAATATAAAAAATATTATAAATATAAAATAAATAATGGAAACTTTCCGAAATATTTGGAGGAAATCGTTCATCTCCTCTCGTCTGTGTCCCAAAGATCTCACTAAGGTTCAGCAGGCGCGAAGGATCCGACGGACCTGGGGTAATGCAGGCAAACAAAAAAGGGTCATAAACAAACGAAGATCCTTGAAACTCCCGACAAAAGGCCCGCCCTGGGCTCGCCAAGAAAAGGAAAGTCCCGTTAGCTGAACCTCTCATTTCTGCAAGTCTCTCCAAATTCAAACTGAACGCAGTTCACGTAAAATTTTTAACTTTTAAAAATAGTTATCTTGAACCTAGTTTCAGAGTATTTCAACATCATTTTATTACTATAATACAATATTTTTCATTGAACTTTCTCCTTTGTCGGATTGACAATACATTAGGTTGTTCCACGGCTCCAAGACACGTTAGAACGTTCGCGAAATGAAAGCGAATCATTTCTGCATATTAATAGCCGACCACGCCCCAGACGAGATCCTTGCGGTTTGGCGACAGTGGCTGTCAAAAAAACCGGTCACATGACTGAACGGTCTGTAATACCATAATATAATAATGAATACTAAAAATGCATACAATTCAATAAACAGAACAAAATTACTCCATTTGAGGCATGCCTATTAAATGCAGAGGCCCTTCACAGACTACTGATCCTATCGCTTACACTATTATTGGAATTTCCTATTGGGAAAAAGTTCGTTGTATTGCCTGTCTTTATTCTGAAAGTGTTTATGTTTCTAGGAAAAGTCTCCATTAGTGCTGCAGGCAAGCGATTCCATGACTCAATAGTCCTATTTACAAAAGAGTATTTTCCATTTGAGGCATGCCTATTAAATGCAGAGGCCCTTCACAGACTACTGATCCTATCGCTTACACTATTATTGGAATTTAACCTTATTCTGAAAGAGTTTATGTTTCTAGGAAAAGTCTCCATTAGTGCTGCAGGCAAGCGATTCCATGACTCAATAGTCCTATTTACAAAAGAGTATTTTCCAACAGCAGTTCTCTGTTTCCCTTGGGTTATTTTCTTATATGGTCGTGACGAGCTAAGTAGACGGGTTCATGCATTCTTTCCTGAATTTCCCTCCATGCCGGATTTTTCCCTAACGCTTTGTAAAATATACACAACTTTGCTTTTTCCCTACGACTCGCCAATGATTCCCATGATGATACTTCATTGGAAATATTTCCTAACGAATTTCCCCTTTTAAAAAATTTTGTTGCTACTTTTTGAACTCTTTCGATGGAGTTTATTTGATCCTTTCTATATGGATCCCAACACGCTGCTCTGTACTCTAACACCGGGCGCACAATGATTGTATATGCTAGTTCTCTTGATTTTCCGCTAACCTTCCTTAACACTCGCATTACAAATTGTAACGATTTCCATGCCTTCCCAACAGTAACGTTGACGTGCTCTCCCCATCCAAGTTGTTCATTAATTATCACCCCCAGATATTTACAACTAGTTATCTGTGGAGTTATCTTGCCCGCAAGCAAATACTTAGCTGTCCCTTTATTTCTACTGCGCGTAAAACTAACTATTCTGCATTTATTTGGATTTATCTTCATTCTATTGATTTTCGTCCATTCTTCTAATCATCGCAAGTCTCGCTGTAATTTATCCTGATCCGATATGTTCTCGATCTTTCTGTAAATAAGGCAGTCGTCCGCAAAGAGTTTAATTTTTGAGCCTATTCCCTCTGCTATGTCATTTAGGTGCACTAAATATAATAAATGTCCTAGTACACTCCCCTGCGGAACCCCAAACGTTACTCTTTCCGATAGGCTGTTTCCCACTCTCACTCGTTGGTGGCGGTTATTTAGAAAATCCTTAATCCACAATATCACTCTCGAGTCTAGCGCTATTCTGTCTAGTTTTTCAAGTAGTCTATCATGGGGGACAAGATCAAAAGCCTTCGTAAAGTCTACTACCGCGATCGATTATATCACCCACATCTAGTGCATCCACGATATCTTGGCAAAAAGCTATTGTTTGTCTTTCACACGAGTAACCCTCTAAACCTATGCTGCCCCCCTATTAATCCATTTTCTCTACTCCAAACGTTTCCATTGTATTCAGCGATTCGGTGCTCCATCTGCTTACAGACAACTGATGTTAGGCTAACTGGCCGATAATTTTTAACTTCTGATCGAGACCCACCCTTATTAATGGGAACTACAAATGCTTCTTTCCAATCCTGAGGAAGACTTGAATTATTTAAGGTAATCTCAAAAAGTCGTAACAGAAACGGAATCATGGCTTCACCTCCTGTTTTCAATAAGTCTCCCGAAATGTCGTCCGGGCCCACTGATTTATTCTTTCCATTTCTCGCTATTCTTTTTCGAAGATCACGTGGTCTAGTAATAATTTTTTCTCCCGACCCGTTCAAAATATATGTCATTTTTTGCTGCAAATACCGAACCAAAAAATAATTAAAGAGTTCCTTTCTCTTTGCTCTTCATTCTCTATAAGACTGAATCGTTAGCGTCATTAATTGTTTCATAAAGAAAACACGGACAAAAATCACCAACACCAACAAAGAAACCTTCCGATAAAAGAAACCGCGCAAAGCAACAATGGCAGCACTTAATTATATTTAATTTACACTTTATTCGCAAATCTGAAAAAAAAATCGTATTTAAAATTTCCACAGAAACCTTCCGAAAGAGATCCAAAGAAACCGCGCAAAGAAACAATGGCAGACTTAATTATATTTTAGTTTCTTTGTAAAGTTGAAGAAAAATCCCTTGTAAATTTTCCATCATACTCTCATACACAGCACCAACAAAGTAACCTTCTGAAAGAAGAAACAAGGAAACCGCGCATACCGCTCAAGGAGATTCATTCAGTTTGTCCGGTTCCGTGCGGGTGAACGAACCGGATCAGTAACTACATTTCAGCCACGGTGTGATTTTAGCATAGACGTATACTATATGTCTGTAGAAATAGACTTTTAGTATGTCTATAGAAATAAACATACCATATGTCTATGGATTTTAGCTAAATAATTAAATTTTTAAAGCTATTATTGTTTTGAAAACAAACAGAATTTTCTCCATTCATTAACTTATATTTTCTTAAAATGTCTCAATAAATGACACATTCATTCTTGAATTAAAAAACAACACAACAATAACAACAGTTAATTAATAAGAAATAGGCAAATCACATTTAAAGCAAAATATATCAATTTATCGAAACCATTTTCTCCAGAAATTGTTTCCCCACTAAGATGTTTGGAAAGTTGAGTTATATCTTTGGAATTACGGTATTTGGAATGTTCAATTGTTTTCGTATCATATGTAAACAATATGGCAGCTCTAGTAGTAGAAATTCTGTACAGTTGTTTTATTGGGTGGTTTTATTTCTATGGATTATGGCTTTACACGTCAGAAATGATATTCTATTCAGTTTCTCTCACAGCGATTGGCACAATAATATTATTTATAGCTGTGAACTTTTTGAGAATTCCTTCTCCTGATCAGTGGAAGGTAGTGGAAGTTCTTGGTATTGATCCTCGAACGCAAGAAGATCAGATCACCGAGGAAAATGATAGCAAAGAACAGTATGTTATGAAAGTTGTGGCACATCGAGCAGCACCGCTGGATGCCCCAGAAAATAGTTTGGCTGCAATAAGAAAGGTTCTTGCAAATTGCATTTTTTCTTTTTCCCTATGTACAAGTGTTTTTACTCAGCTGTAAAAAAATTAATAACGGACGTATTGAATAATTCAATTATATAACTGCGGCGATGTATCATTAAAAATAAAATTTAAAAGATTATAATATTCTGATGAAAAGATAATATGATAAGCAGGGGAACAGTGCTACATCTTAGTTTACTTCAAAGTTCTGCTTTGTTATATCAATGTACACAATCATCATTTTGATAATATGAGCAGTCACAAAGGTATGATGTTTATTCAAAGTATTGAAATCTTAGCTTCCATACTTTGAAAAAAATTTTTTTTTAGAAAGGAAAGTGGCAATTTTATCGTGAAGGGGTGACCGCCACCTTCAGTTACTTTCATGTCAACAACAATGTTTAATTGTGTGTGAGTTGGGTAGGTAACTATAACACACATATATGCAACAGAACAATTTTAATGATTGTTGTTGTTTTGAAACTTAAAGAATACACTTTACAAGGATAATGATTTCTGTGAAAATCTACACTAATTAATAAATTTTATTAACTATTTTACATTGTAACCATCCAGTATGATAAGGGAAAAAGTGCTTTCCTCTTTTTTAAGTTGGTCCAGGAAACTTATCACAACAATATGTTTCGGTATATCTTTCTCACCCAGGTGTTTTGGCCAAGTAAAGTGGTTTAAGACTATATGCATGAATTTAATTTTAAAATAATAATCTCCATGTGAGGATATTATATGCTCAACATTGTGCACATTATTTGATTGGATGGTGTTAATGTTAATCTCAGATTCAATTTAACAGGAAGTTTCAAAATTTTGACTGCAGAAATTGGTTTTGTGAGAAAACCCTTGAGACACGATCGTTTTAGATTACGACTGTAACTAAATTCAAATTAATTGTATATGGAGGCATTATTTTAATTGTGGTATAACTCCATTGATACTCATTTTGAGATAAAGAGCTCTAAAGTTAAATGATTATAAAAAAATCAAAGATGGAGTCAGACAAAACAATTGTGGGTTTTTCTCTTACAAGATATTTATTTGTTCATCTGAAGATGTATGAATAAGCATACTGTATGCTTTGTAGAATATTGTGGATGTAAAGGACTTATACCACCATAAAAATGAGGTTGGTGGGCCAATCTGTGAATGTCGTTCTAAGAAAGTTGGAAATGAAACAATATTGATTTATTAAAACAGATTAAAAATAAATTTAATGTTACTGTTGAGACACTTTCAGTTTTCATCTTCTTGAAGTCTGGTTCCTACCTGCATATCAGGGAAATAAGCGTAATTAATGTTTGACAACATGGTAACAAAACAAGCATATTTTGTTTTTGCGCATGAACTTTCCTTTTTTGTGGTTATAGAAGTGGGATATTTAAGTTTTTGAAAACTTTAGTTCTTCCCCATCCACTGGTGGTGTGTGTGTTGTGATGTCTTGGTTAATGGTTAATTCTTTTGTTCATTTTTTCCCTTGTTACATATTTTTGGAGGTCCCACAGACCATTCATTTTAATTAGGTGTTAAATAAAAAATGTGTGATATAATTATATTATTTTTGTTGTTCCTATTACCAAATTTGAATCAAGCTTTTTATCATATATCACTGCCGACTTTATAAATATCTCGAAAAGCATTCAACACGAGACTTGTAGATAACCATGTAGCTGTACCACTGGAGTTGTACCACTATCAAAATAAATAGATTGCAGTCTCCTGTAATTCACTTTTATTGTGATGTGCTATGTTGCCAACATAAAGAACTTGGAGTTCTATCACTTTCAGAATAAATGTATAACACTTGTGCGGACCTGAAAATGAAGTTAACGCAATATCTCAAAAAAGTTTAATTGTACCACTATTAAAATAATGCTTCCTTATGATGTGTCTGAGGGAGGCAGTTTTCCCATTGAACATCTTCAGAAAACTACAGGAAAAGCCAGTAAAGAAATTGGCAGTACATCTCATGTTATTCAAATTTTTTCAAATTCTGGAAATGTTATCCTGCTATACCTTATTTCATTTTCCTAGATCACCAAAACATACCAACCAAAGGTGGATTTAAGGAAAAGGGCTGACCAGCCAAAACTCCCCAGGAGCCAAGGATGTGTTTTGTAAATTTATGAGACAACTTTTTCATACATAATGTAAAATAAAAGGGAATAAACTTAGATATAAAATGAGGAGACCATTTCCAAATGTCTAAGTTAACATTAAATGCGATTATGAGGTACATGGGAAAAGCGTTTATCCTTTTCAAGTTCCAGCTTGTTTTTCAAGAATGTATCAAATGTAGAATGTATCATGTAGAATTAAAATGGGTTCAAGTCTATTTCAGGACAGTTGAATTTCCCATTCGGGATAACACTGCAGTTTACCAAGAGTACCTATCTAACAACAGTGGTCTTTTGTAATCATTTTTTCAAAATTTGATTATTAAGTGTACCTTTATCATTATGGGGAATAAAGAAAAGGTAATGTTGCAGATAATATTTCTCTATTGTAGAGGATTTCTAATATTAAATCTCCAGTGGATAAATTTTTAAGTTACTGTTATTCTGTCTATTCTTTACTGTCATTTATTATGTACTTTCATCTTCTTGAATGAGAACAGTCTTTTGCCAATGTCTTTGTGTGTAGAAAATTCTCCAGTAATGAAAGCTTCTCTTGACTCTCATTCACAGACATGATAAACATTTGTGACTTTGATTGATGTTCACCTCAAAACCGAAATTTTTAAATACTAGAAGCTAACTTTTGCTATGTATTTCCAGCATTTGTAGCTTCCTCTTATCTTGCTCCTTTTTTACTACAGTAGTGTAGTGTACTCAATTTCAAGTTTTTCCCTGGAAAATAACTCCCAACTCTATATTTTTGTTACATTTGTATAATTTTTTATATGTATATTCTGAAAAACTTACCCTTGTAACCGTTTTTTATAAAAAATGACACATATTTGACAAAAATGGAGTTGGAGTTATTTTCAGGGGAGAAACTTGAAATTGAGTACACTACACTACCGTAGTCAATTACCAAAGAGTTTACTAAACCCTACATATTGTAGCGTCGTGTCGCTAAAACCAGCGTGGGCACGCGGCGTGGTGTGCACCGGATGCGTAGACAAAGGCAGAAGTGATGACGCACGGGGTTTTTCTGACAGGGTGTGCGCATCGGCGCTAGGGCGGAGGCAATGGAGGCGGCGGGCAGCGTCGCGAGGTCTATTTAAGGGCCGTGAGAACAATAGCTTTTCTTCTTTGTGATCCTGGAGGCAGCAGCGTAGGTCGTTCGTGAGAGGTGCGAACGTGCAGGCGGCGCAAGGAGCCGGCAGTTATTGTCGTGACTAGTGAGACATAGTCGGTCTCAGAGCTGGCGGTACTACGCACGGCGAAACATTAGGTAGTATGTTGCGGTGTGGTAGCCGTTGTAAATATCTCTTCCAGCAGTGGGGTCTATTTAGTTAGTTAATTGTATACAGTGCATTGGTTATTTGTGACTACGGTCTAAATTGTGAATAAACCTGCTGTTATTACAACCCACTCTCGTCTGTGTACTGATTACACCCATATGACGCCACAATATAAGCTTTTGGTATGAGGGAGTAATTTCTAGTAGTCATAATTTCCTGAGAGTAATTTTCTAAGTCAATTACCTAGTAGAAATTGACTTAATGAGTCTTCAAACATTTGTAACAAGTTGTGAAAAGTTGAACATTTTCCAATGCAAAATTATTAAAATAATTTTAAATGCATACAAGCAATAATCAAGAATTTTAACACAAAATAAAGACCCTTGGTGTTTGAAGTAACTAAGACCAACAAATTTTGTTCCAAGTCCAAGGCAAGGTCCAAGTAACAATTGGTGAGAGAGGCCCTTTTGACCATTGTTCAGTGTCCGAGTCAGCTACAGCTAACTGCTGACCTTTTAAATCCACCACTGATGCTGTCTCATTACAATTGTTGTAAGATAGGTATTGAAAGAAAGTCATTCACATGGTTCTTACAAGCTCATTTTTCAGCTTAAAATGTTTTTTGTCATGATTTTATTAATGAACTTTCGTGATATAAACATTTAAAACAGTTTTCTTCATCTGATCTGCATAACAACAGCATACTATAAAAATGTCTAGCACACTACTTTACAATACTTTTTCTGGCAACATTAAATTTAAAATGTTCTAACCAAGCCTGTGTTAATTCTTTCTAATACCTTCATCATTATTATACTTAACCATTAAAAGTTGTTGTGTTAATATTATTACTTACTGTTGAAACTTTGTGTATTTAAAAGAAGCAAGGTACATTTAGAAAATTCTTTTCTGTCTTCAATCCCTACCTCCACCTTCATCTGAGCTTTGTAAGAGAGGAGTTCCTGATCCAGATTTATGAGCAGAGCTTTTTGATCTTCAAGCAGGCCCTGAGTTGGAGATGTAATTTTCTTCTACAAACTCGTGTATGACTTTTCAGAGCTCCTAGGTTTGGTAGATATCTATACCCCCTTCAGAATATACAGGGTCAATTCAGGGGATATCAACCTACAATGAGCTGTGTATACAGTATAAGCTGTGGTTCATCCTTTAATAGAATATGGAGTACCAAGGTGGGATCCTCAAAGAGAAGGTCAGATTAATGTGTTAAACAGAGTGAAGAAAAAAGCACACAAGCAAACAATGGAGCGATTGTCAATTGGGAATCCTTAGTTGTAGGTAGAAAGGCAGCACAATTGTGTGCCCTCTTCAAGGCATACTCAAAGTAACCAGCATGGAAAGCTATCAGTTAAAGACTTGGAAGTGCCATGTTGCTTAAGTAGGGATGACTACTCACACAAAATAAAATGCAAAAAGCAAAAAACAGATATAAGAAAATTCAGCTTTGTGAATAGGACCATTGTTAATTGGATCAATTTACCCAAAGAGGTTAATGACTCTTTCCAGGAGCACGGAAGTTAAATTTTCATAATGGTCCCAATAAACTGCTGTGTATTCCATTAATGGATGAACAAGAGATAAATATATTAATTTTTCTTGCTTTCACAGTCCTCTTTGTGAGTATCTGTACAATAAAGTGCTAAGACTTTCAGGCTTTCCCTAGAACAAAGTTTACATGATTTTCCCAATCCTCTGACAAAAATTATTCAAGATGAGAAATATCGCCGAAATAGTATTGAGTTTCATAGTTATTGCGACCCCCTACCAAATGTGATGGTTTGGTTTCTGAACAATTTATTGTCAAACTATTTTTTTTTTCTGCCCAGAAATTAGTCTGTCTAGATCACTTTACAAAATATCCTTGTCTACTTTTGATTGTATAATGTGGGATATTATTCAGTCATCTGCAAATAATCCTACCTTTGAAAATAAATAGTCTAGCAGATCTTTCACACACACACAAGGAACAGGAGATGACCAATAACTCTTCCTTGAGGTATCCCTGAAGTAACCTTTGCTAATGATAGAAACTGCTGCCCCACATGGACCTTCTGTTTCCCATCTCGAAGAAGTTCATCAATGTCAATACCCGAATGCAGTAATTTGTGCACCAATTTCTTTATTGTATGGTATGACATCAAATGCGTTAGCAAAGTCATTATTATGGCATCCTCTCTCCCCCCATCATCCACTTCATCTACTCTATCCTGAAACAACAATATTATCTGACTCTCGAAAGAAATAAAAATGTATCTTTGGAATTATTGTCATGGTTTTTCTTGCTTAAAAAAATTGTGATAGTCCTTTGCTTTACTTTGAAACTATAAGCTTTTTAGCACCAAATGTTCCAGAGTTTTAAGATTTATACATAAACTAAGGTATAGATAATTAAAAAATATGAAATTTGTTTAAAGTAATGTCATTTTAATGGAATAACACTGTTTTGAAGAGAATTTTGATATTTCCAACAGTGTATTTTGGGAAAATGTATTGTACATCCTGATTTTTAATGTGTCCTCTAAATTCCAGAGTAAAGAAAAAGGTTGCACTGCAGTTGAACTGGATGTATGTCTTACTGCAGATGATATACCTATTATATTTCATGATGATCACATTGACAGACTTACTGAAGGAACCGGTCAGATTAATGAAATGACATGGTCAGAATTAAAAGACTTGGATATATCTGCAAAACATCCTTTCAGGTATAAGAAACAATCCATTTTTATATCAATATATTAATACAGCATGAATGATCAGTACCTATGATTGCTTTACAGAGATAAATATCCTGGAGAAAAAATACTTTTATTTGAAGATGCTATAAATGAATGTATAAAACTTGATTTGAGAATATTTATTGACATTAAAGCAGATGATTGGAAGGTGTGTTACAAGAACATTATTTGTATACTTCTTTAGCATAATTTTGTCAATATTCATTTAGAAGTTATATTATTGTTTTAGACTGCAGTTCAGTTAAGTCAAGTTATCCTTGAAGCTTTTAAAAGAGAGTCGGTGCTGTATGGACGTGCAGTCATCACTTCTTTCAATCCTGTTGTGGTGTTTATGGTAAGTTATTATATTCTAAGAGACCTACCTAGTGGTATCAGCGGGTGATTGGGACCATTGATTTTCTTAATTTTGAAAGAAAAAAACAATAAGGAAACATCAAACTTTTTTTCATGTTAAATCATCTTAAACAGAATGTATTATACAGATGATTATTGTTTCTCCACGATGGTTTTTTGAAACCTGGTGAGAGAACATGCACACAAGAGAATTTACGTACAATTCAAGTTATTGTATATGTAATATACAACGCGTTTATGCCGATCCCGGTAGATGAGATCGCTGAGGCAATAATGCAGATCTCAGACTGAAGGATCGTGGGTTCAAGTCTTGCCTCGGGCATGGTTGTATTTGTGTGTATGTCTGTGATTATTCATTTCATCCTTCATCATCTATCATCATCATCATCATCATCTCATCCGCCAGGGCTAAAAACCCTGTCTGTAAAAACATTTTTAGCATGAAAATGTTGATTCCCCCATAAAAGTCATGTGCACCTATCCTTGATAATACAAGTATGACTGAGCCCCAGTGGGTTACATGTTCGAGTAATCCCGAGACGGTGACCAAAAAAATACAACATGTTTATATAATATAACTATAGATTGTTTTGAAATAGTAATGGTAATGATCATAATAGCAATAATTCTACTTGTTTATGACTACCCTATTTAGTAATTTTAAGACATAAAATGCATGTGATACTCAATAAGAATATTACACAGTAGATAACACAAAAGATAAGTACACAATAAAAATAATAACATTAATAAAATATGATTAACAATAACTACATGCTTATGTCTACCTTATATAAATTCTTTAATGCCTTGAATCTGTGATTTTCTAAATACTCTACACTTCATCTTCACAACACTACAGTGCAGATGATTTTCTCCCCCATATGTCACATACAGTTTTTTACTGTTTTAGACTAAATAAATAAATAAATAAATACAAGGCACTTACCTTGCTTTCTCATTGTGTATTCCACTCCACTTCACAATACAACTTCCATTGAATTCATCAATTCAACCCTTCAATTAGTCCAGTCAGTTAGTGCTCGAAAGGATCCGGTTCTGGAAAAACTCATGGATTTTTTTCTCAATGATTCTATATTTTTTGGAGGGTTTGAATTTGATGTTTGCCACGTCAAGATAGGATGGCTTTATTTATTTTACGTCAAAAAAAAGAAAAAAAAAAAAAAAAAACAGTTAAAAACTGCGTATGACGTGCTATGGGGAAAAGTGAATTGTGTGCACATTTTCAAAATTCTGTGATCCCTACACTAAGTCATATACTACTTAAATTTTGAATTTTGAAAGGGAGAAAAAAAAACTCCCATGTAGTAAAATCTATTTTCAAGGATAAATAAGCCATAAATTTTGAATTTTGAAAGGGAGAAAAAAACAAACAAAAAAACCCCATGTAATAAAATCTTCACAGAGAAATACAGGACTTCACAGAGAAATACGCAAAAAAAACTTAAAATGTTCTCCCTGTGGTTAGTTTTTCGCCTCTATCTCCAAAACTATAGGTTAGTCAAACCTAAGGTTTCTCAAAACAACTGTCAGTTACAAAATTAAAATCGATAGAATTTCCTGCAAACTGCGTATTTTAACTTTTAATTTTCTGCAAAACGGTTTAGGCGCTAGAGCGCGCTGAAAAACTATTACTTCTCAGGGTTCTGCCCAAAGCGAGACAATAGCTCTTTCCAGCCATTTTATCTGGCCCTTCTAGTTTCAGTTTATCATGCCTGAAAACATCTACTGTGAACAAATAATTGGCCGTGTTAAATGAGAAACACTCCGATACTCAAACAATCAGTAGGGACGTATTTGCTCGCGCAGAATATCTGTAAATCCTTGAAACATACAATATGAGGTATACTTGATAATACCAATATGTCGCTTCCATACTTAAGAAGACGTGCTTTAACTATTTTTGGATGTGGAAGAATCACATTTATCAATTCTTCAGTGGTAAATTGGTATTCCTCGTCACTATCCCCAAAACCCCGCTTATTCTACCTCATCTTTCCAGGGCCTGTGTATAAGTTGTCTTCCTGTCTACTCTGGGTGCTGGAGCAGTTCTTTCATGCTCATCAAATAATACTGTGCATCAGAAGCTACCAAGTCGTTTACTGCCTCTACGCGAGAGCTCTCTTCACATAAGCGGAAATCTATTTTCGTTTCATATTGCCACCACACTTAAGGCCGATTTCAATATGTGTGTTAAAATTAAATTTAAAAAAACTGCTATCATATTCATCAAAAGATTCCAACCCCCTTTCTTTCACAAAAGTTGTCTGTGTTCCATCTTTCAAAGTTTTATCGCAAAGAGCCCACTCCCTACGAGGCATTACGCATATGTAATAATACCGCAAGTATTACAGGTTCATATTATGTTACATTGAGTTCGTGAAGTGGCAAAGTAACTTAACACTACCGATCAGTGTTGGCTGCTCCTTAGGGACTCTAAGGGTGACACCCTCTCCAGAACAAAACCAACGTCGGAAAAAGTTGCAGAGAGTATTAAACTTGCAATAAGTAAACTCGTCTAATTTATGCATACCACCAGTGCAATTTTTGATAACGGATTTAGTTTTGTGCCCGATTATGCGAAAGTTAAATGTTTTTGGATTGGGTACTATCGTGGACACCAGTGCAAGAGTTGGGGCACTGGGAGGGAGTTGGGTGCTCCTATTTGGGTTTTGCTCGGCGGAGTCCGCGGTTGTTAACTAAGCTGAGGATATCAATCCTTTCGTGAGATTTCTTAAATTACTGTTTTGTTGTCTGGAAATATTTTTAAAAAGTATTTTTGCATGAGCACAATTGTATCTTCCGTTATCAATGTAAAAGTTGTCAGACAAGAATTAAAATCCTGATTGTCGTTCAATAAATATTTTAAAGGGTAAAATGTATGTGATATTTCGGCCTCCTAATTCGCAACCCACCGGCTGCCACTGCTGCCGATCTCGTTCCAGCGCGTAATGTTGGGTTATTTCTGGAGTGAATTACACACTGATGCGCGGAGAGAGGTGATATTTCACGAGCCGGCATGAACTATTTCGTAGAATAATACGCAAGTTATAGGTTTCCAAAATTGGTTACGAGGATCTGCATATCACGCGTGAGAATCAGAACTATTTCTATCGCTGTCATTTTTTGGGAACTATATGGTATTCTAGCGGAATTCGGCAGATGTTTTGCACTTCTGTCCTCATTCACATTTAGTTCCAGATTCTGCACGTCTCTGAGCAGGTGGGGTAATATCGAGAAGCGCCGGACCAGCAAAAATGTAATAGAATGTTTAAGAAGATCTCATTCTGTAGATTGCGGAATGAGAAATGCGTCTGTGAATCCTTCGGCCTGAAAATTTAGTTTTCAACCCTCCAGTTCCCAAGCCCAGGAAAGAAAAATAATTTGCAATTTTACTCCATGATATTTTAGTTCCTGCTCACATAACATTATTTTTTTCGATTTTACAGAAAACTAGATTTACAACAGAAAGGCAGAGAAATACTCGTAGAAATGTTTTTCTTTTTCCTTGGTGTGGTCTGCCTTTAAGGTCTTGCTCCATTCTTTGCTCAGCTGCCATCTATCGTCGCCCAAAGTAAATTTTTTTGATATCAACTTTTTGCTTTCCTTATAGTAGAACCGAAATATTACTTCAAGAATATTATAGAAGAGTAAACCCTCGCCCTAAATAGAAATTTTCATTGAAAATTTTTGAAGATGTTTTTAAGAAAATGGCGATTAAGCATTTCTGTAAATGTGTGTCCCCTTCGCTCTCTTACTGGTAGCTCTTGAGGCGCAGATCGTGTGTGTGTCTTGCGTTTGTATAGGACCCTCATCCGCCCTATTTTGGATTATGGATGCATAGTGTATGGGTCAGCGTCTTCGTCAACCCTCCGGCCATTTTGGTATATGGTATTACCATACACACCCCTACCATACCATATGGTATTTATCATACACAATGCCGGTATGACAATCATTACAGGCGTCTACCGCACGAGTCACATCGAATGCATCTTGGTCGACGTTGGAAAATCATCTCTGAGCTGAAGGCGAGATATTTTGATTGACTCATATGGCGCGAAATTATCCACTGTGAATACTCTGTCACGCCAAGCAGTCCTCCCACCTGACTTTGTATGCACTTACACCATCGTTACCCCAGCCACTGAGAATCCGTCGCCGTATGCTTTTACAGAAGCTTAATATAAAATTGCCCAACCATGTGACCCCACGAAACCTTGTTTCCCCTTCCACCGACTCATAATAGACCTTAGATTTTCTAACTTCCCTAAATCCTCAACTCCCCCAGTACATTTCTGACGGAATTTCAGGCGATAAAATTCTATGTATTCTGGCCATTACTTCATGTACACCGATGATTCTTCCCAAAACGGCAAAGTATGATGTGCCTTCTATTGCCGTAGTGCCACGCGAAGTTTTCGATCTGACTTTCGGGGAGCTCTGTACTGCAGAAGTATGCGCTCTTGGAGGCACTTAAGTTCGCTGAATTGATGTCATTAAGGAAAGTAGTGATTCCAAAAGCTCTCTCGGATCCATCTCTTCCTTCTCGTCTTGTCAATGAACATCCAGCACCAAATCCATCGGTTCGCTGGTATATCTTAGTCTTTTGTTGTGTCCCTGGTCACATAGAAATAAGAGGAACCGAAATAGCTGACCAAGTAGCTAAAGTCCACCACGAAGAAAAGAGAGTTAAACAATTTTACAGTCCCACGGAAGACACTGAGCTCTTTATCAAACGCTCTATTCTCAGTGAATTTATTTATTTTACGTAAAAAACAGTTAAAAACTGCGTATGACGTGCTATGGGGAAAAGTGAATTGTGTGCACATTTTCAAAATTCTGTCATCCCTACACTAAGTCATATACTCCTTACATTTTTAAAGGAAAAAAACAAAACAAAAAAACTCCCATGAAATAAAATCTGAAAAGGCAATAAATTTTGGCTCTTATCCATGTTGTCCTTCGGAATAATACTTCCTGCCGCAACATGGAAACGATAATTTGAATAATTGTATTTCCCACTGAATTCTAGAAGACGTGCACAGAAAATGAAGTTACATTTATGTCCAGAAGCAAAACAAACTGCCATCTCAGTATTTGCTCAATGGATCAGGGAAACTGGACAAAAAAACTGATCGAGATAGGGGTCATTGACCCGGAGGCAACAATACTTGTTACAGGTTGTTTATACACATTTGTACAGTTCAAATGGTAAATAACGCATTATGTATCATTGTTAAAATTAATGTTACTTTTCTTGTGATGCTCAGTATAGTCTCTAATTGTATAGAAACAGTTATGCAGCAGAAACGATGTTTATCATCATAATTGATTTAAACTTTTCTATCGGATTTAATCGTTTAATGTCATCTGGCAGAGTGTAAAATAATGTACATGTATTGTATGTGAATTTTTTGTAATGAGCTGTTGACACTGTCACCTGATGAATATGATTTCTACGTCGAGTGTTATAGTGATAGACATCGGCATTTTCTGAAAATATATTCCCGCCCTTAAGCAAGTCATTTTTGACAAAAGCCACTGATTCGTAAATAAACAGACAAGGTAATGGTAAAATTCCTAGATTAGCGAAGAGAGGCTTACATGAATCACGTGGGTGGGATTTAGTTATTATTCGTATAATTCGTTTTTATAATCTAAAAGTCTGGGAGCTATAAGATGTATTTCCCCAGAATATTATGCCATATCTCAGGCGGGAATGAACATTCGCGAAATATACACAACGAACAGTATGAAGGCTGACTGAATTTGCAAGAATTCTGAACGCGTAGCATGATGAACTTAATTTTGTGTTCAATTCATTTAAATGGACGTTCCATTTAAGGTTTGACTGAATTGAACCAAAAATTTATTCCTTAACATCAGTCAATGTTCACCGTTCATTTTCAATGGAGCACTGAATTGTTTATTTGAAATGGAAAACTGCATTAAAACAGTTTTCTTTGCGTTTACTATTAATTTGTAAAATTTAATAGCAAAATTTTAAAAATTCAATATTAATTTTGTAAAATTTAATGGCAAACAGAGTGGCAGAACTCAGATTTTAAGCTCACGTGAATCAAGGATTTCATAATTCCTTGGTCTTCCTTATCTCGTGACGCTAGGCGCGAGGAGATCATTCTGATCGGTCACTGCCATTTCTCCTACGGATATCTCCTCTGCGGGGACCCACCCCCTACATACGAACACCGCAAAATAGCTCTTACCGTGGAGTATGTTCTCTTGCTCTATGATAAGATAGAGAGCTGCCGAAGGCACCACCTTGCTAGCACTCTAGCAGAGATTCTTAGAAATGAATCTTCTCTCTGCAAGCTTTTTAGTTTTTCACGAGAGACTAACTTCAACAGCCTTATCTAAGAGAAGATTATGCCAATTATTTTGCTTTTAGTCGGAGATTTTAAAGTAATTATTTGGCTCTTTTCTGCCGAACCGGCTTTTATTAGGATACGTTCCTTTTCAGTTTTACTTTGCGTTCCTTTTAAAATTTCAATTTATTAGCTTGACACTGCAGCATTGCGTACTGGTCTTAAAAATAATTTGATACAGGAGCCAATGACCTTAGCTGTTGAAGCACCTTTAAACTCAGTCAATCAATCATTGACACCCAATGTATGTGATTTCAACGATGCGTGGCGTGTCGTAATTGTAAATATCAATATTGGATGAACACAACTACCGCTAAGTAAATCAGTTTTGAAAAATTACTGATTCGCAAATAAATAGGCAAGGTAATGGTAAGATTCGAAGCTCAATGAAGAAAGACTTGCAGAAATCACATGGATGGGATATACTTATTTAATTTTTTTTTCTGCCTTCTAAAAGTCTGAGTTCTGTAGGAGGATGAGCATCCCCAGAGTATTATGGCATATCTCACGCGGAAATCGACATTTCCAAAATACACGCAAGGAGTTGGATGGAGGCTGACAGAATTTGAAATAATTCTGAATGCGTAACAAAATGAACTTAATGTAGGGTTTAATTCAGTTATAAGGATATTCCATTTGAGTTTTGACCGAATTGACACATCCAGAAATTTTATTACCTTTACATCACGTAAGCTTCCGCGGCTCGAGTCGTTGACTCGGCGTCACCCGGACAGCCAAGAAGTCATCGATACCTTTACATCAGTCAATTGCGTATTGTTAATTTTCAATGGCGCATGTAATTGCCGGCTTGAAATGTAAAACTGCATTGAAATCGTTTTCCTTCGTTAACTATTAATTTGTGTAACACCCCCTGAGAGGTTTATCGCCCATTGGGTCGGCAATTTAATTTGTTGGGCGAACTAAGTTACCTGACGTACCCCTATTGTTGCTCTCAGCAGTTTACCGGCTGCTCTGAAACGGAAGGGCTTGAATCATGCCTGATTTCAGGTTGTGGCTTGCGTATAGCAGTGAGATACATCTGGGTGATTTAAACTTATCAATTTACCGAAAATAAATTTTGATTAAACAATCAATCCGTTTTGTGTGTTCCAGTGGTCGCTCGACCATCTCTGGAAAAAGACAAAAAACATGTATATAAATTCCTTATATTTTGGGTCTTCAAAACCATTTTTGAAAATATTGTACGTGGGTGAAAGATGTTGTGGAAACCTATTGCTGGTGTAAAGCCAGCATAAGACAACGAGGGTAGCGGCGCAGGTCCGCAAAAGGAACTAAGGCTTCTCACAGCGACTGGCGCACAGTGCTGGCGGAGTTCGCGACGAGGCGGCTCTTCCCGACGATTCGTACGCGAAATGGAATTTTAGACACGACCGTTCTCTAGGCTAGAAGCAATCGAAGTAATCTTTTACTTTTGATATTTGCTGGAAGGATCTTCGGCGACCGGTGGTCACGTGATGCACTGCCACGGCCTTTCTCATTCATTGTGGTGCGTTGATGGGTAGCGTGATACGTAGGGGACGAATCGGATCAATCCTCCAACCCTTCCAACTTCTACTTGGAAGGAAATCAGCTTCCATTCGCCGACTCTGCCAGGTTTCTGTGGCTCACTTTTACAAGTCCCCACGTGGCGCGCTCATATCCACTTACTACAAACCAGATGCGTTGCCCCTTAATCTTCTTCGTAGGCTGAGTGGTACGTCATGAGGAGCCGATCGCATTACCCTATTGATCACTCATCCGCTCAGCCTTGGAATACGGTAGTGAACTGTAATACTCTGCAGCCCTTTCACTCTCCGACCCATCAACAGCATACACCACGCTGGTATTCGCCTGTGAATTGGTGCGTATCGCACCAGCCAAATCGAGGTTCCTTCTAGCTGGGACTAGGAGCCATCCTTAAAAAGAAGGCGGGATATTCTATTAGCGTCGTATGATACTGAAGTGTCAGGATTCTTTAACCATCCTTGTCGCCGAATAATTACTCACCCTAAATATGAGGCCTCAACTATTCTTCGAACATCGCTACCCCAGCCTCCAGGTATTCGTTTGCGAAATCTTTGCGGAACAATGTCTATCTTCCCACTCCTTTGAAGCGCCAAATGACGCGATTCCCTTGGAAACTCCTCCGCTCCAATATTGACCTATGATTCTCCAATCTCCCTCCCCAAAAAACATACTATTCCCTTGTTTACCAGATGCAGTTCAGGAAATGGAAGAAGCATGTCCGGATCGTATATTTTTGTACAAAGATGGTTTATCGTACAATGATGCAGTGACATATAGTTTTTATTTATCAGGGTCACCCAATCATATCGGCTTCATACTCAGTGCAGTATATTCACTGCCGAAATGTGTGCTATTCTCGAAGCCCTAAAATACCAGTCAGTGATGTTGCGGCGAGAAGTTCTCTGTTCTGATTCTCTCAGCTGTCCTCAAGCTGTCGCCCGTTCTGCCTTAGACTGCCTGACCGGACTGCAAAACCGGATACATAGTCTTCTGTCTCGCCACTACGATCTGGATTCTTAGCTGGGTTCCAGACGTTGCGAGAATTACAGGGAACGAGCTGGCTGACCAGGCGGCGAAATGGTGACGCGAAAGACTCGTATTGATATTCCTTCTGTACCATTGTCTGATGTTAAGGCTTTCTTGCAACGATCCTTCTTTAGATCGTGGCAAACAGAGTTGCACGACATCACTTCAATTAAGTGCGATAAAAGATTCTATTAATTCGTGGTGTTCCTCATCCCGCTTTTCTAGGCGTGAAGAAGTTATCTTAACTGGTCTTCGTATTGGACACTGCCACTTCTATCATGGTTTCCTCCTTCAAGGTGAAACTCCTCCTATCTGTGACTCATGCAGGACGGTTCTTTCTGTAGAACACGTCCTCATGAATTGTATGGAATTTATTGGCAACCGACGAAGACATGGCCTGAGCAACTCGCTACGGGAGGTGCTCGATGGTGACGATTCTGTGCTCTCAAAACTTTTTGTTTTTGAGAGAAAGCGGAATATACAATCTTATTTGAAAGATAAGGGCAAATATTTTGTGATTCTTGGCCCCTTTACAGCCAGTTTTATGCTGTATGATAAATTTTACGTCTTCGTTTTCCTTTTGCCTTATTTTGTATATTTTATTTGGGATTCAAGCCCTCTTTTTAGATCATGTACATGTTTTAATTAACAGTAAGTTGCATCTGCTGCACTTACTAAATATATTTATAAAAAACAAAGAAATACAATTTTGAGATGGGCGCCAATGACCTTGGTTGTGATTCACGTCCTGAGAGCCGATGCCTGATTGGATCGGACAAACGTCTCAAACATCTCTCACATCGCCCGGCGTATCACCGCGCCGTTGCGGGCTTCCTCTGACACTGCTGACAATATAACTGCAAGTTATCTTTACGCACTTATTTTGTCAGTGGTTTGTTTACTGTTCATTTGAAATGGCTTAATGGCATCGTCCTGCATGTCGTAATTTGTTTCCCGACCTGTCAAAGTGGTCCCATCTTGAGTAACTCCTCCATGTCATGGTCTCCCATGGCGAAGTGTCCTGCTCGCGCGTTTGCATTCCCGCAAGACAATCTCCTGTTGTCCAGCGGCGATGGTCTCACATTTTCAAGCTCTGTTCCTCTTGAGTTCTCCGTCTGACCAAAGTTTCCCCGCAAGATCTGAAATGGCTGCTGCAACGTAGAAAGAAAAATATTTTAAAAACGCGTGGCCAATATTGGGCTTCGGGACCCTGCCATTACATTTGTTATTACGGAACAATTTGAATCTTCTGAAAGCGTACTATTTATTGTTACTTTTTTGCAAAGAACATACGTGTCATCAGCAAATATTACTGTTCTGCCATTTATAATGGACGAGAGCATATTGCCTGCGTATAAAAGAAAGAGGGTTAGGTCTGCCCTGCGTACCGTGCGAAACTCTATGCTCAGTTGGCAAATAATTGTGAAAGATGAGTAAATAATATTCTTTCATGCCAATACGGTATTTCTACTCTCTGAGATAGTTGTTTAGTATACGAACATTACCGATCTAGAGCAATTCTACGAATTTCATACAAAGATAATTTTGAAAGTAACATGTTATGATCAATGACGTCAAAAACTTTTGAACAATCTAAAAATGTTCCAATAGGTGCTTTATTTTGATCCATGGATGAAGTGACATCTTTATGAAAAGAAAATATGGCTGGTTTCGTAGATTTTGATTTTCTAAATCCATTTGGCAATCTTAAAACGCTTCGTATTTATTGAGAGGTTTTTCTAATATTTTTGGACTGACAAAACAGCAGATAATTTTGAATTTCATTTTTGTTGCCTTTTTTAAAAGGTGGCTTAATGTTTACTATTTCAAAAATATCTGAGAGCATCGGAAATATCTAGAAGCATTGGAAATGTAATTAATGGATTTATAAAAGCAAAAGTGTTTTTAATTAACAATCCCGAAATTCATCCAAATCAGCCGAATATTTACTTATTAGTTTGCTGACTATTCTGAGGATTTCTCACTGTCATAGTACGTCACTGGATGACTGGTCCATGACAGGTCTTTTGACGAAGTCAGTTGATAATTATTGCCCCAAATTTAGTTATATTAATTCCCATTTTGTCTATTAAAGCAAAGTAATGATCCATTAGAATGAAATCACACATTAGTCAGATTTCAAATTGACAGTTGCAGGAAAAATTAATCATTTTTAAATGAAAATGTCTTGATTTTGTAATTATGTGTACTTAATATTGCAATAATTACATAACTTTCTATGATCAGGAGATGGTTTAATGGCTCAAGAAGGAAACTGTGATAGATCTCCGTCCATGAGAGAGAAGTGTTTATTTATTTCACATTATTGTTATATAAAACAAATAACTGATTTACCAAACAAAATTCACTAGTTGACTATTTTGAGCTTCATTGGACACTGAAATGCCTCTACTTATGTTACAAAACTGAACATTGTTGAAAACAGTAGGCCATGAATTATGTTATATTACACATGTGTTCTAATAATTCTTATTCCAGAACTTATCTCTGTTTCATAAAGTTTGACTTCAGTTATCCAATGTGGTTAATAAAAACTCACCACTTGAGAAGTATACCTAACTGGCACCTTTGTCCCTCATGAAGTAACACCTTCCTCATGGACACTAAGCATTTCTTTATTTATTGTCTAATAAATTTCTATAACTATGTTCTAGTGGGAAATAAAGTTTTATTTTGAGGTTTTTACCATACTTGTTAAGAATTTTCTCTGTATTTAATGGCAATTTGATTGTTATGTAATTTGAATTGCAGATTCGCCGAGCTGATCCCCAAATAGTGTGTGCGTTGGCCTGGAGACCTAAGTTTTTTAGTATAGCTACATATTCAGGAAACGTGTCTGAAGGGAGGCCTCGTTTCAAACGCTTTCACACTCATCTGGCTGCAAAAGTTGCTGATGCAATTCATGAGTGGATTTATCACAATATTCTATTTTATGTTTTGGGCCTATCTGCTGTTCTTGTCCACAAGGATTGCATCACCTCGTAAGTATAATTTTTGGGTAGAATATTGGGCTTAAAATTAATTATTATAAATCTGTTTTGGGCCAGTGTAATATCAAGAATTGTGGAAATATAGGGTGATTCAAAAAGAAGGAGCAGATTTCAAATATCCGCCACCAATGGATGGAGACACATACGACACATCACTGAATGTTTCAATAATTTTTAATTATTTAAATTGAAAATGTTCATTTACCATTTTCCTAGTTCATTTTTTTACATAAGTTATTTTATATTTTTTATTACAAATAACTCATGGATTTATTGGAAGTTATTATTGAAGGAAATTTATAATTTCAATACCAAATTAAAAAATTATTAGTTGCAATACAAATTTACTGAGGGAAAATTCATGTTAAGTATATGAAGTAATTAAAATAAATAATTAAATTCCTGATTAAATAATTAAAAAATAATTATTTATCATGAATTCCTCCTATTTATAATATGAATGAATGATTGATTTGAAATGATACGAAAGAAGATGGTGCAATGATGGTGACGTGCAAGTCACGTACTACAACAATTTAATTAAAAAATTCACCTCTGAATTTTCTGAACTTTCTCCTACTTCATTTCACTTAATGATAGAACATTACTTCTAATACTAATAGTAATAAATTGTCATAGAAATTTCCTTTCAGATAAATAAAGGTAACGCGCGGCATAGCTTAAATGCCATAGAAAGACAGATAAACACACGGCGAAATTTTGAACAATACGAGAGATGGCTCAACCAGGCTCCCAACATAAGAAAGATCGAACATTTGTGTAGGAGATGTCAGAGATCACAGTGGCAGTGGTGAAGAACTAAACAGTGCTGCTAGAATAATAGAAAATGCAAAAGAATCCAGAAAACTGTAACCCGGATTACAAAAATAATATCCTATGCCCGTTATGCGATCAAGAGGTAGATGGAAATGAGGCGGCTGTAGAATGTGATGGCATATGCCAAAAATGGCATCACCAGACATGTGCTGAATTGTCCACGCGCTGTCCACGCGCTCAAGGCGACACATAAGAAAAATTCAAAACTTCTATGGATGTGTGACACATGTGAAAAAGATTTTAATATGTACATAGCAGGAAGATCCATGCAGAAAGAAATAGAAAACATGAGAAATGAAATGAACAAGAAGATTGACATGATTGCAACAAAAATAGGAGAATTAACAGTAGTTAATTCAGTCCAAAAGAAGAAACCCAATGCCGAATGCACCAGAAACTCACAGGCGCCCAATAAGCGCAGAAACCAGTATTGCTGACCTGAATAGCATCTCAGTGATTATACAAGCGGGTAACCAGAAAGAGGCTACACATACCAAACAAAAGGACGTCTGTGAAAACGCATAACTGATAATGCCACACAGTCTGTCGAATTAAGCACAAGAGAAGAATGGAACACCAGAAGAAGAGAAGTCAATAGAAAGCAAAGAGCCACACTCTGATGGATTTAAAATAGTGGAATACAGAAGAAAGTATAAGAAGACGAGAGACCACCACGAGGACATAATAGGAACCGCAAAAGAAGGAAGACTGAAAGCAGGGGCACAAACAGCATGGCTATACATTGGTCATCTGGACCGAAGCACCACAGCGGAAGATGTGGAAACCTTTCTTGCCGCGCAAGGAGTAAAAGACACATCATGTGAACAATTACAGACCAAAGGAATTCACAAAGCTTTTAAGATAGGAGTACCACTAATGCAGCTTCCGGAAATAAACAATCCGGAATTTTGGCCACAAGGAATACGAATGAGACGATTTCGCTTCCACAATAGAGTGTCAGAAAGAACACAGATGCACAGGGTCAAACTCAATCAGCAGTGAGAAAGACCTTCACAATAACCTAACCAGCCAGGTCTCCATGCTCCTGTGGAATGTCGAGGGACTTAACAGCATCTTAAAGATGAATACGAAGGAAACACTAGAAAATGATATAATAATTTTCACAGAAACGTTCATCACAGAACCATTAGACATTCAGGGATTTTACAACGCATGCGTTAGCAAAACAAAAAGAAAGAGGAAGTCCCTATGGAGGAGTATCATGTCTATACAACCACCACATAGTGAAACATACACACCCACAAGAAAATATGGTCATCATCTCAACAATGCAAGTAACCATAGTTGGCCTATATATACAACCCCAAGCATCGCTGGAAGAAGTAACGGAAACAATTTCTACAATAATTAACTATGTGGAGCAAGAAGAAAACGTTATTATCGCAGGAGATCTCAACTGCAGACTGGATAAACCTGATCACAAGACCAAAACAGCAATAGACCTAATGGTGGAAAATGGCTTCAAACTGATAAACAGGAACGACTTCAAGACTTATTTCGCTCATAATGGCTCCAGCGCAATAGATCTTGTACTCATCAAAGGAAGGGACCTAATACCCAAAACTCAAGAGGCACTATGGACATCAACATTCACACCTCTCCGAAAGCACATACCGATCAAAACTACATTAATGCTGAAAAGATCAGGACTACAACCTCACATACGCACTACAAATCAAAGATTTACAAGGAAAATCAACACGGAAACCCTGGAAACGCTAAGCTCTATAACCATACAAATTCAAAAAGAAATAAGAAATAACAACCTGGAAGCAGCCACCATCGCACTGAAAGAAGCCATCACGCCTCAGCCGTACCTACAAGGAGGAAAAGCACAACCTTGGTTTAACAAAACAAGCAACGCAAAATAACCCTGAAGGCTTTACGCAGCCAAAAATAGTAACTCACTCGAAGACCGGGAAATCTACTCAAAAAAGAGGAAAGAGGAAATTACTAAAAGAAAAAAGGAAAACCCACATAGAAAAAGAAGTGATGCAAATAGCGGAGGATGCATCAAGAAACCCATTCAATGCGCTGCCCTACAAAAGAAATAAACAAGGCTCAGCAATCCAAATGAGTACATGGGAAAACCACTTCTCAGACATCCTAAACGCTAAACACATAACCTCAAACGCCGAAACCTCAAACCTAGAAACAGAAAACATCATTCAATTCACTAAAGAAAAAGTGAGACAAATAATAAGGAAGACAAGAAACAAAAAGCGGCTGGCCCAAATGGATTATACAATGAACACATCAAAGCTACAGAAAAAGTTAAAGAACGTGGACAGAGATGTTCAACACATGCATGGAAAACTGAGAAATGCCGAAGCATGGACAAAATCACCATAAAATTATTATACAAAGGAAAAAGGATGCAGATGACCCCAACTCATACAGAGGAATTGCACTGAAAACAATGATTTCAAACTATTCTCAAAATTAATCACGGAGAGACTTGTAAAAGAGACGGACCACCTAATTCCGGAACAACAATACGGATTCAGGAAACAAAGAAACACCCTCCAGGCGATCGGAAATTTATTAGACGAAATAGATGAAGCCCTGAAACAGCCAAAAGGAAAGTACTACACAGTCTTCATTGACTACACAAAGGCATTTGACCTGAACAGAAAAAGGGTATTGGAAAAGCTCGCACACATGATAGGAGAAAAGCACGACATCACAAGAATACTAGATAATGTATTGGCCTACAACACAGTAAACATATATGATGGAGCGTGTTTCTCTAAAGACATCGTTCAAACAAATAGAGTAATGCAGGGAGACCCAATAAGCCCCATTCTATTTAACATACTAACCGCAGACATAACAAGGATAACAGAGCACAATCGGAAACATCATTACACATGTATGCAGACGAAATGATTCTAGGCTCAACCAGCCTGACAAGCCTCGAACAAGCTATAGATAATAAGAAGAAAATAAAATTCAAAAACAATCTAAATAATGGGATTACCGATATTTAGGAATAACACTTCAGACAACAGGCAGCTCATTCAAAATTCATATTAGAGAAAAAGCAGCAACGGCGATTAGAGCCATGTACTCAATAAAAAATATCCACAAACTGTCACTAGAATCAGCAATCAAAATATTTCATGCAGTCATTAGCCCAATCATGACATACGGAATACAATTAATATGGGAAAAACTCTCAATGGCTGATCTAAGGTCCATAGAGAAAACCAAGGCAAGATACCTGAAGAGAGTCTTGTGTCTTCCAATGAACACACAATCAAGATTAGTATATGAACTGACCAGAGAACCATTCTACATTGAGGACTTAAGATACCAATTACTACTACCATCCACCATGCAAAGCACACGAGTGCTAGAAGAAAGAATAAAGAAGAGAAGAGAAATATGGCCAGAATTCTACTCAACAGATACCATGACGGAAAGAAAATGGACGGAAACAAATCAGGAATTGAGACACGCGATCACAAGACTGGCAACTCATGGGTTCCATCACAAAATCTGCGCAACCTCACATCATCACGAAGTAAAAGAAGACTGCGTATGCTCCCTGTGTGGTGAACAGTGTGAACGATATCATATTCAAAGATGCAAGAAAAGAACTAAAACAGTGACAGAATATAGCAAAGAACTTTCATTTTTTCCCTCTCTTATGCACTTTCGTGCGCACTTCATTATTTATTTAATAAATTGTCATAATTTAAATTTTTTCACACAGTGGATATCTATTTAAAAAAATACGTTTCACTAACACATCAAAAATGTAACAAAAACTAGAAATTAAATTGCTTTTTCAGTTTTTGTTGCTTGCATTGTTTGGTCACATTATTAACCTTACACATTCATTCAACCAACTTGTTGTCTGGGCCTGAGATTGGAGTTTCATGCAGTTTTTCTCATCCATCACATCGACCCAACAGAGTGCCGCAAGCCTGACTTTCAAGATGTGCCTTTCAGGACATATAGTGTCTTAGCCCATTGCAGGGCATGTACCTACTCTGTGCCCTGATCTTGAAAGTTTTGAGCTTAGTTTCATCAATAGATTATTTCAAGTTTGAAGGGGTCCTTGAACAGGTGGATTAGGAAAATTGTGTTTTCTGAAAGAACCTACAAGTGAAATAGTTTAAGAATCTCTGATTTTGCTTCATTTTATTTCTAAAGATAATTGTTTTTGTGCTTTCTTATCATGTTTTGTTCACAGGGAGTATGTGAACTTGTGGAGTAAACGAGGAGTTCGTGTCATTCCCTGGTCAATAAATTTGCCTGCTGAGAAACAGTTCTTTGCAAAAATTTTGAAAGTTACTTATCTGACTGATACTCTAGATGTTCGAGCTGTTTAAAAGTGTTCTCTGCTTATAACACAAGAAGGAATCTATAATTTTATGGTGTGAGTGTATCCTTTTCGGAGCAACAATTTCATTGTTGTATCAGGTTTTGAGTTATGTTTTATACAGTTTATTCTAGAATCAAATTTCATTTTATATTTAGCCTATAGCACATAATTTATTTGAATATACTTAAAAGGTGCCATGGTACAATTTTTTACCAAAGAAAGGTAGTTATGTTCAGGATGATTCAATTCAGGTTTTTTGGCTCCAACTCACTTCCAGCGAGTGTAATCCTGGCTTTAATTTCCCATTGATTTTGTTGTTGTGGCTGCAAGTCACGTAAGCTGCTTACTCGAAAACTAATTTTCCCTAATGAAATTTCATTACAAGGGTTTTAGTAGTTAAGGACAGTTAGGTGCGAAATGCATCTAAAATAAAAACATTTTTGGACTGTTTTTACTACATAAAATTGTGTTTTTATCATATTTTGCAATTTTTCAGTCTTTCATACCAATACTTCACTTAGGCTGCTTTCATTTCCCTGATTTGAAACTTCTTTGCATATATTTGGGAAAGACTATGTCATGCTAGATAAAAGATCCATCACATAATAAGTTTTAATTATTGATAATATTGTCTAAATAAATGTATTTTTTTTGCTGGAATATTCGACGACAACAGGTGAAAGATACAAAAACAATTATTGAGGCTTGATCTGAGAACTCAGTCCCCAATTTGTTTCCAATTATTATAATTCAAGTTCAAAGAAAGGGTTGTTCATATTCATATTTTGAACAGAATGAGGTTTAACTAAAGACACTATCTTAGTTTTTAAATTTAATTTTAAAAATTTTTTTTTTAAAAATTTATTGAATAAGAAATATAAAATAAAATTTCAATATAAGTTGATTGTAGTGTATTTCATTTTTTCTGATGCAATTCATATGTTTGTTTTGAGGTGTAGTTTATTTATTGATTTGTTTAGTTAGTGAAATTCATTTCCAAATATATATTTTTGGAAATTTAGTGATGTTCATGATCACACTCTTCATATTTGCATTGAAGTTAGGACTACTGTCTATCCTTCATCCTGAATTTAATAGGACAAATTTTTACTCAGGAATATCTCGAGTCAATCCCAGATCTTTTTTACTAGACATATTTTTGACTTTCTAATGATGTAACCTTCGAGTGCTGATGTCTTTTGGAGTTACTTGAGTGCAAGTAGGACACAATTTGGCTGCCTTCTATTTATTGTTGATTCTTGTCACACATTACACTGGATTTTTTATGAATGTTAGAGGAGAATTTGGAGAAGGTCTTGAGATATGCTTTAGCGGTGGAAAACTGTGTTAAACCTTTTTCAAACAAATTTTTGCGACTAAAATAAAAAATCTTTGAGTAGCTTGCAACTTTTTAAAATTATCTTAAATTAGTCATTTCATTAATCATGAAAGAAACTTTTTCATCACAGTACAGTGTTAATAATTTTTGAAATGATTGTTTACCTAGTAAATTATTAATTTGGAAATGAAACATCATGATTGGTAACAGTAATTAAAATTATTAGTACGTATTAAACTTTTCTTATTTGAAAACTATATCATCTTCTTCATTGAACTGAATCTCATAAAGATATTTAATTAAAAGATATATCAGTTAAAGATAAAACATAAATAATAGTTTTCAGACTGGTGAACTGAGCTCTGAGAAGAAATATAAGAAAAAATTGGACTTTTTTTTTTAAATAAAGCTATAAGTCAGCACATGTACAATCATGTGGCAGATAAATGCAATACTGCAAGTCAAATGCTATTTGCTACTGAACTCAAAGCAACCTGTGCAGGTAATTGACTTGAATCACCAATATCTAAGGGCAATAACTATAACGAGATCAGGCAGCTCGATCAGGTAGTTGATTCTTACACAGAAAACAAAAAGTTGTTTTGGACAGCCAATTTGCCACCCACACAAGCTCTTCAAGGTCAAATTCACTGTATTCTTTTCCCATTCTGTGTTTTATATTACATCAGCTGATTTACAATTCCCAGATTGTAAATTGCCATTACAATTGCTTGATTTACAGTGCTACCAATTACCAACATATATAGTAAATGCACATTTGTAGAGAATATTAAAGTCAACAATAAAACAGAATCGAATTAAATATTATTTATCAAGAGAAATTGAGAGAAAATTTTAGATAATTTACCAAAGCTTGCTACTTTTATAAGTGAATGATTGGTATGTAAGAAATCTGTAAGAAATGTGCAATCAAGCATATGTCATAGCGTTTCTACTGTGAGCATTTAAGTAATGTGTAGTTAGTTTATTAATACTGAAAGACAAAAATGAAACTGTGGTGATAAGTTTTCATTTATTCAGGGATTTTATAATAAGTTTTAATTCAGTTTTTGTACAATTTTGAATGAAATATTCCTCTCAATGACCTGTCGTAGCAAGAGTTGTGTATGTTTGCACCTTGAATTATCACAAATTAAGAGACACTATGTATGTATAATATAATACGTTCTTATAGATTTTAAAAGCAGTCGTGTGGGAATGTTTATACACTATGTGGAAGTTTTATTTATTTTCATTTTATGATATGTTATTGTTTTAAATTAAAGGAAGTGTAAGAATGGTAATTTTTACTAAATTGTGTTAAAATTGTAAATTGCAAATTAATTTACATTCTCTACTTATTACTGAGAACTATACATCCTTGTATTTATGGATTTTCTAAAGGACTGATTGAGGCATATGTTCCTGAGGTTTATTGCAAGTAAAATGTACTTGCTCATGCTTAAATGCATTTAAGATATTTTGAGCAACGGGTAAATGAACTTGGAGAGTTTTCTTACATTGCTTTTTGCCCTCTAGAGGTATTAGAGTTCCTGAAATACCAATGATTGAATATAAATATTCCAATCTACTATCTGCAAACAAAGAAAAGAATACTTGATGATGACGTGAAATAATGTTTGCTTACGTTTTAAACTTAAGGAAGGGGATTTTTTTTTGAGAGGCTATATTTTTGCAGATAGTTTATTAATGAAGACTGTTTTATTGCTAAACCCTAGTTTTTGAGCTGAGTGCTTTGAAACTATTCAAGCCTTAATGTATAATTATTGTTATTATTGCATATATTACCAGGTAATTTATTTCTGGCAGCATTAAATTAAGATTTTGAAAGTAGAATGTAAGTTTGAAATGAATTTTGATTTATTGATGGATTGATTGAAAATTTTAGGCTAATGTGTGCTATTGCAGAATTGTTTCAGACTATGCACAAAGTGTTGTTAACCTGTGGTTGAAGTAAAGATTGTCATTGTTATTTAGGTAGGCACCGTAGTGCCCATGTGTTACATATTCTTATTTTGTTTATTCCATTTGTTCATTTTAAAAATTTTGTTAGATTATATTACAAATCATGTGGTTCAACATATCCCTCAAATACATTATTTTATTTGTGTATGTTAATGACAACAAAGTACTCAAAATGGAGAGTCTATGGCACTACTGATTACCTTAATTATTGTGTAAATGGTGGTTCTTCATTATCTATTGAATGAAGTTCTGTTGCCTAAGTAGCATAGGCCTATTTGTCACTTTCGCTAGCTAGTCTCTTTACACTATTTTTCATAGTTGCTATAGTATATATTTCATATAATTTTTGTGTTTTGTAATTTCATATTGGAAAAAATAAATATTACTCAAGGAATGTTCATTATCATGTTTTTCAGTATCAATTTTTCCCCTACTCTCTGGTGTATGCTTCACTTGCATGTACATGCTCAAAAGAGAAATTATTGTTTATGTTATCAAAGATTTAAAAAAAAAAAAAAATCATCAAATATTGAAGCCCACCAGGGTAAAAAATTATGAATCATGAAAAATTATTAGCCCACCAGGGTGGGTTGGGCCCTGCCTGACGATATATTGAGGCTCTCATTATTTCCTTTCCTCATCTTCCATTCTCTTGCTCTCAAAATGTCACATAGTAAATGCACTTTTATTACCATTTTTACTTTCTCGTATATATATGTATATACGAGAGTAATATACGTAGTATAGAGAAATTTATGTAATGCTGCGGAAAATCGATTTCGAGATTTCAACGGAAATACACGTTTTGGGGTCCCCTGATACCAAAATATGTTGGTTTTTTCCCCCCTTTTTTTTCAAAACGTCCGTCTGTGAAAACTACTAGCGCTTAAATCAGTTGTATGATCTTTTCCAAATTGAAGAATCCTCTGTCCATCTGGCTATAGTTGAAGCTTTGAAATTTTGAAAAACATTCTTTAAAATTTGGGTGTGCTTTACATGAAGCCCCCTGGACATTTTGAAAATTTTCTGGAAAATGGCTCCAATTTTTTCTGTAAATTTCTTGTAAGAATAGAATAAAATACACTTATAAAGATGGCATAGGTCCGATTTTCACGGTAAACTCTGAATTTTCGAAACCTGCAAAAGTTTGAATTTTTTGGAGGAGGGGGTCTTCCTACAACTGTAAAATTGAAGAGACAGATTTTTCCTTCAAATGAAATTTGTTGTCCATAAATAGTTCTGTGATTAAGGTCGTAACATTTTTTAAAAAAATTTAGCAGTTTTCCTGCAGAAGCGAGTGCAATATTTGCAATTTTAAAAATAACTAAAACAAGATATTCTCAAAAACGACTCCACGTTTTTTCTTTAATTTTTTGGTAGGAGTAATGCCAAATGTACTCTATACGATGACAAACGCCATTTTGCCATATCTAATTTTTTTTTCATTACAAAAGTTTTTTTTACTTGTCTCTCATGTCGGTAATATTTGCATAACAGGCGATTTCTTCACGTTATTGTATTTATGAGTTTATGTGTTTTAAATTATGTCAAGTAAAGTTTCTCGAAAACTCAACAGTTTTGTGTTAAAATGAGCTGCAAATTCTGCATTTTCAGAAACGCTCAAACGCAATTTTCTCAACAATAGCTTCGAATTTTTTCTTCAAACTTTTGCAACAGATAGTGTTAATGACTGTTTAATATGTCGTAAAGTTAAATTTGGTGTATTCTTTTGTTTTTAAAAAAATTACACATGTAATTTTTCTGTAATGTCTCACGCCATAAATATGCACGTTTCCATCGATTTGTATACATTACTGCCTTTGTGAGTGCTTCAAATTTCGCATTTATAGTAACACTTAAACGCCATTTCCTTAAAAACGGCTCTAAATTTTTGAGTGACAATTGCCATTTAGGACGAAATTTTACTCTTCTATTATATTCTTTAAGTAATATTTGGATCTATTAGAAAACCGAAAGGTATAGAAAATTTCAAAACAAAAAAAAAATATGTATTTTTGGTGGCGGTAGATGGCAGCTGGCAAGAGGAGGGGGCAACACTGTAAAGCCAGCTCACACCAAGGAAATTAGAGAACATTACTACGATAAAGTATGTGCCATTCTGTAGTACCTCTAGTTTACTTTCTCAAATACACGCACACACATTATGCGGTATAAGAGAAAGTTATGTAATGCTGGGAAAAAGAAAAACCACAGAAATACATGTTTTGGGGTCCCCTGATTCCGAAAAAGTCATTTCCCTTCTAAATTTTCGTCTTGACTGTGTGTGAACAACACTTGAACCTAAACCATTCATAGGTATTTTTCCAAAATGAAAATTTCCTTGATTGATCTGGCCTGACCAAAGGCCCAGCGAATTTGAAACACCTAGTCGTACATTATTAAACTAGTACTAAAATAGCACGTACTTTCTCGCCCTATTTTCAAGCAAAATTGCACGGAAAGTACGCGATTTTACGCAAATGACGCAAAATTACGCGAATACAAACGATGCACAATGCTTATATTAGCCGTAAATAAAACTATTAGTTTATGCGAAAGAAAGGGCAGCAATGATTATCGCTTTCTTATCAGTGCGGCGTTACAGAAATAGGTTAAAAGAAACAATGACCGCTAATTCGTACATTTTACTAATTAACATTGTTGATACCGCTAGCAAGAAAATGAAAATAGAAAAATATAATCATTAAATACAATATTTCTATATACATCAAAATTACTCGGTTTTTACATTGCATTACTTTTTATTCCCACATCTTATTAACAAAGAGAAATCATGTATTCCTTTCCACATTTTACTCAATTAAAGAGCGCAATTTAAAATAGGTTTTAAATAATTTTTTAAAGTTTAATTTTAAAAATTTCAACCAAAGCTCGATGAAGAAACGAACAATGAAAAATGAAATAATACACAAATTCTAATTTACATAGCATCCATACTGCTTAGTAAAACTTTCATTTTACGTTCAGGAAGCGCAGTGAATTGGAAGCGGTCGACTGTTTTGTCACCTTATTACTCAAAATATACTCATATTTTCATGAAGTTCAACATGATCTTATCGGAAGATCTGTTTTTGATGAACACAGTTCATTAATAAAAAAATGGTATCTTCGTAATTGTAGTTATAGGAAGACGCCAAAAACATTATGAATTTTCTCAATTTGCGATAAATCAGTTTTCAACCAACATGAGACCTGCACCATTCTCTTTCGTTTTCCATTCGTTGCACTGAAACCCACCCTAGAGCAGGGCAAAAACGTCATCGCTTCGCAAGAGCGCTGCCCCACACGCGTGAAGAGCAACTACGAATGAAACGGATTCCGGACCTCGCGTGTGCACTACGCAGTGGGATTATAGATCGTTGTTCTTGGTCTGTCACACTGATTGAACTTGAAACATTATAATTTTGAATTCTGATCATTGATGTAATTTTTATGAAGTCTTTTGGTAATTCTTACTTCTTAATTATAAATTATTAACGTGTGATTTCTTTATTTAAAAACTACGAAAACATCAAATGCGTATTTGTGAAATTTCATTTTTCGTGATTTGCCAGTGATCGATATAGTACACAAGATTTTGAACTTAAAAGCTTCTGCAGAATTGTTTGGTTATTGAAAACCATATAAATATTAACATGAACATTTCCGCTGATACATGTATGCGTGCGAGAAACATTTCTTGGCACATATATTTGAATATTTTGTAAGGGTCACAATTTTTATTTTCACTTTATAAGCGTTTCGAAATTGAGACATACCTACACTTTGGTTTCTAAATAGTACTGAATTTGTTAACATGAAGTTATTCAAGGTTAAATTTTAGGAAAAAACAAATTGATTTTCCGAACTTCGCAAGTCACAAATTATTTTAAGACATTTCTTGCGAAACATCATATACTTCATCATTCGAAGTATTCCTGCGTGACAGTAGATCCTCAATTGCCTTCACAATTTCACCACGAATCCAAATCAGCATGGATAACTTCCGTACCTTACCTCACAATGGTCCAGTGTCCTGGACTGCGCTGACGCGATCGTCAGTGTAGTTTAGAGCGCCCCGAGTGCGCCCTGGTTCCGTGTGATTGTGCGAATGGAATATGTGCTTCTTTGCACTGATGCGCCCTAGCGGTGAAATGGAACACGAAAGTTGCCCTGAGTGCGCACTGTGTGCGTAACAGTGCGGTGAATGGAAAACGCTATCAAACGTACTTCAGATTATCCAACAACAGAATTTAATCAAAATTACGGCGCCATTTTTTTTTGAAAATGTCCCAAGGGCTCATGTAAAGAACCCCCCCCCCAATTAAAATATCGATTTCAAATTCGAGGGGTCACGACATCAGTAAAATCGATCAGGGAATATCAATTTTGGAGAAACTCGAGTGAACGGTTTAGCCGCTAGCTTTGTTCACTGACACGTTTTGCCGTCAATCGATTTTTCGCTATGAAGGACTCACAAAACATGGATTCTGGCTACACCACGTGTTAGAAGATTTTTTTCTTCTAAATTTAGCGACTGGATGAATCCACTTTTTCGTTATCAGAGCCTTGTAATAAGAGTTTTTCTGCGAAAATTCCCGTTTTCTCGGCAGCATTACATAACTTTCTCTTCTTAAGTAGTTCCTTTTAAATGCGAGAAAGTAAAATGAAGATTTTTTCTTCAAATGAAATTTGTTCTTTACAAATAGTTTTTAAATTAATGTCGTGTAATTTTTTGAAAACATTAGTAGTTTTAGCGTAATGTTGCATGAAATATGAACAATTAAAAGCTACATTTTTTAAAAAACGGTTCGATTTTTTAATGCCATTTACTTGTAAAAGCATATTTTAAAAATTTATTTTATCTTATCGATAATATTTACATACAGGCGATTTTACTTTCATATATATGTACATATATGAGTCAAATATAGAGAAATTCACATAGTATTGAAACAAACTGTCTAATTCCATTTTTAAATTTAATATTTCCTCTGCTCTTTAATATAATTACATATTAATTCAACGTAACTCGTTCCAAATTTATACAACAATATAGGCGCCTGGAAAAGATTACGTTAATTCAATTATTAAAATTAATCTTCATCTGCTATTTCCAATAAATTAATATCCGGATGACTGGGTCGATGGGTCTTAAACGCTATTGCCTCCTAATAGCCGATTATTCCATCTGCCATCTGTACAGAGTGGCCGAGGAATCTGAAAAGCAAATATACATTTCTAGCTACTCATTTGCTGGATTGGCTACATGAAAATCATCTTTTCTATTCACAGAAACTTGTAAGTTTATTTAATGTTCATCCGTACGAAACGTACTTTCGGTCATGACCAGTCTCAAACCTTATATTGCAGTACCCGTCTTCGTGCGCTCTTGACCGATGTCGCCGCGTAGAACCATTTTCAATTTTTCCCGGTGTCGATGACTTTTTTCTTAAAACGTCTGTCTGTCCGTCTGTTAACAACACTAGTACACATAGGTTTTTTTCCAAAATGAATACTTCCTGGTCGACGTGGCCTGACTCGAAGATTTGCGATTTTGAAAAACATTGTTGAAATTTTGTGGGTATACACGAAGCCCCTACAATATTTTCAATTTTTTCAAAAATGGCTCCATTTTTTTCTGTAAGAATAGAGTAGAATTCCTCTTGTAAGAATAGAGTGAAATATACCTATAAAGAGAGCAGAGTTCCGATGTTTATTGTTAACTCTGTTTTCAAAAATTACAAAAGTTTGAATTTTTTAAATGTGAAGAAAAAATTTGGAGCTATTTTTGAGAAAATTTGAAAATGTCCCCGGGGGTTCATGTAAAGTATTACACATCTAAATTTTAGCTTCGAGTCGAGTCACATCGACCGGGGAAGAATATCCGTTTTGGAAGATATCCCACGTATTGTTTTAGGCGCTATGATCACAGATGAACAGATAAGTGGTCGTTCACAGACGTTTTGCCAAAAAACAATTATTCGGGTACAAGGACCAATAAATCGTGAATTTTGACTACTTTCTCTAATACCTATTAGAGAAAGTAATTTACTATACAGAGTGAGTAACGTAACTGTAGAACCTCTTGGTTGAAGTTATTGCAATGCAGTTTTCACAGAAGTGCATGAGGGAATGGGGCTAATTAGTGCATGTATTCATTTCTATTCTATCTCTTGCAATTTAAGGGATTTTGAGATAATTTTGTTGTTTTTTCAATCGAAACTGTACATATTTTTTTAGTCTCTCATGACGAGCATAAAAAGACGAATCCATTGAAATACATAAGACAAAATGTTAGATAAGCATTTTTACTTTCTCACCTTGCGAATTCTTCGTAAGAAAGAGAAAGTCATGTAATCGTGCGGCGGAAAACGACGAATTTTCGCCAGAAAACCTCTCTTAGCTGGGCTCTGGCAACGAAAAAGTGGATAAATCCTGATACTAAATTAAGAAAAGACTACTGGTACTATTGAATGGCACTGACTTTCTCGCACCTGTTAGGTGTCTAAACTCGTTAGTCTCGACTATCTTTTGGGTTATGCTATATTCCTTTTCTACCTGCCATCTTTGTGACGCTAAAAGGACATTTTTTCACTTTTTCTTAATATTTGGCTGTCAAATGCTAGAACTGACACCACCATACTGTACCGTACCAGTCCACCCCAAGGAAATTAAAAAACTTCACTACGAGAAAGTCTGTGCCATTCTGTAGCACCTCTAGTTACATTCCCGTATACATACGTATACACGGCAGTAATATACGTAGTATGGAAAAATTTATGTAATGCTGCGGAAAATCGATTTTGAGATTTCAACGGAAATGCAAGTTTTGGGGTCCCCTGATACCGAAAAAGTGTTGTTTTTTTTCAAAACGTCGGTCTGTCTGTCTGTCCGTCCGTCTGTGAACACTACTAGAGCCTAAACTACACGTACGATCTTTTCCAAATTGAAGAAACCCCTATCGATCTGGCTTTAGTTGAAGCTTTGAAATTTTGAAAAATATTCTTTAAAATTTGGGGGTACTTTACATAAAAGCGCTCGGACATTTTCGAAATGTTCTCAAAAACGGCTCAATTTTTTTATTTTAAATTTCTTGTAAGAAAAAAAGAGATGGCGCAGGTCCAATTTTCACGGTTAACTTTGAATTTTCGAAAATTTCAAAAGTTTGAATTTTTTCGGTATTTCCTTACAACTACAAAATTGTAGACAGATATTTCCTTCAAATGAAATTTGTTGTCCATAAATTAAAGAAACTAAAAATTGTTTATGTTTCACACCAAATTTCGCAAAAAATACTCGAATTTTCGAAAAATTGAACATGACATTATTTGAACACATTTCATTAAGAAATCAAAATTTAAAATGTAGTTGTAGGAAGAATCCGAAAAATATTTTCAATTTTTGTAATTTTCAAAAATCAGAATTTTCAACAAACAGGAGACCCGCACCATTCTCTTAAGCGTCCTATACGTTATCCGAAGTCAAAATTTAAACAAAATTGTTAGTGGGAATTTTGAGAAAAAATTGTTTAAACAAAATTAAAATTTGTCTATATTTCACGCAAAATTACGCGTATAGTACTCAAATTTTGGAAAATTGTACATGATCTTATATCAAAATCTATCTTTAAGGAACAGATTTTATTACGAGAAAAATACTACGCGATCTTTAATTTCTCCAATTTTCGAAAGAATCGAGCAGTACCCGAAAATTAGATTAGCACCATAGTTTTTACAGCCCCTTTTACACCCCATCTGGAGACAATTAAGCAAAAAACATTTGGAGCTGTTTTTGAAAAGAAATTGCTTATTGTTTGCGCAAATAAAGCAAAAACTAATCATTTTTTTTAAATTGTACTGAGACCATTCTCTGTTTCTAGGATCATGTTTCTAGAACGTAAGAAAAACATTGCAGAGAAGGCGAGCATCAAGAGGGATATTAAGTTCGGGGCTCCTTGAATAAAATTTTGGAGAAAAACAATAAAAATGCATGACCAATCCATTAATACTTAATATAATATTTTTAAAATGCACATGTTACAAATTACATTGGTTGTATTCAGGTTCACTTATACTTGAGGGCCTTTCCCCAAACAAAAAAAATTAAATAGACTATAAATTATATAACATAACTGAGACAGTGCGGCCAACTCTTATCAGTCCTTCACACACAAAAAACAATCATTCCTTCAAATATAATATTCTCTAAGTCGTAAAATTTATACTTATAAATTAGAGACCAAGAAACAAAAATAACATATTTTTTAAATTCAATTGCTTAAACGAAAACAGTTTCTGCCATTGTATGCAGTGTATTCACGTTCTACATAAATGTACTAACGACGCACGATGCGTATTTTAGCCGTAAATAAAATTAATAGTTTATATTAAGGCGAAAGAAAAGGCAGCAGCCATTATCGCCTTTTGTTATCAGTGCGACGTTGCAACGATGGATTTCAAGAAAGAATGAAACAATTCCCATATCTGATTAAGCAAAGCGAAATCATCTATTCGTTTTCACATTTAACTCAATTAAAGGACGCAATTTAAAATAGGTTTTAAATAATTTCTAAAAGATTAATTTTAAAACTTTTAAAACACAGCTCGAAGAAGAAACGAACAATGAAATTTGAAATAATATAGAAATTTTAACTTACGTAGCATCCAACTAACTAGCAACACATTCATTTGACGTTCACGAAGCAGGCGATTATGTTTGTTGCCAAATTATACAAAAAATACTCATATTTCCAAAAAGTTCAACATAACCATATTTGAAGATGCTTTTGATGAATACATTTCCTTAAGAAAACAAATTGTATCTTCATATTTGTAGTTGTAGGATGACGCTGAAAAAATTTTGAAATTTGCAATTTTCGAAAAATCAGTTTTCAACGAAAATGAGTCCTGCATCATTCTCTTAAACGTACTTTACACTATCCAACAACAAAATGTAGTCAAAAACGATAGAGCCAGTTTTTAAATTTTGAAAATGTCCCAGGGACTTTATGTAAAGTACCCCCCAAAATTAAAACATTGGTTTCAGATTCAAGGAACCGCCACATCAGCCAGGCCGATTGAGGAATATCAGTTTTCGAGAAAATTGGCTGAACGGTTTATCAGCTAGATCAGTTCACAGACTGACAGACGTTTTGCCGTCAATCGATTTTTCTGTATTAAGGACCCACAAAACATGGATCTGGATACTCCACGTATTTTTTTCTAAATTTAGCATATGGATTTTTTTTTCGTTACCACGACCCAGTAATAAGTTTTTTTTCTGCCGAAAATTCGCCGCTTTTTTGCGGAGCATTACAGAACTTCTTTACCGTGGTAGCGAGTACGTAAGAATTTGGTGGCATTTTTTTAAAATATCCCCGAGGCTTCATGTAAAGTACCCCCAAAATTATAATATCGGTTTCAAATTCAAGGGGCCACATCAGACAGATTGATTGAGGAATGTCAATTTTGGAGAAAATCGGCTGAACGGTTTAGCCTCTATCGTTGTTCACACACGCGCAGACGTTTCGCCGACAATCGAGTTTTCGGTATCAAGGACCCACAAAACATGGATTCTGACTAAAACACGTATTAGAGGATTTTTTCTAATTTTAGCAACTGGATTTATGCACTTTTTCGTTTCCAGTACCCGACAATAAGAGTTTTTCTGTCGAAAATTCGCCCCTTTCCTGCAGCATTACGTAACTTTCTCTCTAGCGATAGCGAGAAACGGGGGTAGCGAGAAAGTAAAAGTATAACTCCTTTTGAAAATTCTACTTCAATGAACGTAGAATAGTAAAACGTAAAGTAGTTGTCAAAATTCCAATTTTTTGGAAACCTTTTTGTTGAGAAAACGGGGTACAGATTTGGGAAAGTTAACGAAAGAAAACGGTAGAAGGGAACGCCGTCTAGTGTGACCCTCTTTACTGATGGTTAAGCGCAAATGAGCCATGGGGTTTACGCAATCTGCAATGAAATCGAAAGAAATACTTCTCTCCGGCAAAGATAGTATGTGAGAAATAAAGAGTAGAACTGTCTTCTTTGAAAACTCGAAGGTATTTACTCGCACATTCACACTTGACCTACTGATTGATAAGTTTACGGACCCGTTCAGTAAATAAGCCAGTGGAAATCATAGAGATATAGTACTATACGTCTATGGTGGAAATGAATCAATGTAAATGAGTCAATGACAATGAATGGTATCAATAATGAATGAGGCAATAGAATGAATTGTTTTATGAATGTTATAAAATAGTCTCATGGTCCATTGTATCGTTTCTAACGGTAACGAATGTGCAATGATGTTGAATTTTGTGCACGACATTGAGTGATTACACTTCTCGGCTTGGCCGCGTTGTTGTGCCTTTCTAATTAACATTTCTTGTATTTTTCTACAAAATTGTTGGGTTTACTGTGATGGAGCACGTGAATAGTTTTTTTGGCGATTTGCTCCGCAAGGAATTTTGAAAGCGATCCAGTGGTGCCAAGTGTTGGTTTTTTACCATCCTGACTTAATTGGGAAGTTTTTAATGAAAGGAAGGATTGGAAATATATATTAGAATGGGGGTTGAATCAGAGAAGAGAGATCACCCATCATTCTAAGGAGTCTGTAAGACTAAAAGGAGGGATCTTGGTTTTCAGGCAGTCATTTGGAGATACGACAGGTGGTGCTTATCACTAGAGACCGGATTTTTTTATGTACTGTACTTTCCCGAATTTTCCTAAACGTGAATATTTCCTGATCACGTTTCCTAATTGACGATGTACCAAAACCTCCCATCTAACAACCGAACATTCAGAAAGGAGCTCTGGAAGTCAATATAAAGAGGATGTTTCACGCTCGTCTCCAATCAGTGCGCACGTCTCAGACAATTGCACCTATTCCCGGTGCAGCTGCGTTGTTGATTGAGAATGAAAAGTGTAAAAGAATTAATGAAATGAAAAGAAATGAAAATTATTAAATAAACTGCTTGTAGTCACTCTCATAAATGTTACTAGAGGTGCTACAGAATGGCACAGACTTCCTCGGAGAATCATTTTCTAATATCCTTGCTGTGGCCTGGCTTGAAGGTCTTGCTCCATTCTCTGACCAGCTACCATCTATCGTCACCTTTTTTTTTTTTTTTATTTTGTTTTCCTTGATGATTTACATAGCTCAGTTACATTAACTCTACATATGTTTGTTGACTTACATAACTAAACTAAATTAATTTACAACTAGCATGCGGTCAAAAATGGGTTGGAGATTGAATTCTTTATGGAGCTGTGCATTAGATATGAACCATGGTGCGTTGGTAATTGTCCTTAAGAACTGATTTTGTATAATTTGGATTTTGTTAAGATTGGTTCTAGCTGCATTTAGCCATATTGGGCATGCGTACAGTAGGAGGGGTCTGACTATTGTTTTATATATTACGAGTGCGGTGTCATATGGTAGATGGCTGTTTCTATTGATTAATGGTTTTAATTGTAATAGTTTGTTTTTGCCTGTATTACTTTATTGTCAATGTGATGTTTCCAGTTTAGTTTTGTGTCAATGTTTAGACCTAAGTATTTTATTGGCTTGTTTGATGGGTACCAGATTATCGTTTCATTGTTTAATGTTAATGGGGGAGGAGAGGTATATGGTCTTAGTGTGAATATCTTAGCTGCAGTTTTAATTGGATTGAGTTTTATTTTTGACTTTGCTGCCCAGCTTTCAATTAGATTTATATATATTTGCATTCTATTTTTGATTGCTGTGAGTGAGGTTCCGGATGAGTAAATTGCTGTGTCGTCAGCAAACTGGGCTATTGTATGGGTGCAACTCGGAATATCTGCTACATATATGTTAAAAAGAGTTGGTGAGAGGGGGGATCCTTGGGGTAAGCCTGCGTTTATTGTTTTGGGGTTTGAGTATCGTCACCTTAAGTACATTTTTTGACATTTTCTCAACTTTTTGCTTTCCTAATAGTACAACCTAAATATACCTCCATGAATGTTAAAGAAGAGTAAAACCTTGTCTTAGAATAGAAATTTTCAATGAAAAATTTGAAGCCGTTTTTAAGAAAATGGCGGTTAAACATTACTGTAAATGCGAAATTTGAGGCTCCTTTTGACAGGAATCTACTAAGTTTTCGCAAAACTTCATTTCAAGTAATTTGAAGCACTTCCACTCAAAAATGTAATAATGCATAAAAATTGATGGAAATGTGCATATTAACGGCGAAAAAATTTAAATTTTATGCACCAAAATGAACTTTACGTAATATTAAAATGTGCAATTGGCACTATCCAACAAATTGAAGAAAAAATTGGAGACGTTTTTGAGAAAATGACGTTTGAGCGTTTCTGAAAATGCGGAATTTTGAGCCAATTTTTACTGAAAACTGTTCAGTTTTCGAGAAACATTACTTAAAATTACTTAAAGCACATGTACTCATCAATATAAAAATGTGAAGAAATCGCTCTAGTATAAATATTACCGACGTGAGAGACATGCCAAAAAATTCATTTTTGTAATTTTTGAAAAAACAGAAGAATAGAGCAATATGTCGTTTATGTAATCTTATAAGGCACATTTGGTGGCCCTAGCAAAAATGTAAAGCAAAAATTTGGAGCCGTTTTTTAGAAAATCTTGTTTTTGTTATTTTTTAAAGTAGCAAATATTGCACGAAAACTACTAAACTTTTTTAAAACATGTACACAATCTTAATGAAAGAAATAATTATGGACAACAAATTTCATTTGAAGGAAAAATCTCTATCTCCAATTTTATAGTTGTAGGAAGACACCGAAAAAGTCAAACTTTTATAATTTTCGAAAATTCTGAGTTAACAGTGAAAATGGAACCTATGCCACCTTTATACGTGTATTTTACTCTATTCTTACAAGAAATTTAAAGAAAAAATTTGGAGCCGTTTTTGAGAAAATGTTGAAAATGTCCCGGGAGTTTCATGTAAAGTACACCCGAATTTAAAGAACGCTTTTCAAGATTTCAAAGCTTCAACTAGAGCCAGATGGACAAGGGATTCTTCAATTTGGAAAAGATCGTACGTGTGGTTTTCACGCTAGTAGTGTTCACACACGGACGGACAGACAGACAGACAGGGGGATGGTCGTTTTGAAAATAAATAAATAAATAAACAAAAAAAACAAAAAAACACTTTTTCGGTATCGGGGGACCCCAAAAAGTGTATTTCCGTTGAAATCTCGAAATCTATTTTCCGCAGCATTACATAGCGTTCTCTATACTACGTATGTTACTCCGCATATACGTATGTATACGAGAAAGTAAATAGTGGTGCTACAGAATAGCACAGACTTCCTCGTACTAGTTAGTTCCCTAATATATTTCGTCTGTTGTTCGGTTTTGTCCCCATCTTTCCTCCCGGCTGGTTCCTATCGGCATTAAACATAATTTGTTGAAATTTATTAATTTTTCGGTTCCCTAATTGCAGAATATAACTTGTGGTGCTACAAAGAATATTTTTTTAGCTTAATTTATAGCTCGTGTAAGTTCAACGAAAATAAACCGTTTTTAAGTGTTCTTTGCTCTATCCACGGAAAAAATTAAAAGAAAATTTTGGAACAGGTTTTGAGAACAAAACTTTAAATTCGCCTTTACTTCAATTATTACTTCAAGCACTTTGAAGCAGGGAAAGCAATACGTAATAACTGTAGTCTAACTACAAACGATGCAAAAATTTTGAACGCAAAATATAACTGTGAAATTTCAATTAATCTACTCTACTTATTTACTTACGTACTAGGGGTTTGATATATGATACACAGGAGTAATGGGTGCAATTTTTGGAACCACAAACAGCATATGATTTCAGAAATAATATGATTCCAACGGATGCACATGAAAAAAACACTACGTAAGTAATACACTCCGATGACACTTAAACCAGAACACAAATATGTATTATGACTGATACACACACACACACACACACACACACACACGTAATATTTTTTCAATATTCCACTCTTGTGTTTAGACTGTATCAAGACAAATACATTGTTTAATAACAACACTCTTGTCATGGTAACCGTTTTATCCCTAATTCACTCGCGAATTCTCTAGGCGAGCGAATGCAGAAAAATCAAATTTGCGCAGGGGCGTTTATTCCACGGAAGCAAGGGAAGCATTGCTTCCCATATCATTTCCAAGGATATCTTAAAGATACCATTTGACTAGTAATTTAGAACAATTTACTTGTAATTCAAGTTAAACAGTTTAAATAGGGCGCGTCCAATCTTATCTTTCCAAAATGAGCAGGTAATTGTTATGTCACCAATAGATAGGGTAGAGTTCGCCTGTAAAGCGCTTTGGAAGCAGTGGTCTGACTGCATCCAGCGTGACTCACTGCGTGCCTGTGGTGGGCTCCACATGTGCTTATCGGTTCAGTGGTTAAATTATCCATTTGTCGTCTTATCCATGTGAATAATTAAAAATCTACCATTTGAAACATAATTGCTTCCCTAGAAAAAAATTTCATCACACGCCACTACATTTGCGGTAATATTTACAATAAATCGAGAAAATGTTACAAAACAAAATAATTAGAAATATTTTCAATTGACACGATGGTTTACTTTTCGTTTTACTGCAGTATATACTTTTATCCTATTTATGATTTAAAAACATTTACATTTTTCAGTATTATTTTGATTTTGGGGCCTCAAATATCTTGGCCAAAGTCAAGCTTTTAAAATGTCGGAGAGAATTGAACTCTTTTTCCATTGTGGAGAATTTCGACGAAAACAATTCCATAGTTTTTGAAACAATTTGGTGTAAACATTTCAGAAAATTCGCCAATTTAGTTCAATTATACTCAATTATGGAGAACTTACGGATATTTTTAAATAAAACCTCATTAGAGATACTTTGAAGCTCATGTGTTAAGAAACGCATTGAACAATGAAGTACATCTGTAATGTAAATTTTAACTACGTGAGAGACACGTAAAAAAATTACATTTCTGTAGTTTTTGAAAAAACAAAAGAATAGAGTAACATGGTGTTTATGTCATCGTATAGGCACTACCCCTACCAAAAATTTAAACAAAAAAATTTGGAGCCGTTTTGGGGAAATCTTGTTTTTGTTATTTTTTTAAATTGCAAATATTTCACGCTCTATTGCACTAAATCTACTAAAATTATCAAAATAATATACCTGACCTTAATAAAAGAACTACTTATGGACAAGAAATTTCATTTGAAGGAATAATCTCTATCTTCAATTTTGTATTTGTGGGAAGACGCCAAAAAAATTCAAACTTTTGCAATTTCCGAAAATCTCACCTATGCCATCTTTATAAGTGTATATTACTCTATTCTTTCAAGAAATTTAAAGAAAAAATTTGGAGCTGTCTTTGAGTAAATTTGGAAAATGTCAGGGCCCGGCCCAACATTTTAAAGAATGTATTTCAAAACCTCAAAGCTTCAACTAGAGTCAGATAGTTGTCAGATGGGTTTCTTCAATTTGGAAAACAATGTAGGTGTGAAGTCGTAGGCTTCCGCGGTCGGAGTCATGTGAATGATCTTGGCTGTCCGGGTGACGCCGCGTCGAAGGCTGTGTTGCCAACGTTTCGACCATCATTCGACTATCACCATGAGGAAGACCACGAAATGATGGTCGAAACGTTGGCAACACAGCCTTCGACGCGGCGCACAGCCAAGATCATTCACATCGTAGGTGTGGTTTGGGCGCTAGTATTGTTCACAAACGGACAGAGACGGATGGATGGAAGTTTTTTTCATTGGTTTTTCTGCTATCAAGGACCCATAAAGCGGGGATTCTGGCTACACGACACGTTTGATGATTTTTTTCTTAATTTAGCAACTTTTTCGTTGTAAGGGCCCGGCAATGAATATTTTTATGCCGCAAACCACCGTTTTCGCACATAAATACATAACTTTTTCGATGCTACATATATTACTCCGTACACGAGAAAAAAAACTTGACTTCCCTGTGAAATAAAAAGTGCCTAATTTTATCCTTGTTTTCAGTTTTAGATGCTAGAAACATAACTTTCCATTGCAAGTTTTTAAATGAGTGCATTAACCTATTTTAAGTTTTGTTTTTGTTGTTTTTGAAAGCTGTAGTTCACGTGGTAATGGGGTTTCATAGAAAGTTGAACGAAATGTTATCCTGATTTAAAATTGAATTCATTCATTTTTATAGGACTTAAGGTTAAAAAGTTACAGAGAAATTCGAAAAAATCAGAAAAAATTCTGTTTTTTCCGGCCTCCCGGAGTTAGCACAGAGTCTAGGAGAACGAAAGCTTGGAGTTTTAACTAGTGCCATAGTTTTACATCATATTCAAAGAAAAAGTTGTAATTGTCTTTTTCCAGGACCCCCCTTTTACTCTCTCGTATACATACGGATACCTAATACACAGAAAGTAATGTATTGCAACGGAAAATCGATTTCGAGATTTCAACGGAAATATACTTTTGGGGTCCTCTGACACCGAAAAAATGTGGTTTTTTAAAACGCCCGTCCGTTCATCTGTCAGCTCGTCTGTGAACACTACTGGCACCTAAACCATGCGTAGAAGTTTTTACAAATTCAAGAAGTCCCTGTCCATCTAGTTCTAGATGAAGCTTCGAAATTTTGAAAAGCATTCTTCAAAATTCAGGGATACTTTACACAAAGCCAACCGTACATTTTAAAATTTTTCTCAAAAACGGCTCCAATTTTTTTCTTTAAATTTCTTAAAAGAATAGACTAAAATATACTTATAAAGGTGACATAAGTCCTATTTGAAGGGTCAACTCTGAATTTTCGAAAATTGCAAAACTTTTTTCGTCGTCTTCCTACAATTATAAAATTGAAGGCAGAGATTTTTCCTTCAAATAAAATTATTTTAATATTATTATATAAAATTAGTTTCCATTACTTCTTACATTAAAATCATGTACATTTTTTTGAAAATTTTAATAGTTTTGGCGCAATATTGGAAGCAATATTTGCAATTTTTAGAAAATAAAAAAAATATTTTCTCACAAACGGCTCCAAATTTTTCTTTAAACTTTTGGTACGCTCAATGCAGTGTTCTTATGGTGGCTACTTTCAGTTTGTAAGAAGATATAAACGCCATACTCCACTACTCTTTTGTTGTTGTTTTTTTAAATTACAAAAATGTATTTTTTTGGCATGTCTTTCACGTCGTTAATATATAAATTGCGGGCAATTTGTTCTCATTATTGTATTTACGAGTACATGTTCTTTAAAAATTGTCACATAAAATTTCTCGAAAACCCAAGAGTTTTCAGTTAAAATGAGCTCAAAATTCCGCATTTAGAGGAACGCTCAATCCTCCTCAACAATGGAATCAAATTTTTTCTTCAAACTTTTGAAACAGATAGTGCTAATTGCACTTTTTGATATGACGTAAAGTTCATTTTGGAGTATTCTTTTTTGTTTTTTAAAAACTTACACAAGTATAATTTTATACAGTTATATATATATATATATATATATATATATATATATATATATATATATATATATATATATAATGGTAGTGGTAATGATATAAATTTCATATACATTTTCAACTATTTGAATACATTATTGCATTTGTGAGTGGAGGTTTCTCAAATGAATTCTAATGAAATTTTTCGAAAACTTTTGTGTGAAAAAGAGTTTCTGTAACGCTTAAACTCCATTTTCTTAAAAACGTTTCAACATTTCTCAGTAATAATTGTCATTTACGACAAGGTCTCTTCTTTACTTTTCTTCAAGTATTATTTCGGTTTTATTAGGGTTGATAAATATTGAGACAATTTCAAAAAAATCTATTTTGGGCGTCAATAGATTCGAGCTCGCAAGAGGATAGGGAAAGACCTTAAAGCTAGCCCACACCAAGGAAATTAGAAAACTTTACTACCAGAAAGTTCACCATTCTCCAGCACCACTAGTCACTTTCTCGTATACGTGCGTATATAAGGAGTAATATACGTGGTACAAAGAAAGTTATGTAATGCTGAGGAAAATCAATTCCGAGATTTCAACTGAAATACATATATGGGGTCCTTTGATATCGAAAAAGTGTTTTCTTCAAAACAACCGTCCGTCAGTGAACACTACTAGCGCCTAAACCACGCATAGGAGCTTTTTCCAAATTGAAGAAATCCCTGCCCATCTGGCTCTCATTGAGGCATTGAAATTTCGAAAAACTTACTTTAAAATTTGGGAGTACTTTACAAGAAGCCCACCGGACATTTCCAACATTTTCTCAAAAGCAGCTCCAAATTTTTTCTTAAAATTTCTAGTAAGAATGGAGTAAAATGCATTTTATATACATAAAGCATAATTTATATACATATGAATAATATACATAAAGGTGGCAATGGTCCGATTTTTACCGCTAACTGAATTTTTGAAAATTGCATCAGTTTAAATTTTTTTCAGCGTCTTCCCACAACTATGAAATTGAAGTTATGGTTTTTTTCTTCAAATGAAATTTATTGTCTATAATTAGTTCTTTCATTAAGGTCGTGTACAATTTAAAAAAAAAGAAAGTTTCGGGCAATAGTGCGTGCAATTATTGCAATTTTAAAAAATTACAAAAACAAGATTTTCTCAAAAACGGCTCCAAAGTTTTTCTTTAAATTTTGTTACGGATACTTCCATATGTGCCTTCTAAGATGACATAAACGACATATTGCTCTATTCTTTTGGTTTTTTCAAAAAAGTAATTTTTTGGTGTAATTTTAATGTTGACTCTCACGTTAATATTTACCTTAGGGGGAATTTGTTCACACTGATGTATTTATGAGTACATGCTCTTTAAATAATGTTATATAAAACTTTTGGTAAACTCAAGTTTTCTCTAAAAATGAGCTTAAATTTCCGCATTTGCAGAAAAGCTGAAATGCCATTCCTCAAAACTGGCTCCAATTTGTTTCTTTAAACTAATTTTAATTCCACTGTTTAATTTGACGTAAAGTTCATTTTGAAGTATTATTTTGTTTAAATTCTGTTAGCTATAGCCGAGATCTTGTGGTAACACATGATATAAATTGTGGTAACACCTCACAAGAATAAAATTGAGAAAGGAAGTGAAATAAATAATACAATAAAAAAATTAAAAATTGTTATTGTATGTACAATGAAAAAAAATTCTACAAGGTGGCGGCCACCCTGTATGCAGGTTCATCTCTGGATTATATCTTGTTTTATTGTAAATATTTAGGTAGGATTCACGTTGCTTGGCCAGTAAGTTATTTTATTTTTTCAAAATTTTATCATTGTGTTATTCATTTCATTTATTTTGTCTATTTTATTCTTTATACACTGTTCCTCTTTATGTTAATCACTCAATTTTTCCTTTTTGTTAAGACCCACTGAGGATGGGAAAATATTGTTCCCGAAAGTTACTTTGGGCATAATAAATTATAAATTATTTATTTTTATTGTTGTGGTTGATTACCTCCATATCTATAATTCTTTTGGTTTTTAAAAACTTACACAAATATAACTTTTTTGAAATATCTCACGTCTTTAGTATGCTCATTTCCAGATATTTGTATACATTATTGTATTTGTGAGTAGAAGTGCTTCAAATGAATTTAGATGAAGTTTTGCGAAAACTCAATAGATTCCTGTGAAAGGGGCTTCAAATTTCGCATTTACAGTAACGCTTAAGCGCTATTTTCTTAAAAACGGCTCTAAATTTTCAACGAAATATTCCCCATATGACGTCGTTTTACTCTTCTTTAATATTCTTAAAGTAATATTTCGGTTCTACTCTTAGGAAACCGAAAAATTGCGACCTTTTTAAAAAAATGTTCTTTGTGCAGTGATAGATGACAGCTGGCAAGAGGACGGGGCAAGACCGTAAATTCGGTCCACACCAAGGAAATTAGGAAACTTTACTACGAAAAAGTCTGTCCCATTCTGTAGCACCACTAGTTACTTTTTATAGTATCATTTAAAAAAGCATGTATTCTCCCTATTATACAGTACCTGAAAGAAATTTATTTCCCCATCAGAAACTTAATTTATTATTTCTAAGTTAAAGTTTAAAAAAATCCCCTGATGTTGATTGTATTCCAAATATAATCATAAAACATCTTCCAAATTCAAGTATTAATTCATTAACTTCAATGTTTAAAGCGTTTTAAAATAAAATATTTTCCATAAATTTGGAAAACAGCATTAATATTGCCAATACCAAAACCTAATAAAAGTATTCTAATCCTGAAAATGATCGTCTCATAATTTTTCTTTCTACGTTTTTTAAAAAAATTGAGAAATTAACTTTAACAGATTTAAATATTGTTAAAAACAAACACATTAAAACATTATAGACAACTACCATTACATTTGACTAAACTGTCACCATCTGAACCTAACGTATGTAGAAACTGAAAAACTCAACTGTGACATTCATTTTGTCTACACTTCAGGACGTTTAAATCAAACATTTATACATGAGGTACACAGTACATCTTGTCAACAGAATTGTAAAATCGATGTAAAACAACAAACACATTAAAACATTAATAACAACCACCCATTACATTTGACTAGGACACCACCCGTGAGAGGTTGCCACCATCTGAACCCTTGGTCACATCTCAACTTTTGCTCAGTGGATCAGGGAAACTGGACAAAAACCAGTGTAATATTATTGCATAACCGTTACTATGGGACGAGAAAGTATGGTCTGTTTAAATATGTTCTAGTTTATTACGTGCCGACTGTACTATTTTGAATATCGCGATTCGGTTTGAAACCCTTCGGTTAAGAAGTTGGCGGTACTGACAGACAGCCGCGTCAACGCTAAAATATTGGGCATTTAGTGCGGTCCGTTAGGCTGCTCCCACAGTAGTAAATGAGAAATAAACGTGTAGAAGAGTCTTCTTTGAAAACTGGAAGGTATTCTACCGCAGATTCACACTTGAACTACTATCTTGTTTCTATCCATTTTCACTTGATTCACATAAGAGCAGTAGCTCTGGCGACAACCTCTCTTGATTCTGGGTAATACGTAATTTCCCCTCCCGTGCAAATATCAAAAAACATGTGTTAATTTTTGAAGCTAAAACTAAATAAATAAGTTTAATAAACGAAATATGTTTACATCCACTTCATAAATGTCGTTTGACTTGCTGTCCTTAAGTGTTGGTTCCTGGCGCAATGGTGTAAGCGTGGGAAATTCTCCTGTGCCGGTCCTGAGTTCTGAGAAGCCGGCTAATTTCCGTGAAGTCAGCGCGACTTGGCGCACTTTTCAAGCATAATTCAAAGATGTACATCCGTACGCGGAGGGGTTTTTAATTTTCTCGGGGCTTTTTCTCAAAACCCGTCTTCCAGCGAGTGTCGATCTCGATAGAACCCTCGTGCGCTGGCGAAGGCATTCAGGAACATCGATTCTTCCCCGTCCTGGAAGAATAACGCAGGCTGCGAAACATTTTCTTCGAAGCCTTTAATTCTAGGTAGTGATTGGAAATAACCCAGCCAGCACTTAACAAACCAAGAACAAATTAGTTTGTGGTGAAAAAGTGGATAAACATTTCTAGCTGCAATTATCTTCCCTTCTAAATAGCTCATTTTATCATTAATCTGAATATTATGAAAACTTTACTTTTAATGACAAAAACCAACAACAAAATATATAATTATTAATCTCAAGTTGATCTTATTCACAACACAAATTAATTGAGTTTAAGAATTCGATATTACTTACAAATGTAAAAACAACTGAAATTAAATTTCACCTAGGAGTTACAAATACGAAAAGAATTAAAGAAAATGAGAGAGCGTGATAGGAACAATTGCATTCTTGTTTTAATATTCTGAAACATATTGTATAAGTAAAACACAATTATTAACATATATTATAAAACAATATTAACCATTAAATAATTTGAATGCTTATAGTTTCGAATGCCTTTTGAAACTGTATAAAATATGACAAGATAATTAATAATTATATTGAAAAGAGAAGTAAAATTAATAAAATAACTAGTTGAATCCGTGCGATTTCATCGCACAGAAAGAGAGCTGTAGAAAAGTTACACCAGAAAATACTGCATTTCCATGAATATTCACGTATTTTATATTTAGCAAGATCTTTACACTATATGCGTGGATATTGTTTTAGCCTGTAACAGCAACTACTTACCTAATCGTAATGACCGAATTATTTAATGTCATCACTGAAATTTTTATGTAATGGGATTTTGTTTTCGCGTACCCTCGTCCTAAATAGCAATTTTCATAGAAAAATTTGAAACCGTGTTTAAGAAAAAGGCGTTAAGTGTCACTGTAAATGGGAAATTTGAAGCTATTTTTCACCGGAATCTATTGAGTTTTCGAAAAAGTTCCCTTGAAATCATTTGAAGCACATTCACTCACAAATGTGATAATGAATACAAATGGATGGAAATGGCCATATTAACGACGTGGGAGGTATTTCAAAAAATTACATTTGTGTATTTTTTGAAAAATCAAAAAAATACACCACATTAAACTTTATGTAAACGGCGGTATTAGAAGCCGCAGAAAAAAATTAAAGAAAAAATTTGGAGCCATTTGTGAGGAAATGGCGTTTGAGTATTTCTGAAAATGCGGAATTTTGACCTCATTTTCATATGAAAATGTTGAGTTACCGAGAAACTTTATTTGACATTATTTAAAGCACATGTGCTCATAAATATAATAATGTGGAGAAATCGCATGTAATGTAACTATTACCGACCTTAGAGACAAATCCAAAAAAATGCATTTTCGATTTTTTTGAAAAAAAAAACAAAACAAACAGATGAATAGAGCAATATGTCGTTAATGACATCGGATAGGGTTGGTTGGGCACTTAATCATACCAAAAATTTAAAGAAAAAAGTTAGGGCCGTTTTCGAGAAAATCTTGATTCTGTAACTTTTCAAAGTTGCCAATATTGCGCGCTCTATTACACAAAAACTACAAATATTTTGTACACGACCCTAATGAAAGAAATATTTCTGAGCAACAAATTTCATTTGAAGGAATCTCTATCTTTAATTTTATAGTTGTAGGAAGACGTCGAAAAAACGCAAACTTTTGCAATATTCGAAAATTCGGAGTTAACTTTAAAAATCGGACCTACACCACCTTCCGGCGTCTGCCTACAAGAATCAACTAGTGGCACATTATTTCTTGCATTATATGTAACATTTTCAATTTATGCAAAGATTTCTCACATTATTTGTAAAGGTAATTCAGAAGCTTCAATGAAAATGAGATCTATGCTCTATTCGAGAAAATTTGGAGCCGTTTTTGAGAATTGTGTTTGTAAATTGCCTTTTCTTCAGGCAAAAAGCACGCGAAATTACTTGTTTTTGAAAAAGAATGCGCGACGCTTTCAGATTGCAACATGGATTTAGAAAATCAAAATCAACGGAAACAGCTATATTTTCTTTTCTTAAAGATGTCGCCTCATCATTAGATCAAAACGAGGCACGTGGTATTGCTCTAGATTGAAATTACCTTCATATGGAATTCGTGGTATTGCTCTAGATTGGTTATGTTCGTACCTTAAACAACGATCTCAGAGAGTTGAAATACCTTACTGGAATGATGGAACATTACGTACGCACTTTCCGACTCTTTGCCCGTTGCAGTGGAGTTCCTCAAGGATCGATTTTAGGCCCTATTCTGTTCCTACTTTACGTAAACGATATGCCCTCGACGATTCAAAACGGAAGAACGGTTCTCTTTGCAGATGATACGAACATCCTTGCAATAAAGAAACAGTAAATAGTACAATATCAGATGTTTCCAATTGGTTCCGAAATAACAAATTAATAGTAAACGAAAAGAAAACGGTTTTAATGCAGTTTTCCATTTCAAATAAACAATTCTGTGCTCCATTGAAAATGAACAGTGTACCATTGACTGATGTTAAGGCAACAAAATTTTTAGGTCTCTAATTCAGTCAAACCTTAAATGGAACGTCCATTTAAATGAATTGAACACACAATTAAGTTCTTTATGCTACGCGTTCAGAATTCTTGCAAATTCAGTCAGCCTTCATACTGCTCGTTGTGTATACTTCGCGAATGTTCATTCCCGCCTGAGATATGGCATAATATTCTGGGGAAATACATCTTATAGCTCCCAGACTTTTAGATTACAAAACGAATTGTACGAATAATAACCAAATCCCACCCACGTGATTCATGAAGCCTCTCTTCATTAATCTAGGAATTCTACCATTACCGTGTCTTTTTTTTTACGAATCAGTGGTTTTTGTAAAAATGACTTGCTCAAGGGCGGAATATTTTTTCAGAAAATGCGAAGTCTATTACTATAACACTCGACGTAGAAATCATATTCATCAGGTGACAGTATCAACAGCTCATTACAAAAATTCACATACAATACATGTACATTATTTTACAACACGTTGCCAGATGACATTAAACGATTAAATTCAATAGAAAAGTTTAAATCCCAAGTGAAATCGTTTCTGCTGCATAACTGTTTCTATACAATTAGAGACTATACTGAGCATAACAAGAAAAGTAACATTAATTTTAACAATGATACATAATGCATTATTTACCATTTGGACTGTATAAATGAGTATAAACAACCTGTAACAACTATTGTACTACAGCTTCCGGGTCAATGACCCATCTCGATCAGGTTTTTTGTCCAGTTTCCTGATCCATTGAGCAAATGCTGAGATGGCCCTTGTTTTGCTTCTGGACATAAATGTAACTTCATTTTCTGTGCACGTCTTCTAGTATTCAGTGGGAAATACAATGATTCAAATTATCGTTTCCTTGTTGTCGCGGCAGGAAGTAATAAGAGCCAAAATTTATTGCTTATTTATCTTTGACAATAGATTTTATTACATGGGAGTTTTTTTGTTTTTTTTCTCCCTTTCAAAATTCAAAATTTATTGCTTATTTATCCTTGAAAATAGATTTTATTACATGGGAGTTTTTTTGTTTGTTTTTTCTCCCTTTCAAAATTTCAAAAATTTAAAATTTATTGCTTGTTTATCCTTGAACATAGATTTTATTGCATGGGAGTTTTTGTTTTTTTCTCCTTTCAAAAATTCAAGAATGTTTATGTCCTGATTTAAATATCTCATTTGTGATGAGTTGTAGTTGTATGTTATTTATATTTCGTCTATGATTGACTCCAAAACAGAAATACAATTATATTAGACTCGGCCTTCTAGAATAGGAAGTCACATGTTGGCAACGTTTGTGCCATGGAGATTGCCAACCTGAGGAAAAGTACAAAAATCAACGAGGGGAAGGGAATTGAACATTGGTGATTGAGGATGTAAAGTTGAGCCAAGCGTTTATAGCCAAAGATGAAACAGTGCTTTATGCAGAGTTGTGTAATATGAATCGTTTATTTCAGAAACCTCTCAAACGCCAAATTCCTCATTTAGAAAAAAGTAAAAAACAGTGTCCCAGCAATCCAGACGTGGTGTTTCTGGTATCAAATTATTTTTTAAATATTAAAGCATTGATAAATAATTATTTTTCTTATAAACAATTTTTTACTAACACATTACTTTTTTAAAAATTTTAAGGTTTTATTTTAATTTGTAATAGCAGTTTTTATAAACACCTATTATTTGTAATGTAATCATGGGTGTTGCTATTTATTATTTACTACAATAGACGACAATTTTAGGAAATATATTTTTGACACAAATATGTTGAAAAACAAGACCTATTATTCGTCTTGAGCAATATCACCATCTCTGCTTCGCCAATGAAAAATATTGTCATAAAAATGTTCGTAGCTTATGAAGTTTCATAAGGTCTCAGTTTCATTAAATCCTCTTTCTTGTTGTTAATTGGTACCTACAAGAAATTTACAAATAATTTACTTTTCTGGACTTTCTTCAAGTATTGCATCTCAGATTCAAGAGTGCATCAACTTGCAAATAGTTAAGCCGAGCGCCACCTGAGGATGACGACTGAGATTCACGATTGAGTTCATCAATGCACAGAATTACGAGTAGGAGAATAGTTTATTTTCACTGTCAATTGTCTAATACAAAAATTGTTCTGAGTTTTCACCGCTTTATATTATGAAATGTACATTATGCCGTACATTATGAAATGTAATGATGGGTATACACGAGTGTAATATTACGTTACGAGCGAGGTACGAGTGAGTGTCGGAAACTTCACACGAGTGTTTACATTGAGTTTCATACTGTACTTTTTCTACGACTTTTATAAGTTAAACTTTTTCAGGGAATCGTTTCGTGGCAGTTGACGTCCAGGATTCAGCCAAGGCCACCTAGCGGACAACTACCTTACCTTCTGCAGGTGGCTTTGGTTCACCAGTGCGAGAGAATACAAAAGTTTCTCTTACCATAATTCCGAGGTCACCATTTTCGCTTCTACTCTAATTTCTGAAGGTGCCAACAACTCCTCCTCTGATTCACTAGACATTTCAAACTAAAGAATTGGCCAGTTTGAAAGGACAAACACACAGCAGTAACATATAACACAAACAAATAGTAATAAGAAATATCAAAATTTCCTCTACCCTGCGCTAGTCAAATAGGATCCAAATTATTTTATATAAGATTCCACATACAAATTACAGATTAAAAAGAAATTAAAACTGATAAACATATAACATTAAATGCAATTTTAATGTACACAATCTAACCAAACATTTACTAGAACGATTCTCAAAGATTAATGAAGTGTCAATACTTGGTTTGTAAGCTTCTTTGTGATTGGTCAAGAATCTGCATCATAATGAAATCTGTATCGTAATGAGTATCATTCTGCAACCGGTTGGAGCCATCAAATGATAGAATTATACAATTGGAGTAAAAAAAAGTAACTTGGATGTTGATTGCGCCTAGATGTGAATGTATTAAATGTGCTAGAGAAATCCAAGGATTGGAAGTGTGACGGTCCGATCAGACACGTCACATTGTTTATAATTTATTAGAAAATAACATGGGATTTTCATTTTAAAAAAGTGAAAATAAACAGATGAATTAATTTCCACCATAGCATATTTCGGCAAATTTTTAATAATATTCGGAAACGGAAGATCCAAAACGGACTTTGAAATGCTTGTGGACAATTTAAGGCGTTTTTCGTGACGACTGGCGTGTCACAAAATAAAATTCGAAATCTTAATAAATTTAAAAACTTGTAGAAATATTGACGAAGGACAGACGGTCATCTGTTTAAAATGGCGTATAGAGAATGAGTGAAAAACGTGTTGAATTAAAGAAAAAACAATGTTAAAAGGACAAAGTAAGAATTAATTGTGAAACGGGTAGATGACAACAAAAACCACTATGCATTGTAGAAAGACAATTACAAGGAATTAGTGAATTTTAATTAGCAAAAATAATAAAAGAAAAGCCGTCTTTTGTTTTAGTGAAACGGGATATGAAAATTGGTCAGAATGCTAGTGAATGTCGTAGGTAGCGGGTCGCGACGTAGATTCTCATGAGAGTAGAATTGTTCTTTTTTGTAATGTTAATGTAAAATGCAGTGTAGTATAACTTTGTTTTTTGGAATATGTTGACTACGCGAATTTAATTAATTAATGGTACATGAACAAAAACTTTAGTGAAAGGAGAAAATGGAATTGTGCAGAGCAAGATCGCTGAGTGTATCGAAAGGGAAGTACTTATAAACAAAAAATTATAATTGATTCTACATTTGAGCTAATATGGGATGGCTTGGTTTGGTTTGTTTTTTTCTTGTTTCCGGGCGCGTCAACTGCTTTGGTCCGTTAGTGTAGTGCATGTTTGTTTCTCGTGAAATGGCGGTGGTCTTCCCCCGCTGGATGGCGAGATCCGGCGCCGACCTACCGTCGGCTAGTGGGGTTTCCCCCTAACCAGGACTCTCCCACCAGCGGGGCACCGCCCCAGCCGGGACAGCTCTAGCTCCCGACCGGTCTCCGGAATTGTGGTAGTGTAGTGCATGTTGTGTAAGTGTGTGTGTCAAGGGGATAGGATAGGACAGGAAGAGAAGGACAGATCGCGCGCGGTCCGTGGCCCGTTTGGTAGGTACTGCTCCGGCATTCGCCTGGTGTTGATCGGAGAAACCACGGGAAAATACCAATCAGAGCAGCCGGCCGCTAGAATTCTCCTCCAGGCAGCGACTGAATTCGACCTAGCTGAAAAGCTAGTGTCGAAAATCCTGCCGCCGTCAGGACTCGAACCTAGGACCTCCCGGTGAGAGGCGCTGCAGTGACATCAGTTGAGGCATTGAGCTCCCGATATATGGGATGGCCAAGATCGTATGTGTTGTAGTTTAATTCTTTTAAGACGTGACCACACAAAATATTTTGTTGCGTGAAGGAAATATCAACAAATAGAATATTATGGAAATTATTCACGCAAACATTTTCTTTAAGTAAAAGAAATTTAACAAATAAAGTATTATAAATTTTATTCACGCAAAACGGTTTTTGAGCAAATGAAATATTAATGCAATAAAATAGTAAGTTAGTGGAGATAGAATGTTACGATTTTGTTTAATAATGAGTATGTCAGAATAATTTTTGTTTATTGAATTTCATTATCGTTAAGTAAATAATTAATTAATGAAGTTAGGATGAAAATGGATGATGCGGGAATGTAGATATAATTGCAATAGTACGTAAGGAATATTGTTACATTGCTATCTTGTGTTGTATTGTGTTCTGTTTTATTAGCAAGGAGATCACTGAGGAAAGCGGCAATAAATGACAGAACGCTGATATTTTCATGAAAACTGGGTTATTGATAATTTCCTCTCCTTTTTCATATAATAATAATTATTGTTTTGGTTTCCTGTAGAGGATCAGTCCGCGCTCTCACGATCTAATTATAAAATTTTCTATTATGGAACTCCGTAATCATATCAGGGCTAGCATTTAAGATAACACTTATTTAATGGATAGAGTAAGGAAAGAATAGGTTACAGAGATCAGGAGGAAATACGGAACCACCACAGAAGAAATAATTTTCTGATGGATGTGCTTCAGATTGTCGAAAAAAGGTATGAATACGCACATGTTTAGTTTTAGTAAATTAAGCATTATTATGTATTTGCGAGTTGCAAGAGCGACGGTGCGAACGACAACATATTTGAGAGATTTACCTGTTATGCTGAAACTGTAACGGGTAGATGCATATTTGTAGGGAAGTGTTTTATTTTAGTGGAGAGTAAAAGCGTACCTTTGAGTAGTGAAGGAATGATTATTTAAAGTGATCAAATTCGGCAAGCAGTATAATTGAAGTAAAACAGAATTGGTAAGTGGCTAGTTGGAGGAACTGAATGTGTCAACTCTGGTTTTCAAGGTTGTTGAGAATAGAACAAAAGAGGTTATTTTAGATAATATAAAACATTTGTCAAGCTGGGATCCATTATGATCTCGAATTTTTTGAGATACTGTAATTGTCTAAGTATTTAATGGCGCCATTTCTTCAGCCATTAAGGACCCTGAAACGCGTACTCGAATTCAATTAAAATTACTTTAATTATATTAAAACGTCAATTGCCGCGGCAAAATCAATTTCAAATATTTTTAAAATTCGTGTGAAGAAAAATTATGAAAAAGAGTAAATTATTACTATGTGACAATTGATTGAAAGTATTTGAATAATATATAAATTCCACAAAATAATATACTTTAGAACATTATATTATTTAGTTTAGTTTCATTATTTTCATTATAAAGTGAATGAAGTTTGGGGCCGAGAATCCCAATAAGAAAAAAGTCAAATATTTTTTAGTGAGAAAATGTTTTAGTGTGTACGGACGACCTGATATTTCCAGATGGGAACAAGGCGGAGAGGGGCGGGGTACGAAGGAGGGAAGATAAAACAGAATAATACAGATAGAAGTAGTAGGCTTCGCCATAGGGCGGAAATAGATAGAATTCCTCTTCCTGTCTAATAAATTATTATGACTATTTCACGAATGAAATTTCATAAATATAATGTACTATTAATAATTTTTATTAAAATATTTTTACATCGAACAAAAAGACAATATAAGAGCAATTATAAACAACAAAATAAACATAAGACAAACTAAGAGCGAAATTACTTGAAAACACAGTTATTGAATACACAATCTTTAAAGTTTAAATTCAAAGGAAATGTGTTTTGTTCCCTTATTTTTAAGGAAGATGTTGAATTGAAGCGCTAAATTCCTCATTCATATGGAGATGTCTTGAGGACGATGTGTTGGAATGTCCTGTAATTTTTATTATTTCTTGGTCTTGTATGCTAACTTGGAGCATTTCAGAAAATGTAGTTGAACGACAAGAATGATTAGTTATTTTCTGTTGTTGTTTTTTTTTGTGTCAAACCCAACTTTAGCTGCGTACATTTTAGTCCATGTAGACAACTGATTTTCCCCAACAGGGCAGTTCTTGTACCAAATACCTGACTTTTGGTAGGAAGGGTTAGGTGTGACAAAAAATCGATCAGTTTTAATGTTACCTGTGCGTTTTTCTGCCAAAAGTTTGTATAATCTTACCGGACATCTAGAAGGCGACTCTTCATTTGGTGTCAACCATTTCGTCTCTGTAAGCTTTCCATCGCCTCCTTGACAAGTCTCGGAAAATACTGGATTATAGGCTATTCAACGGGTGTCATCATGACCTAATTCCGTTTGGAAATAATAGACTAAACATTTTGCCGCTTCTCCACCACGCCACGCTAATTCTAGTGAGGCGGCAAGAAAAAACTTTATTTGCAAGCAAAAAAAATTCTGGCGTATTTTCTTCACACGTATTGGTACTCTTGAGATTGGTACTACACGTATTGGTACTACACGTTAATTGGTACTCTTGAGATTTAAGAGCTACTGCACTAACCTTTCGTTTCTCCGGAATGTTTTGTAGTAACTTTCTCTTTGCATTTCTAGCCACTTTAGCGACTTAAAATTCCATATCTGTAAAGGATTAACATTTTATTGAATTCTTTGAAAAATTTCTCCTGTTCTTTTAGTCACGTTCCATATCGTTTTTACGGAATATTCTTCACCTTTCACTTTTCCCATATGCATGCTCCAATCTTTTAAGATATTTGATATTTCCTGATTTGTATTACTCGCGGTTAATTTATATTTCCTTTCCTCATAAAATTTCTCAAACTGATTCCAAATATATTTTCCTGTTGTTGAGTGTGTTATTTGGTTTGGATTTAGAAATTATTTCTTCTATTTCGTCATTCGACGTCGAACCAAACCTTTGCTGCAACATTTTGCGCTCAAACAATTTCAAACAAAAAATACAGACCCGACCATGGAATAAAAATAATAGCAAAATTACATAACCTCTATCTGTAGAAGAAATAAGGCGCAAAATTTATCACCTCCTAGGTGATAATCAATAACTGATAAATATGCATGTCGTCTCTAATTGGCTGGTAGGGTCCCAGTTCTTGCACGCTATTGGCTGAAATTTCATAAGTGGAATAGTCTTAGTAAATTTCACTCGTGATTTATCGACAATTTCCAAACCACTCGTGGAATTACCTTTGATAAATACTCCGACAACGCGGGGTACTTCAGCTAGTGTTTATATAAATTTAATAAGCTTCCTTTCCAAAGGGATAAGCCATCTCGGTAGGTAACTCCGAAACAAGATTCATTTTCAGAAAAGGGAAAGTACCTGAGTGAATCCATGAATAAATGGCCTAACTATTACTTTTACAAGGATTTCTTGTTTGTATAAAAATTATTTGATGTAGAAATTTTGAAACCTATTTGCTGTCTTGAACCAACTCTACCAGAGATTTCATCAACTTGTGTTAGTTTCCAGTAGGACCAAGACCACCATTCGTTAAAACTTAAGAATATCTTATGAACAAACAGTGAAAAGATTCATTTTATTTGATTTCAGTATTAACTCCGCTTATTGTTGTGGTGTGTTAATCCGATCAACTTTAATACAACCAAAGTCTCTATCGCGGGATGAGAAAGAATGACAACGCACTGGAATGTTAGGCCCGATAGTTGAAAAGAGCAGTCTGTCACAGAGATTCTTCAAAAAACTCACAACAATGTGTTTTTTTGCTTGTCCTGGTCGACCAACACCGGAAAGAATAACATGTTTTACTGTTCTTGGTATTTCTGTCTTTACATAATTTAGCAAAACACTACATACTTCGTCTGGCGAATTATTACCTTCATCCTTATGATTAAGATCAATTTTTCACTAACTAATATTCATGTTGTGAATGCTAAAACTATTAATCCACAGAAGGACATAAAAAATTTCCTTGACAGGAATGTTTGGCAATGGCAAATTGTGCATATAGTTTGAATTACAATAGTTATAATTACTATTGCGATTATTCGTTTATTTTAGTAAATATATGATGTGAGTAAATGATTATTCACGTGGCAATTCGCGCTAATGTCTGCATGCAACCACTGGGTTAAAAGGAAATTTCCTTTTGGTTTGTACCAGACACCCGTCAACGGACGATACATGGCGAGTTTCTGTTCTAAACACGATTTTTTGGGGGGGGGGGTCAGATTCCATTGCGAGAGTTGCACATAGCTGATTTCTGCCTAAAAGACTTGTTTTCTTATGGAACAATATCCTCCTCTAACGCGCTTTTTAAATTTTTGGCATTTGACGAATTTCTAAAATAAACGATTTCCATTGAGAGGAACATTGTAAGTAAAATACATTTAACGTAGACTATGTAATAGTATGTCAGAAGTAAAATGAGAGGTGGAAAACAGTTGCGCTTGGTAAAGCTATACTTTTATTTCTAGAAACTTTCCAAAATAAACGATTTAAAACTACTGGTACACTAATGTAAATGTTACGCTCTGCATACTTCCTATGATGATCAGAGGTGAAAAATACTTTCTTCGCAAATAAAAAAACTGAACTATTACCTTACCTGAGCCAACTGATAGCGTGATTTATCTTCTTGATACTTGGAGTAATAAAACAGTTTTAAACAACAATAACGAAATATAAAGGATGTTTCAGTAAAATCCGGACAAAACCATGTCAGTTTTTAGAATGATTTATTTTTATAAAGTAGGGCAATTACTCAGAAAAGCATCATATACTGTTGTTGAGGAGTCCCTGACACAACATATTATTCAATACAACCGCCATTTTGTTCGATCACAGCTTTTATCATCGGCCTAAAGCGTGCACATTCTTTTCAAAAATCTTCTTGTCCAAATGAGCAACGATGCCGCAATAGCGGCCTTCAGTGATGCAAGGTTGGCATGCCGGGCATTAATGGAGTCCCGTTTAAAAATAATCGATCAGATTCAAGTCGGTGCTGTTGGGAGGCCGAAATTCCTTTCTCCAGATCATGCACTTTTTGTCCGAGAGACAATTCAGTACTAAATGAATGGCGCTCCGTCTATGTGAAAGATGTACTACCTTGCGGATGTCACAATGTCAATCCCCGTCTTCACAACAGTTTCAAGCACTCTCACATAATAGATATTTATGTCACGAGTCCTCTAAACGAGTCTTTAAGGACGCAGCCGGAAGGTTAACTACTCGGCTTCGCTATCGCTCCGCCTCGCAGTTAACCTTCCGGCTAAATCCTTAAAGACTAATAGAGGACGACTTACATACAATGATTTTTGTTATTTTTTGTTATTTTAGTTTATCGCTTATTAAAAATAAACTTTTATCACTTTCGCGAGTTCAGAATTGTCATTACTCTTGATTTTCTGTAGCAAGGATTGGTGGTACTGGATGCTTTGTTTGTGATCAGACAGTTGAATGTTTTTTCTACTAATGCAAGCAGAATCTAAACCCGAGAGTCCATAGTGTTCATAGCAACGGCCGCTAAAATGATCGAGAGTCCATTTACAATATTTTAGCGGCCGTTGCTATGGACGCGCTCTTAAAGCAGTATTTAGATGGTTGGTTGCTAAGGGGCTAAGTGCGTGTTTACTAACGTAAATAACAAAAACTCCTTAGTTCTCCTTCAAAGAAGTGCGGGGCATGATGTTACCCTCGATGGACACTGTGCTCAGGACATGGATACAGGCCGGGAATTTTGTTCTTGCCACAATGAGAACATGGGGTCATGAGCGAGATATCGATCATTCCTACCATTGATTGTTGCGTCATCAGTGAACATTTTTCTCGTCGAGAAAGAATCGAAGACGACCAGCTGCCAGTTGGTTGTTTCTTTCGTGTTTCCGGGCGCGTCAACTGCTTTGGTCATTAGTCCCGTAAGTGTAGTGCACGTTGGTTATCGGGAGATGTGGTGATCTTCTCCCGCTGGATGGCGATATTCGGCGCCGTACTACCGTCGGCTAGTGGGGTTTCCCCCTAACCAAGACTCTCCCACCAGCGGGGCACGCCCCAGCCGGGACAAGCTTTAAGCTCCTGACCGGTCTCCCAGAATATGTGGTAGTGTAGTGCATGTTAGTGTAAGTGTGTGTAAGGGGAGAAAAGAGGGCAAGGAAGAGGAAGGAAAGATCGCGCGCGGTCCGTTGCCCGTTTGTTAGGGTACTGCTCCGGCATTCGCCTGGTGTTGATCGGAGAAACCACGGAAAATACCGATCAGAGCAGCCGCCCGCTAGAATTCTCCTCCAGACAGCGACTGAATGCGACCTAGCTGAGAAGCCAGTGTCGAAAATCCTGTGGCTGTCAGGACTCGAACCTAGGACCTCCCGGTCAGAGGCGCTGCAGTGACATCAGTTGATGCACTGATCAACCGCTCCCGGTACCAGCTGCCAGTTCCTCATTAGCTATTCTATGGATGATAGATACGCTTGTCTTCAAAATGACTGCTAACTCCGAAAAGAGATTCCAGAGTATGCAAAACCTGTCAGGTAACATTTTTACTACACTAATTATTACTGTTGATTATTATTTAATCATCGCTTATTAATACCTTAGAAGTTTGGGTAGAGAGTTGTAGTTCAGGAGACTGGATTCGCGGGAGAACCTCAGTTTTGTTTTTTATCTTTCGCTTTATACGACAAATCAATTCGTGTTTTACAGAAAAAGGTTCTTTACTGAGAAGTTTTGAATCGCTTCGTTTTTACAGTATGTGTGCGAACGTCGCAGTCACATTGTTATTTTACAATAAACCATACATTTTTGAACATGTGCGGTACCTACATTGCAGCTTATCTCTCGGTGTTAGGTTTATTGCAGGTGCACTGTAGGACAGTAAGCTAATTCACTATGGCTGGTGTATAGGCAGCGCGAATGATTTTCTCCCCCACACGTCACATACATTTTTTGACTAAATAAATAAATAAACAAGTCAGAAAAGTACAATTCTTACGAATTTTGAAATCGAAATGTGCGAATCATTTCGTGCGAAAACAAATCGACTCCCGTCGTCGTCAGGCTCATTAGCTTGTTGTGCACACAAAGGAGTTTTACCACTTACAGAGATATTTTGTTATGTACGAATAGTTCGCTTTCTCCATACCACACACTCTAAAAGAAAGTAACACACGAACATATAAATATTTATAAGCTGTTTTACGATTCGTAACCTCATTTTATGGGAACCTCGGATCTGGCTTACACCTACGAGGAACCTGAATGTAATTGCATGCCTTATCGATGATTTCCTTCATGGTGAAGAGAGAACACATTAAGTCTAATCTCTCCCTCTTTTTAAAGGGCAACTTCAAGAAAGACTCCACCCAATTTTCCTCTAAATACAACTCTGATTTTTCTCCATATTTTTGGAAACCCTTGTTAGCAGTTACTCGCTTATCACGAATTTCGCCGTAACATGAACAAACTTTGGGTCCCGGAAAGGGTTGTAATACGGATATAATAATAATAATAATAATAATAATAATAATAATAAAATAATAATATTATTATTATTATTGTTATTATATATCCTTGGTATTTCATTGTGTACACGTTCTCAAAAAGCAAGGCGACAAGCATGTTGATACATTTGTTCGTCTCAGTGTTTCGGTCACTTTGAAGTAAAGGACATTTTTTGGGTTACGTATCTTTATTTATTATCAATAAAAGAAATGTCAGTCTACCACGCCGTGAGGAAGTCTGGAAACGGTGTTCAATGTGGCATGCTCCATATGTAATTCACCTTCCAAACCGGCGAGACACTTCCTTTGCTTCATGTCTGTTGGTGTTACGCCTCGCGAGGAAAGTTTTGTATCCTTTCCAACAACGCCTGTGCAACATTACTTCGATACGCTTTCTTGCCGTTCACAAATTACATTTACGGAAATTTGGGTTTCGATCTTAATGTGTGGTGCGACAAATTCATTAGCTGCTAAAACCAAATTATCGCGCTTTCCAGAGTAGTAAGGGAATACCATATTTCTTCTCGCTTTCCACGACGGAAGAAAAATTACATCCGTGAGCAAATTTGAAAGTCACCGCCTTCTGTAATTCCCGAGCGCATGTCTTAATCAAGCGCTGAGAGGAGAGGAGAATACTATTCTCTGATCCCTCGGATTTCTGGAATCTCCAGTCTTTGGAATCGTTCAAGTACAACACAAATTTATAAATGTAAATTTTGATGACATCTGCTAAGTCAGAAATTGCAAAGGAACCATCAAATTTCGTGATGAATGTCACTGCAATTAAATCCGCAAACTAATCCACTATTTTCTTAAAGGTAAAAAATAAATGCTAATGAAAGTTATGTTTAGTGTTGTTTTCCTAGAAGAGAAATTAGAATTCTGAAAAGCATAGAGTAGATAAGTGAGAAAGGGAACTTTTCGAGAAGTATGATCCGAAACATCGGAAAATTTGAAGAGGATTCGGGGGGGGGGAAGCAGGACTATTCGGAAGTGGAGCTTTCCGAGGAGTGGAGGAAACGAGAGTGCGTGTGCTAGGTGCCCTTTCCGAGCGTCCACTGCGTCGGCCGCCGCCCACCCACGGGCTGGCCGCGCTCCTCTCCGCGGGGGGCGCTGCCGCCGCCGCTTGGGAAAGCACTGACCCAAACGGGAACCGGCTCGGGCCCGGCCCCCCCCCGCCCGCGCCCCGCCCCGACCCGGCGGCGGCGGCGGCGGCGACCTCAATGGAGACGAGGACCCCGCCCGCCCATTCATGAGGTGGAGGCGCGACACCTCGTTAGCCACACGCCCCCACCGCCGGCCGCTCTCGTATCTCCAGCGCGAGAACTAACTGTTGAGCTTCTCCTCCGAGATGCGGCCGAGCCTTGCGTCAGACGGCGCGCCGCGCCGCGGCCAGCCGACCCGGTTTCCAGCGTTTTCGGCGGCGCTGCGCTGGCCTGATAGGACTCGCTGCGGTTGTGCGGTTGCTTACTTCCGTGGGTATTCCATGTTGGAATGTATCAACATTATTTTGAAGCAATTAGTGATGCGTGAAAGCCGGTCTCTCTATACTGCCGGATATAATTAAGAGGGAAGTGACATATTCGGCTATTAGGATAATGATTGTTATGAAGGAGTTATACGAAATCAAAGCTGTGCTAAGGAAACGAGATAGTATGAGAAAATCTGTCATTCTGTACCGCCACTAGTTATTTCCTTACGTACATACATATATAGGAAATAATATACCTGGTATAAAGAAAGTGACCTAATGCTACGGAATATAGATTTCGAGATTTCAACGGAAATACACGATTTGGGGTCTCCGAGTAGCGAAAAAGTGGTTCTTTTCAAAGCGACCGACCGTATGTCCGTCTCTGTCTGTCTGTCCGCCTGTTTGTCCGTCCGTCTGTCTATCTCTCTGACTGTCTGTCTGTGTATCTGTCTGTCTGTCTGTCTGTGAAGAACACTAGAAAAACAGCTGAGAGGATAGGGGAAAGCGAAAAGATAGACTGGAAAGATAAGGAAACTAACTAGTACGAGAAAGTCTGTGCTCTTTGTAGCACCACTAGTTTATTTGTAAACTCATCTATGTACAGAAAAATGAAATAATTTTAATAAAACAGTTTTCAATAAAATGTAACTGACTGTAACTATAAATCAGATTTTAATTTTAAAAAGATTGGAATCACCTTAACCGTATGATCTCGAATCGTAACAATGAATCTCGTAACTCCGCACATATATTAGTATGAATGTCTATTAGCGCTGTTCCAAAGATTGATGATCTCGTATAGATGGAGTATAGTGGAGATAGATCTCGTACAGATGGATATAGTGGAGATCTCATATGCAGAACGGGCAAGGCAATTGAATCATAAATTGTTGAAACCAAATAAGTCAATGTTTGCATTTTTCAGCAGAAAGAAAAGAAAACTATCTCTTCTTCTCCTGTTATTATCAGAGTGTAGTTTTTTACTACAAAGAAAGACTTGTTCTGGTTGAAAGGGATATGAAGTAGTTCAGATATTGGATACTGCTTTTGTTATAAAATATTGAAAATTTGCAACTTATTTGGTTTCAACTGTTGGGTTATAAAATAAAACTATATTTCTTATTGTTTTATATTTTACACAAACTACAAGAAACTAATTAGTTCAAGTATTCTACATCTCCTTTCATTGTTTTTTCCAAAAAAATTGTAAACATATACAAATAAAATTGTCTCTCACTGGCGAAGACTGAAGCAAATTATTAACTAGAAGCTATTAAAAAATATATATTAATAAATGTTGGAGAAAAAGGAAAATCTCTGAAGAGTGGAAATTTGCCTAAGTTATACCATTGTTTAAAAAAGTATCAAGTTGCTCTTGTAATAACTACAGAGGAAATAGCGTTTTAATACAGGCTATAAAATATAAAGTAAAATTCTAAATGAAAGATTAAAAATATCTCAGAAGCTCTAATATCAGAAGAACAAAATGGCTTCAGAAAAGGACGTTCTTGCACTGACGATGTTTTCACTATTAAACAACTCATCGAAAAAAGAAGAGAATTTAATTTAGAGTCGCACTTAGCCTTCATAGACTACGTCAAAGATTTTGATAGAGTCCTAAGAAACAAATTATGAAACATCACGTATAAAAGAGGCTATCCCATACATTTGATACAGACTTTCTGATAAGTAAAACAACAAAACAATCGTTGACATTGAAGGAAAATGTTTGAAAGAAATGTGTATTAATCAAAGCGTAAGACAAGGTTGCAGTAATCTCCGACATTATTTAATATTTATCTCGATATGATACGCGAATGGCAAGCTAATGTTCCACAAGGCTACTCGCAAATAATATATCAACTAACACCTTGCTGTTCGCATATGACCAGATAATTCTACAAGAGACGAAGATGATTTGCAGAAATCAGTACACTCCCTCCAAAGAATCGGATATGATTACATGAAAATATCCGTTCCAAAAACTAAAATTATGGCATTCCACGGGAAATATCCTGTCAGAACTAAGATCGTCGTGGAGGGACTCGTTATGGAAGAAGAAAAAATATTTAATTACTTAGGTTGCACTATTTCTTATGAGTGGGATGAAGATATAGAAAATAAATTGCATTAATTTCAAAGAATTTGTCGATGTATTGACAAAAACCTAAAAAAATAAAACAAGAAAAGAAACTCAAATAAAATTCTACAAGATAATGGCAGTACCAGCGCTTCTATATGACTCAGAATCACGGGTTACTCGTAAGAAGGATATGTCAAGAGTACAGGCGGCTGAGATGAGCTTTCTGAGATTTGTCAAAGACTGCACTAGACTCAATAGAATAAGAAATACTGGCATACCAAGTGAACTCAATATCTACCCGCTAACACTCGTATAGAAAAAACAAAACGAAATGGAAAGAACACTTACAAAGAATGACCGATGGGAGATTCCCGAGAGAAGTAATGAAATATAGGCCCCGAGATAGAAGAGCTCCAGGTCGCCCAAGAAGAAGATGAACTGAGAGGCCGGAACAGGCATCGCCCTAATCTCTGAAGACAGAACAATGTGTACCGCGAAAACAATAATGAAAGCAGATGAGCCAATGCTGTGACGTTATGCTATCAATACCGCCAACAGCTCTTCATTCTGCCTTATTTAGATGGCACGCACCGAAGTAGTTCAAATTAAATAAGCCAGCATCATATTCCGTTTCAACACCAAACACGAAAATTGCACTTCTATATAAATTATACCGTGAACGTGTAATAACTTCATTTCAACACCACACGATCGGCCATATGCTAAAAGTGAAAATCAAGGGACAAAAACGAAAAATGATAATATTGACTTACTTGGTTTCAAACACTGATGATTCAATCTTGTACCCGGAATTCTGTATGTCTGTATGGATGGATATCCGTATGTCTGAATGGATAGACGTGTCACCCATAACTCTGTCAAGAAATTAGAAGCTTTTGAACTGAAATAGATTGTGGTTGATTTAGTGTGAAATAGATATTTATTACTAGTAATTCTCAGCGCCTCAACGGCTAAGGCCATTAGTGCCGTAAGTATAGTGCATGTTTTGTGTTCGGGAGATGGCGGGATCTTTCCTGACTGGTTGGCGAGGAAAGATGCATGTGTGTCTGAAAGAAGTGAGAATGGGATAAGGAATAGGAAGGAAAGACCGCACGTGGCCTGTTTAGTAGGCTACTGCTCCGGCATTTGCCTGGTATTGATCGGTGAAACCTCGGAAAACTATCGATCAGAGCAGCAGGCCGCTAGAATTCTCCTCTAGACACCGACAGAACTCGACATAGCTATCTGACTAGTGCCGAAAATCCTGCCACCGTTGGAACTCAAACGCCAGGATCTCCTGGTCAGAGGCACTGGAGTTACATCAGTGACAATGCACTGAGCCACCACTCCTGGTCTGAAATATAAATACTTCATAATTAAAATATAATTGTGCCGTTCCGGAGATCATTAAGATGTTTTAATATTTGGGCGTACTTAAATGAAAGCTCTTTAACATTTTCAAAATTTTCGGGAAAAAGGCTGAAATGTTTTTTGATAGTTTTTGGTTGATTAGAAGAAAGTTCATTTGTAAGCAAGATATAGTTCTGATTTTAATTCAAATCTCTAATATTTAGAAAGTTGCAAAAATATTTACTCTTAAAACACTAGGTGTTTTTGTTTAGTAACAAGTTTGGGTTTTATACTCAACGAAATTGAGAGATTTTTGCTCTAAATGAAAAGTAATGAGCCCAGGATGTCTCATCGCGTCTTATTATTATTAACCTGTTTCATAGTACAAACACTGTCCCCGAGTTCTAAGTCATAGTAAAACAATTGTTGTAAATCCGGGTTCAATGTGTCTCCCTTCATTCCACTATCTATACTTCTCCAGTGTCCGAGCTGTCCCTCAACATTACCCCATCTGTTCCTACATGTCCCTTACCCGTTCCCCCCAAACTCGTTATCTGACAGAATTTTCCTACCCTCAAACAATTCGTATCCCAACGCGAAGATTATATTGTGTGTAGCAATAATCTGTTTTATATATCGAAATCTGCAGACTTCTATTTTTACTTTTTCATATACTTTCGACATGTATACGGAATTTTATATGGGGAGAGCACTGCAAAGATGCCATTTCAGTTTGCGCCGCTGTAGAGTGCTGCAGCCACACGGGGCCCGTGGGAAACAGTCTCCACGGATGTTGTCGGTAATCTGTGTGACTTAGAAGCGGCAGGCTGCATTATTCTGCTTATAACTCAATTATTCGTTTCTTCATATGTCTGATTAGAGGTAAGTGGTAAAATTGTTAGTTGTATCTCAATAATGATTAGCGTAATAATTATTTGATCTAGTGAGGTTTGGTAAGGGTGAAATAAACTTTTAAATTATATGCGTTTGAAAACCCAAGGCTGCATGGGCTACACGCTAGACCACATATTTTGTAATAACGTCAAAGTGGTCTCCTCACATTTTGAGCAAAATGGGCAATGGCCACTTCTAGATAAATACAGAAAAGCTGAGCAATAGGAAATAAAATTTTGTGATATATTTGACATAAATGAACGATTCTATGGTATGATTGATTTGAATGATTTATGGTACCTGGCGTATTCTCTAGCAGAGAAAAACAATATTCCTCATTATTTTAATAAAGGGAAGGAAATGGTAGGCGATGATTGGGTATCTTGCTTTATAAAAGGGACCCTATCATAACTCTGAGAAAATCAGAGGCTACTTCAATGGCAAGAGCTCAAAATTTAAAAAACAAATTACTACTTTATTTAATATTCTTAAAACTGTACAAGGCAATAATATTCATCCTGCTCATAGGGTACACAGGATAGACGACACTGGATTTCTGACCATTCAAACAGTTCGAATGTATTCCCTTTGAAAGGAAGAAGGCCTGTCAGAGCAATAACGTACGCGGAGAAAGGCATACTCTCACATTTGCTGTCTGCGTTTCTGCTGGGAACACTCTTCTTCTCTATTTGGCATATACCTAATAACAACTGGTGGGGATAAACAGCACATACTTTCTCACATTATTTCTAAATTTGTAATTTTAGAACAAGTTGAACGAAAATGAGACATACGCAATTCTTTAAGCTTTCTTTATCTTATCCGTGGAAAAATTTGGAGCGGTTTTTGAGAAAATGTAATTTAAAGCACGATTTACGCAAACATTATTAGTTTCTTTTCAAAACATTGTACACGACATTTTTTAAAGAGCTGAGTTTTTAAACAAATTGTGTTTAAGACAAAAATCTCCATCTTCAATTTTGTAATTTTGAAGTGTTAAAATTTTGCAATTTTAAAAAATACAGAGTTAGCCGAGAAATGGGACTAACGCCGTCTTTTAATACATACGAGAAGAAAGTTTAAAGAAAATGTTTGGAGCCGTATATAGGAAAAAAATGTTCAAAAAGTGAAAATTGCCTATGCTTCACGGAAAATTACGCGAATGAAACCCATATTTTCGAAAAGTTGTTCATGACCTTATTCGAAGATCTGACTTTAAAGAACAGATTTCAATCCTGAAAATATATCTTCCTTCCACATTATAGTCGTTTAAAGACAATTTAAGAAGTTTAAAAAAATCAAAAATTTCAACGAAAATGAATCCTACCCCATTCTCTTATGCGTTCTTTACGTTATCCGAGACAAAGTTGAATCAACAAATTTAGCGCTATTGTTTTAGAAAATTTTGAAAATGTTGATACTTCATGTAAAGTACTCCCAAACATCAAATATCTGTCTCAAACTCTGAGGCCATCGAGTTCTATTAAATCGATCGGGGAATATGAATTTCAGAGAAAATCGGCCGAACGGTTTAGGCACTAGCTTTGACCACAAACGAAAAGACGGACGGACAGACGTTTTTCTAATCGATGTTTTGATATCAAGGACCCACAAAACGTGGATACTGACTACATAACGTGTTGAGGAAGTGATTTACTACATATAGGAACAATTTTTATCCACTTTTGCGTTACCAGGGCCCGTCAATAAGAGTTGTTCTGTCGAAAATTCCCTGTTTCCAGACGCAATTCCCCGTTTCCGGATTGCAATACTTCCTCTTATTACGGAGTACGTGTGAGATAGTAAAAATCACGAAATTTTGAGTTTACAGCGCAAAATTCTTTCTAAACAAAATACCATAGTGGTTTAAATAAAAAAGATACCCACGAGCAGAAGAAAATCACCTAGAAACAAAGAGTCCCGAAGTGTTGCGCATACGCCGTATTTGGAAACACGTTCCATATCTTATAATTGAGATGGAAATCCTGCAAAGCGAGCCTTTGGCGCTCAGGCGGCGCGGCGCCCGCCCGCCCGCCCCTGGGCCTCGTGCCAAGCGGCCGCTCGCGGCAGCGGCCGCCTGCCCAGGTTGTTGTGACGTTATTGTTTTTGTTGTTGGCGGGCGGCGGTGGCTGATGCGAGAGGTGTTTGGTCGGGAGGCGGACCCGCGCGGCGGCGGTGGCGGAATTTGCATTGTAAATGGACAGAAATGAGGTCATCCTCCTGCACGCGCCCGCGGTGCTGCTGTCACTGCCAAGGCTGCGTGATTCACGCCCCGCTCCCCGCCAGACGGCCAATGGCAGCGCCCCGCACCCACTCCCGCGATCGAAGCCTTCCGTTCGGACCACCCAAATTATTCTACATAAGGAAAGTTCGGTCTTGGCGCTTGCATCTGCCAACTCAGGAATCGATGCCGTGTGATGGGAGAATGGATATTGAAAACTCGCGATCTCGAAAAAGTGTTTTTAAAGTTTAAGTTAAGTTAAGTTAAAGTAAGTCTGTACAAATAATCATTCTAAAAGTATTTACTTATAGGTGGTTATTTGTAGTCAGAGTTTGTCAAAAGGGTATCCCTTGATAAGATGGTCAAAATGTTCTCTAAAACCAAATGACATATGAATAACATAATTTTTTTTTTTCAAAGGTTTCTTATCCCCCTCCAACTATCCCCACCGGATAGCGTAAAGGGCTCTGAAAAGATGTCGGGGAACTCATTTTCGTTGAAATCCCAGATTTTTCTAGAATTACAAAGGGTCAAAATTTTTTCGGAGTCTTCCTACAGGTACAAACTTCAAGATAGATATTTTTTCTTAAGAAAACTGTTGCTTAAAGACAGATATTGAAATAATGTAATTTACAATTTTTTCGTTATTTGTATTTTTGTGCAATATTGCATAAAAGAGGCAATTTTCAAACAATTATTATCTCAAAAACGGTTCAAATTTTTTTTCTTTAATTTCTTTCGGCGTATGTAGGAAAGAAGGTGGCGCTGATCACATTTCATTGATCTCTTTGAATTTTACGAAAATTGCAATAGTGGCAAGGACGTTAGCGATCTTACAAGGAGCGTTCGCCAGGTAGAAGGGTTGTTTTTCGCAGAATTCGGAGCTCCAACATTCGAGGACACGGCAGTTGTTATAATCAATTGCTACATTAGTGCAAGATAGTCACGGACACCTGTTTCCATAGTCCTCAAAGCGAAGTCTGAACCATGAGCGATATGTAAGTGGTTCAAAAATACTTTTCACGCAAAAGTTACAAATAATTTATTGATTTACATTTTCTACTACCTGGACCCATGTGAACATTCTGCATTGTTTAAAAATGAGGTAAAAAAAACCCTTCGTACTGGATTACAACCTCGAACAATGACGGGCCTATTGACGCGCGAATTTAATTTTACGCAATTTCGACCTTCTACTCGATTCTGACCGCCGATGCGGGGATCCACAGGAGCTAAATTTCCACTAATGAAAAACAAAGTTCAAACTAGTTCATTTTATAGATTTCTGCTCAGAGAAATATAACTCGGTCCCCTTATGCCACCTACAAATTTCCCCATGTGTTCCCTCACACATTACCCACTTGTCTGAATGTTGCTTCAGAGACCAGCGCTCCTGCCGCAAGCATGCCGACAACCTAAACACCCCGGCCTCTGAAACGATCGAGTAGCGAGCGACTGCACGCCGAATTTCGAGTAATGTGGATGGGTTGATTGCTGTCTGCCGAGCGGCAAATGTTCGGTGCTCGTCCTACCCACCGCGTGTCGGTCTATAGGACACATCAAAGGTAGCGAACATTCCCCTCATCACATCAGCTGTTCGGAATGGCGCGAGCAGTAGTTCGCTGTGTGGCGAATGTCGAATGTGCGGAGCCGCCTTCACAGTGCGGCACCCGCTTACCGATCTGGCGACTGCGCCGCAGTGGAATACCGGAACGCGTTCAATCAGTCGCACTCGCGAGTGGGTGGACGGTGCTCCTCGAAGACCAGGCGATCGGAGGGCGGATCCGATGCTAGTCAAAGACCATCCCTTGTCGCTGTGGCCTCGGTCTGTGTAGCATACCAGGGACGCCTTGACGAGCGCTATGATGAGAGGGCAGCGAAATTCAAGCATATTCTTGGGAGCCAAGAGGTCAGCTTCCTCCCAATAGTGGTGGGCGGCCTGGACGAGTGGTGCGAGGCGAGTGGTGCGAGGCGAGTGGTGCGAGGCGAGTGGTGCGAGGCGAGTGGTGCGAGGCGAGTGGTGCGAGGCGAGTGGTGCGAGGCGAGTGGTGCGAGGCGAGTGGTGCGAGGCGAGTGGTGCGAGGCGAGTGGACGAGGCGAGGCGAGTGGTGCGAGGCGAGTGGTGCGAGCGAGGGCGAGCAGTGGTGCGAGGCGAGGTGCGGCGGTGTCTGTCGGGCGGTGGTCGAGGCGGGTGGCGAGGTGCGGGCAGCGCGGCGCGCGGTTGACCGGCGACAAGACGCGCGTGCTGCGAGAGCGCTCGGCGAGCTATTGCGGGGAGCTCTGCATAGTATTTCCGCCACACCCCCAGGATGACCTCGTCCCAGTCCAGTAGAGGCGAGCGTAAACCCCTAGGCAAATCCCCAGCGCTCGGCGAGAGAGGAGGGGGCGTGGAGGACACTCCCAGCCGCGATTACAGCGAGGGAGATGACAACGGCGCAGAGTAAAGCAGTATAAATAGTATAGTTATGATTGTACGTTTATACAAGGGTATGTATGTATTTATTAGTGAATAGAAATATCTAGTAGAAAGCAAGAGAGACAGAAGCACCCCAAAAACTCGAAAATATCGTGAAGATTAAATTGCAGGGTGTAAATAATGCGTTCAGTGCTAGAAATGTAGGAAATGTAAATAGAATATGTTAGGATGGTTTGACTAAGTAGATTGAAGTTGTTCGAGCATTCGGCGTTGTCTCGCTGCGCGGCGGCGGAGGGAATCTCAGGGGAATACCCATATTCTGTCTTCGTCTAACTCACTGCACTGCGGTTTTATGATTTTCGCTTGTTATTGAAACTAGACTAGTTCAATCAATTATTGGCGATATTCAATGCATTGTTTATGATATTTGGAGAATTTGTTTTCATTTGATATTAGTTTTTTTATTCAAAACGTACATTTGATGAGTTCTTCGTGTAAAGGTGGCCGTTCTGAATGGCTGCAGCTGACCTCGTCTGCGTTCCTGTGTGGCTGCAGCTGACCAGCGGTTTGCGAACATTCTTGTGAATACGAATGTGTGTCGAAGATCTTTCATTATTGCCAAATATACCAGGGTAGTGAAGTTTTCGAAATAAAATAATTTTATTTGTGTGAAAGGTGTCGAAGCAATAGTGCTTGTTGCGATGTACTGGAGTCGAATTTAAGTGCCCAGTGGAAATCAAAGCCTGAACCATGCTTATAGCTTACACAGACGCGACGCATAAAATTATGTAAGTAATGTTTCAATAAGGATTTTTATACAACTGTTTTAATTGATTGGAATTGCTTACATTTTTATTACATATTCTTATTTACATTTTAGAAATTACATTTCCGTCATTCGATGGAGGTGCAAACTTCAGTCTGTTGGGGCACCAGCTGCCACTGCCATTTGGTTGTATAAGTGTTTCCACGTAAGAAAATACCCTAAAAATTTAACATGCCGGAGTTTCGACACCACCAACCTCATCGAAATGAAACACGAAGGTGCATTAAGAATACCGACGCGGCTTGTTCAAATGTACGTAGTACATTTAAGGCGTACGTACTCATAAAAGGCAGATTTGCTGAAATGACTTGTTAATGTTTTATGACTTATAAACCACAAAAAGCACATGGTAAAACTATTTAACGTATAATTTACATGTGAAATTCTAGTTTGTGTTAATTACAAAATCTCTGCAGAAACGTTCAGAAATGATAAGCAGAATGGCCGATTTAAACGCGAAAAAATAAACAAAACGCTGGATTTATTTATTTGTTATACTTTACAAACAACTTTTGTATTGGCCGGTTATCTTTTTAACATCAGGATAAACTTATTTTCCATTACAAACGTAGATGTCAAGTTGTAAGTTTGTTTCAAAGTAAAATATACGTAATATTCTAAATGATTAGTTCACTTTAGGTTTATTAATAATAAAGGATATTTAATTATTTAAATCAATATAATTTTAGTTTAAAATAGCCTCAAAATAATGTGTTACTACTTGTCCAACGTATCCTCAATGTGGAAATGAAGCCATTTTTTGCGTAAGTTTACAATTTTGTTTAAATACTTCGAGTTAAATCTAAAAGTTAACATTTTTACTGAAGGTTGGTATTACAGCAATCTAGCTTGCACTTTTCAAAATTTTATCTGGTCTCAAACCGAGATATTACAGTTGAAAATTTGGAAAAAATCCAAAATTCCAATTTTTAAGAGGATGTAATATTCGAGTAGTACGTAATTTACAGTGCTATTTTACAGAAAATAACTATAGTGTTATGTGTATAAGCACAGAAAAAATGAAGACTCTATTCCTTCTTTGAGAAATTACTCTCTGAAAATCAAATTTCGTTCATTTGCGTTCCTTATATTTGGTTGCAAATACTTCCCAAATAAAAACATAGAAGGTATGTAATTAATATTTCGATTTGTAGGCCAGAGTGTATTAAATCCACAGCCTTGTATTCTACAATGCTAGAACAACCCAGAGGTGAGTAATTTAGAAAAGAGTAGTTGTCTATCGCACACGGCGTAAAACAAAAATGGTCTCCATTTGTAAATCAAGTACAATAAAAATTAAAGATATTTTTGAACAGCCAAATCATAAGGAAATGTATGCACAAAATATGAATTATTTTTCGACATGGTCGAGCGAACAGTGCTAAACCACTTAAAGTAGATTGACTCGGGGATAAATCAGCAATTACAATAATAAGCAGTATTCAAAAGTAGATCCTACTGATCCTATGTGTGAAAGATATCAGTTTCCGGAACAACACTAGAATTGCAGAATTGAAGTGAGGAAGAACCCAGACTGCAGAAAATTACGAACGAAGACAAATATCACACAAATTTCTGTAAATGGACACAAGACAAATCTCTGTAAATGGATTTATTTGTTGTGCTGTAACCTCAGCATAATAAAAAATCCGAAAAGTTGGCAAATACTGGTGTTGCCAAAATATTTAGACGTGGCGAACGACTGGTGCATTTAACCTAGCATTAAAATTACCACCATCATATTTTAATTTGATTAAATCAAGTTGTAACATAAAATTACTGCCGCCTTTTGTGATAATGGGAATTACGTTTTCATCGCTGACTTTTATTTTATTGCCTGGTTTCCGCACAAATTGTGAAATTTTTAAGAGTGAATGACTATCGTATTAAGTAACAAGTAAATGATAATTAAGAATTTATAATTGGGAAGAATGAATGAAACATCTTCGTCATGTGGCATAAGTAACTTTGTTCTATATTCCGGAAATATAATCAATTTATGATGTTTATTACCAACTACTTTGTCGATAAATTTGTTGAATTGTGTTCCGAATGTCGATGTAGAGGAAGCAACAGATACGGATGCAACAGAGCACCCTTTTAAACAATAATTAAAGTTTATTTCTGAATCCAATTACAGCATTCTACAGCTGTACTCAGTCGTCTCTACGTCCATAAATGAACATTGCTACACCCATACTGATCTGAAACAACTTTGCTGTGGAAGCCATCTGGGCACTTCCCAGTTAGTGGCGTTCCTTTTGCTTTGAAGCTCCCCTCGCAATTCCGCGTCGTCGCCGCACCTGCTCCCCCGGGGTGTTGTTCTCTCTCATTGCTGGTCTCTCCCCTCTTGGGACAATCGCCCTCTCCATACCGACGCCTAATCCCACACTGGGACGCCGAGTTTCTTCCGAAGTGGCATTTCTCTTCACAGCTCAAAATAAATATTACAATAAATGTTCAGGGGGAAATTTGTTAATACGGAGTTATACGTGTAACATTGACCCCTGTTTGTGATAGAACCCCGTAGGCAAAGGTAATCAGCAGCTACATGAAATCTCCTTGACTGCATCAAAACGTGACGTGCCGAACACCTGTGCATAAGCAGTTGCCTATTAATCAGGGGCAAATGTGGCATGTGTCATATGAAATATCCCACACGTTCATTGTCAAAAGTGGTAATTTTCGACCCCCTTTACATGCTCTACAAGTGTGTAACATCTATTCTGAAACCCTCAGTGTGTGAAGGGGCGACTGCTTCTCGGCTTGTGCCGGAGGTGTGATAGTGTGGGGCGGCGCAGTGCGCCCTGTGACACGCCATGGCGTCGTCGCAGATGGTCCCTGCATGCGGCTGCCGGAAGCGACCCACGTCACAGTTTCAATGACTTGTCGGTGAAAAGGTTACACAAAAAGGAAGTGGGCGTTTGTTAGGACGTCGCAAAGCCGAACAAAAATGAGATCCATATCAAATGCTCACAAAAGTAATGTACCTCAACAAATATATTAGAATCTACGGAAATTCTAAAAATTATCGTGATACAATAACTAAACAGTGACCGTGTAAAGATTTTTAAACTTTCCATTATTCATTATTAATAGGGAGAGGATTTTGTGTAAAGGTAGAAATATGCATTTATGACCTACAAATTCTAAAATATGCGCCTTAATAAGCAATTAAATTAACAATATTTCTTTTTTTATATAAAACTTTCTTGATAAAATTCAGGAGAGTATTCTTGGAATGAAAAGGTAGTATATATTTGTGCAAACATAATATAACCTTTCCTACTTCTCTAGAGAAATAATTGAAGTGAATATTCACCTTAGTGAAATAGATTGTATTTCTTTTTGTATTTCTTCTGACTGGTTTAAAAAATATGTTATCAAGAAATAACGCCAACTGTGAGAAGCTCTTTCGAATCAATAAAAGCTCACAAATAAATCGACTCTATGAAAAGATGAAACGTTTGGATAAGTCTATTTTAACGAAACGCAAAATATTCGCCTATAATTACACAAATATATCAACAGGAAAAAGCAGCCAAATGTGTACAAAATAAGCACTAATCTATATATCACCATGTTCTAACCAAACATAGCTACGCACTGAAACAAAGGACAAAAATACGCAACATTATAGAAGTCCCATCCCTATTTATTAAACAGTACTTTATAAGTATTTGAATGGCGAATAAGTTACTTACCCAAAAAATGACATAAAATTCAAATCTGAAATAAAGGTCGTCTGAACAGAAACATTACCTTTTCCCCTTAACGTATTGAATTTACGTATTGGCCAGCACTCCAAAGGTCTCTTTTTCTGGTTGTGTTTTTTGAGAATTTAGTTTAAGAGTTGGAGATCCTAAGGCAACCCGAACAGGAACCGCCTCCTCCCATCCTCCCTGAAACACTCTGAGGCGCTGCAGGCACGCCCTCCGTTATCTTCTTCCGGAGGAAAAACGAAGTGCCCTCCTCTGGTCCTGTCAACTCACTATCCGTCCCACAGCAGAACGCACTCGCGCCAAGGAAGAACGTTTGTGAAGCAATGTTAACACAGTATATATGTTATACAAATAAAAAAACACAAATAAACAAGTTTAAACTCGAGGTGCTACAGAATGGCACATACTTTCTCGTAGCAATTTTTTTAAAAATTTCCTTGGTGTGGTCTGACTTTAAGGTCTTGCCCCATTCTCTGATCATCTGCCATGTATCGTCGCCCAAAGTACATTTTTTGACATTTTCTCAACTCTGCTTTTTAATAGATAAGGATAGGATTAATATTACTTCAAGAATATTACAGAAGAATAAAACCTCGTCCTAAATAGAAGATTTCATTGAAAAATCTGAAGCCGTTTTTAAGAAAATGTCGATTAAGCATTACTGTAAATGCGAAATTTGAAGCTCTTTTTGACAGAAATCTGTTGAGATTTCGCAAAACTTCATTTGCCGTCATTTAAAGCACTTCTACTCACAAATGTATTATTGTATACAAATCGATAGATACGTGCTTTCTAACGGTTTTAAAAAATTAAATTTGTAATTTTTAAAAAAAAAAAAAAAAAAATTGAAATGGCATTTGTGGTTTCCGAAAATGCGGAACTTTGAACTAATTTTTACAGAAAATTGTTGAGTTTTCGAGAAAATTTATTAGACATTATTTAAAGCACGTGTACTCATAAATAGAAGCCGGAAAAATGGAGTATGAAACATCAAAATCTCCTGGTATCACTTTCCCAGCTCGAACCAGCTCTACGCTCCCGATATGTGTGGTAGTGTGGTTCATGAAAATGTAAGAATGTGTAAGTGACAAGGAAGAGGAAGTAAAAATCGCGCAAGATCTATCTCCGGTTTGTTAGGGGACTCTTCCGGTTTTCGCCTGGTGTTGATCGGAGAAACCACGAAAAGTAACAATCAGAGTAGTCGATCGCTAGAATTCTTCACACAGCGCAGTGTGTAATTTTGACCATCTAGCTGAAAAAAGTTAAGGTTACCAGATCTTAAAAACCAAAAAACCCGGACATAGTGACACTTCTTTGACTAATAAAATCAGACAAAACCGGACACATACTGCATGTGAAATAATATGTTTGGAAATAGGTGTCTTTTTAAAAAACACGTAATTCAATATTCCACAAGTTCCGACCACAACAGTCTTTTACGAGTGTTACAACTCCAATGATTGAATTTCATTCAACGTGTTTGCAGTTTTCAATACTGTTGGTTTGGCTATATTCATATGAAACTGAATGATTATCAGCCTCCGAATTTGATAAGAAAATTTCTATCTGAAAAGAATAACATAGAAAAAAACAATGACAAAAAAAAACAATTGAATGCAACATTAAAGAAATATACTGATTTGTTTCATTTGCATTCCCGTCCGTTTTGGGAATTGTTAATGTCAATACATTTCAGTTCTTCACATTCACTCGGATCCTGATTGACCTTATTTATTACAACTTAATGATTTCTATTGCGACAAGGTTCACTTCCCTTACTGATTTTCTCGTCTTCCCTCTCAACGTCTGGTGAAGTTACTTCCGCGCAGTGGTGAAAGGGCTTCCGCCCTCTGACCGCAGAAGCCTACGATCTCATGGCGCGCCTTGACTCTTCATGAAACCGTGAAGTCGTTTTCGAGAAGAAGAAATGTTTAAAAACTGCCTACGTTTCACGCAAATTAACGCGAAAACTACTCACAGAATCGAAAAATTGTAAATGACCCTTTAAAGATATGGCTTTAAAGAACATATAGAATTAAGTTCTATCGTCTATATTGTAGTTGCAGGAGTCGCGACAAAAGTTTGAATTTTTGCAATTTTAGAAAAATTAGGGATTTTAATCAAAGTGAGATCTGTGCCATTCTTTTAAGCGTCCTTTACGCTCTCTAAAGACAAAGTTTTAACAAAACATTTGGGGCCATTTTTGAGAAAATTTTCAAAATGTCAACAAGGCTTCATAAGAAGTACTTTCAAAAATTCTGAATATGAAATGATAATCTGAAAAAGTGAACAAACAAAAGTATGTTCACTTTTTAGTTACCAAAGACCAGTAATAAGTTTTTCTATCGAAAATTCGCTTTTTTCGCGTACGAATACAATACTTCTTACGAAGAGCGAGAAAGTAAAAACGGATATTTATAATATCAAAATACAAATTACATTAATAATCGTACCCTGATGCACATGTATCAACCTTACTCCGCCTGTCTGCAGGCACACTTAATGGTTGATTAGTTTTAGAACCATGTTCAGCATTCCTCTTTCTTAACTTTTCGGAGCGAAATTTGAAGCATTTTTATAAAAGCAGTATAATCAGTTACATTACATTCTAATTTATTCTCCGTTTTTAGAAGAGAATAAATTGTCCGCAGACTCTTCAAATGTTCAAGAATAGAAATCATATTTTTCAAACTTTTGAGTTTGACTTTTAGATAAAAAAAATGTTTAAGGGGGAGCCATACGTAGGCATATTATCTCACTTGCGCTTAGAAAATGTCAGGATTGTTCTCATCTAATTATTCTCACAGATTCACAGCTATAGTTTTTGTTATTATATTAGCTTAAATAAAGAGAAACTGCTCGTGATGTACTAGTTTTATCCTCTGATGAAATCTGGCGACAATTTGTGCTTTTGTGAGAGAGGTTTGATTTATCTTTGTCACATTTGTTAGTGGAATTTATTATTGTTGAATTTCACCTGGTTGCTGCTGTATCTTCAATATTTATAACTTACATGGTATATAAAATCATCCACAAGTCTGCGTCACATACGTGTCATCCAGTTACATATTTGTGGGTTGGAGTGTAGCGAAGAGTACAGTATGAAACACTATCAGTGTGATTCTAACCACAAGGCGAATGCGGTGCTCTTATCCTTTTTGTGGGCACTTGCCCTTCTGAGTAAATAAATATTAATTGAACATTTGGAAAAAAACGGATATCTTTCTTTCTGCTTGAAGTTTAAATAATAAACAATAAATCGTATTTGTGGAAAAACATGCCTGTAAAACAGTCATGAGAATGGTAACTAGTTAGTCTTCAGAAAAATTAAAGGAAATACCACTAGCAAAGTTGCCAAAAGCAATTCAGGAAAGAGTGGCATGCTGTGAAAGTACTTTCTCCGATATCTAGCAAATTAATTAAAAATGAGAAATCGCTTTGAAAGTGCTTCATTGGAATTGACCTTGATATTTTGCCTTACTGAACCCAGTTGATAAACTTGTATCAAGACATTGCTTTCTCGATTGTGAAATAACATGATGTATTATTACGCTACCGATACGTAATATATTTTGTTTCTTTAATGTCCCTGGCCCGCACTACCTTATACCAAAGTTAGATTGACCCTCGTGTAACTGATGGCTGGACCACACTGCAGTAAGTAAAGAATGTGCGCAGACGTTTGCTTTTCCAAATTCGCTCCTGTGTTGTAGCGGGCGCTCTGGGCAGAGCGATGGGCAGCGGCGGCGGCGGCGGCGGCGAAGCGCGACGGCGCTCGGCGTCGTGGTGACTCAGCGCCCCGCCCCCTCCCAACCCCCCGGGCGCCGCGCTCCTTGCTCTGCCCATTGAGGCGTCGGGCAGGCGGGATGGAGCGGGGAGCGGGATCCGAGCAGCTCGGCCCCGCTCCCGCTGCGCAGCGCCTCTGCAGGTGGCGCCCAACGAAGGAATCTCCGTAAACCCTCGTGAAGAATTGTCTCCAAACCTTACGATGCAATTCCTTCCATGTCGCAAAGTTAGATTTCACTTTTTAAAATAAAATATTCATAAAGTTATACCTATGGAACAAGCTGTTATGTAAAATACTTTTCTTTCAAATAAATATTGCATTTAAATTTGTACATAACAAATGTTAATAAACATGTATGTTTTTTAAATTTTATTATGAATTTTGCTATCACAGAAGAATCTGGAAACACTAGCCAGCAATTTTCTTCATGATAATAATAAGAAAAAGAAGAATGTATATTTTCTTAAGTGAACATGTTTCCTGAGCCTTGCAGTAAGCTTACGGAATCTCTGCGCCTTGTTATGGTGTGAACGTGTTTTGTTTCAACGACGTTTCTTTTAATATGTAAGAATTATTAAATAGTGTAAAATTACATCTCAATTTATTTATGCTGACAAACTTTCATGTTGTTGGCAGAAAATACTCAGATTTACCTCACACACTTCTATGTGTACCATCGAATTTCGGCATATTTCCTGGCAATTCAATAATAAGCATTACGTATGTAAGAGCAAAGGATGGAAGAGAGGTCTATATTGTGTGCATTTAATGGGGTAACAATCATAACCACAAATATTCAGTATAAACGAAAGAAGAGATTTTACTGTGGGAAGGTCAACGAGTTCACAGATGAGTTCTTGCTAACCATTAACGTAATGAAGGGTCTTCGTCAGTCGCACTGGGGTTGATAGAATTGTTGTAGTTCATAGAGATGACCTGTCCTCTCGCCAATTTCCTGAAGTCTGTCAAATAACTAACATTTCTCGTACATTGTATATTTTGATGTACAGTTTCACTGATATTTGTTAAACGAAGAAAGCGTGTATTTACGCACATTACAGTTCGTTCACTTTATAATAATTAAATGTGACAGAGAATTCCTAGAAGAACGTGTTGCACACAAAATGAAATCATTTGATGTAAGAAGGCAATATCAATTTCAGTTAATGATAAAATACATATAATGACGTTTAAAGAACTTTACGAATCGAAGCAATGAATTCGCGATGAATAGACAATAAAGAAGTCTGAACTTTACTTTCACATAAATATTACGAAGTGCGCATTACTATAGTGCAAACATGCTCAGGAACGATTCGTTAATGTCGTAACTTCTCCGTACTTTTTTGATTGGTGAATTTGCATTCTGCATTTTGTAGAGCTCCGTAACGACTGTGTAATTCGCACTGTGATAACTTTTTTGAAATAGCAATAATGGTGATCAGCAGTTAATAAGCTGTCACTTGCAAATATTCTGTGCTCGGTAAACTACAAAAGTGTATGACGTGCAATACATTAATGTTCCCACACGTCGAAAGGGGAGGTTCAATCTGTATTTTACATTCGATTGAAACAAAGATAAGGGATTTATTATTAAACAGTAGTAGCGCTACACGTTAACACTTTGCCAGAAATTTATTGAACATTACACCATTTCAATTAGCCTTTGCGTCCAACTATAATGAAGTAAAATTTATGTCTTGTTGATTAGATGGAAATTTGGCCACGTGTGGCTGCGGTTCACTGAGCCACACAAGGAACCTGCAGTGTTTCTGGACGCATAAGGACAGGGTGGCGGGGAAATGAAATATTTTATTTGCACCTTGTCATGACATCACCTCTAGAAAAGCAGAATGGTTTGAAAGATGATCATATGCCATTAAAAAAGTCACGTCCCAATACATTTTAATGGCTCTGCTTTAAATATTTCATATGCTGTCTCGAGGAAGGCGGGACGGAGCGGGCGGGACGGGGGGAGACGGGGCGGGCTGTTGCAAAGCAAGGCAGCTGCTAGGACCGCTGTCAGAGGTGATACAACTGCCTCAAACACAAGGCCTCAGAACTAAATTGTGACGTCAGCAGATGAAGTCGTGAGATAGCTATTTACGTAATGTTCTCGTGGACATTAGCTGCAATAGCATTGTAGACAAGTCTTTGTACTCAGTCGACTCGTCAGAAAAATCTCAATTTTAGTCTTCATGAAGACAGTTTTCGTTTGTTATTCGAAATGATACTTGTATGAATATTCTTTCATTTGTCTTTGTCATCAATAGCATTGAACTTAACGTGAATGTTTTGTTTTAAAACGTGGGATGTCCACTTCTATCAATTCTTTTTTTTTTCCAGTAGTGATTGAAGCATACAGTATCCACTCATACAACTGAGAAGAGAGTAGGATCAATTAGTCACCTGCACACGCCACATTAGTCATGAGTCCTCGTGCACCAGGGTTGAATGCAAGGATGCGGTTTTCAAAGAAGACGCAGTTAGTGTATTTAATGCTGTATGTACAGGTACGAACGGCGGTAACGATACACAGGCGCGACGGCGGGCGGCCTCGGGCGGGGCGAGGCGGTGCGGGGCGGGGCGAGGCGGGGCAGGGCGGGGAACACTGGATTGGCTAATTAATCACACATCAAACGGTATTCCATTACAATGCAAATTAATTTTTTTTTCTCTCTCGTCGGCAACCCCGTGTTCCCCGACCAAGGTCAAAACGATCTGCGAAGTCCCATAGCTTACGTAATCAAAATAAAGCATCGATTCCAGAACGATTAGCGACCAACAAGCTTTACGAACGCTCAACGCTGCGAGACGTTACATCAGCGAGCAAGCATTCGGCTGCGGCGAGGCGTGTAGGCGCGCGAGAGGGAGGGGTGGAGAGAGGAGAGGGAGGGAGAGAGAGGGAGACGAAGAGCAGCCCAAATAGGCGAGAGCCAGTTGGAAGGGCCAGTCAGGAAAAGGAGCCTAATACAAGGCGAAAGACAAAGCACGAGCGCTAAACCGGGACGCAATGGACTGTCAGCACGTGACGGGGAGTATTCGTCTTTCATAGGAATCTTAAGGTAAATAAACTTATCTGTACAAAGTAACAGTGTATAGGAAGTTATATATTGTGTTGAATTTTTATACACGAAATTCGTAGCCTCTGCAGCATGTCTATGGCACAATGTAATATCAAATTCGTGTAATACATTTACAACTTAATAGGAACTCAATAAGAAGTTTCATGACAAACCACAATAGATACACCTATTTAAAATCTCTTTAATTTGCTGATGTGGCAGCATGAATACGCCAATTAACAATGTTAGCGTTTAATGAACGCTTTGAAGTGCGACTCGCTCTGGAAGATGATGCTCGTATATTAGTATTATTTACAAATGGACATGTGAATTACAAGACAACAATTTCAATCAAGTGGTGTGGCTGGGACTGGCCCAGGCGTTGGGCGCCGCCCGCTCCGCCGGCCAAAGCGCCGCGGCGCACGCGGGCGGTGCGGGCGGGGCGAGCGGGGCGGGCGTGAGGGGCGCTTGGCAAGGCAAGCGCCGCTCAGTCCCCCTCACCCCCCACCCTACCCCGCCACGCCCCCCGCGGGCCCCCCCGGGACCGCCGTCGCCGTCGCTCGCGCTTGGCAAAGCTACTCCCTAGCACACATCTCTCTCTCTCCCTCTCTCTCGTCCCCGGGCCATGGAACAGAGCGCTTTCAGTATACAACGTATGCTACATTAGTGGGCGCGGGTGCGCCGCGCGCCCGTGTTAATATAGAGAACAGTGCAGCGCCGGCCGGGCCGCCCCGCCCAGGGGCGCCCGACGCGCTTTGTACGTCATTAAAGCTACTCACTAGCACACATCTCTCTCTCTCCCTCTCTCTCGTCCCGCGGCGGCCCACGCACACGACCGCGCCCCCGCGTCTCCGTGTGCAGCGGAAAGAGGCCGCGGGGTGAGGCGGCGACGCCGGCGGTGGTGGCGACGGCGGCGGCGGCGAAAGCTCACGAGGGCCTTAATTGACTTGACGAGTGCAAGAAGACATACTGCGCCAAGGTCGCGGGCGCGGCGCGGCGCGGCATGGCATGGCGGCGAGGCACAGATTGAGGCAGCCCGGCCGACCGCACGGACTCAAACGGCGCCGACCCGGGCGCAGGCGGCGCGGCTCCCTTGACACCTCTCAGCATTGCCTGACGAAGGTTCATTTAAAAAGAACTTAAGTACAATTTTATCTCCGTAACAATTTAGAACGCAGATGAAATTCAGAGTACGAAATTGGTGCTGAAAGGACTACTTATAATGGATTGTCACAAAGTGCAAATATTTGATCTCACCAGGTTCCGAGGCCGGAACCTTCTCTTTCCTCGAACGATTTCAACGTATTAGGATTGTTTCGCGATCGTAGCAACATTTCTTTCTAAACTTAAACGCCATTTGATCCAATTGTTATCCTACAATGTGCGAATGAATCCATTTCGTGCATTATCACTAACTCATGTCAATTGTATCGTATGATACAGACTAAGTTAAAATTACTTGAAACGTAACAATCACACGAATGGATGTAAGTCAACATTTTTCGTGACTTCAAGGCACCATTTAGAGAAAGTCACAAATTGACCTTGACTGGGTCTTAGTTCTTGCGTGTTGAATTCACCACGCAATTCTCGAAACCTTTGTCTAGACAACCATTGCCAAACATGCTCATATTGAACTTACAACATTGGACGCGGAAGCGAAACAAATTTCGACATTCATTCAATTAACAATCAATTAACTCTTGAGGAGCCCGAGTTCGGAGACCGTCCAGGGCCGCCAACGGGCGCCGGTCTCCGGCTGCTGCCCAAATCGGGCGGTTTGAAGAGCGCGCCGCGCCGCGCCGCCCGCCCTCTCCTGTTTACCCTCCGCCGGCGAAACGTGTCAACAATGGCCGTCTGACCTTTCGGCGCTTGCCCGCCGCCGCCGTCGCCGCCGCCGTCGCCGGCCGCGCGCCAATCTCGGGGCCCGCGCTTCTCACGCGCAACCTCTCGCAGTCCACACGACTAGAAAATTCCACGGACACTCGCTAGCGGTACTTGCTCTTCAAACGTCACAATTAAATCTTGACATGTGTCCCACACAATTAAACTCATCACTGTCGGCCGCCGCGTGGCGTTACGTAAGCAGCAGCCGCGGCGGCCGGCGCGACCGGTCTCCGCTCGGCGGCGCTGCGCTGGCGTTCGGCGCGTCGAGCGTCAGTCCGTCTCCGCGCAACACTCGTTCACGCGTCTACAACACGTAGAGTTTTGGAATAAATTAGTTGAAATGTACACACGCCACTCGCAGGGCCCCGGCGGCGCGCGCGGGGGCGGGGCAGGGGGCGGAGTGGGCGGCCGCGTGGGGGGGAGGGGGCGTTCCCCGGCACCGGCCACGCGCTTCTTTGGCTGAGGGGGAAGCGGCCCGCCGCCGCTGCGGCTCGCTGGTCGCCGCGCCAGCGCGCTGCCGGCCGGCGAGCACTGCCACCGCAGGATGACCTTGATCACGCGCTCCGACGGCGCGCACTTCATGCCGGGCGGCACCCACGGAAGTGCTGCGCTTCTTCTGCAGGCGCGGCGACACGTGCGTGCGCACCCGCGTGCCGTTGGGCAGCTTCAGCCAGCGGAAGTTCATGCGCCGCAGGAAGGGCGGCATCTCCGCGTTCGGCGCTGGGGCCAGCCGCCCGGCGCCGTGCTTGCCTGCAACACCGACAGAGGCCGCTGCGCTTAGTACGCGCGCGCGCCGACAGGGCGCTCCCGCAGCCCGCCTCGCCTCGCCTCAGCGCGGCGCGGCGCGACTCGGCTCGGGAACTGCTAATGCTCAATTCATCAGACACTGTTAGCGGAAGCGCGGAGACGAAAAATGAATTAGTACAACTTCGCAAATTATCGTCTCTTTCATGAAGCCATAATTACTCTGTTCTTAGATGTTAAAAGCGACTGCCGCCGTGAGGAAGAGCTCACGCTACGTTCTTGCCGTCGTATCTTTGCACTTCTAGTAAGCGCAAGGGGTAAAACAGGTCGTTGCGCGATTCTTAAACAATGCAATTCTGAGGCAATTAGAGTTTTAATTATAATGGGCGAAGCTTTTACTGACTGCTGTTGAAATTATGACAATTGTCAGTGCTTGGCTATTTTCAAGAACGATTATCATACGATACTAACAATGTTTTAGTTCTTCATATTTACGTATTTATGCGTAACTAATTACGGTAATATTCCAGAGAATTAAAGCATGAAATGTCATATAAACGGAAAATATAAATAAGATATAGAAAGGGGGCGTAAGCATTTCCAGTCATTTGCATTGCTCTCTCTAATTGAAGCAGCGGTCGGCAGGGTGCGCTGCAGTGGCCGCGAGCGCGGGGACTGCAAAAGGACGGGAAAAAGGAAAAGCATGAGCTCGGCGGGCGGCCGCGGGGGCAAGGCCGAAAGGCGAATCCTGGAAGCGTGACGAGCAGCAGAGGGCGAAGGAAGCGCGATGACGGAGGGGGCGAAGAATGCGGGGGTCAAAGAGGGAGGCGATGAGGACGAATTGAAGGAGGAATTGGCAGAACGAATGGGGCTGGTTGGCGGGCGGGCGGGCGGGCGGGTGGCGGAGTGGCCCAAACCGGCGCGCGGCGGATGCGGCGCGGCGCGGCGCCGGGAAGGAAGTGCACTGGCTGCGGGGTATCCTCCGCGCAGGGAAAAAGCCAGCTGCGCAGCGCGCCAGGGCTGTCCACCGCCCGCCCGGAGGCTGGACCAGACTCGCCCGCCCAACGCAGGACCACAGATGGCGACTGACTTCATGCATCCATTACTGATTCCGGGCGCGTCAACCAACGAGGTCGTTAGTCCCGTACGTGTAGTGCATGTTTTTTTCATTGGGATGTGGCGGTGATCTTCCCCCTCTGGATGGCGAGATCCGGCGCCGACCTACCATCGACTAGCGGAGATTCCCCAACCTGGTATCTCCCACCAGCGGAGCACCAGGACAAGTTCTGAGTCCCCGACCGGTCTCCCGGCATGTATGGTAGTGTAGTGCATGTTAGTGCAAGTGTGTGTGTGTGTGTGTGTGTGTGTGTGTGTGTGTGTGTGTGTGTGATGAATATAGGACAAGAAAGAGGAAGGAAACAAAGCGCGCTGTCCGTGGCCCGTTTGTTAGGGTACTGCTCCGGAATTCGCCTGGCGTTGATCGGAAAACCACGGAAAACTACCGATCACAGCAGCCGGCCGCTAGAATTCTCCTCCAGACGGACTGAATTCGACCTAGCTGAACAGCTAATGTCAAAAATCCTGCCGCCGTCGGGACTGGAACCTAAGACCTCACGGTCAGAGACGGTGCAGTGACATTAATCGATGCACTGAGCCACCCCTCCCGGTGGCGACTGAGAAAACACATGTCTGGGGGTAATGAAGATTAGAGGAGCTTGTGAACAGGCGAAGGACGAGGCTTAAGCTTGTCCTTTTGTTTCTAGGCATATCACAGCGGCGGCATGCCATAGCATTCCAATGAATGGAAGGAAATGATATTGAATGGTCAGTGTGATAAATGATATGAGGAGTATGCTCAGGATGACCACTTTCTGGGAAAACGAGAAAAAAATCAGGAAATTTAATTGCACTGGAAAACTGAAGGAAACATCAGGGAATTCGGAGGAATCGTTGTCAGGGAAAATTTAGCGATGGCGATAAAACTACATATAATTCCTAAGAAAAACATTTAAAAAATAGTACAGCATTATTTTTTGGTTACATTGTATTTGTTGAGCTCGTTTTACGTAGTACTTCATCAAGGGAATATCAAAGAGCCGACAAATTAATTTCAGGCTTGAAATACTCTACTAAACTGATCAGTGAATTATTTTTAAAATGCTCTGGAAAATCGGAAAAGGTGAGAGTAATTTGTTCCAGAAAATGAGGATAATCATTAGGGTGGGAGTGGCAAATGGAATTTGTAGCTGCATGAGAAGCCAACCACACCACAATGACACAGGAAATCTCCATGTTTTAGGCGGGAATGGAAGACGCCCCCTCGGCCCTGCGTGTTTGAATGCTGATCCTGGTCCCTGCGCCACGAAAGCAGCCTCAGGGGGTGAATGACGTTCAAAAAATTGAGTAATCAAATCCTAGAGTTTGTATTGTAAAACTGAACCATGTATACCATTCAAAATAATAAAATAATTCAAAAAAATCAAATCCTAGTTTCCAATGACGTTTGAAAAAGATTCAAGAATCAGAACATCCAGTTTCTCACATTTTACTCTTTCTAATCCTGACTTAGGGTTATTAAATCTTTTCTTGTCTTCCTAACCCCTTGTCTCAGATCTAAATTTCCACTATATATCATTAAACTACGCTAGTCTGCAATGTTCCCTCTTGATTTCTGGCAATTTTAAGACCAGAGTTACATGCTTGAATGACAGTGAAACATACGTCTTCCAGGAATATGAATTATTAAAGTAGAATTATACAGTCTGAGTTATTTAAAGGTGCTCAGTCTTGCAAAATACACCTCCTTCACAAGACTGCTTTTCATTATAGCGAATTGACGTAATTGACGAATTAAAATAATTGGAGATATTTAGGGGTTGTTCTTGTATCTAAAATTATAAAAATACTCATAATTCAATACAATATTTCATAAAATAATTTGAAAGTTTCTGAGCAGGAGCGACGCAGCTCCTGCTCACAACGCCCGAAATACAGAATGAAATGATTTTCCATAAAATTGTTATGGCATTTATGAAATAATCCATTGTTTAACATTTATAATAATGACTGTTAATAATTTTATTTGTGCAAGTGCATTCACAATTACAAAGATAGTTTTTCTAAATTGGTTTAAAAACTGTTTTTTAAACCAATTGGTTGGATTAAAAACTCGTTTTTCTTTATTACTATTTTTTTAATGAAATACATTTTCGAGTTTTTTTTGGATTAAAAAATTATATTTTAGAGAAAATTATTAATTCACCTTACGTTTGTTGTAATGAAATTAGTTCGAAAAAATCATCTAATAATCAAATTAATTTGCAGTAGATACAAATCCGCTTAAAATCCGATAAAAATCAAGTTAAACATGTGCTTAACTTGAGCCAGGTAATCAAATCAGGAGAGAACAATTAATTTTGTAGAAAGAAACGACTATTAATCATCCATCCTTAAAACAACTTTGTACTATAAGTACAAGGTTTCCTCATCGTTTGTAATACTTGTTATTAAGATACATCGCTATGTACCGAAGTATCAATTCTACTGGGTTTTCACAATAACGTAGCTTTTTCTCGCTCAATTTCTTTGAACAATTGCAGACCCACAATACGTCGAGACAGTCTAGGTCGTTAAAGCTGTATGACGCAGTGCCATGCATCATCCACTCTAGATACGGCGGTTTTTGATTAACTCGTGCCAATAACGACCTTCACTCCAATACAGTCTGAATTAAAAACTGTTGTGTGCCGAGATCTGTACCGCCTCTTCCTCCTCCTGCCCTGACTCAGCGCACGTATTCACCACGCGGGGCGGCTCGCGCATCAAAGAACAACGTCCTTCCAGTTAGCAGAATTATCTCCAAAGCTCTGGGCAACATTCTTTATTCGAGGATATGTCTCAGATATGCGGAAAATGATTGCACGTAAAATAAAACAGTAATTAATAGCGTTGATTGCAAATGAACATAGAAACGTTCTGCGCCCATGAGAAATTTGCAAATTGATATTAAAGTGATAGGTTTGCTATCAATCTGGTAATTTAATCTGAATTTTGAAGTTAATTAGGTGGAATAAATTCGAGTATCCACATCAAACGAGCAGAACTTAAGGAAAAGCAGCACAGGTTACAAGAATCTTCAACTCCATTGAAATAATGAAAACAAAACACAAATGACAATCTACCAAATGTTCTCACTACGTAACTCAAAATACCAGTTTTTCTTTTATTCATTTCCAAATGATATAGTTAAATAAATAATCGAATTGTTAATTACGTGAATATATCCCAGAAATAAATCCATTGTGGATTGCAGACGTAATATGGTTGTTTACATTCGGAGGTTTTTCGAGTGCCTCTCTTTAGGAGAAAATACAGTCAATGGGAATTTTAATTAATAGCGACCAGGAGTAAATGCGAGAATTCAATGAGAATACGTACGGTAGTAAGAACGATATCGCGAAAATTTGAGGGAATTACTGTTTGAAGAGAATGCATGAGGTAATGCGAGTCTGTAAGAACGATATTGAGAGATTGACAACTTCACAATGGTTTGAAGCTCCAGATCTGAGTGCTACAGTCAGTTTAACGATACCCCAAAAGTATTTCATTAATGAGCTTGTTTCAATTGCTTGATAGAATAATTGGACTTTTAAGTTGTAGTTAGTTATTGGAGCATTCTTTCTCAAAAGTGTACAGCTCTTGATTGAGGGAAAATGAAGATGTTTCTGAGGGAACTTACGGCGAATAAATTTAATAAAACACAGAGCTTTCGTTCTATATTAACACACGTTACACTACACAACAATTATTGTCAAGGAAGACGCATGATGAACATCCTACAATAATTATTAGTATAATAAAAACTGCGTCACATACACTGCAAAATATAATGCAGGTCACTACATTAGAGAGTAGAGTAAGCTTATTCAATTCCGGATGAAAAGGAAGTGTACGTAGAAGGCGTAACAAGGTGCAAAGAAATATCTAATATTTTCTTCGTGTTTGTGAACAAAAAAATCATTCATCGCTCAGGATCCAACAGTTTTTCGGTGTGCTATTGTCAATTTCATTACTCCAAAATAAACTAAAAAAAAAATATTTTGAAACGATTTAATAAAACGCTGTGACTATCTGTGCTGTGCCAGACTTTTCGTTTAACACTACTTATGAGCAGCGAGTCCAAATTAAAGGATGAGAAACAAGCGGGGGTGTAAGGGAAGGAAATGGCCAAAGAGGTGGTGAACTTTACATGGCGGTGAAAATCAGAGAAAGAAGATAGGGCAAAAAGCAAGCGGGATGAATTGAAAAAAAGAGGAGAAAGTAAGGAGAATAAAAATAGTCCGAGGAAGACGGGAAACGATGATTAATTGATTTATTGATTCGTGTTTCCGGGCGCGCCAACATCTAAGATCATTAGCCCCGTCAATTTAGTGCAGGTTTTTATCTCGGGAGGTGGCAGTAAACTTCCATATCCGGTGCCGACCTTCATGTCAGCTTGCTGGGTTTTCCCCAACCAGGTACCTCTCACCAGCGTTGGCACCACACCAACCGGGACAAGCTCTATGCCGCCGACATGTGGTAGGGTACTGCATGTAAGTGTAAGTGTGTGTACGTAAGGGGTGAGGCTAGGACAAGGAAGAAGGAAAGATCGCGCGCGGTCGGTGGTCCATTTGTTGGGGTACCCCTCCGGCATTCGTCTGCTGATGGCTGCTAGAATTCTTCTCCAGAGAGCGTCTGTATTCAACCTACTTATACAGCTACCGTCGAAAATCCTGCCACAGTAGGGATGGCAAAAGAACATCAATGTTTTTAAAACATAGATGTTTTCCACCAGAACCATCGATATATTAACATGGATATTTTGCTTTCGATGTTTTCTTCAAATGGATATTTTGTTGCAAAAACATCTGTTTTTTAAATTTTTAATTTTTTTTAATAAAGGGGTTTAGGCACATTGTAGAGAAGCAGCAAGCTACAGTAAATTCGTTGTTTTGCGTCATCCTCTTTATCACGCTGCACATTTCGCCTGTGCAATCTGGAGAAATTGTAGGTGGCTTTACTTCGATGGTGCATGAACGGAAGTGACTACACGGTAAAGTAGCGAAACACGATGTTCTTTATTGTTCATTTTATTCTTTACATTCGATAATAATTTTTATAACCAATACTAACATGCTGCTAATCAAACAAAAAATATATCCCCTTTACGTACTGTAATTAAAAATGGATAGGAAAATAGCTGTTTATTAGTCTATAATTAAAACATCGGTGTTTGCATCGACATCGAAAACCCTTGTATAGATGTTTTGGTACAATTTGCCATCACTAGTCGGGAGTCCAACTGTCTGGGTCTGGTCAGCGCCGGCGCTAGTACCGGCCTGAGGCAGCTGATTAGAGACGAAAAGGAATGGCCACTCACCGCCCTTGTGGTGCCGGAACGGGAAGCCCACCTGCGTGGCGTTGGGGGGCTTGTGCACGCTCATGTAGCCGGGTCGAAGTGGGCGCCGGGCGCGCCAGTAGCGCCGTCCGTTGAGGTCCCGCGCGCGCGGGTCGTACTGCTTGCCCTGCGGCTCGTGCAGGGTGAATTCGGCGCTCTCGGGCCGCAGCCCGTACGTCTCCGGGGAGGGCCCCCGCTCCGCTCTCGGTCCCGGTCTCGGTCCCGCTCTCGGTCGCGCTCGCGCTCTCGCTCCCGCTCGTGGGAGGCGTTGCGCGCCGGGGAGCTGCGCGCGTCCGTCAGCGCCGCCGCGGCCAGCAGCGCCGCCGCCAGCACCAGCCCACTCAGCCGCAGCTTCATCTACACACACGGACACACACGTCACTCTCTGCAGACGGGGACAGCATAGACTTTGCTTAAATAATAAACATTCATTATATTTTATATTATTTACATAGTGTATATTTATGACTTATGATTATTTTTTTAAATAATTAATTATAACATAAACATTTAAATCAAATTTACCATATAAGGTAACAAGAAAACTTATGCAGGGAGGCATCCCTCCATGCCCCGGATCCGCCACTGCCTCTTGCGCTACTCGCTTCAAAGGCGTGCGCAAATTAAAAGAAAGCTATGCAGCCTCTTGATGTGTTACAGGCTCTGTGGTTTTGATACGTACCCAGGAACGTGAGGAAAATACAAAATCAATAAAACAGTTTCGATTTTGTGAGAAAAATGCAAATATTTTAATGTGTTTCTCTATTCTCGTATCCTGCTCAATGCGTTGCTAATGACATTTCACATAAAAGCTCCAAGGTAGAGTCTTCTCGCTATTAAATATCTGCTATTTTGGCCATCTTATTGCAATATTCGGAAAATTATAAAATATTTACTTTATTGAATGATATACCAGTTTCTTTCTTTATTATTTATGCCGTTCCTCTTGAGCAGTGTGTATGGTACATTTTGGAAAACCATTTGTGTGCTTCATTCAGTATAATTTTTTGCTACTGCGGTCCACTAATTTATTGATTTTTATGTAGCTAAATTAAGGGTCTATTGTCGAGGTCTTAAAACGATTGCCCCCTACCGGTTTTGGGCCCCAAAGAGGTCTGGGTTACTTCCAGACCGGAGTGCGAACATTTATGAGCTGTGATCCTGAAGAGATTAGAGTTAGGGTGGACGACATGGCTGCAGGCGCAAGCATTGAGAAAACCCGGGTTTGTCACTAGACGTAATTGCGAGGTTCGCGCAGGGAATTTACACAAGATATGATTACTACAAATTAGGCTTGTTGCTCAGGGAATTCGCCTGGAGGTAAAGTAGGAAAACTTCCGACCATGGCAGTCAAACAAACAACCTTGGTGCCGGCAACACAACACTTCAAGCTAATTTCTGGCACCACCTGCGAATAAGGATGCGACGCCTAAAAACATCGATGTTTCTAAACATCGGTGCTCAAAATTAAAACATGGAGTTAATAAAACATCAACTCTAGACCATCCGTGTTATTGAACATGGATATTTTAAAAACTGGATTAGTAACCATTGAAGTTCACGTAGGGAGATTTAATACGAAATTAGTCTTGCTTATTATTTTTAATTAAAGTACAACTGTTACAACGAAGTCAAAAAATCATCAGGACAAGAACAAAACTTGGATTATCTGATTCGGTAATTTAAGAAATATATGCTTCCTTATTTATGAAAACTCGATTTTATATATTTTTCATTCTTGGTCATTTTGGCGTCTAGAGTATACAATTTATGGATGTCTGAAAGTAGAGAAATACATGATAGACTTTATTCGCTTAAAAAATATCGACCACGTAAAAGCTTCGAACTTCAAAAACATCGATGTAAAAAAATAACGGCTTAAAAAATCGATGTTTAAAGCTTGAATGAATAAGTTTTGAAAACATCGACGTCGATGTTGCATTCCTGCCCGCGATTGCAGCCGCATCACCCCGACGCCGCTTCCCAACATCGGGTAACGCAGATCTATAAATGTGCAGATTGACTTCCTCTTTCCAACATAAACAATGTACTTCGATTTACGAGGCGGAAAATCAGTTATAACTTGGACGACACCATGACTAGATGATCCGATACCTGTAATTTAATACCTTTCATTGTGATTGAAGAAACATTTGCCTATTCATTCCTCTAGCATTTCCTTCTACACTGTGGAGGAAAACAGTTCGTGGTCAAAAATCCGTTTTAAAGTGAACATCACCACGAATAATGATCGGATACTTTGAATTAAATACCTTTGATTGGAAAAACACACCTTCCAATTTATTTGCTCAGGATTTTCTTCACTGTTTATTGTGGCCAAAAGCCGCCTTTAGGGATGGGAGGGGTGTGGGAGAAAAACGACGCACCCCAAAGCGGTGTCTCTCCCATTCGCATCTTAGCCGTTCCGAAAAGGCCTTCGATGTTTTGAGGTGATGGGGGAGAGGGGTAATGGAAGCACTCTCCAAGATCCCCCTAGATTACTCTGGTGGCACTGTGGCATGACACGATTGATTTGCTTGTCCATTTTCCCCTGGTCCGTAGAGCAGAAGTCGACATGGTCCCTTGATTTCCTTCTGGGCAATACATGTAGCTCCTCCCTCCCCTCCCAAATATCATAGTTTGTAGTAATTCGAGATGAAGTAAATTTAATAAAATAAATGAATTTGTGATTGTAGTATATCGTTCTTTCTCACGGGCAGACATGCACAGAACCATGGGGGATATGATCATGGAATGGATTAATACAAGGAATAAGGTACGGATGGAGCAATTACGGGGAAAAAATTAAAGCAATTGGATACAGTATAAATGCACATATTCCACATTGCAAAACATGTTTAGAACCGAATTTTGTGTGGGAAACCCACAGTATATTACTATTACTCCAACATACTATTATCATCTGAAGTCCACAAAACAACCCATGATGAGATTAAAATAAAGGAAATGGCGTAGTCATGGGAAGTCAATTTTAGAATATGCTATAACGTTGGAAAATAATCTGCTTTTGCATTCAAACATATATACGGTCCACATACGTACTCTAGAAATCTAAAATGTAATCATGTATTTATCTTCTAAAAAAGTCCTTTTAGATACTGCTTTAATGACTTCATTCCCTAATAAGTAATCACAGTTATTAACCCACAAAACACACTGTTTGAATGACTTGGAAAATAAGACTTTTTGTAGAGTTAACAATATGATTAACGGCAAATATTCCACCACTCTCCTTTAGCACATTTGTTATATAAATATGAATTTAAAAGAAAAATGAAAATATTAATGCTTAACGCGAATGGCAACATTGTCAAAGGACACTTAATGCATCTTTAAATCCAGACTCCATTACCTGTTCGGCCAAATAATTGAGAAGAGACAAACATCTCGTTTTCTACATATCATAGTGTATAAAAATAACTTAGCTCATCAGATTTTAGGCAGTCTGTATTCCAGGCAAGAACTGCGGCTAGGTATTGAACAAGTAAAAATAAGTAAAACCGTTTAAAAAGAAGTAGGTACTTCTGTTAAAATTCTGTTAAAAATTAACAAACATGTTACTCCAAACTTATTAAAATAGAAGCACGCCCTAGCAATCTCATGCCAGTAAATAAAGTGCACAGAGCAATCTCACATGTTCACAGCGTGAAAATCAACAGAGCGCTCTTTAACGCTGGAACCATGAAATTATTTTGGCTCACGACCAAAGTAGCAAGAAAATCACGTTTTAGTACCATCCTAACAAATATTTTTATACAATAAGAAAATTATACACACAATAACAAATAGTATTCACACTATCCCATTTGGCTTTTTAAAGGTCGTACTTGTGCGTGTGAAGGATTCAGAAATTTAGACTAAACAGACGTGTTTTAGTTCCAAATAAATATGCAATGACATATCCCACTGGAAAATTAACAACTCTCTGAATTATCTACATCTTGATGAACACTTTTAAATTTAATATATAGTTTTAAGGCATTTTCACTTTTCACGATTTCGAACACGCGGGAACTAGGGTTTGACTGAACAGAATAAGCAAATACAAATTAATAATAAAAAACTTCCAATTGAAAATCTACCCAGGCAGTTGTCAGGCGTGGATCCTCGAGTAAGAAGGCACGCCCTTCGGGAGAGGACACACGATAGGAACAAGTTTTTCATAGGTATTACCATGAGTGCTTTGGAAATTATCGATAAATTCCGGAATCGAGCGAGGAGGGATTTATCTGAGAATTTTCAAAGCACGAGTGGTACGTAATAGGACTATTCCACGAATGAAATTATGCCCAACAGTTCCAAAATGCACCAAATATTGAAAATAACTGAAATGTTATTATGTCATTATGTTAAAATCAAAGAGGTTATGTTACAGTACATTCATTGTTTACTGGACATCGACATAGCGATGAACTGCCTCCTAAAATAGACGAGTCGCAGCCAGTAGAGAGAAGCGGTAAGAAAAGCGTATAGAAAAAGCGATAAACTTTTTGATATACGTCGACCTGATTGGAGCATTTTGTATGTATAGTTCAACACTATTGGTTTTAATTTTACGAGAGGAATAGTCATGGAAAAGCTCCGTTTGTGATGAATGGAATTTATCTCTTCAATAAACCAGCCTTCAAATAATACATGGAGAAGGATCAAAATTAAATAATTTGTCAATCAAATTCGATTTAATTTCATCCATTTCTAAATATATTTCAAACTTTTTACACCGAACCTATTAAATTCATTTTAATAGAGAAAATGTTCATTTCAAAAAAAGGTTTCATCCTGCCACGCGACCACTTGAAAAGTAATTGCTGCCTTGGGAGCTAATTCGCATGTTGCGCCATATATCAAATAAATCGTGGTTCTCTAAATAAAAATGATAGATTGCATTAAGCTGAATTCTTGCAAATAGAATCATCTCATATCTATTATCAGTGAAACGCGCATTTTTGTAGATGCAAGAAAGGGGACGGGGCACGACTTAAAATGCCAAGCCTCTTAATTAGTGAAGAACCAACACATTTTCGTTTCACGAGCATACCATTCAGTTTCCACCGAAAATAATCAACGAGCTAAGTGCATATACTGGGTTTCCGTAACGTGGCGGATGACATAAGGACATTTTTACACCTCCTGCCTTTTAAAATGAATCATTATAACAGTGATAAGCACATGGTTGCGGTCCCGTTGAGGAGGACGTTCGCGAATGAATTTAAAAAGATTCAATTTATATGGCGGGAGGTGTAAACAATGACCTAATGCCATCCGCCGCGTAACGAAACCCAAGTATAGTTAGCAATTCCTTGCGGGGGCGGGCTCCCTCGCGGGCGCCGCTCACGAACACGTGCCGCTGCACCGCTGTCAGTGCCACTGGCGGAACTGTCGCACGTCTCCGCAGCTCCCACCGCTCACTCCCCAGCCAACTTTATGAATGGGAGGTCTCTCAAGAGACGTCCTGTACATACATCCTACACTATGCATAACGACCAGACGGATCTGGAAATTTATGTGCAAAGAAGCACGCCTCTTGGAAATGACAGTCCTGGTTTAGTTAATGCTTACAGACTGCGGAGCAGAAGTACAACGGTTCAGCGGTGTTTTGCGATCTTAAAACGCTTTGCAGAACACGGGCACTAATGCGCGCTGACCAGCATGATGTAAACCACAGCATTTTATTTGGAGAGCGGGAAAAACGAGACGTGCAGCTGTTGCGAAGTACTTGGGGGAAAAACTCGATGAGATACACACAAGATGTTACACAAAAAATATGGAGATAACATAATATTTATAGGAAAATACAATACGTGCGTTGTACTAGGTTTTCCTCACGAGAGACAGAAGAAATTACACGACGAGAAAAAAAAGCGCATACGACGAAGCGGAAGATGAGCGCAAAGGAATTAAAGGCAGGAGTGCATCACACGCGTACGTTTCTAATATTCCAGCGGTGGAGAAAATCACAATACGGGCGTCGTATTAGGTTTTCCTCAAGCACAAAAAAGAAAAAGAAATAACAGGACGCGTGGAAACGTATAAGATTAAGTGGAAGACGAGGGCAAACGAATTGAAGGCAGGAGTGCATCGCAGGCATGCGTTTCTAAACTTCGAGCAGCGGGGGAGATCACATTATGGGCATCGTATTGTTTCCCTCACGCGCAAAAATGAACAGAAATGACAGGTGGCGTGAAAAAAGCCCCAATAATAATAATAATAATAATAATAATAATAATAATAATAATAATAATATTTAAAAAATTAAAAAAAGCGCAGATGTTGAAATAGAAGTCTAGCGCAAAACCAATTGAAGGCGGCAGTGCGTCGTCGCACACGCGTGCGTTTCTCAAATCCGAGCGGCGGCGGAGGCAGCGCATGCATTACGGGCGGGGGCGCGGGGCGACGCGGGGCGGCGGCGCCCTGGCGGAGTGCCAGTGCAGGCGGCGGCGGCGGCGGCGGCAGCGGCGGCGGCGACGGCGGACGCGCCACCCGCGAGGCGCCGCCGTGCCGCGCCGCGCCGCAACCGGGTTCGAAGCCCTGCACCTCCACGCCAAGCGGAGCGCCGCACCGCGCCGCGCCGCTCTCGGATGTTCCCAACGCAGGCGGAGTCCCACTCGCCTTGCCGCCACCTCTTTTTTGCCTCCCTTTTTTTTTTACCAGGCGCGGATATGTTTGGAGCAACTCGGAATTGTCCGTCCGTTTGTGTGTGGAACTCGCGTTGTCACCGCCGCGCACATGCGTTGATGCACGCACGCAGGCACAGACACACAACAAACACATACTGACACACTCACACACACAATTTCACGCGCTACACCTACCGAGGGAATCCTTCGCCCGCTGCTCTCGCTCATCCCTTCAAAGATCCGCGGCTGCGTCTTCACATGGATGCACCACACTGCGCGTGTCCGACACTCCCGCACTCACACGCATCTGGTCTTGGAGGGGTTGCGATCACTCGGGACACTGGGTCGTTTGCCGCCGCGTACGGCCGGGTGAAAATGTGGTACGCGAGAGTCACATCCGTCTTCGTGTCCCGCTCGGGTCGTAACACCACTCGCTCGGAGCAATTCAGGAAAAGCCTAATTTCCTGGCGGCGGCGAGGCGAAACCGTCGGCCCGCCGCTGAAGACGCGGTATCCCGTCCCGGCGCGAGAGAGGGGTCGACCGCCACAAGCACAAGCACAAGATTACGCGGCCGGCACGACGCTCCGAGCGGAGGGCGCGTACGAGCTGGCGCGAGGCGGAGCGCCGTGGGAGTACAGTGTGCTCGTCTCGCACGCGCGCACGCTACTGACCGCTCGGCGGCTGCGGCTGCGGCGGCGGCGGCTGCGGCCTCCCCTCCCCGGCCGGCGCCCCCCTCCTCGCTCCGCTCGGGTCGCGTCCGCCGCCTTCCGCCCTCACCCCGCGCCGGCCACTCGCTCCCGCTCTGCTTACCGATACCTACTACGTGTAAAATGATTGATTGATTGGTTGGGTTTGGTTTTTTCGTGTTTCCGGGCGCGTCAACTGCTTTGGTCATTAGTCCCGTTAGCGTAGTGCATGTTTTTTCTTGGGAGATAGCGGTGGTCTTCCACGCTGGATGGCGAGATCCGGCGTCGACCTACCGTCGGCTAATGGAGTTTCCCTAACCAGGACTCTCCCACCAGCGGGCACGTCCCAGCGGGACAAGCTCAAACTCCCAACAGGCCTCCCGAAATATGTGGTAGTGTAGTGCATGTTAGTGTAAGTGTGGGTGTAAGAGGAGAGGATAGGACAAGGAAGAGGAAGGAAAGATCGCGCGCGGTCCGTAGCCCGTTTGGTAGGGTACTGCTCCGGCATTCGCCTGGTGTTGATCGTAAAAACCACGGAAAACTACCGATCAGAGCAGCCGGCCGCTAGAATTCTCCTCCACGCAGCGACTGAATTCGACCTAGCTGAAAAGCTAGTGTCGAAAATCCTGCCGCCGTGGGGAGTGGGAACCTAGGACCTCCCGGTCAGAGGCGCTGCAGTGACATCAGTTGATGCACTGAGCTCCCTCTCCCCGTTTGATTGATTGGTGATCCCCGGCGCGTCAACATCCGTAGTCATTAGTCCCATAGGTGTAGTGCTCTTTTATCGCGGGGGGTGGCGATGATCTTCCCCGACTGGACGGCGAGATCCGGCGCCGACTTACACGACTCACTGTCCTTTCCCCAACCAAGTATCTCCCAACAGATGGGCACTGCCCCAGTGGGGACCAGGTCTAAGCTCCCGTCTGATCTCCCGACATGTATGGTAGCGTAGTGCATGTAAGTGTGGTGTGTGTGTGTATGTAAGGGAAATAATCCTGGGTTCGTTTGTTAGGGTACTGCTCTGGCATTCATCTGGTGTTGAGTGGAGAAACCACGGAAAACTACCCATCAGACAGCCCACGGCTAGAATTCTCTTCCAGATGTATAAAAGGTACGTGTATTCCCAGAGGGGTGCATCGGAGCATACCGCTTAAATGTTGATTTTATTAATGTTTTTGACGTTTTTGAGAACTTCATAATATTATATAACTAACAATTCAATTAAACGTGCATTCAATTAAACAAAAAAACACTTTCGGTCTCTGTATATGAAAAAACTACTTTCTCGCATGAATATTTCTATATAATAACAAAATGTATTCCATTTTATGTGAAAATAGGCTGATGAATAACAGAATAACATAACAGAATAACCTAACGTAACAGAATGGACTTTGAACTTTCAGTTTTCGAATGAATAGTAATTTTTTCCCCACAGCCAAAGACGCTACAGTAATTCAAATAATAACCCATATTTGTGAGAAAATGTATCACATTTTGATCAAAAAGCGTGTGATTAACAATGTAAATTACTTTCAACTTCATAAACAAATTGAAAACTATGAAAAAAACAAAAAGCTGCTAAGGTTAATGGTTTCAGATATATAAGATACACTCACGAAAGTATTATTATTGATTATTCAGACCGTAACAAATAGCGTTAAAATCACATTCTATTATCATAGTACTTCAATTGGCGAAATTATTACAATTTTGAGTTGTCTAGTATACGCAATCAATATATTGACGACAATCGTAAAAAATCCTATATATTTTTTCGTCACTTTCACGTATTCGTTCAATCAAATTTTAAAGTTTTGTTTATTGTCAGTAGTTTGCAATTAAAAAATTAGTGTATAAAATATTGTTGTTTGTGATTAAATATGAGACCAAACCCTTCAGACAATTTTTACAATAATATAAAAAAATAATTTAGATATATTTGTTACGTTTCACAGCTCTGGAATCTTCTTCAGAAGTTATTCTTATAGTTGTAGAACTTTATCTGAAAAAATTAATGCATACATTTTCAGATATAAGAATAAGTTCTCAAGAGGATTTTAAATGCGTGAATCGAAACATTAAATAATAAAAACGAATGTAACTTAATTATTGTTTTCTCATTATTGTAAAATTATCTGAAATTTTAGTCAAATATCAGTCAGTTAGAAATCATACATTAAACATTTTTAAAGATTCCATTTACCACTTTCAAACGTCCATTAACAATTTTTAGTACAGTTAACTACATTTATTCATTGCCAGCCACGCTCTTCCGCAAACTTTTGAAAACGAAATGTATTCATATTTTCATGAACGAACTATATTTTACCTAAACATTAAGCCAGTGGGATATATACAGATGTTTCAAAAACCATCACATTTTCTAATTAGGTCTGGAGTGAAGTGTCAGCAGATATTCTTGAAATTGGAGGTTCCCCATAGGAAGGCCGCCAACCTCTGACCGACATTTGCTTCAATCATACGCTTCAATCCATCCTGCTTCAATTCAACTAGTAAATTTTAAGAAATGATTTCTTTGGAACGATTAATCAACATATACGTGAATGAAAAATGCATTCAACGAAATGAAGCTTCCTATTTTCCAATAATCCCCTTCATATCAGTATGTTATGAGGCTTTTCTCGTTTACAATTGATGTCACCAAAAAGGGATTCAACGTGTATATTTTTGGTCACCCAAGAAAGCATTGGTGATGGGTATTCGTTAAGGTATATACTCCCTAAATAGTCACAAAGCCGTACGTCAATTCGCGCAAAAAAAAAATTAATGCACGCATTATTCGATGCTCGTGATTATTTTTAAATATTCTCAAGGTACCATTCAGTAATAAATATTTGACCCTCGTACAGAGACGTCCTTTCGTTGCGTTTCAAAAAGTAAACTACGCGCATCGCTACAATGGATGTAGGTGTCTTAAATAACAGGCAGCTCACGCGGACAACTCGGAAGCATAAATCACGTAAGCATTCTTTTTCAAAATTCCAGCAACCATTTTACTGGAAGTATTTGGCTATGATGAAAAGTCTGCTAGCCGACACATCAGCATGGTGTCATCATTTTGAAGCGCATACCCGACTAAACACGACTGAGTATTGTATTCATAGAGTTGTCGTGACACCTGTCATTAACAGTACCCATTTCCATGACGAGAACGCGGCCATTACGGATCAACTGTATTCACGGCGAATGCATAATATCTCATTGATGTAAAAACGCCGGCAATGATATTCTGACGAAAATATTCTTTATTTTTTAATGCGTTGACGAGGAGAGGTTGACTTACAACTACGAGATCATTTTTTATGGCAAAACAAATAGTGAATTTTTGTGAAGTAAGTTTGAGGTCGTCATTAAAACAAGAGACATTACTCACTAATTTTCTCAGCTCAATGATTATCTAGTCGGATTTTCTAGACGGACAGTTCTATTATGAAATTTCACTTTCAGTTTAGAATTGCAAGAAAAAAATCTTGCACTTACAAGTTTATTTCAACAGTGCTCGTATGACTCTATTAATGGGACAGCTCGCTTCCATTGCCTTTAATGGATAACAAATCCCGGGGACAGCATTCAGGGACTGTGGGGCAGAGAACGCATTGGCGGAATTTGTCTGCGTTCGTCTCTGGGCGAGTCCCAGTTCACCGCCCTGCTGGCGTCGCCACACGCCCAAGAGCTGCACCCGGGCTCTTCAGACACACCATTACAAAACGAGGCGAACACGTTCAGGTTAGTCCGCATAAGTTGTTGAGCACTTTAGTCACATTATTACTGCAACCCATATAGCAATTAGCATTGACGTGAGAGTAGGAGCATGCAGTCTCGGAATATACAGAGGAGCGTCAGTAACTGGAACAAAACGAATTCGCGCAAAAGCTAAGCGCTGTTCACTACGCCTTCAGTGTCTCGTCATACCTGTTAGTCGCCGATGTTCACTTTCATTACTTTAAACAATTAATATAACATTGAGTGTATATATTCGTTTTCATATCCAATACGACCAAATTATCCTGACTAAATAAAACTACTAATCAAATGATTCACATTCAATTATTAGTGCACCTCCTCAAAAAAATATGAAGGAAAAATTGAGGGATAATGAAAACGAGAACAGACGCTCTGATGAAGGCCCAATAATAGACTGACAGATATGCATCTAAAAAATGTGGACTGTTTTCTTTCTATTGTATTTCTGACCTCAACCCAAGACACAACCTCATATTCGTCCACCTTGAAAAGAGTTCAAGAAGAAATAATATTCAGTATTACTTGTTACTGAAGGGAAGAGCGCGGGGCGGCGTTCCGAATGGGCCGTCGGCGCTGGGCGGAGAGTGCGCTGCGCCTGTTGCGGGCGGCGTCGCGTTGCAGCCAACTGACGAAGGGGCTGTGGGGGCGCCCAGCCCGCGCCGCCGCCCCTCGCCAACGCTCGGACTTTCCCTGCCGGCGCCCACTTTCCCGAGCGGCGCCCGCTGACCAATGGCGCCTCGCGCCACGCGCCGTCCCGGGGACGGACGGCGCCGCCATTGGACGGCGCGGCGTCCCGGTGCCCCCGTCCACCGCCGCCGACTCGCGCCGGGCGCACGGAATTTTAAGCAACTTCCGGAGGCGACGCAGTACCCTCTCAAACGGGCCACGGAACGCGCGCGATCTTTCCTTCGTCTTCCTGAACCTTTCCTCATCCCTTACGTACACACACACATATACTTGCATGCAATACACTACCACTCACGTCAGTAAACCAGGAGGGAGCTTTGAGTTTTCCCCGGCTGGGAGATGGCCCCGCTGGTGGGATATATTTGGTTGGGGAAAACCCAGCCGACATTTAGATCGGCGACGGATCTCGCCATCCAGTTAGAGAAGACCACCGCCACAATAAAAACACACAATGCACTTATGGAACTAATGATCTTAACAGCTGAAGGGCCCGGAAACACTAATTAATCAATCAATCGCGAGAAGATAGTAGTTGTCTTAGGCTCGTCACAGAGTTTTTCGACAGGTTCTACAACAATGCAACACCGCTCTGCAAACTGCGTACTTCCGCCAGCCTCGTGAGCTGGAGCACTAAATGATTCTACATCGGAAGTGCCAGACCTGTGCTTGCTGTTCCTGGCGGGAATAATCGAGTTATTTGTCCCGACATCTTCACTAAAACAAAATATTGTAAGAATTGATACAAGCCACTTTCAAAAGTATAAGAGAATCGGAAACGAATTATCCTGGGTAATAATATTTCTTTAAATAGACGTTTTAAAGTGCATTTTTCTTGATCTTTATAAAGAAATGCTTTCATGAGAACTTCGCCAGTTGGCTCAATGGCAAAATAATAGGGATTACACATCTCGTACCACAAGTTTGCCAACAATCGTGAAATGAATGCGAATCACTTGGACATGTTACACAGTGACCACGCCCTCAATTTCATTTAGCAGATATTGTTAGTTATAGTATTCAAGAAGATTCATAGATAATAACTTTTGTTATACAATGAACAAAAGAATGCCGACGTAACGAGGGGCAACGCTTAAAATGTACTGTGGTATTATGTATTGATGAAACGAAGTGAAATAAAAAAAAAACTTTATTTTTTACTGACACATCGCTTATTATTGAGTTTGATGCGGAGCCTGATGTACACTGCATAAGGGGCTGCCCAAAAACTACGTAACGCAAATTTAGAGTAATTTGAATACCTTCTCTCCCCCTGGTAATGCACCTGTAATGCGCGCTTGCCCCCCCTTAAAAAAATAATAATAATAATAATAATAATAATAATAATAATATAATATAGTAGTTTACGTAACAGGGGCCAAACCCGCACTCGTTTGCTATTTTTATCACACCGTGAGCGAAACGCAATGCGACAAGTAAAGGAATATAAATTAAATATCAAATAACTAGAAATATCTTAGTTATACAAAAGTAAATGGATTCCAGTCAGTGTCGTAATACTATTTGTAAATAATAAAGACATCAAGACGAAAGACAATTGCGAAACGTTAAAGATGTTTCGCATACGCTTCGCGATGTTTCGCACACTGAAAAAATTAGCTGATTCACCAAAATTGACGAATGTGACAACGCACTCACCCAGTAACGTCGGTTTGTTAGCGGTGCATTATTACCAGCCGCGCGCCTTCTCTCCCAATGCTTACCAAGTCGATATACTGATTGATTCAGTGGTGAGGTGTAGTTGACATTTACATAATTGAAATGATTGAACGCGTTGTCATTGTCAACAATAGTACTATTGTATAGTACTATTGTAATAGTACAATTGTTGACAATGACAACGCCTTCAATCATTTCAAGTCGATATACGCTATATCGGACCCATCCTCGGCCCTCCTCGCCCGCCGGCCCAAGACGACTAAATGAACTCCTTCCGGAAATAACGCTTAATTTGAAACCAAAAGTACCTAAATTTTTAATCTGCTAATCACACCTGCCCTACGAGCTGGATTCAGTACTGCAGCGTGGCCCGGAAGAATGTCATTCCTCCCTCCGCCTCTCCTTTCTCCGCTGCGGGCTACCCGCCTCGCCGCACTCAAATCGGAAATTTTTTTTTTGGCTTGCTTGATTAGTGTTTCTAGCCTAGTCAGATGCAAAGATCATTAGTCTCGTTAGTGTAGTGGATTGTTGTATCGCGGGAGGTGGCGACAGTGATCTCCTGTTCCATAGCGAGATCCGACCCCGACCTACATGTCGGCTTGCGGGGATTTCCCCAATCAGGTAGCTCAACATCAACGGGGCACCGCCCCATCGGGGACAAACTCCCAGCTCCCAACTGACGTCCTGACATGAGTGGTAGTATAGTGTAAGGTAAGGGTGTGTAGACAATGGGTGATGATCGGAAAAGGAAGACAAAAGGAAAGATCGTGCGCGGTCCGTGGCCCGTTGGTTAAAATACTGTTTCGGCATCCACCTGGCGTTGATCGGAGAAATCACGGAAAACTACCGATCAGAGCAGCCGACCTTAGGACCTACCAGTCAAAGGCACTGCAGTGACAATTAATGTCCTGAGTCATATAAGCTGGTGATTTTAGTCGTGTTCGCTAAATGTCCCTAACAGTAAGCTCTCCGAGATTGGACTGAATATCCTGTGAACGGAACCAGCAGAGAAATTCGATGTTGACTACAAATATTAATCTTCTCACGTACAGTCGACGACATAAAGTGAATTTCTGGGGACTAATATGTTTGGTTCACTATATCAGATGTGCGCTATATCCGATAAGGTCAAAATTAAATGGAATTTCACAACAATGATTGATTTTATTAATATATCGCCAAATTCAATAACAGCACGAACAGAAAATTTCAATATCTTTATTTGTACATTAAAAAAATCAATTATTTTTAATTGTTTGCTTCGTACATTTTTCATTAGATTCTTCTCCAGAGTTCGTGCTCTCTCCATTTTTGTTTCTGCATTGTCCCCTGTCTCTAAGAATCGTTATGCAGTCATGACACCTTTCAATACCTCTTACACTGTTGGAACACCATCCCACTCTACGAAAGCCCTAATCGCCTAAGGACATAAGAGATCCAGTTAATTTCCAGGACTTATTTCCTACTTCACTTAAGCCGAGGTTTAAGTTCACTAAAGCGAATCTTCTGATGCTTATTTGTAACGTAAGTGAAATGGAACAGTGATTTAAGTTCACTATAACCGAAGTTCACTATATAGGATTCATTGTAATCGGACTCGACTGTACATCAATCTGAAATTAGTAATAAGAAAGCAAAACAGAATTATGTTTTCCGTGGATGCCCGAGAGAACAGTTTGCGCGTTGCAATCAATGGATCGCGGCCATGTTAGATAGTGACCTCAGAGCGACTGCGAAGTGTAGTTATACTGTTTTTTGGATTATGTCGGTGAAGTCGCATGGAATTTCAATTCAATTCAATTCAATGATGCCTTATTTTACGTGGCAAGTCTGGGCCATCAAGTCTGCTCTTCAGTCTGACCACGCAAATTTCACTTCGCTCCTTTCACTATCTAGCGGAGAAAGAAGGTTTTACTCGGACAATGAAACAGGCGATTAAAATTTTGCTTAGAGGCTTCTTTTATGCCTGAGAATCTTTTACATGCAGTAAATATACCACATGGGACACCGGAGGATTTTTTCCCCTTTAAAAATCCACGGGTATAACATCTCGATACGCTAACCGTTATACCACCAAAGCCAATGAGATTTTGGTAGGCGTTGCGTGGAGGCATTTCGTTTCGATTGAATTATTTTTTATTTATGTATTTATATAATTATTTGAGGCGTCATTCCGGCAGGCGATCGAGCAGGAAGTTGGAAGGTCCCCGTCCGTCATGCGAAAGTCAATGTGGAGCACTTGACCACGCGCGTGCCACGGGCAATGAGGGCCGGTTAACCGCGCCACTGCCGGTCGCTGATGTCACGGCGCACAGGCGCTGACAAATTATGCCGCACGCCCGACCAAAACACTCTACAACGCCGATTCGCGCAATGCGTCCGTATGTCACTGTTGTCAACAGTTTAATACGGGTTCGAAAGCATTGGACATTATTCAATCGAAGCAGCCCTCATGAGGGAGTTGTGGGTTTACAGGAAAATATATCGTGACTTCATTCAAGTTTCCTATATCGGCGCTAATCTGTACGTCATTTAATTGACTACTGGGGATCACCCAGGGAACTCCCGAGTCAGACACAACATTCCTTAAAGAATAATTTTCCTCGTGTCTCTGCAAACTTTAATTCAGTGTACTACTTCTGTCAATTGTCTCAACAAATCTAGAGCTGACTTGTTTCCCGAAAGGGCTCAATGAGTAATACCTGACGTCAGGCTATTCGCGTGAAAGAATCTGGGTACATTACACCGTGGAGCACTTTCCTGGATTTCGTTGAGAAGAAACCGTCCTCTCCAAGACGAAGAATGTCCGCGAGAGAAGCAAGCACGCCACGTCTCCAGCATCGCCGCGACAATATCGAAGTCGTAAAAACGGCTATGACGATATTAGGCGCCCAGAAGCTTGAATACCAAGCGGCTGCTGTGGCGGGAATGAGATTCAGGAAAGATGGAGAGGACGTGCGCCGAGAGACAATCTGGGATTAAGGAAACCGCCGCGAGCGACCTCCGACGCGACGCGATTCGACGCGATGCGATGCGACGCGACGCGACGGCGGGGCGGGACGGAAGGGAACGCGGGGATCCGCGGCGCCTGTGGGAAGCCGGGCGGAAAAAGGCCGCTTGACGTCTGTCTGCGCACTTCATCCCAACGCACATCTGGCTCCCGCCATGCTCTGCCCCTCTCGCTTCGTCATTCGCTCACGGAGCGAATGGGCAATGAACGACTGGCGATGACAACACGATAATGCCCTTTGAATACAAACAGCGTCTTGAATGGCACTCGACTTATGGAAAGAGAATAACGCGCGCTTGAAAGAATGGTCTTTGCGTAATGTACACCATTCAGAAAAAAGTTTCAAGCGCGCCATTCTTTAAATCAATTGAGATTTAAATGGATAGAAAATTAAATTCAAAATTATTATTTCAAGGATATTATCACGAAATATTTTGCCTTAGATACTGGATTATCTAATCATGCATTGCGACGTATTTTTTTTAGAAGAAAGTAAAAGACGAAAAGACAACTCGTTGAGTGCAACTTTTATTCATAATATATCTTGGAAGAAACTTATATTTTTTTCTTTTCAACGGATAGGCAGTTTTTTAATAATGTACACAGTAATTGATTTTATGATGTCCAGAATAAACAATGAAAGATCCCAGGATCATAATATATATATATATATATTATATTCTAGTGAATGTTATAGGCTCTTCAAGAAATAAAACAGCCTAATTATACTAACAGTAATTAGAACACTAATCGTACAAACGAATACAGTCCTAAACAGAAATGCATTTCCCTAAGACTGCTTCATTTTTAAAACGCCACGTCAGTAGTATTCGTAACTACCACGGAATTCTAAAGAATAACTCTGTAACACACAGTCCAGCAAGTAGTATATGCTCTTGAAGGTCAACATGTGGTTGGGACTGGACCGTCGGATCCTACTCAGTCCAGTCTTGCAAAACGGCCTGACGTAAAGCTTACGCCATAATCAGAGGATGTAACTCAATTTAAGAAAATACGACCAAGTGCATCCAAAGTATCAAATGTTAGACTGAAACAGAAGTGAGAATTCATAAACCGACTTTTTCCCTTCATCAATACTACATACGAATTATAGAGGAAGTTACATAATGCTCCAGCGAAGACAGGCGATTTTTCGAGTACGAAATTAAGGTAATCCAATAATAAATATTGGTACAAATGGCCGATTCGGGTATCCGTGGTCGCTAAGGCTGAAGAGCGTAGCTTCCTCGTGTCTGAAGAGTCGTGGGTTCGAGTGCAGCCCGGGGCATGGATGTTTATGCGTGTGTCTGTGTGTTTGTTAGAGTCGTTTCATCATCATGTCGTCAACATTTCATAATTCATCCCCCAGAACTAAACTGAGTGATCGCTTATTGGGGTGTAAAATGGATTCAGTAGAAATGCTGATCTCTCCGAATACATCACGTGCACTTGCCCTCGGGAAAATATAACTGGGCATCGGTGGGTACAATGGCGTGTTCAGGTGGTCCAAAGATGACCAATTCGCGACTAAAAAACCAACAACAATAATAATAATAATAATAATAATAATAATAATAATAATAATAACAACACATAAACTAAAATAATAAAATTAATGAAAATGTAAAAGTCTTGCGTACTCAAATTTAGTATTTGACAGCGATTTTTAATGAAAATGTCTCATTTTAAATTATTCCTGCGTAACGAGAAATCATTATTGAAGATCTAATTGGGGTTTTCCCGGTGAGCACACTTGTGCACGTAAGCAGCCTTTGGAGCAAGTGAGTGCTGGCGGAGTCTCACCTCACGATACAAAGACCACAGGGCGGAGGGCGTGTCCGCGTAACTGAAAAGCTGAATATTCATCGCTGTCAACGCGCCCGCACCACACGGATGAAGTACACCGTCAAGACACGCTGGCGCGTGAACACTTCTCCAGTATCATCATCCGGAATGCTTCACCTCTCCCATTTTTCACTTTTAGCATGGATACTTGAATTCAAGCGCTTGCTGTCAAAAACAGATCATTTTCATTCTCAAATCGTCGACGTTTAGGGGTTTTCAAGAGCTTCCTGTCCAAAGCAGATCATTTCATTCAACGTCAATATTTAGTAGACAACAGAAGATAAATAATGAGAAGTTCAAATAAAGCATTCTTCCAACTAAAATCGTCCCAAAATATACAGTTCATTTTGTAACGCGTGTGGCCGCTAGAATATTATTTCTCTTGTAAAATCTTCCCAAAAGCAACGAACTGGTTTTAGTAGAAAATGTCTCAATTATGAGTAGGGAACGGAATATATGTTTTTGTTGTAAACGGATTGTACACAAAGGACATTTTTCATTCTTACAAGAACTACAAAACACATTTTTACGAAATGTATTTGAAAACAAACATACAACTTTACACCTTGTACACAACTTTTTCGATTGTCATCTTAGCACAGTATTACAAATTTAACAGCATTCCAACAAAAATATCAGACAACCACTAATTACTTATTTCATGAACTGATCTCTTTGATTAAGCCAACGTTTCCCGGTTTGTGGATTTTTAAATCGACTATAACACATGCCGAACGGTAAAACCAAAAGAAAAAAACAGTTCAATTGTAACTCGTACGTTTTTTCCATCCCTCGTAGCGATCGCACATACGTTGCTTATTGAAAAAATCAATTACAACGTACTTTTTTCATCCCTCGTAGCGAATCGCACCTACGTTGCTTATTCCAAAACAGTTCAATTACAACTCGTACGTTTTTTCATCCTCGTAGCGAATCGCACCTACGTTGCTTATTCCAAAACAGTTCAATTACAACTCGTACTCGTTTTTTCATCCTCGTAGCAAATCGCACCTACGTTGCTAATTCCAAAACAGTTCAATTACAACTCGTACGTTTTTTCCGTCTCTCGTAGCGAATCGCACCTACGTTGCTTATTCCAAAACAGTTCAATTACGACTCGTACGTTTTTCCGTCTTCGTAGCGAATCGCACCTACGTTGCTTATTCCAAAACAGTTCAATTACGACTCGTACGTTTTTTCTGTCTTCGTAGCGAATCGCACCTACGTTGCTAATTCCAAAACAGTTCAATTACGACTCGACGTTTTTCCGTCTCGTAGCGAATCGCACCACTGCTAATTCCAAAACAGTTCAATTACAACTCGTACGTTTTTCTGTCTTCAGGAATCGCACCTACGTTGCTAATTCCAAACAGTTCCAATTACGACTCGTATTTTTTCCGTTCTGTAGCGAATGCACCACGTTGCTAATTCCAAAACAGTTCAATTACGACTCGTACGTTTTTCTGTCTCCGTAGCGAATCGCACCTACGTTGCTAATTCCAAAACAGTTCAATTACGACTCGTACGTTTTTTCCGTCCTCGTAGCGAATCCACCTACGTTGCTAATTCCAAAACAGTTCAATTACAACTCGTACGTTTTTCTGTCTCTCGTAGCGAATCGCACCTACGTTGCTAATTCCAAAACAGTTCAATTACGACTCGTACGTTTTTTCCGTCTCTCGTAGCGAATCGCACCTACGTTGCTAATTCCAAAACAGTTCAATTAATTTTTTCCGTCTCTCGACGAATCGCCCTCTTGCTTATTCCGCGCGCGGCTTCAATGCTCCGCGTGGCACTGGCGGCGGCGGCGGCCGCGAGCGCGGAGCGGGGCTGCAGCGCAAGGCCAGTCGGAAGCTGCGGGCGGCGGCGGGAAACCCCGCGCGGCGGCGGTGGTGGCGGCGGCGGCGGCGGCGGAGCGCGCGCGCGGGGCACGCCCACGGCGGTGGCGCCGCATGAATGAGAGAGCCCGTTCATTAACGCGCGCGGGCCACGTCGCTCGCTTCGCCTCGCCTCGCGCCCGACGTCGTCGTCGCGGCGCTCCGTGCCTCGCCCCGCCCCCCCCGCCCCCCCCCCCCGGGCGGGTCTCGGCGTCACCCCGGGGGGGAATGGCCGGCCCGCGGCGCGTCGGCGGCGCCGCTCGGTGCAGAAAGCCAAGGGAGATGACGAGGGTTTGCGTCTTAACCGAAAGGTCAGGTTCAATCTTTTGGGTGACGGTGAACTGGTGAGACAGTACGCTTCCCACCACTTGGCGTTTCAATCTCGGCTGATCCATGTGGAATACGGGCCGACAGAGGGAGTTCTTCCGTTTCCCTACCTTTCATTGCACAACTGCTCCATCATCATTTCAACCATATTATTATTATCCATCCCCCAAGAACCATGTGTACCGAATTTAGTCAAAAAGACCTTAGGAGTGTGCTTTCAATTGGTTAATTGATTGAGTCGTGATTTTGCGCGTCAACCGCTAAGTCATTACCCACATAAGTGTAGTGCATATTTTTCCTCGAGAGGAGGTGGTGATCTGTCACCGATAGTTAGTGAGATCCGGCGCTGACCTACCCGTCGGCTAGCGTGGTTTCGCCCAAGCAGGTACGGTGAAGATGGAACAAGAAAGAGGAAAGAAAGATCGCGCGCCTGTTTGTTAGGGTACTTCTCCGGCGTTCGTCTGGTGTTGATCAGAGAAAAAATAGAAAACTACTGATCAGAGCCACTGGCCTCTAGAATTCTCCTCCAGGCAGAGACTGGATTCTACCTAGCTTTCTAGCTAGTCCTGCCACCATCGGGGCACGCACCCAAGACCTCCCGCTCACAAAGCACTGCAGAGACGTAAGTGCATGCCCCGCCACCTCTCCTGGTACTCATTTCAAATTTGCAGATTAATGAAATATTATTTAATCCAGATTGTAACATTGTAAGAAAACTGTTTCCTTATTAAATGATGGGCACATTAATTGCGAAAGCCTTTATGTATCCAGACTGCGAATTCATCGGTAGAAATTTGGTATCATTACTAAAAGTCTGCAAGAAAAGAACTATTGCTCATTTGCGTTTCGACACGTAACGCAGGCATTCAACAAGGTGTGGTATATAGAGTTATCGTACAAGCTGAAGAAACACCTTGATTCATCCTTATTATGTCTTATTAGATTCTTCCAAATTAAGGAAAATAACAAACTATCTTCCTTTTTATCCTATCCTATCTGGCGTCACCCAAGGAAGTGCAATGGGTTCAATGCTAAAAGTATTATACACTTCTGTCTTGCCTACAACCAAGGAACAGTAGAGGAGGCCGAAGTTTTTGGGCAAAGCAAACTACACCATTAGGCGGCGATCACAGTGGAGTCGATTTTGCCTGAAATTTCTGCCTGCCGTTTTTGACCGACGTTCCGGATCGGTTCAAACACATGATGGTAAACGAAAATGGCCATAGTGAACCGGAACGAGGAGCGGTAGCTCAGTGCATCAACTGATGTCACTGCAGCGCCTCTGACCGGGAGGTCCTAGGTTCGAGTCCTGACGGCGGCAAGATTTTCGACACTAGCTTTTCCGCTAGGTCGAATTTATGTCTGTAGGAGACTTCTAGCGGCCGGTTGCTCTGATCGGTAGTTTTCCGTGGTTTCTCCGATCAACACCAGGCGAATTCCGGAGCCGTACCCTACCAAACGGGCCACGGACCCCGCGCGATCTTTCCTTCCTCTTCCTTGACCTATCCTCTCCCTTACACACTTACACTAACATGCACCACACTATCACATATTCCGGGAGGCCGGTCGGGAGTTTGGAGCTTGTCCCGGCTGGGGTGGTGCCCCGCTGGTGGGAGAGTCCTGGTTAGGGGGAAACCCCACTAGCCGACGGTAGGTCGGCGCCGGATCTCGCCATCCAGCGAGGGAAGATCACCGCCATCTCCCGCGAAAAATGCAATACACTAACGGGACTAATGACCAAAGCAGTTGACGCGCCCGGAAACACGAAAAAATCAATCAATGAACCGGAACGATCTCTTCTGATGGCGTCCGAAAACATCAGCGGTCGAACAAAGATATTTCGTTCGGTTTCGTCCGACGACCGAAATTTCGGCCAAAATCGGTTCCACGTTCACGCCTTGGGGTTGGCAAATCATCTCAATAAATATAAAGAAGTTAGGTGGCATTGGGATATACAAAACAAATCGTGTACTACGGGTAGTCCGCAAATTGATTCTTCTAAATTTACACGCGTTTAATTTTGCACATTATATGCAAAATTCCTCTATTCCTCATAAATGTCACGCCGAATTGCATTTCCCTCCCTTGGACTCATCTCTTCAGAGGAACTAATGACACTTCCTCGCTCTAAGGAGCATTGTCGGCAAGAACTGACGCTGTTCCCTGTCGCAAGAGCACCTCTTCCATCTGTTTTAAGTGCTTCCTCAAAGGTCCCCTTCAGATGAACCTGTTCATGGACACATCATCAAGGCGGGTAACGAGCTCGCGGTGACAGGTTAGTAATCACAACCATCAAAAAACCGAGGGAAGGCGCTAATTATCGGATCTCAGGAAGACGGCAATCTGAGCGAGTTGAAAGGAAGTGCGAAATCAAACCACATAATCACTTCAAAAAACTCCGCCCGAGGATCAGAGGAACGACTCTTTTCGGACCTTTCAGCTCTCCAGACGATTTATACGTGCCTACTGCAGATATTCATAGTTCGTAATATTAGCCAGCATACCTAGAAATAGAACAGCGACCGAGAAAATTGTTTAAGAGACGTCATGAAAGATTCAATTGAAAAACATAAATAGCTCATTTTTAATTACTGGGCATGAATATTCAACACAAGGCGAACTCTAACATTTACGTTTCCATATTATGCAAAGCAAAGAACTGATGTAGGCAAGTTCTTCCTTTGTGAATCGTACTATAGTAGATTGGAACAAACTACCTGCAAAAGCACTAGAGACTCTTCCTTCTAATGTAGTGAAATTTAAAAATATACTTAATTCTATGTAGGTCATCATTAATAATACTGGGACTTTTATCATTATTATTATTATTATTATTATTATTAGTTACATTATTATAATCGTTAGTATTATTAATAATATGGTCATGTCCCTTATACAGTGAAGTAAAGTGTAGTGTGGTGGGTGCAGGGAGGAGGGGAGTGCAGTGTAGTGCAGCGCACTGAAATGAAGTGAAGTGAAGTGGAGTGAAGTGTTAGAAAAGCTATAAGTCAACTTACAGATAACTCAAAATTAATTATAACTAGGATATCAATCTCCAAATCTAATTGTATTATATTTGTAAATATTCGTAATAGTTTTGTAATTGTCGTATATCTAGTTAATAATGTTTGCCACCGAGCATTAGCTCAAGCGAACTTTAATAAATCTATCTATCTATCTATGCATCGTATTATAATACTAAGAAAACCTCATGTATTACAATTCACATTTCTCAACACACTTTACATAAATCTGCCAAATATTGATGACTAAAACATCAGCAGGAGATAATAAATTATTACCTAACGACTGTTCCAACACACAAATAAAGAAAGCGCCCGATATGCATTAGATAACACGGCTCATTCGTTTTGTTGTCAAAACACTGCGACTTAGAAGGAACAGGACGATAACAGTGGCGCGACAGTTGATAAGCGGGGCGTCTTACATCATCGCGCGGCCGCGTGAGCGAGGGGGCGGGGCGGGCGCGGGGGCGGGAGCTCGTCAGGTGGGCGACGTCGCCCACGTGCTGCGCCGCCCGCGCCCCTAAGCCGCGCTTAATCCCCTCGTTACGCTGCCAATCCCTTGTTTTTGCCCAACGGGGGGCGCCCGCGCGCAGTCGAGATACGGAAGGGAACGGGATTAAGTGATGGAAAGTTGGCACGCCATGCGCCTCCACACTAGGGATGCCAACAAAAAAATTGGATGTTTTTAAAACATCAGTTCTTGTGAGCAGAAAAATCTATACTGTAAAATTGATGTTTTGCTTTCAATGTTTTCTTCAAATCGATATATTTGATCAGAAACATCGATGTTTAAAAAAAAAAATTTCATTCACCTTGCTCCCGTGAATACATTTTTTGATTATTTTTTACCTAGTAATATCGTTAAACTGCATTTTGAATCTTGACTACATATAACATTGATTAGAAAATTTAAGATGACAATCAAATTTTTAAGGCAGAATATACATTAAAATATTATTGACGTGTTATGCATCACATATTCCTTTGATATGTTTCATCATATTTTAAACATCGATGTTTTCATCGATATCGCAAGCCTCATGGTTGTTTTGCTAAAATTTGCCATCACCATTCCACTCGCCGTGCCATGGGGCACGGTGGCCGGCCGCGAAGGGAAAGAGGAGCAGCCAGAGGTCGTGTGGGTTCGGTTTTATAATTGCCACCAGTTAACGTTTTCACATTTCAACCCTGAAAACTGTTTACAACGAGCGGAACGCCAGACCCTGAACGGAACCGAGATTTTGATTATTTCCGCCCAAACTCTCAGTGAAAACAAGGTAGGAAACCCAAGGTTGCTTCAGAATTGAAGAAAATGGAGGTAACATCAATCCACACTCTAACAAGTTCGTTTGATGATCTCTGCATGTTCGCCGATTTTAGGCGATGTTTTCCGAATTTCAATAAATTTCACAGAAAACATGTAAGTCCAAAGGTGCGCAGTCTAATACAAGAGGAGAAACCAACTATATTTTTGGGCACTCCCTTTTTCTTTGAACTCTTTTTATTTCAATCTAATATATTTTACTATTTAATCTAATATAATAATTAACAATACAAGGAAATGGTATTATAACTCGAATTATACAATTAATACAAAATAAAATGACCTAAGAGCAGATACCTCTTCTGCAAATGTTGTGTAACAGTTTCCCAAACAGGCATATTAAAAAGGGGGAAATCAGAAATTGGACATGTTTAAGGAAATAAAATTATGTAAGGGCACAGAGTCCCATTCAAAATGTTCAAGGAGGTCCGGCCCTCGTGATATCCTTTATATACATAAATATATGATTCCTTTCTTAGTTGGCGTAATTTACAAAACATCATAAGAAATGTTTACATTATTTGTTTTTATTGAATTCTTCAAAAACAAAACACCGTTTCCATAATGTTCATATAATCATCATCAGACTTCTAAAATGAATATAAACATTTCAAAAGTTGACTCAGACGGTGTAAAAGTGTTTAAATTATCCACCACAACTGTGGACACTATTGACACAAATATTTAGGACTTCTTAGAAGAATGACAATTATTAACAAACCTTTAAACTAGCACAACCAACCCTTGAGCGCATGTCGACGTATAGCTCGCGAGTTCATATTGTGCTTATTTGTTTAGCACTGTAATCGACAATTACCGTATTTGCTAGTGATTTTTTTCCTTCAAAAACTCGTCAAAAAACAGGATGTGTCTTATACAATGGAGTAGAGACCAGAAAAATATGTAGTTTGAAACGTCAAAATTTGTACATAAATATGTAATGAAATCTGTAAGAATATGTCGAAAATATGTAAAATCAGATATAATATGTAATATTAAAATGCACAAAAACACATTAACCTAATTCGAAATAGATTTATCAAAACTTTCCTACACAAATTTTAAAAATAATACAAATGTTTTAAAAATCATTTGAAGAGGACAAGATGCTGCACGTTTTGCAATTTACAAGTTTCCCTTCACTAATAAAAGCTTCGTCTATTGCTATCTTAGGACCATACTTTAGCAGCCAAACTAGACGCAATAGAAGCCCTCATACTGACTGGCGATATCTACGACCAGCAAAAAATCACTGCAGAATGCAGCATTCTCATCGAATTGATACACTTCGGCGATCGCCAAGTTTCTCGGAAATTAAGGTTAAAGGTCACGCAACGTCAGTAATACTTTTCACAGGAAAAGGTGAAATTTATCTCAGTCGCTCTTTTCCCATCTCTGAGATAACTGAAGCAGACGCACCGAACTGTAAAAACATCCAACAGTGTCTTAATGTGTCGCATCTTGAGTCGACCGCACATAGTAATTATGTAGAAAAAATCTATTTTTTAAAATACATCTTTTCATAAAAAAAGGAATAAAATTGAAGAAAATTGATAGATTAAAATATTTTGTGAAAATACCAAAATATGTAAAATATGTAATATAGTACTAAATATGTAAAAATATGTAACGAAAACATTTGATATTGTGTTAGGGTGGCGACGGTTCGCCAAGAATTCAGTTTTGAGAACGGGAAGTAGAAAGAAACACATATGTAATTACATAAAAATCCGGTCTCTATTGACGAGGAAGACGTTCAATCGTCCACCCACAGTAGCCGTTCCCAGCCTTAAGTTCCATCATCAATGAGGCTTCATGTGCTTCTGCCGCGCACGTTTTTCCAATCGTGCCACAGACGCTCTCCGACGACGGGCACGTGGCACGTGATGAGGTTCGAGACAATACTAGACTACTCACCCGCGTAGTCAATCAAATTCTTTGATTAAGAGCATAGATGTGTCAAATGAATTTATCAGATATTCTGGCGGTCGCATTACATCACCGAACTTTCTTTCGCTGACAGGACGCCTCGGCGCCTAATTTAGTGTTTTAAAATGCCAATTTCTTCTCGACAGTGAAGCTAAAATTTACATTTAAAAATAATTAACATTGTAAAAAATAATATGTTACCCCCCCCTCACACGAGATATGATGACATATTATCAGATAACATGTTCTCTATTTCTCAGTTAATTTCTCTTTTCCTTTTTGCAGAAAATGAATTAAGTTCCAGAAGGAAATTAATGTGTACAGTAAAACATAACAATTTAGTTCGAGTGTAAAATTCCAAGAAATCGACTGCAGTTGTAATGGATATTTATTGAAGTTAATCAGTTACTGCGGTATATGCCGTTAATATCTGAAACAGAACATGTTTTTGAAATCTTTAATAACCCAAGGAGGTAGAAGCAAACTAAATTAAAATCCCCTAATTCCTACTGATCAATGGCAGGTGAGTGCTGGAGCAGTATCCTAACAAAAGGGCCACGGACCGCACGCGATCTTTCCTGTCTCTTCCATGTCATATCCATATCTATTACTTACACATTCTTATACTTATGTGTACTACACTACCACATGCCGGGAAGCCAATCGGGAGCTTAGAGCTTGTCCCGGCTGGGCGGTGCCTCGCTGGTGGGAGAGTCCTGGTTAGGGGGGAAACCCCACTAGTCGACATGTCGGTCGGCGACGGATCTCGCCATCCAACGAGGAGAGATCACCTTCTCCGCGATAAGAAACATGCACTGCACTTACAGAACTAATGATCTTAACAGCTGAAGAGCCCGGAAACACTAATGAATCAATCAATTGCGAGGAGATATTTGAGTCGTCTAAGGCTCGCCACATTTAAGTTTGTTACAGCGACAATAAGGCCGTCTCATCTTATAACATTCACTACATCATTACGCCTAGGAATACAAAATACGTGCAACGAAACAAAATTTTATTTACGTTACTAATTTATCGCCTTTGCATAGAACAATCAATTAAATATCACAATTAAAGTCACTTATTCTTCAGAGTTCATGAAATTTCACAAAGTTAAGAAATAATTCAAATAATTAGAAGATAATTTAGTCTACAACTGCAGTAGCCCTCGTAAATATCATAATGTACCAATTTTCACCGATGAAGAAATTGTTTAAAAGTTACACAACAACGAATGTACGAAAAACAATGATTTATTTTCATCTACTAGGCAAGAAATTAGAAGCAGAACAGGATAAGAATCACTTTGTAACATTAAATGTGAGTTATTTTCGTGCCTGAGATGGGCGTAGCAGCAAATAATTATGGTACTCCCCAACCGGCATTTGGGCCTGTTTCGTCTTCCAACAATGACAGTACTTCGCCGAAGCAAGAACCTCTCCACGCCCGCAGCCTCCGGCAGAACATCGGAATCGATTAGCATATAGCGGGCCCTCTCATTGCATCACACGATTTCGAGGTATTAAAGTCGTTAGGAGGGCAGGGGCGAAAAACAATTTCGTGATTTCTCGGAAATGGTTCGAGTATTCAGCTACAAGCGCATCGAACGATCGAAATGTTATGACGAGATCTATGAGGTCCTGGAGGTGACACACATGAAAACAAACGGAGAAATTGAAAAAATTCTCATTTTATCAGACTGTTTGCCATCAGGGCGTACATCGTTAAGATTTACATCTTAAGTGTTCCATTAGTGTTTTATTGTAAATTACCATTAGTATCAAAGAAAACAAAATCAAGAAATCATCGAATGTAATTAGAAAAAATAGTATCAAAACATTTGCCCTGATAACTACATAACATCTAGTCAAAAACAAAGGAACAACTGTTGAATATTCTTACACATTTATACTAACAGTAGCAAGACTTAGAAATAACTATCCATCCTATAATATCTACTTGTAGATATCTTCTTTTATCTAAAAGTTATCTTTAAGAAAATGGAATGTGACTAATTGAAACGTTTTTAAGAATTGATGTCCCATTAATGTTAGACAGAATATTGTGAGATATTGCATGAAGCTACATTCTCCGACAGTAAACAAATTTCTGTAAATCCTTCCAATCTTACTCATCTTCCGAAAGATCTTATATTCCCCTTACTTGCTGTGCTAAAAAATATTTAGATGAAGTTAAGGTTATATTATAGTCCATTAAGCAATATTGTATTGCATGGTGGTAGAATTACTGTAAAATATTCTAATTATACTTAGAACAATAATTATTGTAAACATAAAACTACAGTGAACAATCCTCATTCCTTGTCGGAAATCTCAAAATTACCAATAAATCATGAATTGACGTTAGAGAAAGGTGATGTTTAAAGAAAATTAATAAAATGGAATAGAATTTGGAAAGAAACCGCAGACAGTCACATTTTCCAAACGTCGATCGAGTTCAGGGTTCCGTCGTCGAAATAAGTACAATCGGATGTCCGTAGTGTTTTAGGCAAGAGGGTGAACGATGATATGTGATGACTGGAAAGGAAGGGAAACATGATGAGGTGGAAAAAGGGGAGCGAGAGAGAGAGAGAAAAAAAGCATGACAAAAAACAATATCCCAGTGAGATCTGATAAAAACATACTTCGCATCACATTAGTTACAATTTCATTCACGCAAAGTTCATTCCACTTCTTAATTCCAGAGTTAAGTTAATTCATCAGTACCTGACATCTTAGAAAAAAACACCATTAGCACTTTATTATATATTGCAATCCCGACTGATAAGCCTTACAACAATCTTATGCAAATTCACACGACAACTTACTATTACTATTACTACAAATTACTTATTACATAACTACATCAAGAAAATGCGGGAAGCCAAAGAGAATATCTCTGCAGTAGCACCGGCGTCGCCAGATGATGAAATGTATATCCCAGTACCAACCTTCAAATATTAATTAATTAATTCTGATTCTGGATTTAAATTCTGAAACTTCAAATGTTAACTCTATAATGTTTTTAATACGCACAGGAAGTTCGTTAAACTTAACTCGATATTGATTTATTTTAAAGCGATAAACTAACTGGAAGATTAAGACATTCTATTCCTATCTACTACAGCATATACGCTAGAAAAAGACCATCCCATGTCACCCTTAATGTTTTTATCGCAGTTGTTTCAGCAATATCATAGTTATTTGGAATATTAATGTTAGGTTTAAATTATTGAATAAAATATTTCTATAGGAATCTTAAATCGTACATCATCCATTACCGTAAAATTAAAATCTTGATATTTAAACGTACCAGGATGACTTTATCCTGGTATTATTCGCGCACGTTCTCTTGAGCTTCGCTCGTTACGCGTAGGAGTGGGAGTTTGGTTATTTTCACAAATTTATAGTTCGTTTTACAAAGCAAAATAGTTTCTGTTACATCAGAGGGAACATTTCTGGTTATCAGATTTTGTCCACAATGCTCGTTGCCCTAATTTATTCTTAATTCAACTAAAATTAGTGAAGGAGTGGGGGTAGGTATTCCAGGGCTCCAGAAAACGTGCACATATAATACATTAAACCTTCATTAAAATCCTGGTAAAAATACCAGGATCCTGGTACATCTGACAACACTGGGTAGCATAGTCTCAGGACTTAGCCGACGAAACTGCTGAAGGTCGAAGAGTCGATGCGATAGTAATAGATTTTGCCATCATCTTCTACAGAAATTAATGGATTTTGGTTTAGTTACTACGGCAATGGTATAGATACTCGAGGTACTACATGGTCTAATTGGAAGACAGTTGTCACTCATCGGAAGCAGAACGTCAGGAATACCACAGGGCACTAAGTTTGGATCTCTTGTGTTTCACGCCTTCATGGATGATTTGTTTATTGAGAGAAATTATCTTCAAATCTACAACTGTTTGGTGATGACTAGAGACATTTTGTAAATACCTATTTTTTTAACCTTCACAGAGGTGTCAAACTTTGTAATTGTATGTTTCATGGCAAACTCATTTGAAAATGCATAGTATTCCCTTGCATGTTTGCGTGTTTAGATATTTTTCTTTGGAAAAATGCATGCATAATGAATGTTTACACGTTTTTTTAAATAATACATTTTTTCTATCTAGCACATTCAGTACTTTTTGTTAATTCGTTTGCATAATTAGTTAATATTAAAATTAATGCACATTTTGTACATTCAGTATATTATACTTAGATCCAGATAGAACGTTGTTTTTGTGGCTTATTGTTTTACCACATATTTTTACCCTCCGATGCACGTGCTACATTTGAAATCCGAGTACAAGAGCTGTGAGCAGTAATTGCGAAATGACTTATCAACACCAAACCATAAGTCAAGTGACAATAGATAAGGAAGTTACAGGAAGCGGTAAGTTTAATATATCTCACAATGAGATGGAAAAGTAGCCAAGTGCAGACTTGCAGTCCGCTTGCGTGCAGCGGAGGATTAATACTTTTAAAAGTGTAAAGTGAAAGAGAAAAAGAAAAGAAGAAGAAAAAAGTTCACTCGCGACAATCTTTGAACATTTTTTTCAATACTTGAGCAAATTTAAAAATAAATTAATTTCTTGGCTGTATATACATTTATATGACATGAAGGTATATTACCATTATTTCTTTTATTGTTAAAATAATTGGTGTTATTTTTATTTATAAAAGAAATCTGACCTTTTTGTTGAAAAAATACACTACAATATTTTTTTTCAAATAATTTATGTTTTAACGATTCGACCCTATTTGGGGACATTTTCAAAAACTATTTAAAACTAATAAACATCCCGTTTATGATAAACTCGTTAATAGTACTAAACATTTTATTTAAAAAACAAACAAACAAAAAAAACAACAACCATTCGGGTCGGTATTATTATAACAAGATAACAAACGTTAACGTATTTCTTATATTATATTAGTGTTGTTATCATTATTACTATTATTTTTTTTTTATTTTGTGGAGGTTTGGTGAGGTGCGAGGATGTTGCACGTGAAATTTCATTATTTGTAACATATTATCGGAGCTCAACGCAGACTTGATGAATGTGAAATGAAGGTATTCTGGCACTCAAATCTCCCACTTATATAATAATAAAATGAAATAAATTCTACTACACGAAACGACCGTACATTCGGATCTTTCTTTCGAAATCAATTTCATTTTTCTTACACAGCAACGTTGGAGGCGATTTCATGACGCAATCGCGAGGCGGCCGCCAGAGCGCCGAGCGGCGCAAGGAATGAATGAACGCCACATGTGCTCGCGCAGTTCACCGGGCGCAACATTTCCTCCATAAGAAGCCGCGTCGCGTCGCGTCGCGCCGCGTCGCATCGTAACCTTCGTTCGTTTTGCGGGCTGTGCATAAAAAGGCGGGAGGGCGGGGGCGGGGTGGAGCGGGGGCCATCTGGCGCAGGCGCCGGCGCCGACGGAGGGCGGGGGTGGGGGGGGCGCGTCGCCCAATAAGGGCGTCGGGAGGACACGGGCTGTTGGGCGCATGCGCCGGGGGCGGGGGGGGGGGGCGCATCTGCGGAGCGTATCGCGCCGGCCAGATGGCGCTCCCGCGGGCGCCGACGCCCGCTTATGAATCGCCCTTCGAGTGCTGCGATGGAGCCCCGGTTACACCGACGGAGCAACCAAAGAACAAGTTTCGTTCCTTCGATGTCTTATTCATAGTTCTAGACGCTCTTGCATTCGCATGTATTTTTTTACATCACATGAAAGAGTAGTTTTTTGTTAAACTTACAAGATGTCTGCGAAATTTTAGAATTGATTGAATTAGGTATTTACGTAATACGTACACAAGTGCTAGACAATTGGGGGAGAGTGTAGTCGTAAATCCCACTATAATAATAATAATAATAATAATAATAATAATAATAATAATAATAATAATAATAATAATAATAATAATTCCGCAGTCCCGATAGCCGAGACCGCTAGCAGTATGCGTGGCGATCTCGACGGAAGGATCGCGGGTTCCAGTCCCGCCTCGCATGAGTGTTTGTATATGTCTGTTTGTGTGTCGTCATTCATTCTTCATTATCATCATCTTCATCTTCCATCTCCCATGACTAACAACCCTGGGGTATAAAATCGGATTCAGCCTAATGCTGATCCCCTAATAGTTACATGCAAGACTTACAACGTTATAAAATGATACTGAGCGTGTGAAAGTGCATGTCCGTCGTGTCCACGACCTGCTCTTCCGAATAATAATAATAATAATAATAATAATAATAATAATAAATTGTCAATTAATGCCGAGGCTTAGGCCACTAGACCTGCTCTTCCGCCTAATCTCATTTATTATTGCAACTGGTCCGGAAAAGATGCAATAAATGGTAATTTATGCATACGTTATGGAATATAATGGAATTGAAAAGAAAAAAAAAGAAGAAAAAATCGTAGTAAACATGAAAATGCCACACACCGTTATTTACAACCCAACGCCTCAATTATTTTTATGCTATTCTCACACATTCTATATTTGATGCATATCGTTTGTTCTGAAGAACTGTTAATACTATCTCATGTTTTAATTGGGCACCATTTTTTACACATTTTCATACTTTGAAGGGAGTGGGGGTAGAACAGACCATATTTTCTCGCATTATTTGTAACCTTTGCAATTTTCGAAAATTCATAAATCAAAGAAAATGAGACCTATTTGTGAGAAAATGAGCCATTTTTGAAGTGTCCTTTACGGTATCCGAGGAGAAACTTTTTTTCAAAAATTTGGTGTCAGTTTTGAGAAACGTTTGCGAACTTTGTTGGGATTTTAAGTGAATTCTAAATATTAAAAATATAATTTTAAACTTGCAGTACTTACAGTTCGTTCTGATCGATCGCAAAATATCAATTCCGGTGAAGGTCTGAGAGGTATAGGTAATAAAGTTGACCACAGACGGACGGACCGGCGAACGGACTGACGGACGGACCGACGGAGGGACCGACAGACGGGCAGACATTTTGCCGTCTATTTTTCGGTATCAAGACCCTAGAAAACGTGGATTTAGACTATACAACGTGTAAGAGTAAGTAATTTATTCCATAAAGAACAACACTATTCGATTTTTCGTTACCGGGCCGGAACAATAAGCCTTTCTGTGAAAATATCGCCAATTTCCGCCGCACGATTGCAATTCTTTTTCTTTACTACGCACGTAGTAAGGCGAGAAAGTAAAGAGATCCCGGTGCAATATAATAGTAAATCGGAGCTTCTTTTCTTTTGTTTGGAGTGGGACTCGGTTTCATATCCCCACTATCGGGGTTAGGGATGGCAAAAACCAACGATGTTTTTAAAACACAGATATTATAACATCAATGTTTTGCTTTCTATGTCTCTTCAGATCGTTATATTTGCCAGGAACATTATATGAATAACATTTCCAGTGTTTCTTTTATTTTTGGATTGCTCGCACAACAGCCATGTCCGATCCCCAGTCGATCTCTTGGCGGCACGATACCGTTTGCTATTCGGCAACCTTTCCCCAGTGTTGTTCCTTTTCTTTGTAACTTTGTTCGTGGTAATATCGTTAAACTGCAATTTGAACCTTGACTACACAAAACATTGATTAGAAAATTAAGATGACGGTCACATTTAAGGCAGAATACATTTTTTTGATGACGTCACATTTAAGGCAGAATACATTACATACAGAATTTTGACATGTTATGAATCATTAGAAGCAGGACATTTTATTTCGACATGTTTCTTAAAAAATCAATATTTTAACATCGAAGCTTTTTGTAGATGTTTTCATCGACATCGAAAACCTTTTGGTGATATATCAATGTTTTGCTAAACTTCGTCATCACAACTCGGGGTACTCGGAATACCGTAGCGCAGCCGATCACCCGAACACCTCCCGAGAGCTAACCGGTCGTAGCCCTACACCACAGGATCCCCAGGCCAGCCGGCTCAGCGAAGAAACCATCGAGTTTTTTTCTAAATCCGTATCTGTGTATTTGCATAAGCACGGCACGACTTGTGACGGTCCACCGATCCCCGAGCAATTAAACTGAATGGGAAGGGGTCTCTTCCGGCCGCCGCCGCCCGCCGGCCGCCCGCTGGCCGCCCGCAACGCCCACGCGCCCCCGGGGCCGGCGGGCTGAAGTTCACGGCTGTTCCAAGGACGTGGCGCACGTCCTGTCCTGTGGGCCGGAAGGGCGCCACGCGGCGGCTGGACCGTGAAGCCCGAGAGGCTCCGCGGCCGAATTTCTTCCTGGGATCGCCCGCCCTTGGCGCCGCTCCCCGTGAACTCTCCGGCGGTCGTCACACTGCGGCCCATTTTCGCCGAAATTTCGGTCGGCAGATGCCGCACGGACACTTCCAAACGAAATTCTTCATCGGGCAGACGATGTTTTTGGACGCTGTCGGAAGTGGTCATTCGGGTTCACTACGACCGTTTCCGGTCAGCAGAACTTGGAACAAATCCGGAATACTGAACGGAAACATCACTCATAATCACAGTTTTTTAATCATTAACGAAATTATGGTTGCTATTAATAAAACAAAGAGGGTTCTAATATCTAATGTGTCATATGATACCTCATTCGGTCATTGAAAGTGAACTTAGTAAAAAAAAGCATTCCAATCAAATCTAAAAAAATCCTATCTAAAGGCGGAATCTTTGACCCTGTTTTTCCGCATATGAGTTGTAGAATGAATGTTTGTTGATCCTATTGACCTGAACAAAACTCCCGAATCAACTACTGTAGTTTTTGATGGCACAACTTACAGAATTTACTTTTTAACAGAAAACGCACCCCATTTCATATATACATAATCTGGACATGCAACAAACCAGTGCCCCTCCAATGGCAGGATATCAATATGAAATGAACACTACTGAATTCAGAGAAGATGAAAAAACTGACAATATATGAGTGCAGAAAAACAGAACCGGAATGAAGAGCTGGTGGAAAATGCCACCTTTTCTGAGAATGCATGAGAACCCGCAGTAAAACAAAATCTGGTGGAAGTGCTACTGGAAAAAAAACCAAATTTTCCGCAAACTGTATAAGAGAACATAGTCATCTAGACATTACAAAATGAATTAGAGAACTAGTGATGTGTACAAATGACACAACTTTCTCGTACTAAGTTTTTTATTTTCCTTGGTGGGGACTGACTTAACGGTGTTGCCCCATCCTCTTGCCAGCTGCCATCTGTCGTCACCACAGTACGTTTTTTAATTTAAAAAATTTTTAAACATTTTCTCTACTTTTGGGTTACTAATCGTAGAACCAAATATTACTTTAAGAATATTAAAGAGAAGTAAATCCTCGTCTCAATTGAAATTTTCATTGAAAAATATGAAGCTGTTTTTAAGGAAATGGCGATTAAGCATTACTGTAAATGCAATTTTGATATCTTTTTTCACTGAATCTATTGTTTTCAAAAACTTAATTTAAAGCATTTGACTCATTCCACTCAATATAAAACAATAATGTATACAAATCGATGGACATTGCATATTAACGGCATGAGAGGATTTCAAAAAATTACAATTATGTAATTTTGAAATACAAATAAATGCAGCAAAATGAACTTCGCGTCATATTAAACAGTGCCATTACCACTAACCGTTGGAAAACGTTGAAGACAAAAATTGGAGCCAGTTTTCAGAAAATGGCGTTTGAGCGATTCTGAAAATGCCAAATGTTGAGCTCATTTTGACAGAAAACTGTCAAGTTTTCGAGAAACTTTATGACATGATTTGAAGCAATGTACTCATTAATACAAGAATGTGAATAAATTGCCGGCAATGTACATTTTAACGACGCGAGAGACAAGTAAAAAAAATACATTTTTGTAATTTTTGAAAAAACAAAAGAATAGAGCATTATTGCGATTATGTCATCGTATAGGGTTTGTTTGGCACTAACCCTACCAACAAGTTTTTTAAAAATTGAGCTGTTTTTCAGAAAATCTTGTTTTTGTTATTTTGTAAAATTGCAAATATTGCACGCACGCTCGAAATCCACTAACATATTAAAAAAAAAACATGACATGAACTGATTGAACATGACAGAACTGATTACAATTTCATTTGAAGGAAAATCTATACCTTCAATTTTATAATTGTAGGAAGTCGCCGAAAAAATTAAAACTTTTGCAATTTTCGAAAATTTAGAGTTAACCGTGAAAATCGGACATATGCCACCTTTATATGTGTATTCTCCTCTATTCTTACAAGAAATTCAAAGAAAAAATTGGGAGCTGTTTTTGAGAAAATCTTGAAAATGTCCGGGGTGCTTCATTTAACGTACCCCCAAATTTTATACAAGAAAGTAATAACTATCTCCATACTGAGAGTAATGAAGTCCCAAGACAACTTAAAAAAGAAGAAAAAGAAGACAGTATCACACAACATAACCTACACCCTAAAAACATGGAAGAACTTATTCACCCATTAAAAACCATATTAATGAAAACCCTGATTAATATTATATGAACTATGATTTAAGAATTTCGTGGAAAACCCCTTTGAATCAAAGACGCGCTTCATAATTGCTAAAGACTTCGTGTACCATGCGAGCATCATTCACTTGATGACAGAAACACCATTTCTCTCTGAAAGATCAATCGAAAATAGTTTCACAAGACTCTAACATGGTAAAGCAAACCAACGATTAAGAAGACACCAAAATGGAAAAATTCCAACTCTTTCAAAAAATTAATAATTAACATACTCGTATTATAATGGCATGTAAATGCCTTCTGCAAAAATTCTGGAAGGCAAATACAATATACTCTGTCAAAATTAAAATCCTGAAATAATTGGCTTATAGGAAGCCAATTTTAAGGCAAATAGAACTGATAGATTAAGGTATAATAATAATAATAATAATAATAATAATAATAAGGTAGGGTTTAAATAATGTAATAAAGAACTCTTCAAGCCCCAATAACAATGAGTATGTGTAATATTTACCTACATGTAGCTACTGTCTCCAAGCAAATGAAGTTAAACATTCGTTTAGACAACTTCTCAAACCGTTTATTCTGCTCGGTGACTTAAACAGCCACAACACTACGTAAGGCGCATATAATACCCCCATAAGACGTTGAAAAGAAACTGTTTTTGATGAAGAGGATCTAATACATAATAGACAACCTACTCATTTTATTGCGAGCAATGGACATCTCAGTGAAATTGATCTTACCTTATGTTCTGATACAATTGCTCCAAAACGCAACTGTACGTAGGCCCCACGGGTAGCTCATTGGTCACCTTCCTTGACGCCATCACGGGTACGATTCTACTCGTAACCCATGGCCCAACCATTCGTATCCCTAACCCATGGCCGCAAGGCTGGGGCGCCGCGGATAGGCCTTTGCCCCATCAGAGCCTGTTGTGCCAGTACTACGTGGGTCATCCGCAAGATAGTGATAGCCGAGGCTCAGATTCTGATGACGTGTCATCTTTCCATTGGTGCATTCTAAACGTAGCCAATTTGTAAATTAATATTTATCACGACAGATAGAAATATATAGAGATATGCACATTTTTTTGTTATTTTTCATTTTGTCATTTTGTTTCCTGTTCGGGTTTTTTGTTAGTGAATGGTTCGTGAATTTGCATGACACACTAAAACAAAGTTTTAATGTTCTTCATTTCATGTTATCATTTCATATTATTGTATCATCATTTAATGACGAAATTCCCTACTACATTGGAGTCTGTTTTTCTAACTTTCAAAATTACACGGATCTTCTGTAACTTCCTCGACCTTTTTCCAAACTGGAAAATCGGATCTCACGATTACATTCCCTCCGAAAATAAAGGCTTTATATTAAATTTAATTTTAATAATAAATAAATTTTATTTAAAATTATAAAATTCATTGAATAAATAAACATATTCATACAAATTTTTGGGTATATAAATAATAATTAGGTCATTTCCCCTAGATTTGCAGACTTAAAAGAGTTTTTTGGTCGTCGGAATCCGTGCCATGTTCAGCACTCCCCGGTATCTTATACATGGAAGGCTGTGGAGGGAAGAACCCGACCGCCGGAGATGTCGGGGGCGTCGGAGGAATCCGCAACGACGCGTGGCGTCGCGTTGGGGCTAGGGGCGTGGAGCAAGGGGCGTGGCCGGGGGCGGGGTAAGTATCCGGACATATGGTTTACGCCAACGTAGGTACTTTACACACACTTTTTCTTGATACTCCACAGCGGGGGGTGCGGGAAGAGGCGTGTTCTGTCTACATCACGGCACTGCGGTACTGTCAACTTCGACAGAAAACTCAGCGTAATAGCGCGTCTTGGTCGAGATAGCAATGAGAAACAATGTGTTTTTTAATTATGAAGAAATAATGAATAATTGTAGAAATTATTGAGTAACAAGAAGGAGCATGGTATGCAGAGGTCGTTAAAAAGAGAGAGCGAAAACTGGGAAGTCCGCATTGTAAAAGAAGAAGGTAGGCTTCACTGCAAACTGATCCGTGACGTTCCGAGTGGAACTACCGGTAGCGGTAGCTCAGTGCATCAATTGATGTCACTGCAGTGCCTCTGACCGGGACGTCCTAGGTTCGAGTCCGGACAGCGGCGGGATTTTTCGTACACTCAGCTTTTCGCAGCTCAGGTAATCAGTCGCGTCTAGGGAATCTTGAGCAAGTCGGTTCTTAAATCGGAAAAAAGTTTGTGAAATTATTGATCAACAGGCTGAATGCCGAGCAGTACGTTACAAAGGGCGACGGAACGCGCGCTGATCCCTTCTTTTACCTTGTCCTATATTCCCCCTTAATATAAGTCCCACACACACACTACACTAACATGCACCACACTATCACATATTCCGGAGACCGGTCGGAGCTTAGATTTGTCCGGCTGGGCGGCGCCCGCTGGTGGGAGAGTCGTGGTTAGGGCGAAACCCCACTAGCCGACGGGAGGTCGGTGCCGGATCTCGCCATCCAGCGAAGGAAGATCACTGCCACTTCCCGAGAAAAAACCTGCACTACACTAACGGGACTAATGACCGAAGCAGTTGACGCGCCCGGAAACACGAAAAAAATCAATCAATCAATCCATCCGAGTGGAACTCATATTTTCTACCTGTGCCGGCCTGAGCGAGAACTAGGGATCTGGAAGATCAAGAGAACGTGCGCGCATTGCAGGCGCCAACGAGGTGAGGGCGTTCTGTTTGAGCGGTCTGAACAAACGGCCCTATCGGGCGACGCATATTTGGCGCCACGTCGAGCTGCGCGCTGTTGATTAACGCTAAACAAACTGACAAGACTCGACGCGTCTGCAGAATCAAAATCGTGTATAGATTATGACTAGGGAACGGATTTGCATGTAAATACATATTTTTACAGGGACAAGATACCTGCATTCACTAATATATTTTAGACTTAACACGACATTCTGAACCAATTGGAACTATTTTTATATATTTTGGTATAATTATATATATTTTATCTATAGCTACATATTTCATACCATTTTAATATATTTATAGGTCGAAATTGAACATTTAACATGTGATGTTTGAAATGTATGTTACTTGAAAACTAACTTTGTTACTGAAATACTTGTAAAAAAAAAAAGCAGCAATGCGCTTCTATTAACACCGGACCATCGCTATTAATTATAAAACTTACCTTCCCCCCGCCACAATCTGCTTCTTGGAAACCGCGTAGTTGGGATCAAAGATGAGCGGATGTTGTATGTTAAGCAGAAGGAACTTCAACCACGTGCTTACTCGTGTTTCACAGATTCGATGCGTAACTCTATAAAAAAATTACAGATCATTGTCTTGTCCCTTTTCTGGAGTTGGTGGGGGGAGCCGTATGCTCCCTTTACCCACCCCCCTCTTTCTATCACAGGCTACACGTTACTACTCACTTGAGCGCCAGCTCTTCGTAATTATTTGTATATAATATGAAAGTATTATATGTTTCGGATGAAACTGGAATAATTGCTTCTGTAGATGAGAACTTTCTTTCAGCCTCTGAATCCATGTTAAGATCTGATTGGCAACGTACTCTGCTCGGAAAACGCTTGAAGAATGGAATTATAAACTTTATAACGAATTTTTATTTCACATATTTCCTATTTTTTCTTGCAATTTTTTGAAAAAAGAAATACATATACATGTACATATTTTTCTTTTTTATTACAATAAATTCCGTTCCCTAGTTATGAAACAAGAATAAACACCGGAAGCGTTGTGGAGCGAAAAGATTCGAAACAGACTGGTTTATTTTCTACGCGAATACAGCCAAGAATGTGTAACCTTCAACAAGCTTAGTGGGGCGTCAAAACTTTTTATATTTTTTCGTGTAGTCACCTAATATGCTTATTAATTCCATGAAATATCGTTGATTATCTCTATGTTAACAGCACGCGTGCAATTAAACTTATACAGTGCGATTAAAAATTCACACCTACCAATAAATCAAAAGACAAATGTTTAATTAAGAAACAATAAACAGCGTGCCAAGGTATTTCTGTCGGAAAAAAATGTGCAAGCAACGAATGAATAAAACTAAATTGGGGAAGTAAAAGTTAAGTTAGCTGACTTATGGAACAATATAAAACTGTTCGGAACCGTTTGAAAACTGAAACCGAAGCAGAACTTCATGTCAACAAAAATCAAAACCTAAATCGAACTACTTTATTTCCAGAAACTAGGGATGCGACATTGACACCGAAACATAGATGTTTCCGAACATGGATGCTCAAAATTAAAACATAGTTGTTAATAAAACATCGATCCAAAACCATGATGTTTTACATCGATGTTTCTAAAAGTAGATAAGTAAACATTGAAGTTGTGTGTGTGTGGGAGGGGGATTTAATTTGAAAATGTTAGTTTATTAATTTTTAATTGAGATTTATCTGAGAAAAGTGTCAATATCATCAGGACAATGAACGAATCTTAGATTTTCTAATTCGCTAATTCAAAAATGATATATGCTTATTTATTAACGAAAACTCGATTTCATTTTTTTCACCCTTTGGTCTTTTATCTGAAGAATTTAATTAGTTATATTTAAAAAATTATTATCGAATTTTGATATGATTGTACACATATCAATTACAAACATCGAAAACAACATCGATGTTCAAAATCATCGTCTTCAAAAAATCGATGTTAAATAATAGATGATTTTATAAAAACATGGATGTTTTGAAAACATCGATATCGATGTGTGCATTCCTACCAGAAACCGGTACTTTATTTGAAACGGTTTGGACCTGGGAAACAACACACGAGGCTTCGACCACGCCCATTTACCAATAGGCGCCGCCGCGCCGCGCCGCTTCCAGCCCAGACGTCGAGGGCGCCAGGGAGCGCCTTCGCAATGCGATAAACAGAACTATTAGGCGCTCCTTTTAAGCCCACCGGGAATCCGATGCATACATTACAACAAGAATTTCATGGAACTCAACTCCCGACTCATTAGTAGGCGGGCGCCAGGCGCCTGGCGCCGGCCATGGACCAGTCAAACCGAAATTCCTCCAAAGTAGCCTTTAATTCCGTGGTGGCAGCAGAGCTATTGTGGTGATCCCTAATGATTAGGTATCAACCAAAACGTATATACAATAAATTTAATATCAAGATAACAGCATACACGTGTTTTGGGAATAATTTGGTCTTCAGTGGCTCTACAAAGATGAAACTAGGTGAACAAATATAATTAGCATATGTATTGATATAAATAAACTGGAATAAAATTGAACAATGTAAAAGTTTTAGAAATAGGAAACAAACGTAAATCCTTAATATTGGAAATGTATCCTATTTCTATTCATTCTCGAAACACATGTATCAATTAGCTGACACCAGTTCAGGGTGGTCACTCATATCTGGGAAGAAATTTCCCTGACTTTCCCCGATGTTCCAGAGCAGTCTTTAATTTTCTCACTTCACAAGATTTGTAGAATATTTCACACTATTTAAAGAACATTTTAAAGCAAGCCTGAAACTAATTTGTGAGCCTTCTGAGTTTGCCATGATACAGTTAAAAGTACAAATTAAAAATAGAAAATGAGCAAAATTAATGCTGTACTATTTTTAAGTATAATATCTAGTTTTATAACTATCTGTAAATTTTCTCTGACTTCTAACGATTCTTTCACAAATTCTCTGTTAACAACTGTCCCTGCCTTTTTCAAAGCAAAGAAATTAACTGATTTTTTCGGTGTTCCATGTTTTCGATAATGTGGCCACTCTGCAATTAGTATGTTTAGTCACACTTCACCACATTCCTACGGCTTCCAATTAATCCGGTTAATTAAATTATATCCCAGTATAGATGATATACACCGATATATACACAGATTTTTTGTTTTAACTATTATTTTTATTATTATTATTTTATTATTATTATTTTTTTTTTAATTTCAATAAATTTTCAGACAATGCCTGATCTGGGTCTCAAAATGATAATGCGTACTTACTCTAGTAACTTGTTATCAATGTAATTTAAAATGTGAAAATAGTTATTAGATTAACACATCTCTATATATTGTATACATCATCTAATCATGAACTGTATCAATTTGCTCATGGTAAGTTACAATATTTTGAAATCATTAGTTCATAGAAAATTATAATGTAAAAACATAAATGTTTACAGAAATATTTTTCAGTACTTGAAAAAAAAAAAAAAAAAAAAACAATTGAAAATAAATAAACTATATCATAACTTCTGAAAATCTATTGGGATAATTAAATAATAATTACAATATTTTTCTCTCATTATGCAGTAAGACGAGAAAGTAAAAACAATATATTCACATACTTTTTAAACTGGTTCTAACTCTGACATAATTTCTTAATGCAAGTTTCTTCTTAATTTCTGCTTATTTCAAGAATAGTAATGAAATGTTCATCGTTCTCTTCATAGTTTTTGTTCAGTGATGATGCTGCTGCTTGAAATTCGATTACACGAGTCGTTCAGTTCATTGTCATACACACACACACACACACACACACACACACACACACACACACACACACACACACACACATACCAGTGGCGAATCCTGGACATTATTTTAAATATATCGCACTTTATGGAAGCTACCTCTACCGTTGTTTTTTATTTTGAGCTTTTTTGAAATCTTAATACTCTGAAATTCCATCTTTAATAATTGTTCTATAAGATAATTAAACTAACCACTAACTTCTGGATCATTAACACATTCCATTTTCTCAAAAACTTCAGAGGAAGCGAAACTTACGAACAACCAGAGAAGGACTGTTCTCTGCACCGGTATATGTTGCGGTGTCAACCAACCGTCCAGACGCGCATCCTCCCCTCTCCCCTCCCTTGAACGTCAGGAGAAATAGGTTATCCTGGCTGGCATGCGATGCCTTCGCCTGCGCTAGCGAATTCTCTGGACAGCATTAAAAACTGTTTGAAACTTCTCACTCTACCACGCTCTTTAGCGCTTACGGATGCGGAAGACTGACTGGCTCTCGGTAGCAAAACATTTATTTTCTCCCACATGTTTTAAAGCTTTGAAAATGTCAATAACTTTTCAGAGGATTATGAAACTTATGAAATATTTCTTATCCACTTCGAATTTTAGGAATACTGGCGGTATACGCGGGGTATCGGAGAATTCGCCACTGATACATAGATACAAAGAAACATACATATATACATTCATACATTAATACATATATGCATACATTAATAAATATATACATACATTGATACATATATGCATACAATAATAAATATATACATACATACAGACATTAATAAATATATACGTACATACAAACATACATATATACATACATACAACACTTGAGGAAGAGGAATGAAGTGGTGCTAGCCAGCCCGACACGTGTCTTCGATCGGAATCTGAGGAGCAGAACTAGAAGCTTTTCCAGCGATGCTCCCCGAGTAACTCATTGCGACATTTAGGGCCAACCAAACAAGCTAGTCCACGAAGCAGAGAGACGGACGGCTCTCTGAAGGCGGCGCCAGTGCGGGCGATGTCGGCCGTTGCAGCCATTTAACGGAATCACGAGATATTCCGTCGGGCGCAATAAATATCTCACGAAGACGTTTAGGGCGTCGTCAATTGAGAGAGATAGTTAGAAAAAAGCGAAGTGAAATGATGACAGCGACAAATGCGTGGGCAAATTTCAGAAACTTCCAGAGACTGCTGACAAGTCATTCGATCGGCGTAATGTGTTCAGAGGCGTAGCGTGACAAAATCGAGTAGGTAGGCAACAGACGAAGACGAGCAGTGATTCTCCCCCGTAAATAGGACCTTGCACATAATAAGATGTATGGGTCGGTGGAATAACTCAAATCGTGCATTATTATAAAAGTTGAAGTATAAAAAACTGCACCCAAGCGCATTAACAAATCATAACAGGGTGACCAGCGATCTGACTGTTTGGTATTCAAGGCTTTTCCCCGGTTCTCCAGGTCTTAGAATACAAATTTTCCAAGTTCTGTTTCGCACATTACATCATTTTTTTTCTGTTTATTATTGAACCGTACTATGTTACTCACGAACTTACCTTTCGCAACCGAGTACTAGAGAGTAGAATTTTGTTAAAAAAACGAGCAGTTTTCAAAACAGAGATTTTTTTTATGCTTAACATTTTTGGTGGAAAGGTAACATTTAATCACTGATTTAATCTCTATTTTAATTACGTTTTAATTAGTTTTAATTAGAGAAAATATCTTAATTGATTTTTAATATGCTTCAAAATGCACGTTTATCGTTATATTTACGTTTTACCAAAGTGGTTTCGCTTGACGATTGTCACAATATTGCATACATTTTGACCGACCGGTGCACCCTGCCATCGACGACTCGTTAAACTCTTGCTGTGAAGGTTAGAGTGCACCAAACGCGTACACTGTATTTCTTTGACTGCATTATTTTATTATTCTGTTGTTAAAGTGTCGCATGGGTGATATACGCGCACGTTTCCTTAAGCCTTGAAATACTTACCCTCACTTCTTTACTAATATTAGTTGAATTATGAATAAGTTATAGTAACGAACAGTTAACAAAATTGATAACCAGAAATGTCCGTTCCCATAAAATACAAACTATTTTGCCTTGAAAAAAGAGCTCCAGAGTTGATATTAGAGTCCTGTCGTCAAAACAACCAATTCTTACTACTCTCGCATGAGGGCTCAAGAAAACGCGTGCGGATATTAATGAAGGGTTCAAACATTGTTTACAATTATGTTTCTTTTCATGGTGTATTAAATTAAAATTTAGGCCTAGATAAGCAAGAAAAGTATTTGAACGCTGTTAACAAAGAAAAAGCTTCATAATGGGTGCGCTGGACGGAGTCCAGCGCGCGAGTAGGCCTACTCGGGCTACGAGTGGCCGCGCGAGTGACGACATGTTAACACGGGAGATAATTTTGATGCTTAAATTTTTAGTACTGGTTTAAAAAAAACACAAGTCTAGAACAAGCAATTTCTAATTTAAAAAACAAAAATAACTTTTGGACTATGCTCAGTTCGTAACCAGATGCAGTTTGTCGAAGGCGGAGTCCCTGAAGATTTACAAGAAATAGAACCGTGTCTGGAATCCCTTCAAATAGTAAAAAGCCTGTAAGCCCAACGGAGCAGTACTTGATAGCTTTAAGCTTTTGGCTACAGGTCTTTTTCACCTGGTGGTCGGAGATTACAATGGAATTTTGATATCTGCAGAACGCTCTACCTATGTTGCACTTACACAAGCTGAGGTGTTTGAAGTTGTGTGATGGGTGATTCCAGGACTATGCAATCCTCAAGCATACATGTGGTACTTCTCATGTACATTTCGATTTTCACTCGCCATTATCATGAACTCAGTTGAATTTTACTGAACTCGATCCCGTATGTAAATTTGTGCGTAAATTTGTGCTAAATGGGGGGGGGGGGAATCTGAAAATACTGAAAACTCCCGATTTTCAAATCAAATTCCCGTTTTTTCTCGGTTTTCAAGGATTCCGCGTTCGCTAGCTCCCTACATAAACTACTGCACAGCTACCGGACAAGAAAGTCTACCCGATGGTTGAAGTGATGAATCTCACGACCCTAAGACGTCCTCTCACATGGGTTTCTGTTTTATTATGTCAGCATCTGGGATGGGAGCACTTCATTCCCTCGAGGAAAATTAAAGCAGAAGAAAAACAATCTTTGACATGAGAAGAATTCCATGATATACGAAGAAGTCTAGTAACGTGTTTTAATTACACAGAAGAGATTAGAAGGAAAGCAAGGAAGTTGCTTGGAAGGAAGTTGGAAGGCAACTGCCGCGTTGTGGAGAGAAAAGGTGACACGAGTGAATTGAAGCGGCAGACGAACGAGCGACTGCAGAGACGGGGAGCAGATGAGGTAGGTGGCGTCATAAGAGTGAAAATACAGTAAGTACACTAAAATCTATATCAAAGATGAACTGACTTAAAAAAATCATTTGCTGAATTCCCCATGACCCGCGTTGCTACCACTTTACAAACCCGATCATGAGGGTAGCGACACACGCTGGTCGTTTGTCAGGCGCCGGCGGCGGCGCCAAGGTTCACGAGCGGCTACTCAGCTTCGTCTGCGTTGGCAGCGTTTGCTTCCGTTTCTCTCCACCGCCTCACGCGCCCACACTCGATCCGGTCTCGCAGCCCGCCTTCGCCCTCGCACACGCTCCGGCCTCCGCCCGCGCCCTCCCCCCGCCCCCGACCCGCCCTCGCCCCCCTCCGGTCCTCCTTCCCGCCCCTACCCTTGCACTCGAATTCGCCGCGTCCCCGACCCCGCCCTCATCCCCGCCACCGCCCTCGACCTCGTCAACGCTCCTGCCCTCGCCCTGGCCACGCCCTCGTCTCCACTCCTCCCTTCCCCTTCCCTCGCCCTCACCCCTACCTGCACCCACCCCCCCCCCCTCGCTTTCGCCCCCAGCCTTCGCACCTGTCCGGCCCTGGCGCTGGTCTGCTCCCACCCGGCGCTTGCGTCTTTACCCGCGCCCCGCCCGCGCCTTCGCCTGCACCAGGGCATTTCTCCGCGCCTTCGCGCCCGCGTACCCGCCCGCACCCCCGCCCGCGCCCGCTCCCACGCCCCCGCCCGCTCTCCCGCCCGCGTCCGCGCCCGCGCGCCCGCCCGCGCGCCCGCCGGCGCCCCCGCCCGCGCCCCCGCCTGCTCGCTCGCCCGCGCTCCCGCCAGCGACCCCGCCCTCGCCCCGTCCCCGCCCGCGCCCCGCCTGCTCGCCCGCCGCGCCCCCGCCGGCGCGCCCCCCCGCCCCCGCCCGCGCCCCCGCCCCGCCCGCGCTCCCGCTTGCGCTCCCGACACGCAGCGGCGCGTATCCCGCGGTGTTGGCGGTGGCGGCGTCTGCTGCTGCTTCTCGCGCGTGTCGCGACGCGTACGGAGCGAGGCGGCGCGGCGCGGCACGGTGGCGTGAAAGACGCGAGGCGCGGGCAAAATACACTTCCTCTTCACCCCTTACATTATACTACGATTGAAAAGAAACAAACTCAGGTCTTAACAACTGACTGCAGGAGCAAAGATGGTGCTGGGAAGTGTGCGAAAAATGGGGTTCTGGAACAGCAAAAAATGGAAGTTTGAAACGACACACGTGATTGCTGTAGCTGCTTCCTTCCTCCTCCATTCTGTATCGTGAGCGGTCACGTGCCCAGTACGAGAATTCAGGCGTTAGGCGCAGTATGAGAACACGGGGATTAGCAAAATAATATTCATGTTTTTTTCTGCAAAATCGAAACTGTTTCATTGTCCTTGGGTCTTTGTCGACTTCCTCGGTAACTAACGAAACTAATGACACCTCTCATCTGGCCAGAGGCTGCTTTGATCTTTGTCAATTTACGCGTATTTTCGAAATTACTAACATAGATGTGACGTTCAAGCATAGGGACCGTTCTTAATATTCATTCGTCCTTAAAGTGGGGTAGAGGGGCGGCTCACAACCGAGACAAAAGTGAACGACGGGAGACGAACCGGGTGTACAAAGCATTAACGTTTTCAGAGTATTGTTGTGGTAATTATTATGTTATTAACTTAAAACAGGCAATGCAAATTAAAATTTATCAAAATAATCTATGAGAACGAACCAAAGTTTAACGAATCAATTTCTGTTTATCTCCCAATGCGTGAAGGAGGCGGATGCAAGGGAGGGTTAGTAAATCTTAGACATTTATACAAAAGCACGCGAGGAGGTTAAAAAACTAAATTTTGAAAACGCAATTTTTCAAATGACCCCTTCTCAGAAAAGTATGTTTCGACCATCACTATACAAGACGTGCAAATATGTGGAATATTTAAGAAGGTGGACGGTCATAAATTCACCTAATGTCAGGAAACACATTTCTCATTAATTTTTTAATCTTATAATATTGTAGTCCTATATTTTCTCCCTACTCTTCATTACCTTTTAATTAAATTTCCTACAAAAAATAATTACATTTCTTGTAAATATTTTATTTTAGTGAAGAAAATGTACGAGAAGCAACTTACATGATTACCTACTTTACATTACTTATTTGACCTATAAAATGTGCACATGAATATACCTCATAAATCTTGTTCTAATATTACACGAGACTAAAAAACACAATCAATAATATTTTCTACAGTAATAAAATAATGCAGAAAACAGAATCCAGCAAACTCCCAGGCTAACAGTTTCAGGAAATTTGGGAATTCCCCTGGAACGCGTCGAAAGAAATGAGTGAACATGAGTCCGTATTCGAGAATTCACATTCAGGGGGTAACTGGCGTCTATCTAGCCCCTTGGTTGGTGCTGAAAATTCGTCTACGCTGGATCTCGGTCCTAGACCCCAACGTTCCAGGTGCGGTCTGTCAGTGCGTAAAGTAGCGTCCGCGGTGTGAAAAAATGGCCTCTCATTTTGTTCTGATCCTTCATGAGAAGCGTCCATTTCCAAGATAAGGAACTGCGCAATGGGAAGAACTTCCCCATGCACGACGCTGCAGTTGTTACGTCTATTTTATTGAAGCAAGTTAGGATTGGTGTGAAAAACAGGTTAACCCACGCGAAAACATTCGCCAGAAAAGAGCAAGCGAATATTTTGGTTTTAAAGGTTTTAAAAGGGGTTTCGTTAACACGACAATCACGGGTCTTCCAAGAGGCTTAAATCGATATATTTCAGAACTCTGCTGCATGAACAACCAGGCGCCAAAAACCATAGTATTGAAAAACTACAATGTTCAGTATTTGTTTCAGCCATAACAATCACGGACCTTCTAAGAGCCATAAATTGAACAATTTGAGTAGTATGTTGCGTCCTCAACATACGCCAGGCGCCAAAACTTGAATGTTGAGAATTATCATGTTTTTCGTGCATATTTTTGGCCGCGTTCTGCCGCATCCGGGCCACAGTGCGTCGGCGGGGGCGGCGGGGGCGGTAGGGGCGGGCGACGGCGCCGCGCCCAGTTCAGCCGGCGCCGGCGAGGTGGACTGGCCGGCTATTTCCAGTGCGGCGGCGAGCGGGCGGTGGCGGGGACGCGACGCGGGGCGGGAGGGGCGGGGCGGGGCGGGCCGAGGCGCCGCCGGGGGGCGGGGAGCCGCGGTGTTATGGCCGCTATCGCTCAGTGGGCCGCCGAGCGCGCGGCGCAGTCTGTCGCTTCTGCGCGCCCGCTGCGCCCCGCCCCCGCATCTCGGCGCCCCGCGAGGCCGCTGCGCCGAGCCAACGCGACGCGTGGCAAAGGTGCCCCTACACGGCCACATTACAACTCTAAATATTAACCGGGAGCGGTGGCTCAGTGCATCAACTGATGTCACTGCAGTGCCTCTGACTGGGAGGTCCTAGGTTCTCACTCCCCACGGCGGCAGGATTTTCCACACTAGTTTTTCAGCTAGGTCGAATTCAGTCGCTGGCTGAAGGAGAATTCTAGTAGCCGGCTGCTCCGATCAACACCAGGCGAATGCCGGAGCAGTACCCTACCAAACGGGCTACGGAGCGCGCGCAATCTGCCCTTCCTCTTCCTTGTCCTATCCTCTCCCCTTACACACACACACACACATACACACACACACACACACACAAACATGCACTACACTACCACATATTCCGGCAGACCGGTCGGAAGCTTAGATATTGCCCCGACTGGGGTGGGGCGGTGCCCCGCTGGTGGGAGAGTCTGGTTAGGGGGAAAACCCACACGTTAGGTCCAGCGGGGGAAGATCACCGCCATCTCCCGAGAAAGAAACATGCACTACACTAACGGGACTAATGACCGAAGCAGTTGACGGAAACACGAAAAAATCAATCAATCAATCTAATTATTAACCGGGAGTGGTGGCTCAGTGCATCAACTGATGTCACTGCAGTGCCTGTGATCGGGAGGTCCTAGGTTAGAGTCCGACACACACACACTAACATGCACTACACTACCACACATGCCGGGAGGTCGGTCGGGGACTTAGAACCTGTCCCAGCTGGAGGCAGTTCCCCGCTGGTGGGAGATACCTGGTTGGAGAAAACCCCGTTAGTCGATGGTAGTTCGGTGCCAGATCTCGCCATCCAGTGCGGGAAGATCACAGTCACTTCCCGATGAAAAAACATGCACTACACTTACGGGACTACTGACATGAGTGGTTGAGGCACCCGGAATCACTAACAATCAATCAATCAATCTAAATATTAATATCACATAATAACATGTAGGTAGGATGATGGCCGTCCAAAGAAAAGCAGGGGCCTGGGGCAGTTGTTCCACGGGGGCCTCTCATTTCAATCAAAAAATTTCATCTTCCCCTAATTCATAAACAGCATTAGTTTTTCCGTGCGTCAGAAATAACTTATAGCGTTAAATTTGGATTAGAGGTAAAAACATTTTTTAAAAATTTCTTTAGAATGAATCGGTGCCTAATTAAGTCGGAGAGAATAAGAGAGAGAATGAAAGAGAGAGGCAAAAAGAGAGAGAAGGAAAGGAAGAGAGAGGATGAAATGCTTGAAAGTCAAAACATCAATGTGAGATGGAATAATCTGAAACGTGTAGTCTTGCAAGCAACAGAAGAAGCTTTGGGGAAAAACCAAGAGGAGATGAAATAACCGTGACCTAAGAACATGGAATGAAGACTTATCGGATCTCATAAGATAAAAGAACGCCAATCTACAATATATTTCCTTTCGATCTCTTCACGATTTACAAGAATATAAAAGATCATCAGCAATGGTTAAGAAAGAAGTGCGACGTATGAATCGCTAGAGCTGGGAAACGTTTCTTAGTGAAATGGAACACGACCTGCATGGACGACAGACAAAATGCTACCAAATATTAAAACAACTTAATAATAATGAGTAAGAGAATGTAAATCTTAAGTAATTAGATTCCGGAATACAAGTGGTTTCATTAACTTGCAAATCTATGGACTAGTGAGGACCGGCAAGAAGGGTAAATAGCTTTCAATGAAGGAATAGTTGACCCGATAGCAATGGACGAGTTGAAGAGGGCTCTTAAAACACATTAAAAATAGAAAAGCGCCTGGATCAGACATCAACAGTGAATTCTTTAAGTACGCATCTGAAAGGTTTTCCCTAGAGCTGCTGGACTTTCTGAATACTTCCTGGATATATGGTCACATCCGAGAGGAATGGAGGACTGCCGTGGTCGTCCCCTTATATAGAAAGGGCGATAAGAACAGCTCTAATTACAGAGGGATAAGCCCTTTGAATTTCGGATACAAAATATATCGCCAAAATTATAAATCAAGAGGCTAGCACCTATTGCAGATGTACTCTTATTAGAGGAGCAAAATGGGTTTAGGAAAGACAGGGCTTTTATGAACTGCGTATTTACAGTCTCGCAGATAATAGAAAAGCATAGAGAGTATAATGTTCCCAAGTTCTTAGCATTTGTAGATTTAGATAAGACATTCGACACTGTTAATCGAACTAAATTGTGGGAGGTGTTGCTAAGAAGAGAGATTCCACATCATCTAGTAAGAGTCATTCGTAGTATGTATGTGGATACTACGATAAAAGTAAATACAGGAGATGGACCAAGTAATGATTACAGAATAAAAAAGCGAGGCGTTAGACAGGGGTGTCCCATGTCACCCATTATTTTTAATATATATTTTGATGACGTGATTAGGCGACGGGAAAGCCAATCGAAAACAAATTTTATTGGAAAAATTGCCTTGAATACATTACTATTTGTAGATGACCAGGTTATCCTAGCAGTCTCAAAGGAAATTCTATAAAGAGCCCTCTTTAGGCTTTGTAGTAATTGTACAAGAGTCTAATTTTAATTACCTGGTACACAACCCTTTTATCAATCTAAAGACTTAGAACAAAAACTCTCTAAATTGCTGCAGCTACTTGGTACAATGAAGCAATATCTACTGAAGAAAGTAAGAAAATACATTGTTCTTAAATTCTATAGAACTAGGGAGGTTCCAGTCCTCTTGTAGGGTGCAGAGGTATGGACGTAACTCAACAGAGAAAAAAGACTGAAGCAGCAGAAATGAAGTTGCTGAGACCACTAGCGGGATACTCTTTGAGGAACCACAACAAAAATGAAGACATTAAGTCAGAACTTCAAGTTTGCAATATTGGTCAAATATCAGATTAATATAGATCACAATGGTATAACCATCTTCAGAAAATGGATAGTTCGCGCATTCCTCTTCAAAGTTTTGGGTAAGACCCCAACGCAGAAGAAATGTGAGACGTCCACGACTGCGATGGAATGACCAAATGAAACTCCTCTAGACGGAACAGGCCTAAAGGCCTAATCCATGCTGTATATAATGATGATGAAAACTCATCTGAATAGACTGAGTCCTACAACTTTGAAATGCCGTTAATAACAGTCCCATAACTTCAACATAATACTTCTGATTGCAACAAACATACACGTGTGTCAAATACATACTCTCTACGTGCTTCTTTTGTTAATGAACATTTACTGTTCCTCTGCCAAAATTAGTTTAACTCGCTCAACAATTGAGACAGTTGCGCAGAAGTGATATGAGGAACAATCGAAATGGTCCCAATTATTTTCACAATTTGTTTGGTTGTCAGAAGACCCTTGCAGAGGCAAGAACTGTGATTTAAGCGTCTACACAACTCTACAGCTTGACAAGGTTCATGAGTTCTGACTTTGGCCTAACATCCAAGCTGGAATAAAATGAATTGTTTTGAGTCAACTATATAATGTTTGACACTGTGTGGTGAAATACACATTATGATAGAAAAATTGAAGGATTCACAATGGGCGAATTATCATCTTTGCGCTTTTGGTTTAAAAGATTGACATGAATTCGTCACAAAAACAATATTGTTCAGTCACATACACGTACAAATAAATACAATGCTAGAGAACACCGGGTCGAATCAGGGCTTCCTATTAAAAATTTCATTTATATAGTTTGGTAGCGACCAGTTCATTGAAAAGCAAGTGAAGGACACAACACTTCCGTGCTGCGATTGTGGAGAGTAGCCCCGCTATTTACGTTTTCTTTTTTTTTTTACAAGTTGCAGATCGTGCTACCAACATAATCTGTTGCAAGCACTCTCACCATTAAGGCGCCACTGCGGACAGACTTTCATGGCTTACGTACATCGCAATCACAAAAGTCCATACATAGGTATGAGTTTTTATTCTGTTTAAAAACTACAACAGTATTTACGATGTATTAAGTGTGGTCATTAAAACTGTTTGCTGCCTGTTATCAGCTATGATTGACTAAGATCTGGTCCGCGTGTGTGCAGCTAGGCCTGGCAGGCGCCTGGCACGGCGCATAGGAGCCTTCGATAAATTCCAATCCATGCAGCTCGTTCATTCATGTCGAGCCACACAGGAAATGGCAGCGCTTTTTGCAGATATTTCCGGTCATGAACGTCCCGCTTGTCTCCTCGTTGCTCAGTCCGCTGCCATTAAGATAATTGAATCATAAATCTCGTCATCATTCTCTCGTGCCTGGTCATAATCTGCGCCGTATCAATATCTTTCTTCGTATGGCAATGGCGCCAGAGGAGCGTCCAGCAATAACTTACTCCAACTGAACATCCCTGAATGACTTCCTCGTTATTCTGTCACATCATTCTCTAATACTCAACCTGTTTTGATTTATCTTCATACTGGTTTCAAGACGTACACATCTCTACCTTGTCTTCTACGGCACCTTCTTATAAAGAAACGTTGTTGGATGATAGAAATTTCTCAAAGAAAATTGCATTATTGGTTTCCATTTTTATTTTCCTCGGAGCTACTACTTGAACATGGCAATACTGCTTCAACATGGCATAGAATTTCTCGAACAATTTATAACAGTTAAGTACAATGATAATATATTGTAAACTATACTTCTAATATTTCAGCAGGCGTGTGCGAATCTATCTTCATAAAACTGAATGGAACACAGTCTACCATAATATCTAAAACGCATTTTATCAATGAAATAGTCCTTTTTATTGCATGTGTTGCCAGTGCATTGAGACACTGAATCTATTTAATACATTGGGGTTCAACAGAACTTGTTGCTATAACAACAATGCTTGTAACTTTCTTCATCTTTAAAATGTTTATCCTTACATTCATTAATAAATAAATATATCAAAAGTTTCCAATTTTAAGAAAATACTAATGAAATTAAAATTTACAAGCCAATTCAAGTAGCAGAACCGTTCAGTTTATTTTCCTACGATATAAATGCAAATAAGATATTGTATTAAAAATTTTCGAGAAAAACCAGGTGATATTGCGTTATCAACTTATTAGTTGATTCTTCAGCATCCTTCGACAGTTGATCGATGGGTAAAATAGCCGAAGAAATAATGTTTGTTCCATGGATAAACAATCTATGGACTGCTGTTGGTATGTTGCACCAGGGGCGACAATTGCGACGCGGCGACTTTTGTCCTTTTCTAAGTTACTTATCCCACTGTGAAGGAGAAAGCATTGTTTCCGTCCTTTTTCTGTCTATTATAATCTTTACAATTATTCTATGCATCGACTATAATTTAAATTGAACAAATGTAGTTCATAATTAACAGGTTTTTATTGTCGTTTTTCCAAGATGTCCCAATAACGACATTTTGCAAATGTTGCTTAAGACGTGGCTCAAAGCCGGAGTCAGTACTAATCGGTGAATTTGAAGGTTAATTTACAAAGGTAATCATATAAACTTACGAAAACAGTGTATAAGAAAGTGGAATGTCGTGAAACTCGTAACTTATCTTTGTTTTTTAAGCACATTTTACAATTTTCTCATGCATTTTGCGGTATTTAGTAAATTTAAAAAAGAACATGTATAATTAATGATATAGTAATGAAATAAATGTTTTTAATTAGTACATACCTCCTGGAACACCTTTCATACTGAAAATATTCGCTTTACTCACACAGAACACAAATATTAATATTCAACGTCAATACTATTTTGTAGCATGGCCGGCTCCACGCACTGCTAACAAAGAATCGCCAAGTTTGACCTGGAATACAACGAACAACATGAACCGCTCAAAGTCTGGACAACCGGCATTCAGTAGTCCCAATATTACTGTAGCCAACCTGATAGTTCAAAATTCCAATCTAGAAACTTGTTTTTTCCTTTCTGGCCAGGTTTTCAAGATTCTAGCCCACCGTGGCTCGCAGCGACCAACGGTTTCTTCGGCGATGGCAGCGTGAGTTGCACAAATTTCATATGAACTCGGTTCTTGGTTATCATTGAAATTAGCAAAACGAACAAAGTTAATCTGAAAGCTAGTTAGCTTTTCCGAAGTATATTCAGCAATACAGTTCGAGTTTATTAAATGTCAATAGCAATTTTTGGAAATTACCAGATCAGTCGTAAAACGAGTACAGATAAGAGAATGAGATTTTAAAACTGTAAAACATTTCATGTGTGTGTTAATTGTAATCTATTTTGATGTTCATTATAATGTGTGTTCACAATATTTAACCACAAGTATTAGAGGTCATAATTTTATTTAATTTTTTTTATTTCAATTGAAAAGTTCTTGCATTGTGAATCTCAGTTGAAATTCAAGTGGAAATTGACTTAAAACTGTAACTTCCTTGGCACGAAAATGGTGCGAACGTTTTTTTTTCTGAGTTTGTCCAATTAGAATGTATATCTGATTTGTTATTTTTTAGTGTTATATTTACATGTCTGTCACGTTTCATTTTAGTACATGTTACGTGTCATTTTAGTACATATTTACATGTATATTTACATTTTTTTGTACCAAGGATTTATATATGTGTGTTGTGTGAAGTGTATTTCTATTGTGTTCTGGCATTAACTGAAGTCAACAAGGGCATCAATACTATTGTCTAAAAAAATGGTTCAGAACTAAAGTTGAAATAGTTCAGGATAGTCGACCTGATTTTTGATGTAGTTTCTTTAAAAGAATATATCTAAGATTTTTCTTTATTTGAAATATTTAGTCTTTTGCCTTTTATTGATATGCATTAAAAAGGCGTTTCCACTCCTGATTATGATAGTGAACATCATTTTCAACTACTCCTAAAAGAAAACGTGATGTTTCTTATCCACGTCACGAATTCGAGTAACGTCGAGGGATTACTCGAGTTATTCGCTTTACGCTTTCCCATAAAAAAAGAGTGGAAGGTAGAGCGGTGACAAACCATCGGATATAAACTTCATATCTCCGTCCCTAACAAGCAGATTTTTTTTTGGCAACTGACTTTCCTGGCACAGAAATGAGCATTTAGAAATAAATGTACTTTAGGAATAATATTTTGACAGTAATAGGAATCCGTGACTTTTGAAGTACGAGAGAGAACGTAGGCCTTTGGAAGAGAGAGACGACAGAGGACGTGGGAAAGCGCCCGGCACTATTACGAACGTCAAATCAAATCCGTATAGTTAGCACAGCAGAGTTTTCAAATGTACTAGAAATTAATCTAAAAAATTGTCCCTTTTTGTTTCTAATTTTTTCCGCAAAAAATGTTGTTGCCCTTCATCTAATATCAATATTTAATTTCTGCTAACTTTATATCCAGTTAGCCCGATAACTACAAAAAGAACAGATACTACAGGGATAAATAAAAAAATAATTACTTGGGAAATTGTTTTTTGTTGCCCAAATATTCGCCGCTCTTAGACTATTGCCGGAAATACAAAATTTCGCTAATTTGAGGATTACAAACGAACCAAACAATTTCAGAAATAAAAAAGTAACTACATGGGAAATTGTCGTTTTTTGGGAACTACTTAGTAACAAAAATAAAAGACAATTTCCTATGTTTTTTATTTATCTCTGTAATATCTTGGTTTGATTGTAACCGTCGGGGATTCATAATATCAAATGACGAAAATTTATATTTCCGGCAATACATTTAGAGCGACGAATATTCTTTTCGGGCAACTAATTTGCGCCATAAAAGCGACGACTTTGGAGACTAATTTCTAGTCCTTTTGAAAACTCTGCCACGCTAACTTTACGGATCCCGTCAAATAACGGCGAGGCAGGTCTCTGCGGTCTCGTTCAACCTTTGCGGGGGCGTCACGGGGGGGGGGGGAGGGCGCCTGGGATTCCCTAATGCCAGCGCCCCCCGCCCCTTCCTCGCTGAGGCGCGGCCCGACCTGCAGTCTGCGGACGGACAAAACTCTTTCCTGACAGGCCATGCTATACCAGGTTCGCGCGTAATTTTCGTCTGTATCAAAATGAACGTATGCTGCATTTTTAGGGGTCATCCGTATATTACGTAACGCTAAAGATGGAGGAAAGGTGTTTGAGACAGCGTAGCACTGCGATACATAGGGTTAAGGGAGTGTTATGCAATGTTGGTATATTTTTTAAATGTTCAACAATGGCTGAAATAATTATTTTTATTGAGTCTCGTACTAAAACTTTGGAGATATTAACAAATTAAATCAAACATATCAATAAAAGAAATATTGATGTAATTGTTACAATAAATGGGAATATTTTTTCATCAATAATATACTGATTGAATCTCTTAGATTACGAAGGAAATATTCAAAATTGATCTGTAATGTACTCTAGAATCCACTTAACTTGACACAATAATATCTCGCTCACACAGGTATATCATCCATGACGGCGGATGCACGGCCTGTCAGAAATTGTCTCGCCCTGCATCCTTCCTTCACTCCAACATTTTCTCCTATCTTATTCTTAGGTGCGGTCAGCATCACCAACTAATTCTAACTTTAGATATCACAAATTTTAATATATAACGCAAATAAAATCAATACAAATGGTTTTTACAGTTATATATTTTTATGTACTGAAAATGGTGTAACAAGCGCTAAGTAAAAACAATAACGTTCGGGCGGGGACGAAATTATGAGGAACCAGACTATCGTTTAGGTGAGGTCATCATCCCAAGAGTCTCATCATGCAAGTATTTAGGCATTCATATAGATAGTAAATTAGGGTGGGAGAAGCATATAAATCAGGTAGTTAGGAAAACGTGGAAGTCTTTGCATTTTGTAATGCGAATTCTAAAGAAAAGCTCTGCAAACGCAAAAGAATTAGCATATTTTTCGCTGGTTCGCCCTCTCATGGAATACGGAGTGGCATGTTGGGATCCATACAGAAAGTCGCACCGGAAAAATCTAGATAGAATACAGAGAAAAGCGAATAAGTTTACCTACAGAACTAACGCGATAAAAAGGCATGGGAACCTCTAGAAATGAGAAGAACAAGGGCGAGGCTTTGCGCTCTTTATAAATCATACGTAGGTCAAACAGCTTGGAAGGAAATTCAGGTTAGACTAGAAAAACCAAATTATTTCGGCCGAAGCGATCACACTCACAAAATTCGAACAAGGAAACAAAATTCAGATCTTGGGAAATTTTCCTTTGTAACAGAACAATTAAAGATTGGAACAGTTTACCGCAGCAATTTTCAAAGCCTTTCCTCTAAGTGTCCGAAGTTTTAGAAATAAGTTAGAACAATATGATAGTAATAGACATTAAATGAGTAAGTGCTGTGAAGTGCGGTGAAGTGCGGTGAAGTGCTGTGAAGTGCGGTGAAAGATATATGATTTGCATATCATACGAGTTGAAATATTTGTTATAATACTTAATATTAGTGATATATGATTATTGCATGTTCGGCTTGTACTGTACTCCTTTATTATTATTGTTATTATTATTAATATCGTTATTATTATTAATATTGTTGTTATTATTAATGTTAAGTGTTATTATTATTGTAATTATTGTTAATTAACTGCCACCGGGTCATACCCAATTGCAGTTCAAATAAAAATGTATGTATGTAATTGAATAATTCGAGGAAGGGGTGTTCAAGCGCGCGTTACAGATGCGTTCGAGGGGATAATCAAAATTCTCTAATTTGCGTTACGTAATTTATAAGACGGCTCTGAGAAGAATCTTATCGTTGTCCATGGCCATTGGTCCGCAAATTAAACAATTATTTCCGTTTGCCGACGTTTCGGAATTTTATCTCACCACCTTCAGGACTGTATTAATCAACAACACATTGTGCTACACGTAGTTCTAACCGTGTTGTTGTTGAATGCCTTGAAGATGGAGAAATTAGTCTCCGAAAAGACGGCGAACTCAAATAATTGTTTAATTCACGGCCCCAAATCCATGAACAACGATATAGATTCAAAATGAAAGTGGTTGTAAAAGCAAAATATGCTGGCATTAATATTTTAATGAGAACAACTCATTAGAACATCTGTTCACATTTATCAAATTGACAACTTTTCTGTTCACCGTTGCAACAATTAACGCGGAAATTGTATCATTTTATATATTTACCTTCTCACGATATATTCTGAGAATGTATTTTCTAGCGTGAGTAAAAAACATTACTAATTTGTACACATATTCAATGTTACGGCGCGAATTGAAATAGTCTAAACATTATTAATAAAAATATTAAAACTGTAATTATTATTATTTAACAATTTTTCTCCAAAAATAATACTATTTTACGGGCCAGAATTTTTTTATGAAACATTGTCATTAAACAATAGTGATAACGATCTGATTAGTTTCCCGCCCCTTTTGTAAACATTTCACTGCAATTTAAGGTCTCTTGGACAGTACTTTCTAAACAAGAGAACCCAAATAATGCAAGCCTTTTTAGGAAGACTTCCTAACTGGCGAAATGCCAGAATATTTCCCCTATTATTCATTAGTACAGAAATAAACACCAGAGAAACGTTTTGGTAATGTGGTATAAAATTTCAAGTCAGTTGTCTGAAACGATGTTTCTGCCGTAACCTCTTGAGAAATCGTGCAAGAATGAGAGGCGTAATTGCTGAAGTGGATTTTGAAAGTAGTCCCCGGTGCTCCCGGTGGGGGAAGGGAAATCCTAATCTCCCGGCGTGGAGGCAGGGGGGGAGGCGCGAGTGCTGGGCCAATGGGGAGTTCAGAAAAGAGGTTCGTAAAGATAGCATAACAAAGTTTTAAAGAAAACTCTCAAAATTTGTCGCTTCTTGTTGTTAATTTGTTTCGCAAAATAAAATTTGTCGCTCTTTATTTGACCACGCTTTAGAGATTCCGCTAACTGGACATCAAGTAAGCGGAACATTGCATTTCCTTTAAACTGAATTTAAAGAGCAACAACGTTTCTTTTCTGGGAAATATTTAGCAAAGAATTAGCGACAATTTTCTACTTATTTTTTATGTCCGGTGTTGCTGATATGAAATTTACTGTTTTCTTCCGCAATTGTCGGGTTCCCTGATATGAATTTGGCGAAATCTTGCATTCCCGGTATTGTTGAAGAGCAATAAAATTTCTTTTTGTGGAACTATTGAGCCAAAAAAAGCGACAAAATCCCATGTAATTATTTTTTATTTATCTCTATAATTTCTTCGTTTTCTTTTAATTGGGAAGTTACCGAATTTAGCGGGGTCAAATGAAGAGCGACAAATTTTATTTTTGCGTGACAAATTAGTAACAAAAAGCCACAAATTTTGTGTTTAATTTCAATTTTTTAAAACTTTGCTATGCTAACTTTACTAACCTTTGGAAAAACGCAGCTAGGAGATACTTCTAGAAAGAAAACTATATTTATAAAAAATATATTAAATTAACTGTTGGTTATGCAATGTCAATTGCAAATACAACTTGTACCATGCCTTGACAGTGTTTTTGAAATGAAAACAACAACAAAAAACATTGCTACGTTTCCAGAATACGCATGGCGATATTTTTTCTAACAAACGTAGAAAAGCTCTTGATGAAGAATGTGTACTAAACATATTCCTGATAAAGTGGCATTTATAATACAAAAGATTGTCAACCTTTTATATTGAGTGAGAGAGATAATCAAACCCACGACAAAAATTATCTCTCACTCTTATTCTCATATGAACTATCACGCGAATTTTACAGTATTACTGAAAACATATCAACATTTTATTGAAATCAACGTAATATTCTGATTCGCGGCGTTCACATGCAGAGGAAAAGAATATTACAAAAAGAAACATGTTACGTCTTCAAGTACGCAAAAATACGTAAGACCTCGTTGCGGTGCGTCTAAATTACTGGGAATGGGGATAGAACTCAACTCAGCGTAAGAAAGGGACGTAGATGGTGTACATGGATTTATGGTGAAGCTAATGAAAATGAAAATTTGCCAAAATACATGACACCCGATACACTTACCAAAAAAACATTCACACAATATACGTTGTAAAATGTTCATTAAAGAAAAAATTGAGTAGTTTGGGAAGTTGGTGGCCTTTTCGGGAAAACGGACCTTGAATGACTTCTCAAAACCATTTAATTGTTGTATAAAAAAATTACTACAATTCCTGTAATTCCGGAAATATTCACTGGAGTCCGTTATAAATAAGAGAACTTTGAAAAATTCATATTCGCGTTAACATACCAACCTCGTAAATGAGAGTGCCGTAATTCCTCTAGGGCGACAAGTTGACCCTAGCAATCTGGTGTCCTCTAAGGAAATGAGAATATGATGCAGACCGCACATCAGAAGTTCGCCAAAACGTGAGAAACATTCGCTAGCCTCCTCCCGTGTCTGGGAATGGCGAAGCCAAGGCCTAGGGCTCAGATGTACCACCCCCATCCAACAGATACCCTAGAAACTCCGACGTGTTCGGAGTTCTGGGCGTAAAATACCAATTCTTGCCGGAGCTTCAAAGGCGCTCGGCTACGGCGCTTGCAAAGGCGCTGGGGCCGAAGGCGCCGCGCATCCTGCGCGACACCGGCCGAGAGGCGAACAGCGACACACATCGGTCCTATCTACGGAAATGACCGAAACACGTCGCCTTCACCTTCCGTGCGCTGCCTCACGACACGCTTGCTACCTTGTGCGAGCAAGCGGAGGCAGCCGAACGCGGAGGGGAAGACTCGCCCTCGGCCGAGGCACGCGTGGGCAACGCGACGACGCGCCCCTCCTGCCACACCTCCCAATGGGCCTGAGCGCCACGGACACTTTGAGCCAAGTCAGTGCCGTGGCGAACAGAAGAACAGAAATTAGTGCAGTGCTGTGGGATGAATGGTTATGTATATAACGAATGAATGGTCATGTCTATAACAAATGAATGAATGATGCGTGAATGAAAAATAAATTCAGAAAACGAATCACCTAGCAAACCCTACAAAATCATTATTTAGAATTAAGGGAAAAAAATAATAAATTTTTAGTGTAAGTTAAGTGCCAAAGTGCTACTACATAATTATTAAATTACATTTAAGCTAGAATTAAGTTAGCTTTAGTTAGTATTAGCTCTTTTTTACCTCTCCCTCTTAGCTGCTTAAGCCGCAAGGCAGCAGCGCAAATTGTATTGCCGTAGTTAAATAAATTCCCGCCTCCTCAGGGTTACTGTGGAGGGGAAACGTGAAAAAGAGAATCGCGAAGCCAAGGCTTAGGGCTCAGATGTGGCGCGGGCCACTGGCTGAAGGGGCGCGAGAAGAAGCGGCAGCCCGGACAACGGGGGAGAGAGGCGCCCGTGCCCCAGCCCCAGCCCAAGCCTCGTCCGACTGGGGCGCGCGGGAATTCCCTAATGCGGCCTCGCCCCCCCCCTCCATTCGCCCCTGACTGGCCAGAGTGAGGATCTTACCCACCTGTCCCATTGCTGCCCCGCCCCCTCACCGAACCAACCACCCGTGCCGTTAGGGTTTTATAAATGGTCTATTAATTCTGTGTAGTTGTCAAAAGACAATGGCAGATCGCTGATGCATGCTTTAATGTTATAAGCTATTGCCGCGTTTTCAAAGTTTTCAGAACTCCACATGTAGGTCCTGAAAAATGTATTCCAATTTACTAGACCCTTCGCGCTTCGTTCCCTTGGATATTTTGTGTTCCCGCACTACACAAGCAACCAAAATGGCGGCTTACTATACCCACTTTTTATGGTGCCTGAGCTGGCTATACACTTGCAAGAGAATGGCGAACAATATTATTTTGCAAGAAAAGTTGCCAATGTAAACATTGCGGCAATAAATATTTCTGATGTTGGTAATATTTCTTGCTAAATATTCCGGTCGTAATGTAAACACGCGTGTTTCCGTCCTCGGAAAGATATTGCCGGCTGTTGCTGGGACTAGAATTGGATTGAAGTCTAAGCTAGATACTGCTGGAAGAAGCCAATGATGGCCACGATCAGATGCGCAGGAAGTACGGTTAAGGTAGTACGTAGACGTATTATTTTGAATTGTTATATGCGTTTTTGTGTGTGAAAAAGGATTAATAAAATAAATGAAGTAATAAATATTACAAATCCTCTATGGTTGATTATCGAATGGTTCAAATTTTGGTTTAGCTACAGATGCTCCGTAATTATTAATTTTGTTACGTTAAAAATTATCAAGATTCCTAATCTAAGATTTAGAAATTTTAAGATTAATCAATAATACATCAACAGTAGGTAAAGGACATTGTAAAACTTTTTATCGGATTAATAATTGCGCTTTTTATAAATAGAAAATTACTTAGAATCCACGTGAATCGTAGTCCAAGAAAATATATTGAGGCTCCTAAACCGAATTTGCACAAGTCCATTTTCCTTTCGTCTTAAAATACAATCACATGTCTTCACAAAACGTCGTTTCTTTGTCTCTTCATTAAGCACAATAACTGTGACCACGACTCGCATCTTCTCCCTTCTACTAGCCATGTCGGAGTGAGATATAACCTCACTTAAGTTGACGCGCCATTTTCCTCGTGGCATCACCAAACTCGGCAACAAAAAGTTCTAATATAAAACGATCGGCAATATCTTGTCGGAAAGATCTTTCTCCCAACTTTCTGGCAACATATTGCGCCGTCCTGTTCTTGCTAGTGTAAAGAATACCGCAAGAAACAGCAACAAATTGCTGAAAGATATTGCGGAAACCTATTGCAAGTGTAAAGCCGGCATTAGTGACGTCGACGATTGCTTGAGTACCGCCACCTCCGCTGCGCGCCCGAGAGCGGCGAGCGGTGCGGGGAAGAGATGCGCCTTCAATGCTTAAGGTCTCAGAATAGTGAAGCTTTTACAGAAACATCATTTAGTCCCTATCTGTCTAGCGTGCCCGTAGGGCACGATGTACAGAGTTGTTGATAGTTCAAACTTTTACCATAAAAATTGCGGAAATGCAAATAGATCTTCAAGTTGTTTTCCATCGCATCCTAAAATGTGTCGACATGTGCATTTCAAAATGTTAAGAAAAAAATATTTTTTTAGTATTATAAAATGGTGTATTGAAAATTGTTTACAAACTAATTCAAACGGATAAAGGTTAATTGATATTTCGTCGTTTTAATCAATATTTCGTCGTTTTAAGCAATATTTCTTTGTTTTAATTGATATATGAAAACCGAAGTTTTTTTAACATCGCAGTTTTGTGCTCGCTGTTTTGTTTGACAACGAAAAACTACCATCATCGCAATTTTATAAAATTCCAAATATTGAATGTAACGGACGATAATACTCAGTTTAAGTGATCGAACCACACAAAACGCTACCTTTATCGAGCAGCCTATCTCTCGCCTAAGATGACCCCAATGCCTTCCTAATATTTCCTTGCATTTCGCACAAAAATTGACGAATTGCGTACGTGCCCGGGTATAAGGCCTTGCAGCCTTCTCCCTTGTATTCTTCGGCAAACTGAATATACCTTTCAGATGGCCCTCGGCTCAGGCTTAGCTTTTACTTTCTCGCCCACTGCTTACGCAGTATAAAGTATTGTAATGTTACTGGCACAAACGGCGAATTTTCGACAGAAAAACTTATTGTCGGGCCCTGGTAACGAAAACGCAGATGAATTTCGTTCCTGAATGTAATAGATTACTTCCCCTAAGACGTGCTGTATTTAGAATGAATATTGTTTGGGGTATTGATTAGAAAAACTGATTGACATCCAAAACTTCTACCTGTCTGCGATCAATGCTAGCGTTCGTTTTTCTGTTGATAAATTGTCGTTTTTTCTTGCAGCTTTGTTACAATACTTTACGTATACAAACTATGCTGTGTAGGCAGTGTGCAGGAAAGTAAAAGAATCTGGTGATTTCTTTTAAATACAGAGAACGAAAAGAGACAGGGGCGAATAACATAACATTTATTTGGATCTGAGAATTGAAATTCCCAAATTTGGTTTGTTTTTGAAATTGTTCCATAATGTAAACAAGAAGAACACAAAGAAGCCATTTCAATAAATTACAAATATAAAATAGAAATTTTGAAAATCAATGAAAACAGTGAGAAAAATGAATTTTAATGCGAACAATTCGTCAATTTAATATTTTTAGTTTCAAATTAGATGTTAGGTTCGTGATTGAATAAAATATAATTTGATAGAGAAGAGGTTATCTCAGAATTATTAATGTAAGTAATGTGACGAGAAGAAACGAAACAACGCAAAGCATTGGGCATCCAGGAAAATAAAAACACTCAGGTAAAACTTTTTAAATATCTTTAGTTTGAAAACAACTTCAATATATAACCTAACAAAATTCCGACGAAGCCAGTGCATGCAATTTTTCATATTTACAATCTCTTTCCTCTCATCTCTTTACTCGTTTCACCGTGATCTTATTTTTTATTTTTACTAACGCCGCGGAAGGCACTCATGTTTGAATGTCAAAACACCAGCTGCGCTTTAATTTCTGTCGTATGTTAATTCACATTTTCACAAACCATAACATCAGATCACCCACATTACAGGATGGGATTAGGTTTAATAAGATCTGACTCGCAAGAACCGCAATAATTGGCGCACAATGACGGCAGTATATTTCGTGCGGCGGAGCAGTACATCACCGAGAGAAAGGGAACGGACATCGTAAACGCGTTAAATTTCTAATTCATTCCGCGTCATTTGCATTTCAATTACTACCACCGGAACACGTTCAAAGGCACCGGAGCAATTCCTCATCGCGGCGGCAGAAATTAAGTCATCGAGCAGGAAATGAGACAGCACGAGAGGGCCCGTGGCCTTCTGCACGCAGATCCGGCTGCTGACCGCCCCGCCCCACCTCACCCAGCCCCGCCCTGCCCCGCTCCGCTCCGCCCTGCCCCGCCTCGCCCCGCCCCGCCACGTCCCGCCCCGCCCCGCTCCGCCCCGCCCCGCCGCGCCCCGTCCCGCCTCGACCCGCCCCGACCCGCCCCGCCTCGACCCGCCTCGACCGCCTCGACCCGACCGCCCGCCCGCCCGCCCGCCCGCCCCACCGCGCGCCACTCAGCCTTCCTCTCCTCGTCTAATTCGAAACGATACAAATAACTTTAACGGCGAGAGAAAAATTCGGTAATGGTTCTCACGTTATTTTTCTGGCACGTAGCACAAAGGGGGCTCGGCTTCCATCGGCGCGTGCTGGCGGGGGGGGGGGGAGTGGAGGAAAGGCGCCTCGGGCGAAGTGGCGCCGCGCAAATTTAACTCTATCGAGCGCCGGCGCCGCTATCCCCGCCCTGCGCGGCCCCCACTGCTCGCCGCTTCGATAGCTGTTGGAGCACGAGTCAATAAAGAATAACTCTTCATCAAGGAAACCCGAATTGGAGAGGGATATGTCGCAATTACTGATATGTTTCTGCTGTTTGAATCATCCAATGTTGCATCAGGAGTAACCTTTCAGATAATAAACTGTAATTTAATTCCTAATCTACTGGAAATGCTGTGTGAATTAGAACACTTGTGAATGAGTAATGAGTTTATTTCAAGACAATGTGTGGTAATAAAAGAAGTAATATTCTTTTTATAGTTCCAAATTCGAACTAGATAACTCGTAACCGAAAAACCACGACTCACATTATGCTACTCGCGACTAAATAAAAAATATTGCTAACTTCCTCAGTTGTTTCACGATGTTTGTTCATAAAGCATAACTCGCTGAACAATCCTTCCTCGGAAATATCCTCAACGTCCTACAATAAATAATATTCCTTGATATTCTCATCCTTCACTAAATGAATGTTTTCACAGATACGAATATCAGTAAATAATGAATCTACCAGGAATAAACGAGAAATAATGTTATGTGTACTTTATTAATTAAAAAAGAAGAAAAATAGAAGTGAAAAGGATCTAGTTATTTCTTCTTCACGCATTTCGATAGGAAAGTGAATTAACGTAAGTATAAAGCTCTCAATATGAACGATCTTCATCTTACCAAAAAATTGCCCATGGAATTATTTTCTGCAGTTTGTTTCGTGTGATTGGCAAACTGAAAGAACAGTTACATCGAAGACCTTGGTTTTAATTTAAAAAACAAACAAACTTATTTACTTGGATATTCGTGAGCTTGAATATTTCTTCCAGTCCAATTTAAATGATTTTGAAATGTAGATGAAATCAGGATTTAGTGGGAATAATCATATACATTAGGCATCACAGATACACCAAACTGCAACATAAATATTTCAATACGGCAGCTCCCACGTGCTCATTTTATGGGTATCGAAGGACAGAGGCGCACTCATTCGATTGCCCTACTTTCTTTGTTACATATGGTCATTTGTGATTTACAAGTTCGAAGTCCCAATGTATCAGATTCCTACGTTATAGATCTGATAACAGGTCGAAATAAGCGAGGATACTGAAACTCAATGACCCGCACATTTAATTCAAAGGAACATGATTCTAGCCCTGAAAGAAAACTAATGAAAATGACATATTGAAAGGATAAAAAATACGAGAAGTTACTTGCACCAGGAAATACATAAAGTGTAATAAAACTATGTTTCATAAACTAAATAATATTTCCTTCCCCCATTTCTTAATATGTTTCGCAAGATTACACTGTACATCGCCCGACGAACGAGGAACCATTACGTACGAAACTGCGCGGAAAGCGATGTAGATCACAGAGGACATTATTGTACTGGTAGATTATCATCAAAATAATTTATCATATAGGATAGAAAAAAATGAGAAATAAAACGTTTCATACTTTTAAAACGATTCATTTAGAGCATGATTCAGGTTTTTTATTATTATTATTATTATTATTATTATTATTATTATTATTATTATTATTATTATTGAAAGAGAACATTACAGAAAAATTAAAATTTGGAATGATCAAAATAAGACTAGAAGAACGCAATGAATAATCGAATGACAACATATTAAACAGAAGATGGCATTTTATATCTGTGACCGGCTGTAAAAGATCCTTCGTAATCGAAAGATTATCTCTGACTGTTTTTTAAATGCAAATTTCCAATAACAGTAAAATCTTCGTTATTAGATTTCTTTGTAACTACATTCTTCTGCACCTTTGATATGGATCCAAGAATTAATTTACTTCAAAACGTAAAATGTCACGGAATATTTATATCAATAACATGAGTGGCGCGTTGTTCTTCCGATCATATCAAAAATTTAATCTGTTCCTTCCCCTGAACGACGCGCTATATCATGATAAACGATGCACACGGTTACCACACAACGATATGTGATTAACATTAATAACGAAACTAACACCAGTAGTTACTCATAATTCTCCCTCGTCCAACACATTTTGTCACAATTCACCTTTCTCCTGACATTACTAATGACATTCAGCTGATTAACTGCGACATTCGAGCAATGCCATTCACTTGATCTACAATTTGAGCTTCTGAATCGCTTTTGCCTAGTTTACGGCACTGGCGTTACCACGTGACAACGAACTGTCAACCACATTCCAGTTTTATCCGTAGTATAGGTCAAACCACAAGATACCAAGATACGCGGTGACGTATGGTGTCTCTTCGGAACAAAGTTGAAGTTCACAGGAAACGGTGTCGAAGAACTCCTCACCTCTGACTTAGCCCTTTCACAAAAACTGTTATCAGGGAGTGTGACATCCGTCGAAATCCCACGCTATATGAGTAGAGCCCGTGCCACTGCTTGTGATGGAGGCAAGGGCGAAGACCAAGTCAAAGAATGCGGAAAGCGAGCGCAGGACGACAAGTGTGGCACAGCCGTGTCATCACCGTGGCCATGCGGATAACAATGGAATTCGGGAGATCGGAAATATATTTCAGAGCACGTTGTATATTTTATGCAACTAAACAATATATCAAGTAAATCATACAACAAGGAAATAATTTATTAAGTAAACCAGTAAACTGTTGAACATAATAAATTACATTGTACACTATCAAGAATAACACGGTGACCACTGTTTTTCGAGGACGAATTTCCCTGACATTGCCTTTAGTTTTCCAAGACAATCTTTGTGAAGTATTTCAGGATATTTAAATCAAATATGATATAAAGAATGACTTTGGTCGATATTAAAACACTGTATGGACTGAGCCCTTTTCTCCTATCAATCCACATTGCCTTGCACTAACACATTGTGAGAGAAACAGAGTCGCTTCGAATCAAAACAGACAACCTCTCTTTATCAATTTTTTAGCTCTCAGATTGCATCGTAAAAAGACAAAAATAACAATATTTGCCTAACAAATAAAATGGTGCCAAAAATAAAAAATATAGGAGTTATTTGAAGGAGAATTTTTAGATTTATATATTGTTTCAGAAATTTCTCTGACTTCTAAAGATTCTTTAAAAAAATTCCTGAGTTTTGCAGATAAATGCAATTTCCTGACTTAACAGTGTTTTCCACCCTGAATAAATTGAAGTTTCACTGCTGCTAAGAAGATTTTATTGCTTGGCCAAAGAAAATGAACTTTCAAACCAGGAGAATTGCTACTTGTGTTCTGTTAGGCATTGCATAGGACTCTGATGTAGTTCACAAGAAATCCCAAAACAGAGGTTTTTTTTGTAAGACTATGTAAAAGTAATAGTATAGAATAAAAATTCAGGACATTTGGCTGAATCAATGAAATATCTGGCGGGTTAGCAGGAAACTTGTCGATATTCAGGACATATCCCGCTTTTTCAGGACGTGTGGCAACCCTAAGCACTTTCTCCCCGGCAGTGGAGGATCCGGGGAGGAGGGAGCATAGAGGCTATGACGGGGGGACGATGGCTCTGGACCTAGGGATCCTGTTTTGGGAAGTCCTGGGTTCGAATCATTCCGTTTACACAGTCCTGCTCTGGGCACCATTTTAGTCTGTATATAACACAGAACACTGGCAAGTATGTTCATTATTGTTCATCACTTCCTGGGTTAATATTGTAGATACATTAACTCAAATTCATCATTGTCTTGTAAATATGCTCTTTTAAAATTGGAAGCGTACATCAGTAACGTGTTCTATTCGTAAATTTCAGCCTTCAGAACACGAAAATTCCCGATTATCGTACAGAATTTCTAACTGAACCTTAATCATTCGAACTCCTCCTTACCTAGAAGATTTTTCCCTTTCGGGCGAGAGCGTCCTAGTGTGTCCATGCGAGCTCCCTCCGGCGGAGACGGAAGTCGCCAGACGACGGGAGGGGAAGGGGGGCAGGTCGCTTGGGGTCACTGTCCCCGCGCCCCTCACAGGAAGAGCGTCATTTCACCCTGCGGGTGGAGTGGGGTGAGGTGGGGTGGGGGAGGAGGAGTGGCAACGCGGACGCGGCGCGCGCCTCATCCGGATTTATGGGGTTTTGATGGCGGCGATGGCGCGTGACAGCGACTCCTCCGCTGCCAGGTGGCGCGGCGGGGACGCTCCCCCCACCCACCCCGCGCGGCGGCCGGCGCGTGGGCTACGCCGCCTTTCAAAACTTTGAGCTGAAGTACAGTGCCCAAGAAAGCCTCTCCGCAGTCGCACCTTGCTATACTTCGATTTATTTAGCGTGGCGCTTCAAGGCCACCAAAACCAGCTGAAGAATCCCCTTGGGGATAGGCAGCTGAACACCCAGCAACATCGTTTGGTTTGGTTTGTTTTTTTCGTGTTTCCGGACACGTCAACTGCTTTGGTCATTAGTCCTGTTAGTGTAGTGCATGTTTTTCTCGATATGGTGGTTATCTTCCCCCGCTGGATGGCGAGATCCGGCGCCGACCTACCGTCGGCTAGTGGGGTTTCCCCCTAACCAGGACTCTCCCACCAGCGCGGCACCGCCCCTGCCGGGACAAGCTCTAAGCTCTCGACCGGTCTCCCAGAATATGTGGTAGTGTAGTGCATGTTAGTGTAAGTGTGTGTGTAAGAGGAGAGGATAGGACAAGGAAGAGGAAGGAAAGATCGCGCGCGGTCCGTGGCCCGTTTGGTAGGGTACTGCTCCGGCATTCGCCTGGTGTTGATCGGAGAAACCACGGAAACCTACCGATCAGAGCAGCTGGCCGCTAGAATTCTCCTCCGACAGCGACTGAATTCGACGTAGCTGAAAAGCTAGTGTCGAAAATCCTGCCGCCGTGGGGAGTGGAACCAGCACTTCCCGGTCAGAGGCGCTGCAGTGGCATCAGCTGATGCACTGAGCTACCGCTCCCGGTCCCAGCAACATCGTGAAGCGACTCAAGGCCACGAGCTGGTTGAAGCGGGGGACACTGTCATCCAATCGGGAGTTTTGTTATGATTTAAGTTTTTGGCATTAGAGCTGCTGATTGGATGGAAATGTCTCCCTCTGCTTGCAGCTCGTGTCCTTGAGGCGCCGCGTTAAATCAATGTATAGTGAGAGTCAGTAGCGGAACGAAATTAGTGCGGTCCCGCCCACAAAACTTTTAACCGGGCGCTCTTCATAAAAGTGTATAGCAAACACAAGAAGTGTGTGTACCTTAAATAATAAAAGTATCCCTCAAAATAGGACCTCTTTCCCCTAGTCCGCCCCCACTCCGGCTCGAACGTTACGCCAGTGATGAGAGTCCTAGCAAACAGAAATTATATTGGTAGCACCAACTGCAGTTTGTATCACGAGAAAACCAAAATTGCTTTCTCACCACAATCATAACAAATGCCCGAAGTATTGTCCTCTTCACTCGTTTCCCAATGATCTTGTTGTTACCAACAAAAGTACAATTTTTAAAAGGAGGCCTTGACTACATTCAGCGCGGAGAGACTTTCCTGGTACACTGTACTCGATTGATTGGTGTTTCTCGGGACGTCAACTGCTTTGGTCATTAGTTCCGTTTGTGGAGGAAAGGTTTTACCTCAGGAGATGGCGGTGTTCCACCTCCACTGATGGTGAGATCCACCGCCGCAATATGCGTCGGTTTGCGAGGAATTTCCTCTTTCAAGTGTCTCCCAACGAGCCTCCGATCCTGCCGGGACAAGCACTAAACTCCCCAAATGTGTGGTAGTGAAGTGAATAAAAGGGTAAGAATATGTGTTGGGACAGGGGCGAATCCAGCCGATCTTTTTTTTTTGGAGGGGGAGGGGCATCGTATTTTTTTAAAATAATAAACATTATTGTTTTATTATTATTTTGTATATTATTTATGTTATGTAGATTGATACTGTACAATATTATTGTTTAAATAATTACATAATTCGAACATAAATAATAAAATCGATTTTCCAAATAAAGGAAGGTACACGAAAACTCTAGGCCTTTTCAGGGGGCGGCATGCCCCCCATGCCCTGCCCATGGATCTGCCAGTGGTAGGGAGGAGGAGGAATAGGACAAAAGGAAAGAAAGATCACGCGCGGTCCATCGCATGTTTGCCCGGCATTCATCTGCTATTGATCTGGGAAAGTAGGGGAAACTACCGATCAGAACAGAGAGTCGCTAGAGTTATCCTTATGACTGCGACTGAATTCTACCTAGCTATAAAACAAGTCTCGGAACCAGCGGCAGGGCTCACTCTCAGCTAAAATGCGCCTTTAGCTACTCGTAACACAAGAAGCGCTTGTAACAGAGCTAGAGCAGCGATGTTAAGGTTGCCTATTGGTGGCTGTTGCATGCCTCGCGCCACGAGATTATCAGAGCAATCAGTGTGTGAAAGGAAGCGGGTAGGAAGCAGTCGGTGCCCTCAGTTTTCCTATAACGATGGTGGTGTCAACACCTGCTTCAGCGTGTTGGTGAAGGGGCAATACTGGAAAAACGTGGATGAGGACAGAAAGATAAAATAAAAATGCGAAAGAATAATAACAACAAACATAATGTAATTTATTTTTATAACCTTCTTGTAATCCAGTCTCACTGCTCTCTTTTAGTAGGATGTCATTGCTTTCTTATAAGATTGTCTGTAACTCACTATAATGTACTTTTCATAATGAACAGTTTATTGCTGTCATTTGAATCGTCGAGAAAATATCGGAAGGATATTTTATTTGAATGCAAGAGACGTGGTCATTTTCGTAAGTTTTCTTTCCCAACATGACATATCGAGTTTCATTTCACTTCACAAAACTAGGCTAAGAATAGTTTATTAACGACATTAAGCCGACAAAGAGCAAATACCTTGTAATACTTGTCATTACTTCATGTTTTTTCAAATATTGTTAATCTTTTGTACAAACCATGTGGTCGCTCATGTCCTAGAAGTTTATGCGACCTTAATAAATAAAGTAAAAAAAAGAGCAAATACCGGGCGCGGATACTAATCATCACGAGAAGGTAGCCGAAGTGTGGAATCAATGAAGTTCGTCATATTTTGTTATCAGCGTTGTGTCATTAAATTCTTTTCAAAATTATACGTTCTTATAAGAAAAAATATCAAAATGTGAAATACCTTTCCTGTGAGCATATCTTAACGCCAGTTAATTAACGAAAATCAATGGAAGTCCGAAGAGATACGCTTGGAAGTACCCTTCGGTATTTAGCTGGATGGTATGTACATTAGCCAACATGAGGTGGCTTAGTGAAATACATTACTACAAGGAATAGCAGATGTGTGATTAACTGGAATCAGAATGCTGGCGGGAAGTTTCTAAGGATAGTGAGAGACACTGCGAAAAGGATCGAGTTCCACAGTGTCACTTGTAAATTTCGGTTTTCACGATACCACCTACACTACCGTCACTGAAGACTTCAGTTGACGCTTCGCTATGCATTTCCGGTTGGGCGACGAGGCTCTGGCTTTGCGATTTACGTGAAAGAGGTTTGTAGAAAGCATAATATACAGCGCATTTTTATGCCAACATACTTCTCGCGTACACGCAAGACGTCTAAAAACTCCGTCACCTTGGTTTAGCCAACTTCCCATGACTAATTCCTGCATTAGCTGGAAGAGGTCCGAAGTGATCCGTTCTTTGTTATACACACAGCTTTATCCAAAACGTGAAATGTCACGAACAACTCTGGGCATGAAGGGGACGCTTCATGTCCTATTTTATCCACGTGCACATGAAAAAAGATGAAGTAATCGCTAAGCAATTAGAAATCATATCTCTTTATCACCGTAGTCCGTCTGTCTTTCTCCATTTTTTCCTCTACCTTTCTCTCTCTCTCTCTCTCTTTCTTTCCCTTTTTCTCTCCCTCTAATTCTCTCTTTCGTATTCTCTTGCCCACCTCTGCCTCTCTCTCTTGCTCACTCCCTTTCTGCTGGAGTCGGTGCTGAGGGAAGACGGCCAGCACGAGGAGCTATCGGAAGTGTGCTGTATTGGTGGCCGCTGTTTCGCGAATTTACGGTGCACGGACGTCGTCTGTCTCCGCCGCCGCCATCGCCAGATGACGCACGGGAGCAGGCTCTTTCGCGACGCGAACTCAACAGAATCGTAGCAAGGAAATATTTTGGAGAAATGGAAGACATGCGAGTTTCTATACTTCATATGAGAATTCTTAAGTTTACTACGTAAGTAATATTTCACCAAAATATAGTATTTTTAGGAGAAAGTAGACTCCCTTTGCTCGTGCATTTCCAAGTTGTCGGCGAGCCCTGGCTTTGGACTACCAATCGACGTAAAATATCATGTTAATGAAATGCATAGTTTCGAATCCATTTTATACCACAAAACTTTTAGGGTAGGGCTGACGCATTTCAGAATTCCCGGCGAGACTCGCCATAGGTCTATCTTTACCACCGGTCGGCAACGCCTCGCTGTTGAGTGTTAGGTCCCTGTTCATGCCAGTCCGTTGTTCACGGGCAAACATTAGAAACAACGCTTTTTAGTTGTTTCAGTTCAGATTATCACCGCAGGAAGGCAGCGCTACGGCTTGATAGATTAATTAATTATTTCGCGTTTCTGGGGGAGTCAGCTGCTAATTTCGTTAGTCCCGTAAGTGTAGGGCATGTTTTTCCTCGCGAGATGGCGGTGATCTTCCCCCGCTGGATGGTGAGTTCCGGTGCCAACCTGCCTGTTGGCTAGCGGGATTTTTCCCCAACCAGGTATCTCCCACCAGCAGAGCACCGCCCCCAGACGGGACAAGCTCTACGTTTCCGCCCGGACTCCCGGCATATGTAGTAGTGTAGTGCATGTAATTGTGTTTGGAAGTAAGGCGTGTGGTTGGGACAGGGAAGAGGAACGCAATATTGCTGACGGTCCGTGGCCCGTTTGTTAGGGTGGTGCTCCGGCATTCGCCTGGTATTTATCGAAAAAAAAAAAACACTCAGAACCACCGATCTGAGCTGCCGGCCGCTAGAATTCTCCTCCTGACCGCGGCTGAATCCGAACTAGCTTCCTAGCTAGTCATCGTGCCACCGATGGGACTCGAACCCTAGGACCTCCCGTCAGCGGCATTGCAGTGACATCAGTTGATGCCTTGAGCCACCAAAGCCGGTCAGCGCATTGGAGAGCGAGAGCAACGTTCCCTACTCACGTCACATTAAGATTGATTGATTTGATTGTTTTTTTTCGTGTTTCCGGGCGCGCCAACTGCTCTAGTCATTAGTCCCGTTAGTGTAGTGCATGTTTTTTCTCGGGAGATGGCGGTGATCTTCCCCCGCTGGATGGCGAGATCCGGCGCCGACCTACCGTCGGCTAGTGGGGTTTCCCCCTAACCAGGACTCTCCCACCAGCGGGCACCGCCCCAGCCAGGACAAGCTCTAAGCTCCCGACCGGTCTCCCGGGATATGTGATAGTGTAGTGCTTGTTGGTGTAAGTGTGTGTGTGTAAGGGGAGAGGATAGGACAAGGAATGGGAAGGACAGATCACGCGAGGTCCGTGGCCCGTTTGGTAGGGTACTGCTCCGGCATTCGCCTGGTTCTGATCGGAGAAACCACGGAAAACTACCGATCAGAGCAGCCGGCCGCTAGAATTCTCCTCCAGACAGCGACTGAATTCGACCTAGCTGAAAAGCTAGTGTCGAAAATCCTGCCGCCGTCAGTCACATTAAGAAGATAATGAAATTTTTTTCTAATGTAGAGCAAGTGAATACATTTCCAACGTGACACAATGAACACAAACGACAACGTATTAGCATTTTACGGTACGAATGATTGCATCATCACATATTCAGTCAATCACAGCAGGAGAATCGTGGGGAAGTAGAGGTACACGAAACAGCCGACCATCGTTTTCTCGCACAATGTCGAATACCGGAGACATTACAAGAAAGTTTTTTGCAAAATTAAGTTTGATTCTGTTATAAATGTATAATGCTGGTAATAAAAAATATAGCGTATACAAATTGTTTATGATGTTGCTTTATTGCATTCGTAAAAATTTGAAAACTCGCTCCTGACGTGGCTCGTTTACAAAACATGTACTCATGCAATAAAGCTTAACATTATATAAGCTTAAAATTATAAAGTATAACTAGTGAGAACCCGTCACAATTTGATAGTGTGATCTGAGATAAATGTAATATACTGTGCCCAGACTAATGTTCACAATATTTGCAGTGTTTGAATCTTTACGGTATAACGATGATATTCTGTGATGTGGAGTTCCCAAAATTTTGAAATTATGGCCCATGACCAGGTGGCAATGTAATACCGGCACCAAATTACACAAAAGAAAGAGCGCTATTATACTGAAGGTTATTATTTCTGAAGTTTTTTGAGTGTCATCATCTCCTATAAGCAACTGTTTGATTTCTTCTGGCATATTGCTCGAAGGTAAATTTATTTTCCCATTTAAGCAACACAGAGTAAACTCGTTTACAGAATTTCTGTCTCATGGGAAGTACAAAGCAGAACAAAACTGACATTTCATAGACAATGACCCAAACAGAAAACGAAATGACCTCACTATCACGACACATACGCTGACTTTCTCTGTCCCTGCTCCCATTCAATGTACTTTTGCTTTTGGGGCGCGTGGGAACGATTCGGAATTCGACACAACCAAAATTTTACTACAGAACAAAATCACTGTCCGAATTTCTCTACAAAATACACCACAAAAGGAAATACATGCAAACTTTCAACACCATAATGCAATTATTACACTGAAACAAAACCTTGACGAATTGTGAACAAATCTCAACAATCAAAACAAAACATCAAGCAGCTCCACCATGAAGCAGCGGGGACTCACATCTATCGACTCATATTATCAATTTTAAAAAATCCACCCTTTGGAAGAAAACAACTGACTATTGATAAGCGTACTATTAAAGAATGATTTAATTAATTAATTTACACCGTAAATATTGGTGAATCCACACAAACAATATCTGATAACACATCTAGGGATCACATTCTTTCATTTAAAGGAAAAAATACTACAATCGGTTCAGTAGAAGCTCTAAACGAAGCCATGGCAGAATTCCTTATTTTTTTCAATATTTAAGTGTAATATAACTTAATATTATTGCATAAACTTCTACAATTTGGGCAGTGATATACGAGAGCATTTCATTCGCCGTTCTCGGGCAGTGTGGAGAATTCATTCGTGCGGCATTGTTTCGCAGACTGTTAGCTGCTCCTACAGTGAGAGGCGCTCGCGGAATGCGGGGGCGCGCCCGGCAGGCAGGCGGTCACTGCGCCGGGGAATCCCGGGGGCGGCGTCGGCGGCGGCGGCGGCGCGCGGCAGGCAGTCTGGCGCGGCTGGCCGGAATCCTAATCGGCCGCGAGGAGGCCGCGCAGCCCCCGCCCCGCCCCGCCCCCAGCGCGAGCGCACGCGATCGCTATCGAGCGTTAACGCCGCCGCCGCCGTGATGTCATGCGCTCGCGGGACCGCGTTCCGCAGTTGGTAGGCTCCTCCCGTGTGACCGCGCCGCGTCGGGGGATGCAACCGCTGCCGCCGTCGCCGCTGGCCGAGCGAGTGAACGAGCGAGCGAGCGGGAGCGTGCGTGCGGGTGAAACCCGGAACCCCATGCCATGCGAGATGGTGCGGGGTAAGGTGTAGTAGGGCGGGGAGGGTAGGGCGGGGTAGGTGGTTCCGAGTGGTGCGGGGTGGGGCGGGTCGGTTCGGTTCGGTCGGGTCGGAGGGGGCGAGGCGGGTCGGGACGAGTCGGAGCGTGTCGGGTCGGTCGGGCGGGTCGGTCGGGTCGGGTCTGGGTCGGGTCTTGGTCGAGTCGGGCGGGCGGGCGGGTCGGGTCGGGTGGGTCGGGTCGGGTCGGGTCGGGTCGGAGCTGGGCGGGTCGGGTCGAGTCGGAGCGAGTCGGGTCGGGTCGGGATGGGGTTGGAGCGGGTCGGAGCGGGTCGGAGCGGGTCGGAGCGGGTCGGGTCGGTAAAGCGAGGCGCGGCATGTCGCAGCGGTGGGAGGCTGGCTGAAGGCGCGGGGGGAGCCTGGCTCGTCGCCCTGTTCCCTGGGAAAGGGGAGGAGTTACAAAACTGTCACTCCTCAACGGGAAAATGCAGAGACAATCCAAGACTTGAGGTTTGCATATCTAAATCAGGGGAGTGAGTTGTTTTTGCTGCTCGTTTACACTCATTTCTCATGCCTCGAACATGCTTTACGTGACTACTAACAATGTTAATGCCATGGGAAACTGTCTTTCTCAATCTTCTTATCAATATTGTTTTAAATATATTACCTTAAATATCTTATATTTATTCGCCTATAACGTCCCTATCAGACCTAGCAGACACGATTTTTTTCAGACAGGTACATATGTCGTACATATGTACGTATGTCGCGTCATTCAGCACCAAATTCAGAATTTCTGTAAGTTCGAAATGGAGGCCTTTTTTATCGTATTAAAGGTTGTTTAAATGACTATCGGCACTAAATGTAATCAATATTTTAAAAATTGCTGGGAAATAAAGATTATCGAACACATCTTTCGTGTTCTTATAGCTGTGGTTTCTCTGGTGTCACTACAATTCTCTCTAAAATACAAGAACTCCTTCCGAATTCGATTCCTACAAAGTACAATTCATTCAGGTTCCTCACTTGAGACCGGAATGATTTGTGGTTCCAAAACAGCGCATTCATAGTATTCAAATATCACATACAGTTAACAATTTAAAGGATTAAAAAAATGGATTTTATAAATCGTTTCGTTTTGTTAAAAATAGTTTTTTTGAAAATATTTCTTTGTTCAGTATTTGTTGATTATAAAAAGTTAAAATTATTGTGAAAATGGACTTGTCTGCAGAATATCACATTTCCAAAATCTCCAAGTACGCTAACAATGTAAATGACACAAAAAGCGATTTTTCTGCATTGTCGATAATTTTAAAGCCATCGTCTTGAGCAAAAACTTAGTACAAATTTAGGCTGCTATTTGAAACTGGGACACATTTTCAGCGAAAGGTTACTTTCACCTCCATGAAGGGATTCTCTCATGAAAGGGAGTTAGGAGATGGGTTTTCCCAAAGAAACGGTTGCCCGTCTGGACTTGGTTGGTTCCAATGATCACTTTGTGCAGGTAAGAAACAGACAAAAAGAAAAATCACTTGCCGTAGTTTCACATTTCTTCTGAGAAAAATAGAGCAGAGTGAACACTATTCTGTCGCATACAATGCTTATAACGAAACTACGAAATAGAAAATTACTGCAAGGGAATAGAATATGCTACGGAATAGCCTACTTGCAAATATTCTAGTTTTTTCAAGTACACAATTCAGGCAAAAAGTCAAAATTGCACTAACTACTTTATTGTGAACTTTATGTGCATACTGCAATCCGTTTATTTCCTTCGTCTTCATCGGAAATGCCACCATTGCCTCATCTTTCGCCTTGTAGGCGAAAAACTAGTCCGAAAGCTAACATTTGGATCTAATGATTTTAGAGTGTCCAAATATTCATTAAGGAAGAGTTCGTTGCGAGTAATATACAATATATATAATATATAAAATATTATATGCGATAAGTAAAGCAATGAGAGCACTTCATCACAGCAACGTGTTTCGTTACAGAAGAGAGACGCATTTAAAAAAATATGGAACGATTATTAAATATAACAAAGGATTGTGTGATAACTTATGCCAACTTACTCTGCTTCTTAGAAGGTTGCAGACAAGTTTGTCCAAAAATAGTTTTCGCATTAAATTCTTTTAATGTATATCATAATATAATAATTGTTTCTGTGATCCGAAGTAGAAATGCTAAAGTTCATTTCACGTTTCGCAAGGAATACAACGTGATATAATATTACAGGAAATGAACTTCCTTCAGCCACAAATACAAATTATTTCTCTCATTTCCTATCAGTTCTTGCAATCACATGAAATGTAGGTGAAGGCTAGTAATCTAATCATTTTAGATTGGTCAAATACTCATTCAGGAAGAGTTACTTGCTTATAACATGCATAAGTCGAAAGACGAGCTCGAAATTCCGCAAGATAATTGATTAAATTCGATAGGCGAAACAATTAAGAGTTCGTCATCACTAGGGAGAGGATTTTAATGAAATGTCTTTTTTTTCTTTTCACTTTAGAACAATGCCTTTCAGTATAGACATTAATTTCATGTTGTGACAAAAGGAAATGACCCATTTTATATGACATTTTTTTGCATTATTCGTGGATTTCGAATAACTCATTTTTTTGTCATTTTCAAAGCATTTTCGCTGATTTCTTTGATTTTAATATATTTTTCAGGGTATTTTCTTCAAATAATATTTACAAGATGCAAAGATGTTCTCCACAGAATTTCCTGAGTAGCCTATTCGATTTCTTCGCTCAAAACTTGTAATGTCAGCCATTGTAGGTAATCTAAGGCTCATGTGAAACCTACAGCACCATTGTCGGTTCGTCCGATTTTTCGAAAACTAAAGACAGAGATTTCCTGGTAAAGAACCACGGAAACCAAAAAGTTTGGAAGCTGAGTTCACTTGAATGAAAGCAAGAAGGCCCGATTACATCAGTAACATATCTAACAGCTTGAGTTGTTCATCTGCACTGGTTTTGATCAAATTTTTTACGTTATTTTTCTTTACTTTTGGGGCTTTTAAAAAACATTTTAAGAGCATTTTATTGATCATTTTGGCTATGTTTTAGGTCATGAAAATCCGCCCCCCAAACATCACACATTTGCAACTGGATTTAGTTTAGTTTAGTTAATGCCTTATTTTACGTCGCGAGACTCGGGCCATCAGGCCCGCTCTTCCGTCTAACGACGCAAATTTCGATACGCTCCTTTCACCACCTAGCGGAGAAAGGAGGTATTATCTTGGGCGACGAAACTGGCGGATCTCAATTTTGCTCAGAGGCTTGTTTTAGGCTTGAGGATCTTTTACGTGCAGTAAACCTACTACATGGGACAGCCGGCTTTACTTCTCCTCCGAAGGAAGGCGTACGAGGGATATTTTCGCCCTTAAAAATCCACGGCTTCGATCGCGTTTGAACCCGAAAACTCGGGTACAACAGTCCGGTACGCTGACCGTTATACCAGCGAATCCGCGGATTCGTAATGCGATAAGTTATATCACGCCTCATTCCATGAAGACCGTTCCAAACATTTCGATTTCGCTAAGCTCCCCTTCTTCACAGCCGACCGCCGTATTTGTTTGGCGGAGGGGCCCCGCCCACAAGCCCAGGAGATCCTGTTCCTCCGGGGAGCGGCGCTGCGCCGGGCCCCAGAGGCCCTGCCACAGCGGACGAAGAGCAGCTGGCCGCCTTCACGGCTCGTGTCTCATTTACGGCTGGCAATTATGACGGACTACGCAGAACTGTATCAATAGTTGCTATTGCGTATGACTCACGCTTACATGATGTAACTGCACTCGGCGAGGGCCACTTGAATGGACAGCCATGGACACAAATGGCGCTTTGCATTCCGTTCCCCGGAATACATACTGTATTAGTAGTGTACTTAGCCTATTGGACTTTGTATTGTACGTAGCTTATTGTTCTGCTTTGCATCAGTAATAATTGCTAAAAGTGGCTTCGTTGGAATGCCCAGCAACCAAGTGCATCGTAGGAAGAGAATGAAATTGTTTATGTGAAACTATAAATGAATATTTTATGAAAAATATGAATATTTTTTCAGAAAATGCAGAAGTTTAAATCCCAAGTGAAATCGTTTCTGCTGCATAACTAAAATCACATACAATACATGTACATTATTTTACAACACTTTGCCAGATGACATTAAACGATTAAATTCAATAGAAAAGTTTAAATCCCAAGTGAAATCGTTTCTGCTGCATAACTGTTTCTATACAATTAGAGACTATACTGAGCATAACAAGAAAAGTAACATTAATTTTAACAATGATACATAATGCATTATTTACCATTTGGACTGTATAAATGAGTATAAACAACCTGTAACAACTATTGTACTACAGCTTCCGGGTCAATGACCCCCATCTCGATCAGGTTTTTCGTCCAGTTTCCTGATCCATTGAGCAAATGCTGAGATGGCCCCTTGTTTTGCTTCTGGACATAAATGTAACTTCATTTTCTGTGCACGTCTTCTAGAATTCAGTGGGAAATACAATTATTCAAATTATCGTTTCCATGTTGTCGCGGCAGGAATTAATAAGAGCCAAAATTTATTGCTTATTTATCTTTGACAATAGATTTTATTACATGGGAGTTTTTTTGTTTTTTTTCTCCCTTTCAAAATTCAAAATTTATTGCTTATTTATCCTTGAAAATAGATTTTATTACATGGGAGTTTTTGTTTTTTCTCCTTTCAAAATTTCAAAATTCAAAATTTATTGCTTGTTTATCCTTGAACATAGATTTTATTTCATGGGAGTTTTGTTTTTTCTCCCTTTCAAAATTCAAAATTTAAGTAGTATATGAGTAAGTGTAGGGATCACAGAATTTTGAAAATGTCACACAATTCACTTTTCCCATAGCACGTCATACGCAGTTTTAACTGTTTTTCTGACGTAAAATAAATAAATAAATAAATAAATAAATAAACTGTGGCGTGTAAATGGGTACTGTGAACGAACTCGTAAAAAAGCATAAAACATTGCGCACAAACTACGCATTTACAAGATGACGAACGTCAATTGCTCCCATACGTTCCGAAAGCACTTCGCGGTTCTTTTTACGAAGTGTTTACATTATTAATCGAAATCCTCAGCTCATTTTATTTTGCTTGAGCGCCGCCCCTCGGTTAACTGTCTCGACTCAAAACGTCCGCCGGTTCAATTTCAGTCGCATTTCGAGAGTTCTCCGAGTACAGAATACAAGATGCTCGGTTGGGTTAATGTTCGGTCAGATTAAATTATCTCATTTAATGATGTATTAAATTATAACTATTACAATCCTGTATTAAATAGCCTAAAAAGTGAATAATTATTTCAGAGACTGTTTTGTCTGTCCGTGGCGATGGATGTGGGATTCAACGCACTGGAACGCAGAGCTCCTCTGGCAGCACTTGATGCGAATGTGCCTGCGCTATTACTCGCAGAAATCGAACGCCTCAGATGAGCGCTAACTTGGTCATTGCGAAGTGGCGGGGAATGCAGGCTCTGCCGAACGTAAGGCCATGGAACCCCCACCCCCTCGCAAGCGCTGGAGTCTTAGAGCTACGATTAGCTGTCTCGAATAAACACTGAAAGTTTCTATATACTACTATAGTTGTTATTTGGCCAATGCATTATGGACATACCAAGTTGTAAACTATAGAGGGTTATTCATGTTCACAAATAAAACGGCATCATATACATTTCTAATATGAATATTAACAGGTCATGCTACAGTTTCAAGGAATATTTATTCCTCATCAATCCGCTAAAAACACAATGAAATACGAACATACAATGAAAAACTTATGACAAATGGATATTAATATCATAAATATAGAATACTTTTAATAAGAAGTACAACTTGCCAATACAAAGAACACTCAAAACAAAATATAAAATATTCAAATCATGTTACTACTGTAATAACATGGCTGTTTCCATTGCCATGCTGTTTTTGCACATTTCATTACACATGGAGATACACAAGATATCACATTAAAAGAGGATTACTCCACAGTTCCGAAAGTACCAGGAAAGACGTGGGCTAGTGAGGGTTTCCTCAACCAGGTCTCTCCCCCCAGCACCGCCCCACTCGGGACAAGCTCCATGATCCCGTCTGCTCAACAGACATATGTGGTAGTGTGGTGCAGTAAGTGTGAGTGTAAGTAAGGGGTGATGATAGGGCAAGGAAGAGGACGAAAATATCACGCGCGGCCAGTGGTCTGTTTGTTAGGGTGCTACTCCGGCATTCGTCTGGTGTTGATCGGAGAAAGCAGAAATCGAACGCCTCAGATGAGCGCTAACTTGGTCATTATGAAGTGGCGGGGAATGCAGGCTCTGCCAAACGTAAGGCCATGGAAGATCGGAGAAAACTATCGATCAGTAACGGCCTCAGATTTAGAAGCGCTAACTCCACTGCTATCTAGCTAGTGTCGAAATCCTGTCACATGGACTGAACCTGAGTCCGGAACCATCGAGACTGGAACTGCGGCACTGCACTACGGTGGCATCAACTGATGCCGCAAGTCACTTAAGCCGGTGTGAGGTGGAAGAGACGAGCCAGAATTTCTGCTGCAAAACCGCTTTGGCCGCTTATGGAGTAATCGAAATTACGACCACGGCGCCCAGAGGGGAGAAGGTAGGCGCAGCTTCTTCCAGCCTTCGCCCCTGCGTCACCTGCCCTCCATTCGATTCATTGATTGATTAGTGATTCCGGGCGCGTCAACGGCTAAGGCCATTAGTCCCATAAGTGTAGTGCATGCTTTTATTCCGGGAGGTGGCGGTAATCTCCCCCTGACGATCCGGCACCGACCTACCTGTCGGCTAGCAGGGTTTTTCCCAACCAGGTATCTCCCACCTTCTGTGCACAACCTCCCGACCGCTCTCCCCGCATCAACGAGTGTGTAAGGGGTGAGGAGAGGACAAAGATGAGGAAGGAATGATTGCGCGCGGTCCGTGGCCCGTTTTGAAGGGTACTTCTCCGGCGTTCGTCTGGTGTTGAGCGCAGGCACCACGGAAAACCGCCGACGACAGCAGTCGGCCGCTAGAATTCTCCTCCAGACAGAGCCTGATTTCGATCTCGCAACGTAGCTAGTGTTGAAAATCCGGCCACCATCGGGACTCGAACCTAGGACCTCCCGATCAGAGACACAGCAGTGACATCCTGAGCCACCTCTCGCAGTGCCTGCATTCGAGCCCCGGCGCGGGCGCGCCGCCGGTCACGTGGGCCGGGGCGCGCTGACCCCGCGACCCCTGCGCCCCGCCCCGCCCCGCCTGACGTAAGCGGCGCGCGTTTCCGGCACTCAATGGAGAGCCCCCGCCCCCGCCCCCGCCCCGCCGCAGCCGCCGCACAGTGCCGAAGACTCGCCGCGCCCGCCGCGTGGCCAAAGCAATCACTGCGGCTGGCACGAAGCCCCCATCTAAAAGACTAGTAAAAGTTTTAGAACCCACCAATCTCGAGCTCGTTTCCCAATGATCACCAATGTTTTTCAGGATTCGAGTCAATTAAAGATTCCAATGTCCCCTTCTCAACTTAATACCATATTGAAATTCTTCAAAGTATAAGTGAATCTCATGAAGAGATATATAGACGAAACTGCCTGATTTATAAGGAGGCCCGACCGCTAGCAGATTGTTAAATAAATCTTATTAATGCACTTTCAAATTGATTATTTGTTGAGTAAAACTTAAATATCACGTGAATGCCGAGTGCAACGCGGCATTTCAATAGATTAACCTGACGATACCTGATACCTGACGATAACTGCTGAGGTACTATCTGACATTTTACAATATTTGTTCTGATGCTATTCCATTGCAGGTATCCCCTGATTCATGAATACTTGTCATATAAATCATTTTCAGCAAACAGACAATTTTTCTCAAACCTATTTTGATATCAAATAGTAGTAAACGCCCCAAACCTAATACGCTCTTACTGTTTTAATTCTTACTTGGAGCCAGTGGAAATATGCAAAATATGTTCAAATCAATCCACAGTGATAACGTCTGTGGGTTAGTGTGAAAATATTTACTTTCTCAGATTCATAATGAACAAGTAAGAAAAGTAGTGCATCAAACCTACATATAATTTGATACAAAGCTACATTGTTAATTTTCACCCTCATTGCACATAGAAAAGTCACCAAAGAGACCATTGTGGTAATAATGATTTAGTTTTCCTTACTATAATAAGTTAGCCCTCACAATGTTGAACATCTGAATAAGTAAAATTATTTGATAAGTACTTTCAATAGCTGAAACAACGTGTCAATATGGAAATGAATAATAATCTCTTGTTGCCCTCAGCAATAAATGAAGTGAGAAAGATAACGTGTCGATTAAACTTACAATGACACAGTCACTTTGTATTACGGAAATTAATTACTAGGTGATAGGAAAGTATTCTGATATCGGACACTATCGTTGACGAGAGTTTAAAAACACGAAATCATTTCCATTTGAGATAAAGATACGTTAGGGTCAGACGAAAGAATAAATTAGCAAGCAAAGGGGTTTAACTACCAATGCCATTCTGGTAACAGAACACCAATGTGTGTGTGTGTGTGTTGTGTGTGTTGTGTGTGTGTGTGTGTGTGCGTGTGTGTGTCTGGAGGGGGGAGTTGGTGTCAACGCCGGAATCCCAGAATATATTTGCATTTAATTGAAGATATTTTTTTATATTTAAGGATCAATAAAACACGTATTAAGCAATGTACTACAAGCTTTTCTGTACGTTTGCTTTAAATATTTTCCATTTTTGAGATATGGCAAAGACATACATATTTTTTGAACATTTTCTGTACTTTTAAATCCTTTCCGCAGGGACACTGATACGAACTCTTCTCTTGAAGGACTAGTTCAATATTCATTAAAGTGCGGCGATTGGACAACTGTTCTCCACACTGACAAAAACAAAAATACAATTTTAAGATGATTATGGGCTCCTGGCTTTAAGAGAACGCCGAAATTTTCACGAAGCGATTCCACATTGCTGGCTGCAATGGCGAAACTTCACAAAGGATTCAAAAATGCCCACTTAATAGAGGTTCTAAAAGATAAAACAGGAACGTTTTACCAGTACTGAAAAAATGCTGGGTCTGTTGTTATCCCCCTCCCCATTACTGATTAGACGAGCACATTCGGGGCCACTCATTTTCAGGAAAAAAAAATCCCCCGACCTTTCCCGGTTTTCGTGACATTTTTAAATTTTTATATTTGTTGAGAATTTCACTCTATTTTTTAATGTTAAAGCAAATCTGACATTAACTTGTTAGCTCTCATTTCACGTGATAAGGTACATTTTTTTTGAACAATTCTCAACAAATAAAAATTGAGTCACTAGTTGTGTCTTTTTTTAGAGATAAATATCTAGTAATATAGCCGTATCAAAATATTCCCTAATTTTTCTACAAATTTCGTAATTTTACCTGGCTTTTCCAGAGCAATGAAATTCCATGTTTTCCAGAAGGTGGCGAGCCTGGCGTCTTTTCGAGTTAGGCCAACCACTTCACGACTCGTGCGCACTGCGAGCGTTGAGGAGGCGACACGAGGAAGGATTGTTTTATGATTATCCCGAGGGATAATCTCCACCTTCAATGGAGACGTAGGTGTTAGATGGAAATTATCGCCATCATCGTCGCCATTATCTTTCGGTGGGTTCTCGATTTATTCATGTCTCGTGATACTCTGGCCATATGGTCTGCCTTTCCGCATCATCACTTATTTCGAACTTTCGTAGTAAATGTGAATGGACGGAAAGATTCATTTCACTTGTGTTAATTCTCACAAGCTCAGTTTTACGATATGCGTTGCAAATTAAAATGTGACAGTAATGATAAATTTATTGCCTTGAAAGCCCTCAGTTCAATGAGGTTTCCGACCACTTTTCGTGAGCGGTTTCAAAGATTTCCTTTTTTTTAACGATGAACGTAAGGATTCTAAATGTCAAGAATGCTTTCGAGTCTGCTCCAACGAGCATAGTAACTTTTATTCTTCGGTTGAGAAACGTCTTTTCAGCTCCGAAATTCCGCGAATCAGAAGTGATGGTAAATTATAGCACTTTAAAATGTTAAAAATTGCAATTTGAAAATACGGCTATAGCATTTTATAGCATTAACAAAATTAAGATTTACCATTTTGTAGCATTCTTGAGAAAATTATTATTAAGTGATATCTCTTTGAGATAAAAAAATTTATGCGTTTTAGATTTTTCCATTAAAATTAGTAAATAAGGGAAACTAATAAAATATTTCGCCATTTGTGAACTTCTGCAAATATTTAAAGAAGTAATTGTAAATCATAGAACGATTTCGGACTTGTGTGGAACTACAGGCTTCTGTATATAACACTATTTAAAGGAGAGGAAAAGAATTGACGTGCGAAAATACTTATTAAAACAACACAAAATTCTTTTAAAAGGTCACATATTTTGTTAAATGAAATCAACTTATGTAAATACCTTTTATCAATACGTAACACAATCAGTGGAAAATTAAATGAGAGTATATTTCAATGTTTCCTTTCAATGGTTCCTCCATTTAATCTACTTCATCTGTGAGCAACAATTAAACTACGAGTATATTCGCTGAAAAATCGTTCAGCTTCTACACTGTTGGCCACTGTCAAATTAAATGATTTCAATCATCGATCTGTTGGTGGCGTCGTCGCATCCGTAGTTAGAGAGCGAACGCGAAGGAAAACATAAAATCAATTTTGCAATTACATCTTAATTCACGATCATTTCGCATTTTGTTCGTAATTTCGCATTTTGTGATTGATTTCGCATTTTATTACAGATTGAAAACTTCCAGAAATATACTGCATTGACCAACAAACATGCAATTACCAATTTTTTCAGCGTTTGATAATATTTCGCATTTTTGGCAATTGCGAAAATCTACTAACTTTATCAATCAGGATCCCCAAATAAATTCACACAACGTGAGGAATTCGTTTCGTATGGGGAAAAGGAAATAAAAAGTTAATATTTCCGAGGAAAAATTCACAGTGCTAGAAATATTTCGTCACGAACTTCCAAATGTTTATTGAGACTAATCCTTATTTACGATTGATTAGGATTCTGCATCAAAATAGGCAACTATTGAGCTATTCGTCATGAACGGCACTGTAAATAAATGCAAAGTAACTGAAATTCCGTTTCTTCAAATGGGAATCCACCCTTAATTTGATTAAAACTTAATGCGATAAACGGTAGGAGAAATAAACAGCAACTAATATTAGAAAAACTACACTAAAACTTTAGCGAAAAGTGGACAAGTGTAGCGTTTACCGTGCCGAGGGCTTTACGTAATTTACAAAATCCTGTGGCAGGTGGACACAGCACATCACGTCGTAAGAGGACGCAGCTGCGAGGTCGAGGGATTCCCGAATGGAGTCCCGACAGCGGCTGGATTTTCGACACCAGCTTTTCAGCTAGGTCGAATTCAGTCGCTGCCTGGAGGAGAATTCTAGCGGCCGGCTGCTCTGATCGGTAGCTTTCCGTGGTCTCTCCAATCAACACCAGGCGAATGCCGGATCAGTACCCTACCAAACGGGTCACGGACCGCGCACGATCTGTCCTTCCTCTTCCTTGTCCTATCCTCTCCCCTTACACACACACTTACACTAACATGCACTACACCTCACATATTCCGGGAGACCGGTCGGGAGCTTAGAGCTTGTCCCGGCTGGGGCGGTGCCCTGCTGGTGGGAGAGTCCTGGTTAGGGGGAAACCCCGCTACTCGACGGTAGGTCGGCGCCGGATCTCGCCATCCAGCGGGGGGAGACCACCGCCATCTCCCGAGAAAAAAACATGCACTACACTAACGGGACTAATGACCAAAGCAGTTGACGCGCCCGGAAACGCGAAAAAACCAAACCGAATGGAGTGATCGGGGCCGTGTCCCTACACCTAGCCAGTAATCAAACTGGTCGCTCGGTTGCTCACTGAATGATAGACGCATGCAGAAATTTCGAGCACTCTGGGATCTCACGGTCATGGGCAATGCGGAGACATCAATTGATGCCCTGAACCACCTCAACTGGTACCCAGATCAGAGATTCCCCGCCTCATCCGAGTGCAGAGATTCCCCGAACGAGCTCTAAAATAATTACGACGGACGCGATCTTAGTAACCCGAAATTCCCTTTAACCCTCACATGGACGAGCAAGAGACCTAAGGTCCCCCAGTTCTCTTTTTTCCCTTACAATTAACGGAAAAAAGGTAGCAGAATTTTTTCTCTCTTGTATATAAATATTCATTTATTTCAAATATTTTAACACACTTTTTTATGGTAATACTGTTTTTGGAGGAATGGCTTTGGGAGGACTCAAGTTATCTCTCTTTCTTGCTCATATTTTGACTTTACATTCATATATCTAGTGTATTTGACAATTGTTTCATGACTAATATGTCACTATTGTTAAGAGCACCTTGTCAGTACTGGTAGGTATTCCGATTACTCTCCTCTGTTTACTCTCCAGGTAGTATTGTACATTATTTTCAGCATTATTGCAAAATTTACAAATGTTCATGTACAATATTGTAGGATGATAAACAATAAATGTAATAAAAAACTACTATTATAAACCCCATATAACAGCGATTTTGTAACAACTTTTTATGGGGTCACTTGGGTCCCCACACTGACGGCAATATTTCAATACCACGCTTGGCCATGCGAGATTTAACCAACCCAGCTCGCGGAAATCCTTGCAATATTCGGCGAACAGCGAACGGACTGCTGCAGTGGGCGGGCAGACGTGGGGCGTGGGTGTGGCCGTGGGCGGGGCGTGGGCGGCGAGATGCGGGGGGCCGTGGGCAGGGTGCGTGGGGTGCGGGCGTGGGGTGCGGACGTGGGTGTGGCGGACGTGCGGGGGTGCGGACGTGGGGTGCGGTGGCGTGTGGGTGTGGGACGTGGGGTGCGGGCGTGGGGTGCGGGCGTGGGGTGCGGGCGTGGGGTGCGGCGTGGGGTGCGGCGTGGGGGCGGGGCGTGGGGGTCGCGGGCGTGGGGTGCGGGCGTGGGGTGCGGCGTGGGGGTGCTGGGCGGCGGGGTGCGGACGTGGGGGTGCGGGCGTGTGGGTGCGGACGTGGGGGTGCGGGGTGGGGGTGCGGGCGTGTGGGTGCGGGCGTGGAGGTGCGGGCGTGGGGGTGCGGCGTGGGGCGCGGGCGTGGGGGGCGTGGGCGTGGGGGGCGCGGGCGTGGGGCGACGGGCGCGGGCGTGGGGGCGCGGGCGTGGGGGCGGCGCGGGCGCGCGTGGGGGCGCGCGGCGTGGGGGCGGAGCGGGCGTGGGTGCCGGCGCGGGCGCGGGCGTGGGCGGGGTGAGGGACGCGCGGGCGTGGGGCGTGGGCGTGGGGGGCGGGCGCGGGCGTGGCGGGGGCGACGGGCGCGGGCGTGGACGGGGTGGGAGGCCGGGCGGGGCGTGGGGAGGCGGGCGCGCGGCGTGGGCGGGGCGCGGGCGCGAGCGTGGACGGGGTGCGGACGGGCGGGCGTGGGGAGCGGCGGGCGCGGGCGTCGAGCTGAGGGTGCGGACGCGGGCGCGGGCGTGGGGGGCGTGGGCGTGGGGGGCGGGGCGGGCGGGCTCCGGGCCGGGAGCGCCGGAAGCGGAGCCGCCGCGCCGCCGCCGCAATTAGCGCGCCGCCCTGCGCCGAGACAATTGCTCCGTGCGCTCGGGTTACGTAATTGGCGCGCGTTGCCTCAGCGGGCGGCGCGGCTCATCGCGCAGCGGGCGCAAGCCACAAGGTGAGTGGAGGTCGCCCCGCCCAAGGGCACCCACATGCGCAATGCACGGGCTACGGGGGGAAGATTAAGAATGAATGTGAGGGAATGGAAAAAGAACAATAATAAGAACTTTATTACATTAAATCAATCAGAAACTTATTATTTTAAAAACAAATTGCCCAAAGTGGCTAGATGTTTAGTTGTTACGTTAGAGTGAAGTTAGTATTTTTAAGATAGACCCCGCCCCTAGCTCCGAAAGCAGCAATGCTGGAGCCCAATTATGTATTCCAGTAATTGAATAAATTGCCGCCTCGCCAGGAATACTGGAGGGGGGAAATTGAAAAAAGGAGGGGAAGGAGTTACTGCTTCAGGTGCGAGAATCTTCTTTTAAATCTACGATGATTCCGTAATGTTTGATTAGCGTGCTCGTATGGATCTCACAAATTTCATTATAGCACCAGTGTTACGATAATACACTATACCTCTATTAATAAAGCGGTACAAGGGTAAGAGCAATATGCAAGGGCCTCTACTCTTTCCCAGCATGGCCACTACTTGCGGCAATCATGTAAAAACATAGCTTTTATTTTATAAATATTATTGTATAAACTGGGAAACATGAAAGAAGGAACTTCGAGCGAGGGAATTCAACAGACTCGTTCCTCTGATACTTAAAGTGGTTCCCTACGACTAATTCCACGACTTGAGACAGTACTCTAAAAATGACACATCGCGCGCGATCTTTCCTTCCCCATCATTAAGGCTAGGGCGATTGGTTGATCCCTACAGTTACATGCTACATCCCATAACATTAGAAAAAAATCTACGACGTTGAAAGTGTGGCAGTGCCAGGTCTAGGCTCGAATTGTTCCAGATAAGCGGAATAGTGGTGCAACATAAAACCACAATCTTTCACGCAACTTCCACGTCTTTTTTAATCTCTTTAGACTGGGCTACCTTTTCGGTACCTATCGGCCCCTAAAAGACATTTTTCATATTTTCTTAATTCTCTGTTTACTAGTAATAGAATTGAAATGTCTTTAAGAATAGTATAAATATTAAAATATCTCCTATAAGCATATTTTCATTGAAATTTTGGAGCCGTTCTTGAGTAAATCTCGTTAGACTTTCTGAAAATACGTAATTTTTAGCTCATTTTCACAGAAAACGTTTGAGTTTTCGATAAACGTCATGAGAAATATTTGAACACTTGTGATAACCAATGAATTTTACAAAGTGCCGTAAGAAATACGTCGTGAGAGATAAATAAAAAAATCAAAATGGCGATAATTCTTGATATTCAGTTGATTTTACACTTCCAGTACAGAAAGGTAAAAAAAATGTGCCGTTTTAAAGAAAACTTATTTTAATAATGGCTTCATTTCAGGTGAAATTACGGAAAACTACTTTTATTTAAAAAAATGTTTATACTTCAATTGAATATCTAATTAAAAAAATATTTAAAGGAGAACCTTTTTAAATGTAGCAAGACATCGAAAGAATTTCAAATTTTTCCAATTCTAGAATATTCAGAGAATTGAACAAAAAATTGGACCATTCCGACGAACTTTCTTTTATACTACGCATGTAGTATGCAAAAAAAATAGAAAGAGTTTAATTTTATTAAAAAGTCTTTGAATATCGAATTTTGTAGCAATATTTCAGCTTGGGTGGAGTTGCATATAAGTTCTGTATGTGGATTTTCTCTTGAGAGTGTGATATATCGCGTCACCCCACACTTCACATAGCTTTTTACTTTGAACAAATAAATAAAGTGTTGGGTTCCTCCAGTAGCAAGAGTCATTCTGAGCAAACGATTGCGATGCCAAGCAAGTCTCCTGAGTAGTAACGCGAAGGTATTTCGCCGTGACTCGCGAGAGAGATATGAATATGAATCCCGCCTTCGGAAATTTCAGGTTACGCCATGTGTTCCGGTTGCCTCAGAGATGAACTGAGCCTCGTGAATGGGCGGTGGACGGCAGCGCGGCCACGTGCTGCGGGGATTCCCCCAAGGCGCATTCGCATGGGCGGAGCGCGCCCCGAAAATCCCCGCGCAAGAGGGGGCGGGGCGGCTCTTCCGCCATGCAGCTCAGGGCGACAAGTGGCAGATGGATAGGACGGCGCCGAGGGGGCACATTAGCTGCTACTTCTAACAACTGGTGATGGTAAAACAACACATACTTTCTCATATTATTTCTATTTTATACAATGTTTGATTGATTGATTTGTGATTCCGGGCACATCAGCATAAAATGGCATTAGTTCCGTAAGTGTGGTGCATGATTTCATCGCGGGCTGTGGTGATGATCTTCCGCCGCTGGATGGCGAGATCCTGCGCCGACCTAAATCGGCTAGCAGGTTTTTCCTCAAACAGGAATCTCCCACCAGAGGGGCGCGACTATTAATTATTTTACCGAATTAAAGAAAAGAACCGAAATCACACTCTCTCGGAAAAGAAGTGACAATAATTTAAAATTGGATTAACCATGGTCGATTGCAAAGTGTGCAATTCTTTGACAGACATCTTCCATTGAAAGATGCCATTTTGCCACCTACCTCAAAACAGTTTAACAATATAATGCTTCAAAAACCAATTAAGGAAAAATATTTGCAGTTAGATATATCCCCTTTACATCCTTGGATTCGTGTTTTCGAGTGCCTTTTGCACATTTCGTGTAAATTAGAAGTCAAGAAATTGCAAAAATGTGATGAAGCGAAAGAGATGATTGAAAATAGAAAAAAAATCAGAAACAATTCCGTCAACAATTGGACTACTGGTAGATTGGTAGATATGGCTATTAGGACTATTGGTAGATATGGAAGTACGAACGATGGCAACACTGTGCCATGTTTCTGTGAAAATTCTAACATTTCTGCCAAATTACGGAAATAAACGAGAAATTGTTGAAACAGTTTCACACATTTTTAACAATTTATTTCTTTGGATTTTGAAATCTATTATCTAAGTATCAAGAATATTCTATAGAAACTGCTCGTATATTTGACGGATTGTATCCGTGGTTTTATATGACCACAACTGTCCATAAATTGTTGATCGCCAGTTCACCAAATATTGACTCATCACTTTTTTCAATTGGAGAAATTGGCCCAAGGAAGTCCAAGAGTCTTGCAACAAACTAAAAAAAATATAGGCGAGACTGCTCTCGAAACAGGTTGCACCTCAAAACATGCAAGATGTTTTTTGCGACTTTTGGTATCGCCAGATCCGCTAATATCTATTGTACGTAAATTACCCCGAAGGAAATTCAAATCATTATAACCTCAAGCAATTGGATTACTGAAACAACCAAGTTTTAATTCACAAATTGAAATACCAATAAATGAAAGCAGTCAGGATGAAACCGAACGCTGTGATGATGAATATTAAATTGTTTTTTGAATGACGTGTGTTTGTGCTGCACGTATTTGTACTTCTATTAATAAAAAAAACTGAGATTGAAATCTACGTTCTCTAGATTTTTCTTATTCTGAAATTTGCCCATCTGTATTTCCGAAAAATAATATCAAATTTGAAATTAGCATCCTGGAATACACACTCACACAGTTTTATCAAATTTAATGCGTTTTTCCAAATTTGGTCCCCATTTTGTTTTTCGATAAACAAATATCAAATTTGAATCACTGACCTCCAAAACATTGATAACACTCATTTTAAAAATAATTTGAAAATGTTTTCTAATTTTGGGCAGAAAATCGAAATTTGGCATGAGTGTGCGGCAGCAGGATTTTTGACACCATACTTGGATGTATTTAGATATGCTTCTGACGTAAATCAGCTATTACGAAGTCATTCAATCGGGAGGTTGAACGTCACCACAGTGACGTCACCGTAGTGACGTGTAAGCTCCCGATAGGATGGCACCGTAAAGGCCCATTCACAATGCAAACATAAGCGTTAACATAAACATGGCGTTAACATAAAAGTTAGGACTACGTCTACAAGTGGACTCATTCACAATGCGTTCGCATAAGCATAACACGTAAGACGTTAACTAAGAGCTTCAAGCTTCTGTGCTTATGCTTATGTCAGACATAAGGAATGAGCCAATCACAGTTCGATAACTCACATTCGAGTATCGAAGTCGATAGGCGAACTATTCGTGTGCTGCGTGGTTGTGTTTGTCGTATTTGTTTTGAAATCTCGAAATCGATTCTCATATCCAACCAATAGTAAACTAGAATATTGTCATAGCCAATAGAAACTCTTATTTTGCCTATGTTTATGTTCGACATTGTGAATACGCCAACTCTTCGCTTATGTTAATGTCTATGTCTATGTGTTATGCTTATGTTTGTGATTGCATTGTGAATGAGCCTTAACAGCTGATGACCTGTGAGAAGTAGCTGTAAATAAATCGCAGTACAGCAGCATAGCTAGTCGAATTCAGCGGTCTGGAGAATTCTAGCGGTCAGCTGTTCTCGTAAGTAGTTTTCCGCGATTTCTCCGATCACAATCATTCTTCCCTTTTCCTTATCTTATCCTCACCTCTTGTTTACTCGCATGCACTAAACAACCACACATGCCGGGAGACCAGTCGGGGGCGTACAGCTTATTCCCGGCTGGTGAGAGATACATGATCGGGAAAGACCCCGTAAGTCGATGTGTAAGTCGGTGCCAGATCTCGCCATTAAGTGGGAGGGGGAATCACCGCCACTCACCGCGATAAAACATGCAATAGTCTTACGGGATTAATAACCATAGCGGTTGACATGCCCGGAATCATTAATCAATCAATCCAAACGTGTGACAAGAATACAATGACAACTTTCCAACATGTGACACGTAAACGAGGGCATAATTGAAATAAACGACGCGGCGGCGGTCGAGGGAGTGGGCGTGGCGGCCGAGGCCAAGCGGCGCCAACCGCGCGACCCCAATGTTCCGGGCGGCCGCGGAGCCGCGACCTGCGACCGGCGCCGGCGGCCGGGAAGACAGCGGCGCCACAACCGGAGCGAGCGCCTCGCTGAAGGGCCGCCGTGCGGGCGGCGGCGGGACGGCGGCGGGGGTGGCGACAGGGGGCGGGGGGGCGGCGGTGGCGGCGGCGGTGGCAGCGGTGGTGGCGGTGGCTGCGATGGCGGCGGTGGCAGCGACGGTGGCAACGGGGGCGGTGGTGTCAGCGACGGTGGCGACAGGGCGGGGCGGCGGGGCGGCGGCGGCGGTGGCAGCGGTGGGGGCGGTGGCGGTGGCTGTGATGGCGGCGGTGACGGCAGTGGCTGTGGAGGCGGCGACGGTGGCGGCGTGGCGGGGGGCGGCGGTGGCGGTGGCAGTGGGGGCCGTGGGGACGGTGGCGTTGGTGGCGGCGGAGGCGTTGGGCAAGGGACTCCGCTCCGGTTGTCGTCTTCACTTGACTCCACGCGATATGCGTTGAGCCAGGGAGCTCGTCTGGCAAGCCTCGACGAAAACAACTTGTCCAAACGCTGAACGGATGGATGAACTTCAAAGGATCGCAATATTACACATTTCAGCACACACACTTTATGCACTGCTCTTCATTCATTGGTTGAGTTGTCGGTCATTTACCCTTTCGGCTGGCATTATGATGAAGATAACTTCTGCTCAATTGTCAGGTGACCATAGGGCCTATCATATATGGCATACTGGTAGGTTATCCTTGCTTTACACCATATTTATCAGAACAAATTCTATATCTCACATGGGATACAAACTCAGTGCGTATATGCTGAAGTGTGTGCAAGTCGAGCGTAAGGAAAGCTCGCGCGTGGTTCATGGCCCGTTGTTAAAGCTGCGACGTGTAAATGCTGCGACGTGCACATGGCACAGACAACTGCCGATCAGAGACTTGTCGCCAGGTATCTCCTCCGGACAGCGGCTGATTTCGCTATACAGGGAAAGTCGAAAATCCGAAACCGCCGAGACCTCCACGTCCGAGTTGCTGTGGAGGCAACAGATGTTTTGTCCTGAGTCATCTGACCCGGTGCAGTGGTGGTAGTGGCTTTTCTGATTCACAGATATGTTCCCTTTTAGACTATACAGAACATTTTTTACGATGAGACAATTCTAGAAACTCCGTGCAATATTTTAGAATGAATTGGAGCTAGCGTCATTGTGAGAACCCCGCTTCGGAAATTAGACACTTCAAATCTTGAAAAATAGCTTTCAGTTTGTAGAATATTGTGGGTTTAAGGATGAAACTATCAATCAACGTTGAAGAATATCCAAACATGAGACTACAACTACGTAATTTTAATTGAAACGTTCTACCTGCAGACAATTCAATGTGCTATTGCCAATAAACGAATTTTCAAAAAACATTGTTTCTTCACTAGCGAATGTCTAGCACCAGCTCTTGCGATATAAATGCACTACACTTACGGGACGGGACTACACTTAACGACTTTGGAAGTCGACGCGCCCGAAAACTCTAATCAATCAATGTACCTAGGGCCCGCGAAGAAGAGTCTTTCTGTCGAAAAATCGCCGTTTTCCGGCACACGATTACAATACTTTATCTTCTTACGAAGTAAATTATTCAAAAAATTTTACTACGGGCTCTTGTGACAAGCGTTAAAGACCAGGTAGATAAATCCCTGTACATGAGGGAGGCATGTTTTACAGAGAACAGCGCAGGTTATTGCTGTCTGAAGGTGTCATTTAGGATAATATCCACTCTCGCGTTTACAGTGGCGGAGAACATTTACGACACTCCACAAGACGCTCCACTAAAATAGTAACCGACAGACTTAGCATTTACTTGACCTGACGCAAGTTTACAATATGCGACGAGGTACCATGTGACCTACAAGGCGGGTGACAACATATCCTGTTCTTTCATTAGAGGGACAAATCCGTATGCACTACAAGAAACAACTATGTGTAAACAGTTCTTAAAAAACAGAAGGAAAACTACTAGATTATGGTAATATCTACACAATATTGCGTGCAGAGCATGCAGTGAATGTTTTAACACAGATTTTAATACAGACACAGTGCATACAAATTATAACGAACTTTGTTCCTTACTGAAATCAATAATATTGTTCAATTAGATTCTTGGACCATTTACGAAGGTTGCAACTTTCCATCTTCGACAAAAAATGTCTACATAAACTGAAATCTTTAATGATCGAACACTAATTTTTTGTTTAATGGTTCGTTGATACGGATTGAAATGGTGTTTATGACATGAAAAATAAATATAATTTGTAAAAGAACAGTTTAACATGGCGCCACAAGTAATATGTTGGTGAGACTGTACATAATATAAACATGCTAAAAACTGACGGAAAATAGGAATGTGGTTTTAGGAAAAATAATTCTCAATTACATTGGTCAACAGTGAAAATCTTTCAGGCTTGATAATGGAAAAAACAAAAACGATGTTTAAAACTTCCTGTTTCTTTACTAACTTTCTGTTAGCTCGTGGTTCGCATATATAGACCATGTAAGTTACATAATTTTTGTCGTGTGTGTGATGAGATAACACAACGGAGAAGCTTTTTAGGACCTTAGAGGACTATTTCCACCGATCAGTGCTGCTAGAATTAAAGAAGGTATCTTCCTTAGCCCGCAGATTCGTCACTTTCTTAAAGGTAGACATTTTGATCAAGTTTGCCAGGGTCATACGAAATCAGCACGGGAAGCACTTAAAGATGTTGTGAATGGCTTTTTGGGAAATCGAAGAGTTAACTATTATTTTTGCGAAGACAGAAAAGGAGTTCAGGCGACGAGCAAGGAAAAGACGTTCATGCGAATAAATTCTGTTCTTTGAAAATAGTGAAGCTACAAAACCCGAGTTAAGATTTATTAAACAATATCCAATATCGCATTCATTTCTCTACATCTAAATTTAAGGTAAGTTAGCTATTTTCAGAAAATAAAGAATTCGAAGAATATTTACAGTATTTGTTAGTGTATCCTAAAAACTAGAATTAACAAACTAAATCAGATGTCATATTCGTTTTTCTCGACCACAAATCACGGAAGTTTTGCTACTTTGAGAAAGGAAAGAATAGAGGGTTTTTTCAACTTGTGGGTTTGAAAGACGTAACACGACAATTCTGGGGAGGATTTTACTGCGCCTGCGCCGGCATCAAATGACGGGATTTCGATTGTCGGATCCCGACATTCTCCCTATTTTGCCGTCTATGAGAAACTTACACTTTACGTAGTTTTCGCCGCCACCACAAAACACGAATTCAACACTAACACACAATGAGCACGGAAGTAATGAAAAATACAATATCCATACTACCAATATAATATGGTAGGAACTTACTGTTAATTTTTTCTCCAGTTAATCGAAATATGTCAGGAATAAACTAACGTAACTGTTTAGGATTTGGTGGTTATGTATATACTGAGGCTACATTGATTGTCACAAAATATTTATTATTTATCTATAGGACGTTTTAATTGCCAAACATTTTCCATTCCTAATATAATCAATAAGAAATATTGTAGTGAAGTAGCTGGGTTATATAGGAAGCGATAGTTTTTTTTTTTTTGAGAAAGACAAGTATTACATATTCATATGATACAATGAGATTTCATGTATTATGTATTTACTATCTTGTAATCCTAATAAAAGCAAAAATAGAGTCAGAGATACACAGATGTTCCATTAAAGCTTATAGGTTCTGATAGAGAATTCAGTTGGAATTAGTTCTACTGTCTACGTTTTCGTTGTACGACATGCAAAAACTCATTTTTCTGAAATACGTTATTTCGTTTTGAAGAATTAATGTTTCCCGTCTCGCAAAACCTCTCTAATTTCAAAGTTCATTTTGTTGAAGAGGGTTTTTTTGCGCAAGGTTTGGAGCGGCGGATTTCGGGCGAAGAGCGCAGCACCCACAGCGGCGGGCCGCGTGGCGGCGGCTGCCGGGCTCAAGTACCACGCGTCCTTGCCCATGAACCACCGTCCGCGGGAGCCGCGCGCGAGGCTAATAGGCGTCCTGCATAATTAGGAGCGCGCCTAAAAAGGCCAGGGCAGCAACGGGTGGCCAGCGCCGCCGCGCCCGCCGTCACGGACGCTGCCCCTCCCCCTCCAAGCCAACACCGTTCGTCATTTTATTCAGTAGATTCGAAACAATTATTACATTTTGAGCGTATCTCTTCAAAAGAAGGATTGCCTGTTTCATTACCCATTTGACATTTAATGCTAACGGAGGGGAGGATTGTGTGTCTGTGGAGGGAGGGTGTTTAAACTGAAATTATCACCCCCCCCACCCTCAAATACTTACTGAATGCGCACCTAATGACCACTACTGAAATCCCGTCCACAACCTCCAGTACCGGTACCGCCACCACTACCACAACCACCGCCACGGACTCAGCCATGTCTGCTGGAGCGCCGGTCGAAGCAACCTGTGAGTGACACGGTCGTTGCCCTGGCCACTTCTCCCTTTTGAGTCACCGCAAGAGCCATCCCCTTTTCCAAGCAGCCTCGCCAACATCACCGCCTCATCACATCCCTTCGCTAATAAATCTTCCTTTCACAGCCTCTTCTAACACAATAGCAAGCACATACAGTTCGATGTCGTACGTGTGTCCACACTAGCAGTAATCGGCACTGATAAAACAGTCATTTCAAAAGTCAACTCTACTAAATAACTCTCCAACACACACATCCCAACGCCCACTGTATAATCTTGCTTCCATAAATTTCCCTCACCAACAATTATTACCATATCTGCAAATTTCCTGCATCAATTTCGCACAAGGAATTTCCGAACCATAGTAAACGCCATGAAATAACTTAAAACGCCACCAAAAATGAAACCAAATTACTTGAGACAAAAGGGGGCCTGCAACGTACATTGTATTCCGCCGCCAACGCCGATATACGTATTCACATATCGAAATGGGCGAAAAAGATGTTGAACATCATAGCAAAACAGTAACGTGGAAATATAGTTAAGATGAAATTACCCAAGAGGCGTCAGTTTGACAGGTCGGGAAACAAATGAACTCATGTGGGACATTGCAAGAGGTAGAATCGAAGCTTTTGCAAGTGAGTCATCTGCAGCGGAACGCATGACGAATTGAGCGCGTGAACATAACGTCTATAGTTATGTCAGTTACGTGTTGAAGTTGTGTTACCCCAAGTATCTAAGCAGTAGCTGTTAAAGCGGACTCTTCGTATAGTAATCTCTCTCTAACATTGATGTACGTACATATTTATTTTATAGCAGGTCAAGCACTTGCAGTTCGCGGAACTGTGTACTCTAATGGCGAAGTCACAATATTGTCGACTTCCTGTAGTGCAGCCAACTACTCAGTGGTCATGTTAAGACTCTGGAGAGTGATAAAGTACCTTGTATGACTTTTCCAAGTTAAAATACTTCTACATTATACCCTACGATGACACAACTGTAATTTTAAAACAAAAAAAAATGTTCATTTGATGACTAGAATTCTGTGACGAATATTATCTATTTTGTGATCCATAACAAAATCACCACATCCAAAACTCATTAACCTGTTTTACTCGTCAAAATATTATTCAGTAAAACTTCCACTGATGTCACTTCTGTCAGGTGACGCATCAAGAACGAGGCGTGACGCGGACGCAAGTGGTTTCGCCGGACCAAGCCACCAGGTCCAGCCCGGCACGCGGCGGCGGCGCGGGCCTCCTCAGTATGCCCGCCATCTTTCTTATCGGGCGCCGCATCTCATCTACGGCCTTCCCAGACCCCATCGGCGGTGACGTCAGCCCCACGCGCAGGCCTTGGGACGCCGCCCCGCGCCGCCTCCAAACATTCGTACTTTGCTCAGCGCGCTGCCGCGCCGCGCCGCGCCGGGAGGCGTCGCCCCGGCCGCGCGCGGCCGACGCGGCACGGCGCGGCGATGCGATCTGACGCGCGTCACGCGGCCCGCCAGACGACGTGTCGCCCCGCCCGGCCCCGCCCCCCCGCCCCGCCCCGCCCCGCCGGACGCGGGACCACCGGGCCAACTGCTCCTGTTGCGCCCCCCACGCCGAAAGGCCGGCCGCTGCGCCCGGCTCCTCCACGGAGGAGGTCCGGTGCCCAGACCTGCCCTTGGGCCGCCGCTGTCCAGCGTGCAGGGCAGTTGTACCTCTGGGATCACTTTTGCCTCCTTCCACATCTATTGGGCTGATTGATCGATTGATAATGTTGTGTTTCCGGAAGCGTCAACCGCTGTGGTTATTTGTTTTGTAAGTATAGTGCATGTTGAAAGCGAAGGCTTCATCGGCCGAAGTCATTATCTACTTGGTTGTCCGAGAAACACCGTGTCCCCGCATTCGATTTAGGGCATTCCGAGAGGTGATGATTTTGCCTCGTTAGAACGGGTGATTCGGCACCGATCAACACGTCCGCTTAAGTTGTGTGTGTGTGTGTGTGTGTGTGTACGCTTTTTTTTTTGTGTGTGTGTGTGTGTGTGTGGTGGGTGGTGTGTGTGGGGGTGTGTGTGTGTGTGTGTGTGTGTGAAAGGAGACAGAAAGGATCAAGGAGGAGAAAAGATCGCGCGAGCTCCTTAGCCCGTATGTGTCTTGTGCAGCGTTCACATGTAACAGATAGAAAAAAAATACGGGTAGCTACCGTTCAGAGCAGCCGACCTCTAGAATTCTTCTCGCTATCTATCATTGATCCGCTATCGACTTGACAAATAGGTCCTCCACGTGAGAGATTGCAGTTTATCCCCTTGAGCCACCTCAGCCTGCCCTACATCTCGAGCGAAACTGGTGGCGTTAGTGCACATAATTGGCAGATCGCAGCTGAAGATCATGGGTCCTCACTTGGCGGAGTTTCGAACCAACAATTGCCCCGCCAATACACCAAAGAAATGAAGTACACCCTTTTGTGATGAGTGTACACGATATTTTTATCGGATTAATAACGGCACATTCTGCATAGTTAGATGGACGTCGTTGACAACCTCAAAGAGAATTCTATTGGCGTCCTGTGCTGGTCGATTCGCTTTGATAAATTCCCGGCAGATACCATAACATAACCATGGAGCACATGCGATCCTTCATCCCATTGCCCCATCTTGTCCCACGTCCATTATTCGGGCTCCCAACTGCGTGTGGTCCATCCCTCGTGTTCTCGAAAGACCCCGGAAGATGACAGGTCAAGTGTGAGATGAACTGCCTTAGGAAAAAGAAACCCTGGGCGAAAAATAAAAGAATTTTCTTGTGCAATTGAGTCATCAACTTACTCATAATTCTACCGTGTGAACAGTCGAGGGACACAGAACTCAATCGCGTGGCACAGGTATTGGTGCCATAAAATGTAAAGGTCCGCTTAGAAATGAAGTCGAGCGACAGTGGCGGGCTGCATTAAGCAGCAAAGAATGGCTTCTTCGTCACGTCTCTACCAGTGTAATTACGCACCAACATACCCATGATGTTTCTGTTGCGATGTCGTTTCTTGCGCTAGGGATGTGTTCAATGATCAGAAAAGATAGGCAAAGCAACATTGAGGACGCAAAGAGTTTTTATAGACGTTTCAGAAGATAATCTTCCAGAATTGCGGAGAGTACAGGATTTCTAATTTTATCAGGATTTATAGAGACTATCTTTAAAGATCAACTTCAAACCGTTGAAGAAATAATATTTACTCATGCAATAATTTTCGAACCATCACTATCTCTTTCTCGGTGGGTGACTCCTCCGTTTTCAGACTCAAGGTCTTGTTGTATCTGCTTGTTATCCTACCACCTACAAGAGACCTTTCGGCCTGACATTTGTGTGTTAGAGAACGAGTGGGATGGAGAATGCGCTGCTTTGCTGTTAGTCGTTAGTTACATACCCATTATGGTAACGTGAACAATGACTTATCTTAAGTGTCATTTCGTGCAATTATCATTGTGCACGTAATGACACTTTGCTGCAGTGCTGCGGAGTTGCATTGGGTGATGCATATCAAATTCAGTGGCGGCTCGTAGTTAGGTTTGCACTGTTGCATAACCCCTGATAATCGAACAAATTCTTATAATATATTAGGAATACACATTTTCCACTTAATGACATTTAATACTCGCGATATAGCAGCAATATCGATGTAAATTAAATCATTTTCAAGTCAAAGAGTACCGGCAAGCGCTCCCTGCCCTGTCTCGTGCGGTCTCAGACAGTGCACCCTGTCACGCTCTTGAGCTCTTTTACTGCGTTTACTCTTTGGTCACGCATCTCTTTTCTTCAACATAGGGCCCTCGTCTTCGCACCGTAACGAGCCACCGGCTAACAGCGCAGGGGTCTGGCCGCGGAGCGCGACGTCCAAGGGGAATACACATTTTCTGTTTTCGTCTGAAACTAGCTGCAACTAAATTTTATGAATTTAGTGGGTTATTTCACTATATTGTATAAGTTCAGTCGATTTTTGAGGCTATTGAAAGCATTAGTTACTATGTTTGGGGAACTTATTTTCATTGATATTAGGTTGTTGTTGTGTCTGGTTATAGTGAACTCGATATAGTGAACCCTCGGTTATAGTGAACTTAAATCACTGGTCCCGTTTCACTTACAATACAAATAAACATAAGAAGTTGGTTATAGTGAACCTGAGCCTTGGCTATAGTGAATGTTGGAATTACAACGTCCTGGAAATTAATTCCTTCCTGGAAAAGAATACATCGCCTTAGTGCCACCAATTCCTACACTAGGCAGCTTGAAAAAAATATCGTCGGCCAAAGATCATAATTGAAGTCTCTCCTAAGGTAAAGGTAGTGGATCTGGGATGGGCACCTTACTGAACCTTATGCCACTCAGTTTCACTTGGAAACAAAGGTCGTATCCCGCGTGCGGTACAAGTGGCGGCGGCGACGCCCGATTGCTTCCTTCAGTTTCAATCTTCGTGGGTTTTTCCTAAGGACAAATAAATATATTGAAATTTTCAGTTCGTGCTGAGAATGTATTTTGCTGTATCTGCATGTTTACAAAAATCAATCGTTATGGAGAAATTCTATGTGATTTTGACATCACTGAATATAGTGTACCTCGAATATAGCGAACCAAAAATGTTAGTCCCCAGAAGTTCACTATAACCGGAGTTTACTGTATATTTGATGAGTCCTCTTTAGTAAAGTTGGCCGTTCTGAAAGAAAGCCCCTCTTTCTCTCACTATTTTGCACATGGTGTCTGAAATGATCTTCCCTGCAGTACTACTGTTATTCCGAGTTGTTCTGCGTACGTCGTCGTTGTGAATACGAGTGTGTGTGGAAGATCTTCCATTATTGCAATTTATTCCAGGATAATGAAATTATTGAAGTAAAATAAATTTATATCGTTATCACCACTAATAGCAGTAATAACAACTAAGATCATGAAATGAACTAGTGTGAAACGTGTCCAAACAATAGTGCTTCTTGCAAAGTGCTAAAATGCGATCGTTGTATTTTCGAAATATCGTTCGGTTTTGTTTGTATGAATTCTATTACCGGCAATACTCAATGTATAACTAACACAGAAACTCGACTGCCCGCTGGAAATCAAAGCCAAAACATCGTGCGAGGGAGGTTATGAACCGAGCGCTGACACGGACACTACGCTTAAGATTAAGTAATGTTTGAAAATAGATTTTTATTAAACTTGCTTTTAATTAATTAACAAGAATTCTTTCGTTTTATTGTATATTAGTCTTCTGAATTTTGGAAATTACACTTCCATCACTCAATGAAGCTACAACTCCCAGTTTGTTGGGATATGAGTCGCCACTGATGAAATAATCTGGAACTGCTCTCTCATTGCTAACTGTGAATAGTACTAGCGCTTCATTAATTTTCTTGTCCTTAATCATATCATCGTCTAGAATGAGGTTAACACAGTAGAATCGGAAATGCCAGTAACCATTTCCATTTACGCGATATTGAGTACGAACTTAAAGTATCCAATACCGTATATTCTTTTCATACTAGTACAATCGCTGTACTCGACACGTGGTGATTTTTAATGACGTGTAAGACAAGTATACTCAAGAAATCAGGGAGTTAGGGAGAGTAGAGATTAATACTTCAAGAAAAACTGATACTTTAAAAAGAAAATATATTTCAAGTGGTTGGAGCACTATTGTGTTACCTACATATCGTAATTTTTGTCGCCAAAGAAAAATATACCTTTTGTCAATTCAGTGGATTTGGTATAGTATGTCACGGCTAAGGGCGAAATACGGCTCTTAGACCTGGTCAGTTAAATTGTCCATTTGCCAGTGTGGATAAAGCTATGTGAATGAAAATGAACGGATCATTTCCGACTTCAACTGGTTGATGTTGGTATTAGCCAAAGGGTGCTGACTAAAGTAAGGTAGGTCCGTGTGTGCGGTGTTTTGTATGTACGCACAAAGGATTTTAGCATAAAAAACCCGTTACAAATGAAGCGTTGCGCAGACCTGGTTAATTTATGTCCATCGCCAAGGCTGAACGTCCGACTCTCGCGCCAACTCGCAAATGCGTAGCGAAGCGTCAACTGACGTAGAGTGAGGTTAGGCCTAGTGGTATAATGTAAACAGATGATACGATCAAAGTAGAAACTATATTCAAGCCTTAGAAACTTCTCACCAGAACTCTGATATCTGTTGATCGGATAACTGTCATTCCTCGTAACCACAATGAACTTCACCACCTCACGTGAATATCTATTTCATACGGCATAATTTAGAAGTATGTTGTGAAGCAGTTCTTACACTGGACTTAATGCACCCATTTTCGATGTATTTTGTATCCGAATAATATTTGACTTCTCCAGGTGGGCACTTTGTCCGTAATACATTCACTTCTTACTGCTTTCTATGGCCACAATTGGCTTGCAGCAGCAAAACCACACAAAATGGTTTTCCAAAAAGTAGCATGCACACGGCTCAAATATAAAAAATAAAATACTCTCCTGTAACACGAAAGAAATTAAAAATTTTAACAAAACTATCTTCATGAAAATTGCACACAACATAGTTTAGTATATATACAGGCAAACAGTTCTGCACATACCATGAATATGAAAAACGTTCATCATCCATAACGCAACACTTGAATAGCAAATACTTAATGGCCAGCGAGCAGTTCCTTGGAACCTTGCTGAGGCATGACGTCATATTTCCTAACCAGTGACGCACTGATTACGAGAATTCAATTGGTACACGCAGATTGAAAAGAGGCAGAATAAGACAGCCAAATATTTCCATTTTTCAGTCAAAATCGAAACTGATTCATTTTTTAGACTTTTCCCGAGTTCCTCGGCTTCAAAGAAACCCAAAGATCCCTCTCACGTGGCCGGGAGCTGCATAGTTTTGTTTCAATTTCTGCGTGCATCGGCAACTTGTAATACAGACACTGTAATAATATGAACACTTTATTACAGCGTTTGGATGATACCATTTGTGTTTTGCAGAAATTTCGAGATTATATTTTGGATGCGTGAAATGAGCGATTGCAGTGTGTTGCGTAATCATATTAAAGATGTGACTCACCCAACCACGAATGCTTAAAGATTCGCGTCACTTGAAGCCCCTGCACAAACTCACCTGGAACAAACGGAAAATCATCTTTGTAGGAACAACAAACACACAAATTACTTTGAGTGTATGAGAAAATTCACAACATTAACAGATGAATTAGATTATACTGTAAAATGTTAGTACGTAAAATCTGTCTAAAACGGAACCTGTCCAAACCTGCTTTAACGGAACATTTCCCCGGCCCGTTAAGTTGAATGGCATTTTACACAGCATAAAACGGAACCTCTCCAACGCAAAAACGGAATGGTTTTTCATGTCCAGGAGAAGGAAGAAAGCTTTAAAAAACGAAATTTCTGTGAATTTAATGAAATTGGCATAAAGAGGCGCGAAATGTTTTTAATGAAATGAATGCATCAAGCAAGCCAGTTTTAAATTCTCTTTCCCTCTGACACGCGGTTTAGTCGTGGTTGCCGGACATTGAAGGACAGGGGCTTTAGGCGTGGAATTCGACCTTACGATCGCTTATCTTGCAAAGCATAGGCCATAGGGGAATTACCTCTCTCCCGACTCTAAGCATCGGAAGGTGTAGGGGCATGGCTTCTATTTACGCGCCTCCCTGCCCCGGGTTGAAAATGATAATTCCCCGACGCAATGCTCAGGGCCATGCGAGTGTATCAGAAAGTCATAGTATTAGATTGTGATGAATTGCGCGTTGAGAGTCAACATTTTTCAGTCAGTATTTTCCATCTTGGATGCTGTCAACGAAGACTGTTTATTATTCATTTATTGGCGATTTCTTCCATAAAAAGCTGTATGTTATTGTGTTTTGATAAATATAGTGAAGTCATGTAATTTAGGCCAATTCCTTTTAGGACAGAAATATCAATATCAAAATAGTCATAAAATGAACAACCTTGCATAAAACGGAAACCTCCCTAAACCGGAATTTTTTGTGCCCCGATCGATTCCGACTTACACAGATTTTACTGTTCTATAAATATAACCGCCCACGCAGGAGTATTTTCGCCTTGCGCGAAAATTATCTTATTTTAACATAGGAAACCCCACAGTTCCACAGTGCTCCGAAAGGGGCAGTTAGGACGCCTGAAAGGCGGATCGATGGAATGCGGGAGCACTCGCCATCGAACAAAGGGCTGTGGCCCCCGAAGGTGCAAGCCGCATGTTGCGAGCACGCAGCGTCGCCGACACGCCATCTTCACCCGGAGACCGACCTGAAACGGCTAAAACCCAAATTTTAGCTAGAAGGATCCTGATTGCTGAGTTGCCGTCCCCACCAGTGACCCACAACCTATCAGGATGAACCACGTTTACGGTTCACATGAACCTCGGGAGCCTGCGAGCGTTTCGCCGCATCTTCTGAACTGGACGAGAGCGGACTGTATGGAACATCTCCCGCTCCGCAACGATTCTGGGGATGCGACATCGATGTCAATGTTTTCAAACCAACGATTTTTTAGGAAATCATTGATGTATTTATCATCGCTTTCTTGAAGTCGATGATTTTTAACATCCATATTTTATGTTCGATGTTGTTACGAGGTCGATATTTTTTATTGAAAAAATTCTAAAACAAAATCCTAATATAATTTTCAGATACTCACAAACGGAATATTCTTCAGACGAATGTGAGAATGAGGGTTTTGCACATTTAGGTCGAAATGGAAGAAGTTCTGAACTGTGACGACAGAATGCGTGTGCTAAATTCCCTAAGCCTCTCGATTCGCATTTGTTCGACAAAACTGCCCAGGAAAAACGATCTGTATATATAAGTATATTATTATGTAATTAAATAAATACGCCTAATACCTCATATATAGATAATAACACATAAAGAATCATGCCTTCGGCTTCACGACTGCATGGCTGCACGACGGGAATACATAGTTTGCTCTGCCGCCACGGTCGGGAGCAAATTCGAAATAGTATGACCGAGAGATCAATTACCATGAGATATAAGTTGCCTATTAAATATGGCGGGTCACTTCGCTACCTATCCACTATCACATCGAGTTCGATTTTTGACTTGACGCATGCACAGAGACTCGAAACTGCAGTTGATCGCTGAACGCTACGATGTGCAAAAACCCTACAGTAATTGGTGCCGAGAAGGAACCACAAGTGTGCGCGCCTAAACCTGCGTATCAATAGGGAGTTGTTGCACCTTCGAACGTCAGCACTATCTGCGCATCTTCTGCGCATGAGCAGTTCAAGTTTCGCATCACTTTTGTGCATCTGCGCATGCGCTCTAGATCGAGATTGCGGACGATTGATGCCCGTTAAGGGGTGCAAAATTTTCCCTAATCTTGCATTGACCGAGCTCTTTCCGCCAGCGCCGTTCTGCCCTGAGGTCACTGCGCCAGCTGTAATTCATCATCTACTTGTATGTATCGTGTCACCATATTCCATTTTTATACTAAATTATTTAGTTTATTTAAGTGAAATGTAATCTTTTCATCATACCACATAGTACGCCTTCCCGCCTCAGTCATCCATAATGTCAGAGTAGCCGGGCAACCGCATCAAAATCGTTGAGGTAAGTTGAATAGTTGGAGTGTTGCATTGCCGTATAGATGAGTCGCTCGATTGCGGCGGTGCCGGGTTAATGACAATACCAAGAGTCAACATCTTTACCGCAACATAATAATAATAATAATAATAATAACAACAACAACAACAATAAAAGTACCTAAAAGGGACCTGGCAGACAAGATGTTTAGAGACCTCATTGTTTCCAGTTTTGGGAGATTCCAAAATTTTGAAATTTTACATTTTAGTCATTTTCACAATGTTTTTCAATATTTTCCACAACAAATGTACTTTTGTCATTTTTACCGAGTTTAGCAATTTTCAGCCGTTAAAATCTGTTGAGACTCATTGAATCTCATTGATCAGATTTTCAGGGTCTAAAAGAAAGCAATATTCAATTTTATTAATTTTTTAGTACTTTTGTGAGGATAGGTCCCCCTCGATACTGTATTGTATCGATACGATCTAAACTTTTAGAAAATGACTCAATACATTTTCAACACTTTCAATTTTTTAAGTATTTCCCGCACTCGTCTATTTTGAAGAATAATTTTCTTCTTCGCATTTCTTTATCTTTTCGTTTCCTACTGCCAGCAACAACAAAGTGTCCCTCTACCGGCATTCGCCTTGGCCCCTCTTTATCGCACTCGTACCTGTCAACATATTTTGAGATAGCAAGCATACGCGAGCCCTGCAGTTCTGGGAAAGCCATCCTTGTGATCTCCCAGGCCATCTAGTGACAACTGGCACGGTTAGGAAAGCTCGTTAACGACAAAGCGATAGGATGGACGATTATTAAATAATAATCGATTAATATCTAATCTAAATATGTAAAAATATGTATTTATACCAAAATATATCAAATAAAAATGGTTCTAATTCGTTCAGAATATCGTGTAATCACTAAAAATACAATTATCGCAGATAACTAGTACCCATAAAATTAGGTTTTAGAATGTATTTACATGAAAATCCGTTTCCTATTTATTAACTTTCTCATCATATCTCTCTTCCCGACCATTGAGTTGTTCCTACAACTAATAGCATGTGATAAGTAGGTTTGCTGTTCTCGACATGTCTGTAACCATTCCTATCGTTTGCAACACGGTTTTGATTCCATTTCATGTCCACAAGTCTGAACATTATCATTATATTCTTCTTATTGTCGTTTTTGTATTGTATTCCTTGGTCGATATTTGCGACCAAATTGAGATGGTTTGCTTTTGTCTTTGGACTCAGCCGCAATGTGCAAAACATACGAGCCTTCCGCTGGACGCAACCCGTTGACAGAGCGCTTGCCGGCGAGATGGCAACATAATGAGCTGGTCCGCTGCTTGCTCCGCCCCGCCGCCGCTGACGTCCCCGCCTCACCTGCCGGAGCCAAGGCAGCCGGAGCGCCCTCGAGTGGCGACGCCTATCCGCCTACGTCACCTCCTCTATGGCCCCAAGGACCCCGCCCCCCCTCGTCGACAACCCCACCGCCCCGGCTCCGGCCCCACCCGCTCGCTGCTTTATGGACCCGCGCGGCGCACGCTAATGCCACGAGCACTTCCGTGCACATTATGCGCTGCGCCCGCCCCTCCCCGCCAGCCCATGCCGCAGATGGCGTGCGTCGCCTGTGTTAGCACGCGCTCAGCCGCGAGACGAGAAGAGGGAAAGGGGCAAGGCGGGAGAGACGAGGCGAAAGGGGCAGGCAGGATGAGACGAAGAGGCGAAAGGGGCAAGGCGGATGAGACGAGGAAGGGCAGCGGATGAGACGAAGAGGTGAAAGGGGCGAGGTTGGGAGGAGACAAGGCGAAAGGGGCTAGGCAGGATGAGACGCGAATAGGTTGGGAGGAGACAAGGCGAAAGGGGTTAGGCAGGATGAGACGCGAATAGGCGAAAGGGGCAAGACAGAATGAGACGAGAAGAGGCAAAGAGGCAAGACCGGATGAGATGAGTAGAGATGAAAGGTGAGATGGGAGGAGACAAGGAAAGGGCTAGGCAGGATGAGACGCGAATAGGCGAAAGGCAAGGCAGAATGAGACGAGAAGAGGCAAGGAGGCAAGACTGGATGAGATGAGTGGAGATGAAAGGGTGAGATGGGAGGAGACAAGGCGAAAGGGGCTAGGCAGGATGAGACGAGAAGAAGCGAGACGGGGCGAGGAGGGACAAGACGAGAAGAGGCGGACACTGGACAGGCACTAGCGGAGGCTGTGCAGTGATCGCCGAGACTGGGGGGTGAGGGGGCGGGACGGGGGCGTACAAGTGTCCCGAGCAGGGGTTGGTGTGCGATGAGAGAATTAGGGAGATTTTGCATGTGCATCTGCGCTACACAAAAATTGAGATTGCAGTCACACAGCTGAACGCTATGGCGTGGAATAACTCGCTAGACTAGGAGAGGACGGGATAAGGTGAGAAGGGCAGGATCAAGTGGTGAGAGGGGAAGGGCGGTGCGCGAATTCGGCGGTGGTGCAATGCGGAACGATTTCCGGCGAGGAGGGTGGAAATGCGGCAAAAAGTATTGGAAACTGTTTGTCCCAGTGCATTTGGACAAGTGAATGCTGTACAGGGAGGAAACGAGAAAGGAGAAGAGAGGGTGGGTGTTCCGGGGAAGATTGCGTCGGGAACCCGGAAGAGTGGCTAAGAGCTCGTTCACGCCGATGCTTTATGAAAGAATGCCCGAGCAGGGCGGGGCGGCAAAGCAAAGTGGTTCGCGACGTTGTGGACCCGGGCTGATCAGGACGACAAGCTAAATGGTCCATGTGCTTGGTAATGCGGGTGAATAGTAATTAAGGTAGTTTCACTCATACAAACAGCTTCATCGCGATTGCACAGCCGGGCAGTGCCACAACTACATGGTGTAAGTGCCAGTGGAGGTCACACCTGCGCCCAAAGGTCGTCCGTCGCCGGCCGCTCCGCGCCGCGCCTGGGCGCTCGCGTTGCGTCTCGCGGGCTGCCTACCCGCCAGGCGCACTAGCTTGCCGACCCGCCGCGCCGTGGAACTGACAGTGTTTGTCCTAGAGATGCGACATCGCCAACACAACACCCATGTTTTTAAACATAGATGTTGAAAATGAAAACATCAATGTTAATAAAATACCGCCTCAAAATAATCGGTGTTTCTAAAAGTGCATTAGTGGCCATTAACATGGCCCAATTCACAGTTGTCCACACGCACAATCCCCGAAAGTCCCGATATGAATAACGTACAACATAGTGGTCAATGGACTGGTTCATTTGTTTCCAATATGAAGCTATTTGCATTTTTGAAACAATCATTTACAAAGCCTATTATGAAGGATAGATCTCGAACATTTACATTTAAGGTCTCGATTTCTCATGGAAAAATTGCCGGGGACTGCCTCAGGAGCGTGCCGTTCACTTTTGAACGTCGGGAGCTGCGTCGTTAGGGGTGTCAAGCCAAAACACTTGCCACCAGGCCCACATAGCGTAGAACAAACTAGGAATGCGATATCTTTGTCAATGTTTTCGTAAATCATCACTGGATTTAACATAGATTTTTGAGTCTATATTTTTAACATCGCTGTTTTGTGCTCATGATTTTACATGTTTTTTTTTTAAAAAAAAAAAGTAGATTTCATAAATTGAACATTCTTCACACCAATCAGATGAAGAGTGAGAATAAAAAAGAGTTTTCATTTTTGTTAAATGAAGTTTATATAATTTTTAATTATCCAATCCGATGTTAAAGATAAACATTTTTTGAAGTTGACAGATATTTTTCTATTATATTTTGTCAATAATTGACAAAATATTCCGGCCGTGCAAAACGCCCAAAAAAACACCATGGAAAGTAAAGTCAGAGGTCCCATGTGCAGACACTAAAAACCCCACCCGTTATACTGTCGACGGCAAAGTGAGTGTCCCGCGTTTCCACTTGGGGTCCGCGGGTCTGTCGGGGGGGGGGGGGGCGTCAGTGGCGCCCCGGGTGTGTCCGGAAGGGCGGGTGGGCGGCGAGCGCCGCTGCGATAAGGGCTTCCTGCCGCCTGCGCAAGACGCTCACAAAGGGCACGCGGCGGCGTGACCCAGCGCAACATACAAAACTGTTTCCTGTACGTATGCAGGTATACTACACAGCAACATTGGTGAATCTTCTCAAATTTTACATCAACACTTTGGAAGAGACTGGAATAAATATACAGTTTACCATTTTTTGGCCATTGTTGCCGGTTGGTGGCAATCCTGCTGGGAGTTGACGAGCAAAGAAGTGGGGCCAGCCAGACGGAGCATAAACAAACAGCCCGGCAACCTGCAATACTTCAGCATTTATGATAAAAGCAAAATAATATTTCTAAACAGTAAAGCCTAGGTTTCCTTCAGGAGACACATGAGGGGAGTTTCAATATATAAAGATTTTGAACTGGGAGGTATTTCACCCTATTATTGTAATAACAATATACTCTTTCACCTGCCTGATCTTAATCTTCCATCTACTATCTGTAATTGATTTCTGTAAATTAAAATTTAAAAAAGTAACTGTACTACAATAATACATACTTTCACCATTATTTGTAAATTTCGAATATTCGCTGAGTTAAACGAGATATATACTGCGCAATTTTTAAGCGTTCCTTGCTCTATTCATGAAAAAAAATTAAGAACAAATTTGGAGCGATACTTTTAGAGAATGTTTTACCTTCAAATTTACAATTTTGTAACGTTACTTATTTTGTAATTTTCGAAAAAACAAGGAAATTGTCGGCATTGGGACTAGCGCCACATTTGTACCGTTCTTCAATACAAAAGAGAAAATTAAAAAAAAAAATTGAAGCTGTTTTTCAGAAAATAATTCTTTAAAAATTGCCTATTTCACACAATATTAGGAAAACTACTCACACCATCGGAAAATTGTGTATGACGATATTTCAAGATCTGTTTTTAAAGAACAGATTTCATTAAAGGAAAAAATGTCTATTTTCAATATTGTAATTGCAGAAGATAAAAAATTGAATTTATGCAATTCCCCCCGAAAAATTAGGGATTCCAATTAAAATGAGACCAGCGCCGTTGTTTTAAGCGTTTTTACACTGCCCGAGAACAAAGTTTAATTAAATAATTTAGAACCATTTTTTGAGAAAATTTTTAAAATGTAACTGATGTGACTGCAAAGTACCATTGGTTGGGTTCCGAGGCAGCTGCCTCGCTTGGCTAGGCGGAAGGAAGTACGCCCTCGGTCGGAGAGACATTTTCCTTGCAGCCATAACTAACAACGATTGTGTAGGTCTGAGAAAATACGTATACCCCTACACACGGTGAATTGTGGGCGACCCGTCCATTGAATCCCTAGCACTAGTAGATTTCAGAAGAATAATGGAGTTCCTGATGACTAGGTACAGGCCAATGACGTCTGTAACACGTTACTTGAACGAACTTAATAACACTAGAAAGTTTAAAACAGACATTCAGCGGGCAGAGGAATTAGCGGTAAGTGCTCGTAAGACGAAATGAAAATTAAATTGCACGGGAACGAGGCAGGCACACCTGGGCGCATTAGGCGACAAAATGAGAGGTGTGGCCGGCGGAGGTGGCGGCCGGGCCGCCCGAGTCGGGACGGCGCGGTGAGGCGGGGCGCGGAGGGGCGGCGGCGGCGCCGCAGAGACAGATGGCGGCGGCGGCGAGACCGCGGGCTGAGGAACGGCGGCGTCGAGACAACCAACGGCCACCAAGTAGCGACGCGACGCGGCACACACAACGACGTCGTTTGGGCTGACTGGCACCGCAGGGGAGAAGCCAGTGGTGCCACAGAGGCCACTCAATATTAACTATTATTATTATTATTATTATTATTATTATTATTATTATTATTATTATTATTATTATTTTATTATAAAGCTATATATTCCATTAAGGGCAAGGTACTCTTACAGACGTCTTCTAACGACTGAAATGCTTTAATTTTCTTATATCCTCTCTCTTTTCTTTTTGAGATTTTCTATAGAATGTCATTCAAATTAGAGATTAGAATATTTTGAACATATAAGAATTGGCTTGAATTTAATTTGAGTAACCTATTCTTCAGTTTTAATGTTTATTTAATATCACTGTAGATGTAAGAGATTTCGTTTATAAACTCGTATTACCTTTGAGAACGTTGAGAACCTTGTCTGCAAGATCAGATTGTCAAATTTGCAAGTAAAACAATATATTCATTGAAAGCTCATATTTAAGTAGCAATGTGTATTAAGTCAAGGGTCATGAGTAGAGATTTGTTTACTTTGATTTATAGTTTTATGTAATTATTCCCTGTACAAGCATGAAGTATATTATGTGATGTCAATATTACGTACCTGTGAGATATTTTAGAAAATGCTGTAATTTTTGGTAAATCATAAGGTTGGATCAAATGGGGCAGGTGTCATGAGATTTAGCACGTCGTGCTCTACCCTCATCAAACATTTAAAGAAAAACTAATATTCATAGTCGTTTTTGTCATTTTTGAGAAAAATTACGCTTGTAATTTTTTAATTGTCACTATTTTATTCAAAATTGCTTCTCATATTTTGAAAAGATTCTTAAGTCATAATTTAATGATCTAATTTTCAAAAATAGATTAAAGAAAAAATCTCTATCATCAATAGTGCAGGTTTAAGAGTGTGTCAGAAACAAAACAAGAAAAATTGAATTTTCACAATTCTCATCAATAAAATGTATTGTATTTCGCCACGTTTTATGAATATTACAAATCTTTTTGAAAACAACTAACCAGCATAGATACGGAAATTTACAGACCCAGTTTCCGTCATCAATCGTCTTTTATTAAGGTAGTAGGGGAGTCTGACGTAGGCAAGATTGTCGTGGGAGCAGGAAAAGAGGTATGTGCCGCCGGCACTAGGGCATGCACGGCATAACGCAGCAATCGACGCAATCTCGATCTTCCATGCATGCTCAGATGCACAAAAGAGAGTTATTGAAGAGTTTGTGCACGGCATAGGGCAGCACTATCGATCTTCTGCACATGCGCAGTGCGCATCACTTTTGTGCATCTGCGCATGCGCAGAAGATCGAGATTGAAGTCGATCGCTGTACGCTATGTCGTGCAAAAGCTCCCTAACCTGGAAGGTGGAGCGGGATAAGGCAAGAAGTGCGGGGTCAATTGGCGAGAGGGGAAGTGAGGAAAAATGAGATGCCGTGGGGCAAGGGCGAGAGGTATGTGGCGGCGAGCGCTTGGAGTGGGGAGGGCTGAGTACAGGGGGCGGCCTGTGACAGGCGACCCACACTAAACCGCAGCGCACGCGCCGTGTGAGACGGTTAGCAGGGTGGAGCGGGGCGAGGCGGCGCGGCGCGGGACGGGGCGGACGGGACGGGGGGGGAAAAACAACGCGAGGCGACAGGCTTTGGGCCAAGGCCGGCGCGGCGGGCGAGCGCGCTTTATTCATTACTAATGCCCACATGGCGTCCCGGCGCAGTCGCTATTTGGGCGATCAGCGCGGGCGAAAGACCATCAAAATAATCGGGAGCGGTAGCTCAGTACATCAACTGATGTCATTGCAGTGCCTCTGACCGGGAGGTCCTAGGTTCTCACTCCCCACGGCGGCAGGATTTTCGACTCTAGCTTTTCAGCTAGGTCGAATTCAGTCGCTATTTGGAGGAGAATTCTAGCGGCCGGCTGCTCTGATGGGTAGTTTTACGTGGTTCTCTCCGATCAACACCAGGCGAATGCCGGAGCAGTACCCTAACAAACGGGCCACGGACCGCGCGTGATCTTTCCTTCCCATTCCTTGTCCTATCCTCTCCCCTTACACACACACTTACACTAACATGCACTACACTACCACTATTCCGGGAGACCGGTCGGGAGCTTAGAGCTAGTCCCGGCTGGGGCGGTGCCCGTTGGTGGGAGAGTCCTGGTTTGGGAAACCCACTAGCCGACGGTAGGTCGGCGCCAGATCTCGCCATCCAGCGGGGGAAAATCACCACATTCTTCCGAGGAAAAGCATGCACTACACTAACGGGACTAATGACCAAAGCAGTTGACGCGCCAGGAAACACGAAAAAATCAATCAACCATCAAAATACACTAAACTCTAGCTGATCCGTCGTCAGTAGTCCGTCCCAGTGGCATGACGTTGGCCGCAGGGAATTTGGGAAAAAAATTTTTTTAATTTCATACAATTAAATAATAAACGCATTTTTTCACTATTGGTTATTAATCATATGCTGATATGAATTTCTGTTAACCTATATGTTTTTTATTATTACACAACTGTGCTTGTGTACTATTTAATAAAGAAGGCCAGATAAAGGTTTGGGGCGGGCTCGCATTCATTTCGTTACACTACTGTCTCTAGACGTTCATGGTGAAATGACGAACAAAATAATTAATTTTCTTGTGCAACAATGTGTGTTAATGAAAATGAGAAAACAATCTATACGCATTTGAAATTGTACTTCCTTACAGTACAATTCAGTACTATGGCTTCTAAACGGAAACAGATAACGCTAAATCTCAAGCACAAACTTGAAATTTTAAAATGTTCAAACGAGATTCTTCGTAGAAAGCCATTGCTGGTCAGTACTATGTTCGATGAGAAAGAAATATACTATTTAAATGAGTTTATAGTATCTTTGGATTTAATGAAGTACTGAATAATTTCTATGTGCTAAAAGGTAATTTCAAAACTTGAAAAGATTTCAGCTTCGTAATGAAATGCCAAAATCTGCTAATATTGTAATTTCCTTTTCATTGATTCTGTTCCAATGCAAGAAATGCAAATGCACTGCCACTAATATTACCAATTTTCGCAGAATTTTGAAGCTTGAGCCTCCATAATGCTTCTTGGATATACTACGTACCTGATCAAAATAATTGATGACAATCATCGTATCTAACAGATTTCAATTTCAAAATACTTCTATCATTTTATCATTTTAATTTTGAAACAATAGTAATGCACATATGTCAATAATGTAATATAATGTAATGATTTACTATTTTTTCAAGATGCAATGCTATACGCTACTATGACCGCCATCTCTCGATGATTTCAAATTACACTCCGTTTTAATACGTACAAGAGTCAGAATGAGCGAATGTCAGCAGATAAATTTAATATGCTTCATCACTTTCAAATAGCACATTATAACTGATTGAAAACGACAGATATCTTTATCAGATCATATCCAATCCTTGCACCTCACCTCAGGGATCCATTATGGCTCTACATCCGCTGACTTGAGTATCGGCTCCAAATAACGTTTTAATACACGTACGTATTTTATATTTCGAATGAAATACTCGTATATGATGAAGACCAGAACAATTAATTCTGCAGGTGTAGAACTTTCTTTTTCCCACTCCGAAAACATGTTAAGATCTGATCTGCAACGTTTGTGTTCGAAAAATGCTTGAATTAGAGAAATTTTAAACACTGCAATATATTTTTATTTTACATATTTTCTATTTTTCTTATATATTTTGGAAACAATAAATACATATATAAGACCATGTTTTGTTTTTATTACAATACATTCCTTACCGTACCAGTGAGAAAGTAAATTCAATAGAAACACGTACGTTTACTTATTAATTACGATTAAAAATATATTTACGGAATTCCTCCACCAAATATTTAGAATGAAATTTATAATTCTTATTACTCCCTGAGTCGCAAGAAGTCCTCGTTTGGGCCGTGCGTTCCCCCAACGCCACCCACTGTGCTGGAAGCGACCGCGCGGAATAGGACGCCCAGTGGATAAGAGGAGTTTCGTTAATTACCGGAAAAGTGGGCGAGGAAACAAGCGGGGAAAATTAGCATGGCGCGGTGGGCGTGGAGGAGGAGGCACGGGCGTAGGGGGGAACCGGTCCTCCCGCGAGGAAGCGAGGACGCGTCCTGCAGCAGCGCCGCGCCGCGCCAGCCAGCGCTCTGCCGTCGGCTCTAGACCGGCAAAGGTGGCTCAGGGCATCTCGTGATGTCACTGTCTTCGGGGGGTTCACTCCCGGCGGTGGCAGGATTTTCGACACGCTAGACAACTGGGTTGATTTCAGCCGCTGTCTGGATGAATATTTTAGTGACTGGCTGCTCTGATCGATAGTTTAACATTGTTTCTCCGATCAACACCATGCACCATGCACCACCCACTAACATACACCATACTACCACACATGCCCGAAGCTTACAAACTTGTTCCGACAGTTGGAGCCACGCTAGTCGGAGATACCTGGTTTGGTTAAATCTTGGCAAGCCGACGTAGGTCAGCGCAGGTTCTCGCCATCCAGCAGGGGAAGATCACCACCACGACCTGCGGTAAACATGCACAACATTTACGGGACTAATGACCTCAGCAATTGACTAGTCCTCAATCACTAATCAATCAAACCAACGATGCTTCAGAGCTCCTCAGAGTGCTCTTCAGAGCAGCGCCAGACGCCTCTGCAAGCATGGGGCTAACTTTCAAATGAATGTTTATCATGACATGTAGGTGATAGAAATGTATAGTTATTGTTTCTTGTTTTTTTTTGCCATTTTCCAATTTTTAAGTCGTTTTCTAAACCTTCACGTCGTGTTTGTCATTTTTACGCAGTTTGTTTCCCTTTCGCCTTTTTTTGTTAGTGAATGTTTCATGAATTTACAATGACACACTAAAACAAAGCTTTTATTGTATAATTAATTCATGACAAAATTAACTACTGCAGTATACACTGTTCTTCGAACTCACAAAATTACACAGATCTTCGGTAACTTCATTGACCTTTCAAAATCGACAGTTGGAGAATCGGAGATAAGGATTACATTTTCTAAAATAAAAACTTTATACTAAAAATAATTTTATATAAAAAATTTTATCATTGAATAATAAAATTCATAAAAGAGGTCAAGAAAAATTTAAAAAACAACCTCCAAGCTTTTTAAATAATTTATTTTCAACTGACAAGGATGTATGCAAGCAATTGAATGTTGTGTTGGTCATTCGGGAGAGGCTGCCATCGTCTAGGTTTCCACCGACATGTCTTGGTACGGTCTACCTCCGAAAGCACTGGAGGCGGGTCAGAGTGCTCCTGCCACCAATGCGTATTAAAAGGATTACACTGAGACGTAAGAAACTAAGAACGTTTTGAACTCACTCGCCGGAGGGCGGGAGGGTTGGTGGCAAGATGCAACCCAACCCCTCGATTAATCCAGAGATAAGATTTGGTTTCTCGAAAATTAGCGCTTCTAGGATTTCACGTAGATTTAAAAACAACAAACGATTCTGAACCTGTATTTAAATCGTAAAGGAAGGGTAGACGGCGGATAATTTTAATACTTCATGCTACGAGAAGATTGGTGACAATTTTGATTTTCAATTGATGACTGCCGTTCACTGCTCCGCAAACTGGGGAGCCTACTCATTCATGCATTCCCCACTAGATCATCCCCTCACTATCACTTACACTTATTTCATTATCAATCAACTCTAGGCTTCTCCGTTCGACGCAGGCAGACCGACCTAGGTTGACATACTAACATATACTCACTTTAAGAGAAAAAGGAAGACCAGTAGGTTCGAGGGAATAACAGACCGATCTGCTGAAGTAGCAGGACACATATCATCTCCATTCGCTTTGATTGATTATTTCCGTGTTTCCGAACGTGCCAACTGCTAGGGTCATCGGTCCTGTAAGTGTAGTAAATGTTTTTTTCTCGGGAGATGGCAGTGAACGTCCTCCGCCCGGACAGTGAGATTCGCACCGACCTACTCGTCGGCTAGCGGGATTTTCTCCAACCAGATATCTTCCACCAGCGGACCAGCGCCCAGCCAGGACAGCTCCATGTCCGACTAGTATCCGAAATATGTAGTAGGATACTCATTGTGTGTGTATGTGTGTGTGTGTGTGTGTAAGTAATGGGTGAGGATAAAACAATAAATAGGAAGAAAAGATCGCGAGCTGTCCGTGCCCGTTTGTTAGGGCACTGCTCCAGCATTCGCCGAGTGTTATTCGTAGGAACCACAGAAAACTACCGATCAGAATCGCCTGCCTTATGAATTCTCCTTCAGACAGAGGCTGCATCTAGTTGTCTAGCTATTGTAGAAAATCCTGCCACCTCGAACCCCAGGACCTCCCGCTCAGAGGCACTGTAGTGACATCACTTGATGTCCTGAACCACCTACACAGGTCAAATTTGTCCACACAGTTGCGCGAAATATTTGTCTGTTTCTTTAGACTACGATTTCCTTTACAACAATGACGGATCTCGCCTCCCCAATGAATGCAGACCTCGCCCGAGGATCACCATTATCCCCCATTCTCTTCAATATCTGTGTGGAAAACTTACATTCAATAAAAATCGCATAATTTGCGGACGATACGGCGTTATTGTTCTCAAGATCTGATGTAAACAACAAAGAAATACAATGCAACTATGTTTTTCTTATTCTAATCGATAGCTGAGCCGTAAACTTAAGATGGCTTAAGTTTTACTTAGCCATCAGAAGCCGCTCCAAAATACCTCGGATCTTACACTTCTCTCACTTCCTTACATTTAACAACGAACCAATAAATTGGAATCCACAGAACAGCATAATTAAATATCTTGGACTCAACATAGATACAAAACTGGAAAAAACGTGTACAAACAAAGTTGATCAAGTAAAAATAAAATGACACCTAATACCTATCATTTACAGAGAAGTCACACAACTTACAACACAGCTTCAATAATGTACAAAACTCTGAAGACCTTCCCTTTTCTTTACGCGTTCCCCGTCTGTACTAAAGGAGCAAAAATAAATAATGAAACCAAATTTTACCAAAGAACATCTCCACAAAAAGACATGGAACCCACACCACCATATCAATTGCCTTCTATTTCTCCATACCACAAATCTCCACATAAAATGCACTCATCCTCGGTCGAAATCGTATACAACCAACCCGAATTCAAAAGAAATTTCCCTTCTACGTATTTCTAAAAAAACGCCGAAATTCTCACTTTAATATACGTTTATATTTGCATTCCTCACTCTTCTTTTAGATTTAAGTATAGTATGTAAGTCTGTAGTAAGCAACCAAAAGCATATGTACAATACAACATTTTACTGATCTATGTATTCATCTACAATAAAATAAAATTAAACAAAAACTGTATTTTATTGCACATTATGAAGCTAAAACATTCTTTTCGGGAGAGTCTTTAGCCCCTCAGCTATAATGATGAGCCTAACATATTAGTATTTCCTACTTCCGAAATTTGTAGGAATCTGAGACTTATAAAACTAAAGGATAAAAAAACAATACGAAAAAATAATAATACAAAATTACAATAGTAAGTTCATGAACTATTGTATATTATCATATCTAACTTAATAACATCATACCTAATATACGTAGTTTGGTTTGGTTTTTTCGTGTTTCCGGGCGCGTCAACAGCTTTGGTCATTAGTCTCGTTAGTGTAGTGCATGTTTTTTTCTCGGGAGATGGCGATGATCCGGCGCCGACCTACCGTCGGCTACTGGGGTTTCCCCCTAACCAGGACACTCCCACCAGCGGGGCACCCCCCAGCCGGGACAAGCTCTAAGCTCCGACCGGTCTCCCGGAATATGTGTTAGTGTAGTGCATGTTAGTGTAAGGTGTGTGTGTAAGGGAGAGGATAGGACAAGGAATGGGAAGGAAAGATCCGCGAGGTCCGTGGCCCATTTGGTAGGGTACTGCTCGGCAATTCGCCTGGTGTTGATCGGAAACCACGGAAAACTACCGATCAGAGCAGCCGGCAGCTAAAATTCTCCTCCAGGCAGCGACTGTAGCTGAAAAGCTAGCTGAAAAGCGAGCTGAAAAGCTAGTGTCGAAAATCCTGCCGCCGTCAGGACTCGAACCCCTAATATATGTAGCATGCACTAATTTCGCCATGTATAAAAACATAAGCATTGAAAAGAGTTGCATCATTTTGAATAATGACTTGACAAAAGCTACTTTTCGCGAAAGAAACGTGACTCCGTTTTACAAAATCGTCAGTGCTAACTTCTAATTCAAAATAATATTAGTTATTAAAGAAAACAAATTTTGTGGTTGTTTTTTTAATATCAAAAAGAAATTGTTTGCAGCAAGAAACATAGTGATACTCTACTTCTAAAGCGACATAATTAAATGTTGCAAACGCTGATGTTTCAAAGAACATTTTCACACCCACATCTTTATACTTACACATTATAAACCTTGTAAAAAGCCATTGAAACAGAAATTCTATATTCATTGTTTAATTGTAATGAATCACATATTCCAGTTTCAAAGTTTCCAAATTTAGCCTATATATCCGGTTATCAGAGACTAGAAATGTAAATGATAATCGCAGACGACTTAGTGGTAAATGTTGAAGTCATTTTCATTCATCAGAAGAATGGAAACGGAAACATGAATATATTTACGACTGACAGTTGATTTGATTGGTAAGTGAGCATGCTTATCAGCAATGTTTCAATTAATTACTATGAAAAAAAATCATACATGACAAAGAGTATCAGGCCAAAGACAACAGTTCAAGCAATAAAAATAAGTTAATGAACAGGGCAATTGTTGTCGATACGATGATTTAACCAATCAGCAGCTTATTGTGTAAGTGTGGGAACACGATAACATATTGGAAAGTACGCTTTCAGAGAAAATTTGAGATTTCTAGTTCCCACTAATTAATTTATTACGCAAGGCCAATAGAAATGACATGTTTGTGATATCGATAACCATTCTTTCGAATATCACGCTCATTACACAATGTAAGCTGAACCAATTAAACGTACACGAGCGTAGTAGGCACACATATGTAATCTATTACAGGATGAAACTCCAATTAAAAACAAGTGGCCCATACATAGTTGGAAACATATTAAGTCTAAGCGTCGATTAGTCCGCAACGTGCTTCTGAATCGACAAATCAATGAATTCCTCTTCAAATATACAAAGGTACATAGTATCACAAACTATGCCATTTACATTCTAATTTGAACAATGGGAAATTGTGCAGTTTACAAACTGTGGACGTCGTTACAAGGGCCTTCAAGAGGGTCTCGGTGGGCTCAGACAGAAAACGCGGAACTGCTCGCGCGAGGGTTGCTTTTGAACGCTCTAATGATGAAGCACCAGTTGTCAGGGCGCGTGCGTGTTGTTTGGTAGAGTCCAAGATTTATTGGACAGCGCATTCTCGTATTTACACAGCGAGAAGCTCAGTTCACGAGTTACATCATCTCAGCCAAACGACCGCTGGCGCCAACGAACGGCTATCGAAAAGTTCGATCTAACAGATCGTTCAATTGGAGAAGCGGTTCTAAAGCAACAGTTAATACGACGAAACGTCGATCCAGGAAGTATTATTTTTATGGCTTTACGAGCCCAACGCCCAGTGGAGGAGTCGGAGCAGCGCGCTGTGCGCGAACTTCCCCGAGCAAGCCACGAGCGGCGGAAATTGGCCGGGCGGCTGCGAAATCAGCCTCTGGCCTCACGCACCCTCGCGTCGCGCCGTCCGCAGCAGCTCTGCTTTGAAACCGGGCCCAATAATCCGCAGGAGGAGAAGCAAATGGGTGGTGCGAACGAAGCTGGCAAACGACCCAGATCGCGCGCGCCCGCGCAGTAATAAATAGGAAAAGGATACACAAACGTGGACGGCGTCCAGGACGGCGACGCACCGACGCGACGGCGTTTTCGAATAAAACTGGCGACGCGAGGGAATCGCACCACTTCGGTATTGCCAGCCCCCCCCCCACCCGCCAGCTCTCCTCAATGTGTTTTCACTGTTCGCGCGGTGTTTTTCAGTTCCCTCCTTCCTCGAGAGTGTTCACTACCGCCATAAAAAATGTTTTAAATTAAACGAACATTACATAAACGCTTTATCACTTTGACAACAGTGAGGCGTATTTCGGAATATTTATAGGCAATCCGTATTAATTGACAGCACTGATTTGTGTACATTACAGATATAAATACACAAAGCGTTGACTTCCATCTTCCTATAATTTCTCGGCGTATTTAATTCACATAACAATAACACGTATCTCTCCTTATACTTGGGAACAGCCTTAAGGGCAATGCACATTCTTTGACGTGATGAGCCATATCCCTGTTTTCCCACAATATACTTTCACTCATCCTTGTACACTTTCACTTTCCTGCGTTTTTTATGGTTTCCCTGTATTCCAGAAATCGGTCACTCTATTCGCGACTTCCCGTATCGCTGCAGCCGCTTCTTTAGGCCGAAAGAAGCAGAAACAGCTTACCTTCAAAACCGACTAGAACAAATATCCCTTTCCCGAATAAGATCCGGTTGAGGTGCTCAGGATATCACCTATGTCCTGCAGTGCCTCGGGACTGGGCAGGATTTTCCACACTAACTGCACAGCTGGGTTGAGTCCAGCAGCTGTCTAGAGGAGAATTCTCGCGGCCGACTGCTCTGATCGGTAGTCCACTCGGCCCAGAGGGTTCAGAAGCGTAGTTGCCTCTTCTTCTTTCACGCTGCGCACGCCGCAGTCTTTGCTGCTCCCGCGTGGCGGGAGGGGTCAAATGGTTCGTACGTGTGGAGCTCCAACAGTTTGAGGTTTCTAGGCCATTTACAAACTTTGTGATATAGACCAGCCATAGCCAGGAAAAGAGCGGTTCCAATAGAAGATGTGTACATATTTTTTGCCTTTGTCGGACAGCAATCGTTTGTGTTTAAACTAATTACATTTGACTTGCCCGTTAATTTGAAAACTCAACACTAACAGATCGGTACCCATGGATCATCCTTTTTTTTTTTTTGTATTCTCAACCCATCACTTGTGCATCGGCCAAATGCAATAAAGCACCCAAGAAATATAAACTAAACGCGTGTTCTACTTTCCATAGGTTAGAACAGTTATTTCAGCTCCTGGTTTAAGGCGGGGCGTTGTTTATTCATTATATCGCATTAACTGCCAGTCAATCAATTAGTAATCGGTGATCATGAATAAGAATATTACATAATGGACATCTTTATTATACACTTCGAAAAAAATATTATCGGAACTCTCTTCAAATAAGTTATCAATAATCATTCCTCGCATGTAAACTACGACAGGTTCACTTCTGCGGAAGGCAAGAAGGCACAATTAAGTTTTTCGTAGCCGCGATAATTATGAGGTCAATTTCTCGAACAGCACTATTCAATTCTTGTGAATGTACGACTCTGCCACGAGAGAAATAAGGCGATAATCAGTTGCACTTGACCTTTGAATGGCTCAGGGCGTAGCAAACAGCGATATAAATACTCGTGAATGGAATTATGAATTATATATCGCAGTAGGACAACATTCCACAATCGTGAATAAAGAATTTTATCAGCGAAATTGGATGTTTATATAACTGCTGATTGTGCACTACCATCATTTGATAAACTGCAAGTTCGACATTTAATGCAAGCCAGCGTTTTGATTTCCGGTTCAGAAAGCTGATGGAATTTGCTAACCTGATCATTACGAAGCTGAGGACAGTGGCAATTTCTTCTCCTTAAAAATAATGATTTGCATAAAAAACACATTCATTTCGTGTTGTGTGTAAGTACGATCTGTCACACTGAAAAATCCCTTACTTTCCGAAATTATCCGTTATGTGCAGACCGGTTGGCTACCTAAAACGTGCAAACGATTTTGCCTTACAACATTCGCCGACACGGACTCACAATTGCTGGAAATTGCTTACGGTGGAAACTACGCCTAGATATTCCCACACCTCGACGTCTACAAGTTCTTAAAGCCTTACACAAGTGTCATTTAGAAATCGTCCGAATGAAGTCAATAGCCTGATCCTACGTTTGGCGGCTAGGCATCGATTCTACAGGGGAGGAGGCGGCAAAGGGCTGCGTGGTTTGCAAGTGATCTGCGTAAGTGCAAGTGGCAGCGGCCACCCGTGCACCTTTGCACCCGTGGTCGTTTTTGGAACGGCCTTGGCAACGACTTCACCTAGATTTCTGCAGACCAGTGTTCAATCAAACATGACTGTAGATAATCGATGAAAATTCGTTATGGCCCGAGGTCATACCGTTCAATAGTCTTCCATCGTCTGCAACAATCATCACTGCGTTGTATACTATTCCCACTCGATTCAGTTTGGCAATGGGGATTATGTGTGTGGATGGTCTTTCTTCAACTTACGGCTCATGAATTTTGCTCATTCTGCGAGAATTGCGACGCATTCCAACGTTTTACTGTGCCGAATCAGCCTGCAACCATGGCGAGGTGAGCGGTTCGCTCACTCGTTCAGAAAAGGCATGAAAGCATTTGGTCCTCAAAATTGGCAGGCACACGTTCGACGTTTACCCTCGCCTGCCCTACGACGCAGCAATGCTACAACAGGTCGTACACTGAATTACTGCTCTGACGCACAGTTGATACTCGATGGGATTTGCTGCGACCATCATTGCGGAAGAAGTTTCGAATACTCAGCAGCGTACGCGGATTGCAGTTGAGGTCGAAGTCGCTTGGGCGAATATCATGTTGGCGTCCTAGTCTGGATTCGAGATTTTCGACATCCATCGAACAAATTTCGGGCCGGAACCGTTATGGAACTGTTGAGTATACGTAATTACATGTAGCTAGTTCAAACGGAGATTCGCATTTGAAAACGACATCTGGATAAGGTTCACCAGCGGATTACGGTCACAGAAGATATCTTCATTGCACCTCCAGCACCTGCATATTTGGAAGATAAACCTACAGCCGTCCGGCGTTCACAGCGAGAAATCCGGCCTCCGCAAAGGTACAGCTTCGAAACTGAGAAGAAAGAACTATAGTATACTGAGCGCCAAGTGCTCATGTTTTGTTTCTTTGTAATTCCGTTTCTAGACTTGACTATAGTTCGTTTACGAATAAATATGCTGCTCTGTTTTCCAGATATAAAAGATTCAACTGGATAACTCTATCTCAAATACACTAGAAAACTGTACGATTATACTTTACTGTACTGCTGTATTACGCTCTACACTTTACTGTACTACACTGCACTGTACTACCTCTACCAACCCATCGACAATGAGTGGTCTAAAAGAGTTGGCAGTTTCAGTATATTAAAAGTTTTGACTTTAAACATAATTTCAATAGGTATATAATGTAGTTATATAACAATAAAACATAATTATGTTTCTTATTCCACGTTCATAGTGCATTTCAGAAGCAATATAACTTATATGATACACGTTTTTGATACACGTTTTGTGAAATATACATTCTTTTACAATGTAGATTGAAAAACCATATTTTTCTCGCTTGTGTTAACATTAACCTAACGGTCAGACAAACAGCGTGAAACACGCTTGAAAACTTCCGGGAAAATTCGTTAACTGCTGAGAAGTCGACAATCGTTTGCCAAACGCATGGACAGAACGAATACAGATCCTCTATGTAGGAGACAAAAAAAATCACTTGCAGCTGAAAGTTACTTACGGACGAATTTACTTACCGGACTTCTGTGTCTCCTCATATGTTTCACTCAGTGCTCAGTAGAGACATCTCTCCCAAACCGCCACGGTTAATGAATTGTTGGCAACATAAATCTCCAGAGAATGTTCTAGCCATTAATATCGCAGCTTCACCACTGAAGTAACACCCACGGTGCAATAAAGTTCTGCTTTTCCCGACGGTTGCGCATCACAAACGACCTTCCCAGAACCTCATTTCACTCACTATTCTTCATCTTACCGAGGACCCAACTCTTTCACTTCGTTACAAAGTTAAGAATTTAATTAAATATACATTTACCTTGAAACACAATTTATCTTATAAGAACATGATTTAAAATAAATTTTACATTATGATATTAAATCAACTTTATTAATACTTGTTGAGACGGCGGGATGCAAATAAGAACAAAAAGGTGATTTATAAGAATACTTACGTATTGTTTTTACTTAAACTTTGACCTTTGAAACATATCATTGCGAAATAAACGAGATTTGTTTCCAAAATACTTATTCCTCTACTCAAAATTTAATTGTTTTTTAAAACTGGCTGTTGTTTTTTATTTTAAATCATTCGATCCTCCTCTGGCCAACGTTTTGGCTATACATTTAGTATTCATCGAACAATAAAAAAGACAAAAGAATGTTTTCATTACCTTAAACATTTCCTTACACAATAAACTGTCTTTTAAGGACCGAAAAGAGCTCATATTTCGCGTTACCTCGATGGCAACGTGTCTTACAATACCTGTATCTGTGATTCCTTGTAGCTTCATCTACATAATTTTAGATTTTTCGTCTTTAATGGATTTGATACAGACTTGGAGGGGGAGGGGTATTTTCCTGTGAAGTAATAGTCAACTTACGTGATTTTGTGTTGATTGCGCAAAACTGTCATAACTTCGTGTAGTATCGTACAAAAAAGATATTTTCCAAGTACACTGGCTTAGGTGACTCACGCCATCAACTGATGTCACAGTACTGCCTGCGACTAGGAGGCAGGATTAGCTACATAACTATATAACCACATAGCTACAGTAGCTACAACGCATTTAGCCGCTGTGTGGAGAATTCTAACGGCCCTCTGCTTTGATCCCTAGTTTTCCGTGGTTTGCCCGATCTCCACCTGGCGAAGTACCCTAACCCAAACTCGCCTCGAGCAGTACCCAAACGAGCCACGGACTGAGCGCGTTCTTTCCTCCCTCTTCCTTGTCTTATCTTCACCCCTAGTTACACACACTTACATTTACATGCATTGCACTACCACACATACCTGGCGATCCGTTGGAAGCTTATGTAAGAGCTTGTCCCGGCTGGGGCGGTGTCCCACTGGTGGGAGACACGTAGTTGAGGAAAATGCCGCAAGCCGACTTGTAGGTCGGCGACGATTCTTGCCATCCAGCAGGAGAAAATCACCGCCACTTCCAGCGATAAAAACATGTTCTACACTTACGGGACTAATGGCCTTAGTCGTTGACGCAACCGGAATCACTAATCTTCTTCTTCACTCCAAGGATGAGACTCTAATGAACCTGTTCCGGTGCCCATTTTGCTCTTGGTCTTCCACAATCTCTTCCCACTGCTCTATAACCCCTCGTGTTCGGCATTCGCTCCAAATGTTCGCACCATCTTTGTCTGTTTCTTCTCAGAGCATCCAGCAATAGTTCAAACTTCAATTTCTGTCTTATATCCGTGTTTCTTTTTTTAATCTAAAGTTGTAAAAGCAAGAGTGCTCCTCATGAACTTCATTTGTCACCTGGATTCTCAATTTGCCCTTCTCTGACATTACTCTTATTTCAACTCCATACATTAGTACTGTAATAGCAACAGTATTGAAAAATTTTACCGGTCACTAATCAATCCATAAAAAAATCCAAGTATTTTTGTTGATTGCCGGCACCAGTGTTTCCACCGCCCCTCCCCCATCCTGGGGGGGCGCGTGCGCGGTGCGGGGAAGTCGCCGCTTCGTTGCGCCTGGCGCGGTGCCCGGGCGCAGGTTCTCGGAGAGGGGGGGGCAGACGGTCGCAAGACCTGAGGCTGTAAGTGGAGTTGAAGATGAACACCCGGTCCCGAGTCTCTCGGCGGCACTACGTCGTTAGCTTCAAGGTGGAGGTAATAAGAAGTGAGAAGGTGTTTCGCCATCGACCTTTCGGCAGGATTGAATTCGTTAGCCGACATCTTCTGTGCAGCTGGCGGCGGATCTCGAACCTACATATAAAAGTCCAGACAGGGCGCATGAATCTCCCCCTGTCCGGTTTTTCTAGGTTCCGGCGTTACTCACGTCGATAGCTTCAAGCTGGAGGAAGTGAGGAGACAGGTTGGGAGTCTCAAGCTCCGCGGACCTTAGACCGGGTAGGCCACAGTTGAGTACTTGGCTTCAGACATGTCAGTGGACTGATACACTGAGCTAAGAGGAGGGCATTGTGAATGACTTTTAATTCACCTCCGGAACTGGAAAACTAGAAATTCTGAGCTGGCAGGACGGCCCGACCCAGACATTGCATGGGAAGGTTCCGGAGAGGGGTAACTGCGTTGTTGGGATGCAGATACCAGCCTGTCCGTGTACTTGTGCACCGGCTGGGGTTTGCGGCTAAAGGCGTAAATTAAGGTGCTCATCGCGGGGAGCAATCCTTCTTAAAGAACAAGACTAATGTGTGCAGCGGTAGACCACACACGGGTATATACTGCCCGGGCACAGGCGTGGAGGCGAGGGACGCGGAGGCGGAAGAGGAGAAAGCAGGGGCGAGGGTAGAGGCTCCTATTACTGGCTATTATCCATCCTTACGCTGATTAGTGATTCGATTACATTCCTCACATTTCCATCGCCATCATCTTTACGTTTCAACATAACGACGAGGACGTTGAAATTTCTGGCTTCGGATCTGTAGTTATTTAACTTTATTCTCCAAAATCCATGCCAAACGATAAATAAGTATCCAATGCGACTGGCTCGAAGATTATGAAGGCAAGTAATAATGTTCATAATAAATTTATTGTTCATAAAAACGTGATAAACTATTAAATTAACAACAAATTGTTCCAAAATTAATGAATTATTAAAATATAACAACAAATTATAATGAGGGTTTTCATTAATGTTTTTGATCGAGACAGCCAATTCAAATATTGGAGACAACATCCCCTGTGATGACAATCTAGTGAATTAACAAAAATAATGAATATTAATAAAAATATAATTGTTGTTATAAAAATGGAAATAATAATAATAATAATAATAATAATAATAATAATAATAATAATAATAATAATTGTTGTTGTTTTTTCGGCACACGTGAGCTGATTAATACTGGCTTTTCCACCTCTTACTTCCCAGAGACGTGAAAGTGTTTTTTCTTCTATTAAAGTTGTTAAAAATTAGTACAGCAGTCACTTATAGATTCTTCCTGGCTTCACCTGCAGAACTGGAAGTGGACATGCGTTTATTGGTAACGGCAGCTGTTTCAGGTAAGTTCTCCCACTAAATTGAACTTTTTCAAATTGTGTTTTCCATTACTAATTTCAGTTTGTCTTTAAGCTATTTTTTTTTTTAATTAATTTTAAAGAACTAGCCCCTTTTAATTTTTTGCTTATTTTTAATGTCACTACTTCCTCACTTTTAAGCAATTGTTATTTTAGTACATCAAGTACTTCAGCAAAAATCAAACATGAGCCATTCTTTTAAGAATTCTATACTTTATCCACTGGGAAAGTGTATTGAAAAAATATGGAGCCATTTTGGAGAAAAGTTTGAAAATTTATAAGAGTCTTAATGTAAAGTACCCTCAAAAATTAAAATATCCGTTTCAAACTCGCAGAGTTTGTAGTTCCTTAAATCGACCGACAAATATCAATTTTGGAGAAAAGCGGCTGAACGGCTTATGCGGTAGCGTTGACTACAGACGGAAGGGGGGGGCGGACAGACGCCGTCAATTGATTTTTCGGTATCAAGGACCCATGAAACTTGGATTCTGATTACACAACATGTTGGAGTAACTTATTCCCTATATTTAAGTACAAAATTTATCCACTTTTTCCTTAACAGGGATCGGCAGTAAGAGGTTTTTGTTGATAATTCGCCGTTTTCCGTCGACCGATTACAATACTCTCTCTTCTTACAAAGTATGGACGGTAATGTAAAAATCGTTCTAATATTAAAGTGCGGCCCACGTTCATGCTTAAAGTTTCTCAAGTGGCTCTCGAGCCCTTAGACGATGGAAGTATTTGGCTTCGAGCCCTCACTCTCCTCATTAAGGCAACCATTGCAGCGGTTACGGACCCTCGCTCACCTTCGCATCACATGTGCCTTCCGATTAAGGATTCCTCCTTAATCGGGGACTACAGCGCAACATATCTCCTGAAATTGCCTTTTGACAGGTGGTCTAAGACTTGTCAGATAAGGGGAAGGAAAAATGATAGCGGTCTGCCTCACATGATTTTTTTAAAACAAAAAATGCTAAGTCCATAATGAAACAACGCAATACCCATATGTTATATCCAATAAGAGCCTAATTTTAAGCATATGGGTTTTAAGTGTGAGAATGTCTATTCTTGCAACGACAGACCGCGAATAATATTTAATACACACACACACACACACACCGGCGACGGCGGCTCGGGGCATCATTTGATATCATTCTCATCACTGACGGTGGCAGGATTTGCGACTCTAGCTTGTCAGGTCGAGAATTAAGTCGCTGACTAGAGGAGAATTCTAAAGGCCAGCTGTTCTGATCGGTACTTTTCCGTGATTTTCCGGTCAACACCAGATTAATGCCGGAGTAATACGCTAACAAACGGACCACGGACAGTGCGCCATCCTTCCTTCCTCTTCCTTGTTCTATCGACCCCCTTACTGACACACATTCATGCACAACACTACCACATATTTCCGGAAATCAGTCGGAAGCTTACAGCTTGTCCCGGTGCTCTGATGGAGAATACCCTACAAGCAAACAAGATAGGTCGGTGCCGGATCTCACCGTCCAACGGGAGAAATCACCGCCAACACCTGCGATAAAAAACAACATACACAACACTTTTGGAACTAATGATTGATTGGTTTTTTCGTGTTTCCGGGCGTGTCAACTGCTTTGGTCATTAGTCCCGTTAGTGTAGTGCATGCTTTTCTCTCGGGAGATGGCGGTGATCTTCTCCCGCTGGATGGTGAGATCTGGCACCGACCTATCTGTTTGCTTGTGGGGTTTCCCCCTAATCAGGACTCTCCCACCAGCGGGGCGCCGCCCCAGCCGGAACTAGCTCTAAGCTTCCGACCGTTCTCCTGGAATGTGTAGTGCATGTCAGTGTAAGTGTGTGTGTAAAGGGAGAGGATAGGACAAGGACGAGGAAGGACAGATCGCGCGCGGTCCGTGGCCCGTTTAATAGGGTACTGCTCCGGCATTGGCCTGGTGTTGGTCGGAGAAACCACGGAGAACTACCGATCAGTGCACCGGCCGCTAGAATTCTCCTCCAGACAGCGACTGAATACGACCTAGCTGAAAAACTAGTGTCGAAAATCCTGGCGCCGTGGGGAGTGGGAACCTAGGACCTCCCGGTCAGAGTCGCTGCAGTGACATTAGTTGATGCACTGAGCTACCGCTCCCGGTGGGAACTAATGACCTTAGCAGTTGGCGTGCTCGGAATCACCGCCCCCTGCGCTAGACATTGCGAATATTATAAATAGATTTTGCAATACATGTAGTATACCTTTTTTATTTTAACCGTCCTTCCCAGGGTCACGACGCGTCGTTTCCGCCGTAACGGCGGCGGCGTTGGCGTCCCACGTCGCGCCTTTTCCCTTGTCATGTCGCGGCTGCGTGGCGCCCGCTCGCCGCCGCCGTGTCCATTCATCAGACGGCTGATAAGGCGCGCGACACGCCGCCGCCGCCACCGCCGCCCTCTATCAGATCCGCGCTGACAACTCCACGCGCAATTTGCCTCCGTTTAACGGCCGCTCCGCCCCGGCAGCCTTCGCGCGCGACGCCCGAACGCCACGAGCGGAATGCAGGTTTATTTGCTCCGCGCGGCGGCGAATTACTAGTATAAATTCTAGGGCCTTGGTGGCCCTTCTTAGTTAAAATACTAGAATGTTAAGTTGTTATTTTTTAAAACGCTTTGTGTGTAATTAACGTCCCAGAGACCGGGCAGGAGTGAATATCACAAAATTCAAAATCAGTTATGTAATAACCTCTGATCCAGAGAGCAAAGGAAATATTATAATTCGTACCCAAATGACACTTAATAAAATACAAGGCACATGTTAAGAAATAACACAGACGTTGATAACACAAAATCAACCAGGTCAAGCATGGAGAAGTAATTTCCAGGCTAAGATAATTATTATTAGTGATTTTTCGAGATTGTGTCGAGGTGCGCTTGTTGTAAAAGACGAGCCTTGAATGGCGGCGTGTGGCCACCGGTTGCAAGTCGTTTCGAGGCGGCGTGTGCACTGTGCAGCGCGCGGGAACCCGGGGAACTGGGGCGCGGTGCTTTTATGACGCCTGAACAGGCGCCAATCGCAGCAGAAATCCCTATGACATCACTCCCAATTGGAGACGGACGGCGCGGCACGGCCAGCGAGCGAGTGGCCGGGGCGTGGCGGGGCCTGGCGGCGCAGGGAAGGAGGCAGGGGCGGAGGCGGGGGCGGGGCGGGGGCGGAGGCTGAGGCAGGAGCGGTGGTGGTGGCGACGGCGGAGGCGGGGGCAGGGGCGGAGGCTGAGGCAGGGCGGAGGTGAGGGCGGCGGCCGAGGCGGGGGCAGGGGCGGAGGCTGAGGCAGGGGCGGAGGCTGAGGCGACGGCGGAGGTGGGGGCGGGGCGGAGGCTGAGGCAGGGCGGAGGTGGTGGCGACGGCGGAGGCGGGGCAGGGGCGGAGGCTGAGGCAGGGCGGAGGTGATGGCGGCGGCCGAGGCGGGGGCAGGGGCGGAGGCTGAGGCAGGGGCGGAGGCTGAGGCGAGAATGGAAGCGGGGACTGGGCGGAGGCGGTCACGGGCGCGGGGGCGGAGCGTTGGCGAAGGAGGAGGCGGAAGCGAGGGAGGAGGCGGGGGCGAAGGCGGGGCGGGGAGGAGGCGGGGGCAGGGACGGAGACGTGGGGGAGGCGGATGTGCAAGCGGGGGTGGCGCGTCGGCAAGTTCGGAGCGGGGAGCGGGGGGGGGGGGGGGGAAGCGGAGGGGATGGGCAGGGGTGGCGTGGCGGACACGGGAGTGCGGGGATTGTGGAGCGGTGTAGCGAGGCTACCACCGATTGTGAGAGCGTCCCCGGGACACTACGTTGTGGAAGACTGACAACGCGCTCTTCCACTTGATGTTTCCTCCTGTACTTGCCGTGAACTTGTTCTATTTATTGTGAGCATTGCGATTCCGATGAGATAAAACAGCAGACAAACAAAAAATTGCAAGAACAATCCCGTTCTGCAGGGAAAAATAGATCATAAACAAAACAGTCGTATTATTCAGAAACATAAGTTGGATGAAAGATTATTTTCTAGAGCGGTGCATTCAATTTTTATTCATCAATGTCAGGGTGCCTTTCAACCGCCTAGAACGTTGAGGCCTTTTAGTGGTGATCTAATGAGGAGATAGCAATAATGCTAGTAGAAAAATGACAAGCTGTGGAAACGGGAGAATGGTGAGAAAATCTACCGAGAGCTCGATAGCTCGTCCATCGCAATGAGGTTCCCCCCGCCCCACCCTGGGGCATTTAGTTTTCAATTAACTTTGAATAGTCAATACCATACATTCGGTGAAAATAGTGTGGTTGGATTTTCGATAATTAAGTTCATTGAATGTTTTGAATACTATGAGAGCGAACTGCTATAATTATAAAACACTGAACAGGTTTATGGCATTTGGTTTTCGTTCACCGACCGACTTCCCGCCAGAATCACTGATTAACAATGCTTAGCTGATTTTCCCTCATTAAAAAAAAAGTTTTTATTATTCTTGTTCGACAATATTATGTCTTTCAAGGGAATTTTGTTACATAGTATACACAACCAAGGATGCCCAGGAAGGATCCTTCAGAAAAATACATACAATATTCGGATAAAAAATAAATAAATATTGAATTAAATTTAATTTAGGAATGTTTGAACCTGTGATTTTCCCCCATAATGCTATCACTGCACTATGCATATGCAATCAGTATTCATACTCCAAGAGAATTCTGTTTGCATATTCACTTTGGGGGGGGGGATGTGTTGTAAGCTTGGGAATGTTTTGTGAAGTTTTAGTTTAAAAATAAGAAGACCACTGTTCTACAAGAATCCTGTGCATTGGATGCCAAAGAATTAACGATTAAAAGAAGATAAGAAAGGGAAACAACTCAAGAATTACCGATGATAATTCCATGGAAATTGAAGACCCATATTTAGAAGTGAGTAAACGGAAAGGTAATGATAGCAGTTGAACAAGTAGCACATTGTACACAAGATGAATGGATTCAACACGGTTTGGGCGCCTACCCAGGCCTTCCTAATCAATTTGGTGAATAGATCCCACATCCTTTTGAATACAAGGGCACAATAGTAACCACATACCCACACGACCGACAAGCCTGATGGAAGCACATAATGGTAAATCACAATGTACTGCTCAGCAAATTGAAACCGCCCTTCTTATAATTCGTCTCAGGCATGGTAAACATATGCCTATAGGCCAACGTATAAAGAAAATTTCATGGTATTGTTTTCAGCAGCACTATTCACGCAGCGTTCATCAAACATATTCAAGACGTGCGGAGAGACTTGATGGTAGCAAATGTAACTGGCTTTCAAAACGGGTTAATATACATTCTCTTTTAAAGTTTATATGGTCCTCAAACTAATAAAACTATACTTTCATTGTACCCCCACAAATTAACATCCTTCATTATCCGCGACACTAAAATGAACTTATACATGAAGTTAATAACAGCCAGTACCATTACAGGTAATTCTCGTGTCAATGGGATGTTTTTCTGCCACTGACTTTCGATATGTTATCTTCGCGTTATTCGAAAAACTAAAATAGTTTCAAGATCGCCAGCCTATGTATAACGATGACGAAACAAAACATTCACAATTGAGAACCGTTTCAATAATTTTACAGTAATAATAAATACCCTACTCAACGACATGAGTTCACTCGTCGCTCACTAATATTTATTTCATGACTCGGTCCGTAAATTGTTTGTACTGATTAGTGATGTGACATCGATAACAAAACATCGATGTTGAAAAATTAAACCATAGTTGTCAATAAAACATCGACCAAAAACCATCGATGTTTTTAATAATATGTGGTCTAATACCTCAAAAATTACATTCGGGCGCAACAAAATTTAAATTCACAGTGGCCGTGATTATTAATTAATAATGAAGATTTTAGTGAAAACAAAATTACAAAACAATAACGATAAAGGACGCTGAAGACGTACAGCGTTCTTTTGGTTCATACATGAGTTGACATTGGTACCATTAGTTATTATTTCATAATTTAACTTTTACACAGTTATCATAATGGACATTTTTCGTTTACAATCAAAATATGGACAACGTAAAACATCGTGCACGAAACATCGATGTTTAGAAAACATCCTGCACAAAACCTGATGTTTGAAAAACATCGCATTAATATATCGATGTTTAAAAACATCGTTAAATGTTTAAAACATCATCGATGTTTAAAACATCACCGATGTTTAAAACATTGATATTTCCATGAAAAAATCGATGTCGCATCCGCAGTACCGATTTAAGCGTGACACCCTCATTTCCAGGAGCCGCCAACACACACAGGCCGGGGCGCGTCCGGCCGTCGCCTCCCTCGCCGGCAATCCATCTAATTGGACGCCGCGTGGCGCCGCTTTGGAAGAGATTCAAGGCTCCCTCGCGGGCCCTTTGCTGCCAGATATCGCCGCCACCTTGACGGCAGGCCGCAGAAAGGCGCTGCCCCGGGTTATTATTGGAATACGCGAACGCGCTGCGCGGCTTTCAAACACGACTTCAGACGAAATCGGTTCAACAAGCGCTCCATCTTTTCATGTAACGCTCCATAGGCCAGACGTCCCAACAACGAGTCTCATCGTAGAGGACAATGGATGTCACGGGAATTAAACAAAATAAACAGAATGTTAATTTCGGGAAAAAATACGACCAGGTTTCTCTTAATGGTACCTGTAAAATCACTAGACGTTCCGTGCAAAGTTTTTCATTGACTGTTAATTGGCTGATTAATTATTTTGTGTTTCCGCGCGCGTCAACTGCACAGGTTGTAAACCCACTGCATGTTATACTCCAGAGCGTTGGTCTCCCACTCGAACGTGAGAGTGGCGCTGACGAAATCATCGACTTGCGGGTCTGTCCCTCCTCCAGCAGCGGGGCAGCGTCCCATCCGCGACAAACGTTTAAGTCCCTTGACTGGTGATTGGTCTCCCGACATGTGGTACCACTGCAGCGCCTCTGACCGGGAGGTCCTAGGTTCGAGTCCTGATGGCGGCAGGGCTTTTCGACACTAGCTTTCCAGCTAGGTCGAATTAAGTCGCTGTCTGGAGGAGACTTCTAGCGGCCGGCTGCTCTGATCGGTAAGTTTTCCGTGGTTTCTCCGATCAACACCAGGCGAATGCCGGAGCAGTACCTTACCAAACGGGCCACGGACCGCGCGCGTTCTGTTCTTCCTCTTCCTTGTCCTATCCTCTCCCCTTACACTAACATGCACTACACTACCACATATTCCGGGAGACCGGTCGGGAGGTTAGAGCTTGTCCCGGCTGGGGCGGTGCCCCGCTAGTGGGAGAGTCCTGGTTAGGGAGAAACCCCACTAGCCGACGATAGGTCGGCGCCGGATCTCGCCATCCAGCGGGGAAAGATCACCGCGCATATCCCGAGAAAAAACATGCACTACACTAACTAATGACCAAATCAGTTGACGTGCCCGGAAACACGAAAAAATCAAATCAAATCGGTTGAGCCGCTAGATGTCGCATGATCGCGACCGTAGAAAGCATCCTGCGACATCTAGCGGCACGACCGAGAAATACGCGAAATGCAGTGACATAATGCCACGGTGAAGACAGGCCTTGAGAGGCAGCTTTATAAAAATCGCACTATAGCCGCGTAGTTTCGCCCCCTTCCCCAGGCGTGCGCACAGGAGGGAGGGTAGAAGATTGGGCTCCCCAGAAAATTTTGAAAGGGGTCTCATAGCCTAACTGAATAAAACATTTTATTTCCTTAAATATGTCCAACCCCTTATTTTCACCTTTTAACCTGAAATTTGGGAAATTGTAATACATTTGAGGGAAGGCTCTCTGAGGCATCTGGGGAGCCCGTGAACAGAATAACGAACTAAAATCAATATTGTATTTACAAATGGTAACATAAGTTAATTTAATTTTCTTGTATGTTTCATTCATATGTGTATGATTCGTTACACGTAGAATGTAAATATGTTATATGTAAAAAGAAAAGTTCGGAAAAAGGAACTAATAAATGACCGAAATCCTCCCCCCCCTCTTGTGTTCGGCTGCGCACGCAATAGGCCCGTTCTGGAGGTGTCGCCCTTCAGCGCCTCAGCCCTCTACAGCCGCAGCTGCTGCGTGCCCCCACGTTAGAGCAGAGCATTGCAATTGCGTGCCCGGAAGCAAAAAAAGCCCAATTTTCTCAGGAAGATTTCGACGGGGAGCACATTGCGTTTAGACTTCACTTATAGCAATGTCTACACTTTTTGGTCGGAATAATGATGGGGCAATTCTGTATTTGACTCGCGTATATTAATGAATAAGAAATCATATTCGGAAGCGTAAACATAAATAACAAGAATAGTTATATTTGAATATATTATAACAATTGAGTAATATTTGTTGATCTTATAACAATTGTATGCCGTTTATTCTCGCTGACTGGGTCCTTAACCTGACATCTTTGTTCTTGCAGAACTGCCTGTTTCTCTCTAGGTTAAGGGGGAAGGGCCCCAACAAATCTAACCTTGACCTAAGAATGGCTATACATTGGGGAAGGAAGGATCGTGCGAGGACCTTGGCTTGATGGCTTAGATGATGCTCCGTCATCCGTCAGAAGCTGATAAGATGAATCAGAGAAAGATCGGTTAGAGCAGCTGGCCTCTACCATTCTCATCTCGATAATTGTCGTCATCCACATAGTTGGTTTTCGGAAATTGCTATTGTCGGGACTCGAACCTAGGACATCGCGTTTTTTTCGAAATATCAATTGTTGTCGCGCAATACCATTTATTTTGGCACACGGTAAAGCACCTCAGTGCGTTGTGCAGATATGAGGTATACATTGTTTTCGCTTAAAGAACTTTAGCGTTTTTTGTAACAAATGAAAAATACGAAGAATGACGGAAAATTCGAATAATTTCACTCCTTTTTGCATTTAGATTATTCTTATAGAATTACATAATTTTAATCTTAATAAAAATAAGAAAAACGGAAAGGCAAAAGCAAAAAAAGAGAGGGAATGCATAATACGAAAACCAAAAGAAGTCACAATATCATCTTAGAATATCTGTTTGTTGAACGGCCTAAATAAATTGGATCAATAAGTATCCAACATTACAACGGATTTACAACCCTGTGCTTGAAGAAAAAGACGCAGAAGAATTAAAATCATATTCTTAAAAAGCATCACAATAAAGACCATAAGGAAAGTCACCAGGTCAGTGAGCGCCGTCTTGCCTTCAGCTTCAAGGGCACTCCTGACCACTATACTACGCGAATCCCACCTGTGCTTTCGTCGGTATCGCGAGGCCACTCGAAAATGAGACATACTTGTAAAAGCACACTCTAAAGGAAATCGGTGCTTTGGACACCGTCCAAGTGCCAAGGCTTCACTTGAGAAATCAATCTTCGGTGTCGCCGATTGAAGTCACTCACAGGAATATCGAGAGCTCATTAGCAATTTCTGCCCGGCCAAGCTACAAAGAAACTTAATATTCAATGATTGCATATCGTCAAGGCGAGATATTTAATTCATTCGAACGCCGGTGTTCCACAAGGTCTCTTAATGTGTCCTTTAGTACCTAGAGCGACAATAAGCATGTCGGGGCTGTAGAATGGAAAGCAACGTCACGCTCTCACCGTGTATCCGTCGTGTACCGGAGGCGAAGATCACGCACGACAGAGCTGTCTCCGTGGAGGTGAATTCCTATTAGGTCGGGATGCGACCGCAGATGGTCAGGGCAGATTGTGCAAATAGCTGGGTGCGCGCTGAACACGCGGACCGCCAAGTGACGATCACCGCACAGTGGGTTTGGTGTCAACGCGCATAAGAACCAAACAGAATTCTTCCTAATGGAAAAAAAAATTTGAATTTTTGAACTTTTCATACGTAATCTTAATCCACTTGACATTTCACACCACATTTTGATTGCGTTTTTATGTGAAAAGATGACGCCTAACAAATGATTTTTATTAAAAAAAATAAACATGTAATTTCATCGGAAAGGAAGTCTATCTTAAAATGTTGAAAATTTTTAAATTTCGTATTTTGTTGAACATGTTCGTGTAAAGAGTTAATTTCACGCTTCAAAGAATCTGCATCCATTTGTGATCATGTACAAGTGACGGCATTTTGGAAAAATTTTAAACGCCAGAAAATTCTGTTTTTACGAACTTGGTTTGAAAACATTCTTATACGAACTGACCATTACAATATTTTGCTTATAAAATATCTGACCACACTGTTGTAGTACATCTATAAATAATACTTTTCATGTAGCTTTGATGGCATCTGCCAATCCTCAAAACTTTAAAATGTTACATCATTCAACTGTGACCCAACAACTGTCAGACTGGAACGATGGTACACATATTTACTCATTGTTAGAACGTTAGATGAATAAATGTATTTAAACAAGTGCCATCCAAACTAGTTATATATAACAAAAAATTACATATAAAAATAGTATTTGTTAATTAAAAATTCAAAACAGCCGTTGAATCAGCAGGGTTTTTAATTATATTAAGGTAATAATTATATAATTAAAGGTAATAAATATATCTTTCTGTTCTTTAATTTGCAATTTGTTGACAAACTTTCGTTAATTTAGATCTTGAAATAAATATGTGAGAACCTCAGGAACATTATTATATTCTTTACTCTACCGGATTCTTCTTGCATAAATACACGTGTAAATCCATGAGCATACGCTCTCGCCAGGGTCCCCCAGAGGAAACCAGAGGCCTGAGGCAGTTGATCCATGGGGACCCCTTATTTAAAAAGAAAAAAAAACTCCCCTCCTTTCCCAATTCATAAACAGAATTAATTTCTCCACGAATCGAAAATAATGTAGCGTTAAATTTGGATGGTTAATACATTTTTTATTTCTTTTGAATGAAGAGAAATTCAAGGCCCCAATGAAGTCGGAACCGGGGGTAAGTTGCCCCAGCTGGACCCACCCCACCTTTCTGGTTGCGCCTGACTCTCGGCCTCTTGTGGCCCACTGTGCGCTGTCTTCGCGAAACCCTCCACTCGGGGGAACCGCAAATGGGCGCCTGCGCTCAGCTCGTGGATATGCCGCTTCGCACAGCAACTAAATCCCAACCTGTGATTCTGAGGATCAGAAGATGGCGATGGGTGTGTAATGAGACGTTAATTCTTACGAGGAAAATGCTTTGCCTTTAGACTCAACCCCCCGACAGGAAAACGAAACGTTTCATCGCATCACGTTTAATCAAATGGAATACCGATATCGATCTTCAATAATAAGAAATTTATCTGTAATCATTCTTTCAATAAAACGAGGAAATCGTCTGTTACTTAATCACGAATAATCATTTAGAGTTCTTTGAGTTATTAAGGAACAAAGTTAAGAATGTTTTGCAGCACTTATTCTTTCTTAATAAAAGTGTGTAGATTGTAGACAGTGTAACAAACGAAGTCTTAACACACTTTTTATCCTCATTCGAAAGTAATTTCAATAACTTGCATTTGAATAAAATCAGGATATACGGCCATTAACGCACATCATTTTCATTTACCTCTCTTACTACATTCAATACTTCAAATTTCGAAACACCACGCGACATTCTACGTTGTTTATGACACTACGCTTACGCGAATGAAAGCGAAATAACACAAACAAACAGAATGACGAAATCAGGTGCATTACATCATATTTAAAAATTATGGACAAAATCCGCCGATGAATCAAGCGACCGCGTAACCCAGCCTTCCTGGATGGGCGCCTGAACGAGGACACTTCCCTAATTTTGAGCAAGAGGGACATAAGTCTTGGAGGTCGCGGGCCAGGGCCAAGGAGGTGCGGCGGGGGCGGGGGCCGGGGGGCGGGGGCGGGACGGAGCGGTGTTTTCCACGCGCGACGGGGCACGGTGCCAGTCCCCCACCGCCTCCGCCATCGCACCCGTCGCTGCAGGCGGGCAACGCATTGAAATACCTTCCACGACAGCAAAATAATTATATAACATGCCACAATAAGATATATAGCAGTTTATCATAAACCAGATGAGGTCATCCATTTGCATGCGGGCGGGCGGGCGGCCGGGCGGGCTCGTCAGCGGCGGGTGAGCCGGTCGCCCCGCCCGCCGCCCCCCCCCTCCACCCCCCGGCAGGCGGTCCCATTCACGTTTCCTCCAGCGGCACCGCGGCCGGAAGGCGGCGGAGTCGAGTTCGCGGTGGCGCAGTGGGTGGACCATAGAGCGGTTTTGCACGGCACCGTGGTGGAAAGAGATGGTTGGACTTGGATTAAGCCTGTTTTACACGGTCATTTTTTCATCATTTTTCTGTACAGAAACTGGATGGAAAAGGACGTTCGGTTCTATGCGTACGGAAACTGGATGAACGTGATTCCAGCGTTTTACGCGGTCACTCCTGGTCTGTACGTAATCGTGATGAAAATACTTCCTCCAAACGCCGCAAAAAGCGCTGGAAGTTTAACAGTTGAACGTCGCATTTACGGAAACAAATTAAATTAGCGGGAAGAATGATCAGATAGTTACGAATTCGCACAGTAAGGAGTAGAAAGATGTGTGAGGTATTGTGGTTTTATTTTCGAGAGGGTTCACTGAACGCAAAGACTAAATATCACAAACAACACTCAAAATTAAACAACACGTGCCCACGCTACGCACCAGATATATATATATATATATATATATATATATATATATATATATATATATATACACACACACACACACACACACACACACACACACACACACACACACACACCACACACACACACAAACACACTCCCTGCCGGAGAACCCACGCAATCGAAGAAAATTCCATAAAGTGACACTAGGGGCAACTGGATGAAATCTGTACGGAAAAATGAAACATGCATCATTTTTTCGTACAAATTACATCCAGTCTGCTCAGTATCGACGGGAAATGATGAAAAAATGACCGTGTAAAACAGGCTTTAGGGAGGAAGGAGTTTGTGCACAGCATAGCGGACTCAGCGGACTCAGATCTGCGCATGCGCAGGAGATCGATAGTGCTGTCGACCGCTGTAAAGCTTGGCCGTACAAAAACTCCATAGTGTGGAGGAAGCATGCGTGAACGGTATAACTTTCCATATTATGCTGTATCACATACTACGTATGCGCATTGAGTAGGTTAAGTGAAAATTTCTCACTTTTGAGGAAATGAGCTTTAAAATATGCATAGTAGTGTAAAATCGGGATTTTGCACTACTGCGAGTGCGTAATCAGCAATGAGATGAGTGAAAAGCCGTGTCCTGGAAAAGTAGGGAAATTGAAATTAACCACTTACTCACTGCCCATGCAGATGCATGAGACAGTAAAATGTGTGTTGAAGATCTTGGTACTCCCTAGATATACCAGGGTAATGAAGTTTTCGAAATAAAATCATTTTATTTGTGTGAAACCTGTCGAAGCTATAGTGATTCTTACAATGTGCTGGAGTCGAACTTAAATGTCCAGTGGAAATCAAAGCCAGAACCACGTGCGCGGGAGGTGTAGATACCTTACACGGACACGACGCAAAAATGTATGTAAGTAATGTTTCAATATAGACTTTTATTTCATTTAGTTTTAATTGATTTGAATTTCTTATATTTTTATTATATATTTGTATTTTGAATTTTCGAAATTACGTTTCCGTCTTCGATGGAGGTGCAACTCCCAGTCTGTTGGGGCACCAGCCGCCTCTCATATCGAGAAAATGTGCTCATGTCCCACATCTTTCCTATATCCCATCATAATCCAAAATTGTTTTTGGATTATTCTCCTTCTCGCCTTTCCAAACTTGCCATGTAACAACCGTTTTTTCACTCTCCATGCCCTCCGAGGTAACTAGACACTGCCGTCAGGCTCAAGCGGATAGGCTGATAGCGGCGTACGAGAAACGAACTCAGGACCGGCGCGAGCAGTGATTTTTGTGCTTCGATAGACAGTAAGGTCATGAAAGATCTGAAGACTAACTGTCGCAAAAGCACGTCTTACAATGCTTATAGTATTTAAATATTTACATTTATGCGTTTTGAAAGGTGCGGAACAAGCTAGTAAAATTTCATGTCAATCCGTTAAAACAATTTGAATTGATTTTGTGTTATATTATAAAATTTATGATAATTATAGTCAGAATTAGTTGGTGAGGTTGAATGTGTACCTATAGCTGAACCGCTCGCAAAAAAACCATCATGGCGGACGTACCTTTGGTAAAGTCTCGGAGGCTGCCCCCACCCTGTGGCATCTGAGATTTCCCCTCTCGGCGATAAGGAAGCGCGTAGGCGACAAGGAGAGGCGACTGCAAGACGCAGCGATCGCGCTGACCGTCACTCGTCATCACTGCCCTCTTCGTCAAAAGAGGAACTCGCACTCCCAGGAGTGTCCAAAGAAATGAATACATCGTTTCTTGGTCCATCACATTGTGAATTATTGTCACCTCTATTCCCTACACATGCTCGCAGGATTTCTTCCATTGTTCAGCACTATATTGTGCAAACGCTTCTCTGCAAAACGTTTCCTTTTCTTTTAAGGATGCACCAATTGTTTCTGCTGTCTCGCGCCCTTTTATAAATCCCCAAACAAGTTCTATTTGATTTAGATCTGTACGGTGGAAGACGGAGAGGAATAATTATTGTTTTATGTTCAATGATTATTTGATCAACAACCTGTTTTTCAGTGGATATACTTTGAATTATTTGTAATAATTGGGTTTTTGCGAATAACAGCAGCTACTGTGTAAAGCACAGTCACTGCTCACTAGCCACGGTCAAACACGGACTGGAGACCGAAACTCTTCTTCAAGACACGGCGTATTTTCTGTTGATCGTTTGGACAACCCCTATTGTAGAAACACGTAAGTTGCCTTCTGTCTGATCCTTCTCACTCATCAGTTTGTTATCACCAACCTCGCAGTGTTGAATTACCGCGCGACCCACGAGAGAAAGACAAAGAGAGAGTGCTATGTTGTGACAAAGAGCAAAGAGCGCAGACAGGCGGGGAAATAGGAGTTTTGGAGGGAGAGGCCACGTTCGGGCATGCGCAGTGGAAGGTTTTTTTGAGAGTGGTAGAGCAATAGCAGTAACATTGTAAGCAATGTTTAAGTGAAAGAAGGGCACAAAGGCGAAAAAACGTCTGCCGAGCGGTGCTCATGCCATCGCGGATAACGCATAGGCGAGAGTAGACTTCGCCAATTTAATTAGATTCTAGAATATATTGTACTATTAATGAGTTTTGAATATTTTCTTCGTAATCTAATAGATTAAATGAAAATACCATTGATGAAATATATTTTCATTTATTCTAAAAATTTATACACCGTAACTTTTTAATTTATTTATATTTTTTTAATTCGCAAATACTTTAATGTTTTACTGTCAGACCGAACACAAAAATATTTCAGCAAAGCTAACTCCCTACCCCTATATCACACAGCGTAACGCTGCCTCAAATCTCCTCCCCTTTCTTTTGCGTTACGTAATTGATGATCTACCTCTTACACCATTACATACTACTTTGCATATCTTTTTCACACTTATTTTGATGGCCAGTTGATTAGATTGTTAGTTGACATCACGCAATACAATCACTGCAATATTTGTGTCCTTCCCCCTAAATTCAATAATTATGAGTTCGAATGCTGAAATCCTGAATTCCTCCCTCTCCACAAGACATTTCAATTGCGAAGTTACGATCTGAGTTCTCTTCAGATCCGTCTTTTCCCGTCATTTCTTTCTGACGAAATAATGCAATCCCTCATTCCAAGTTCTGAACTACGAAGCTGCCATTAAATTTCAATGCAGTCATCGTAAACAGATTTGTATGTTCTATTATGCACACGTGTGGGGACGATTAACCGAGATTTCTGCAACAGACGTCTCGACAAATGTCCAGTTTTGTTTTCCCGACCGGAAATTGCGTGTCTTTTTCTGCCTACGAGGTCAGAGGATAACGGACTTGACCCGACTCCCCCCAACACTTCCACGGATTGCGCAAAGCGCTATTCCTCTTTTCAGGTCGGCGCGAAAACAGAAGGAACCTTGACATTTGCGCATCGCGCCACAAATTACGGGGCGGTGGCGGTGGCGGTGGCGGCGGCGGCGGCGGCGGCGAAGGCGGAGGCATCGCGACGAGCGACGGCAGGCGGCGCCTGTCTGCGCGATCGGCGACGTCTCGGCGCCCTCTCCCCTCCTCTCCACAACCCCCGTGGGCGTCGCATTCCATTGCGAGCGCGACGAAATCTCTTCAACGGGCACTTCGCGGTGGAGCAGTGCAATGAAACTGGATTACAAATTTGAAGTAAAGAAAGGAAGAAATAATTCATTTTATCGCTTTCTTTTTTTGTAAACTTTCCAATTTTAAATTTTTTTTGTTGGCTAATATAAACTTAAGCCAATTAAAATTGCAGCTAAAAAATGTATTGCTTTTAATTTTACAAAATTACATCCGTTTCTAAGTGTAACTGCGAAATCGAGTCAATTTCGAATAAGGATTAATAAATTCATGATCTCCCATAAACTACTATTAAATTAAACGAAAATTATACAACATCGGAATTATTACTGAGGGGATAAGACATGATACGATATTCAACTAGTATCATCTATTGGTATCACCAATAGATTCCTGTGACTCCTATCAGCTCCATTGTCGGTTCGCCCGATTTCGGGATAGATGAAGACATATTTTCTGGTAAAGAACAGTCCAAACCAGACGTTTGCAAGCTGAGTTCACTGGTACGAATGTAAGAGGCCTCGATTACATCAGTAAGGAATCCAACAGCTCGAGTTGTTCATTCGAACTGGTTTTGATAACATTTTTTACGCCATTTTTCTTTGGTTTTACGGCATTTTGAAACATTTTAATATCATTTTATTGATCATTTTTGGCCATGTTATCGGTCATCAAAATCCGCCCCTACTCATCTTATTTGTGACCTCGCTTCTATCGTCTCACAAGCATTGCCGTGAAACCTATAAACAGAAAATGGATGGAAAAGGGAAATTCGTTTCTACGCGTTATTATTTCGGTATCGAAACGGATGAACGAGATCAAACGCTTTAAACGGTCACTTGTTTTCTGCTCGCATTCCTGATGGAACTATTTCCTCTGGACGCCGCAAAAATCGTTGAAGCTCGAACAGTTGAACAAAGCGTTTGTGGTAACATTTAGGCTATTTTAGGACTATGCACGGAACGAGAGAACATTAGAATGCAGTACATGGTATACCCACACTAATCATTTCTCATTACTAATCAATACATCAGAACGCTCTCAAAACTGCACAAACGGAATAGTAAATCTCACCACTCATACTCTACTGCGATTTATTCATAGCTGCCTTTGAAGTAAATCAGCTGTTACGGTGTCATCCGATCGGAAGGTTGAACGCCACCATAGTAATGTGTAAGGTCTCCTATTGGATGGCACTGTAATAGCTGATGAAATGTCAGAGGCAGTATTGAAAAAAATGTAGTATATAGCTTACGAGAAAATGTTCCGGAAATGTGACGCCAGGAGCGTAGTATTGAAACTGGGTACCGAAAAATGAACCATGCATCATTTTTCAGTCCAATTCGAGTATGTTCTGCGTAATTTATGATTGATATTAATGCAATTTATGTAAAAAACATTTTCTCTCAAACAGCTCCAATTTTTTTCTTTAATTTTTTAACGGATACATCTCATCTGGTCCGTCACTTATCTCTACCGATGAAAAAGAATGAAAAAAGTACCGTGTAAAATGGGCTTAACACTCACACTAAGACCAGGAGAGGTGGTTCAGGACATCAACTGATGTCAGTGCAGTGGCTCTGACCAGGAGATCCTAGGTAGCGAGGTCGACTAACTAGATAGCGAGATCGAGTTCATTTGCTATCTGAAGGAGAATTCTGGCGACCAGCTGCTCTGATCCGTAGTTTTCCGTGTATTTTTTTCGATCAATATCAGGCGAATGCCGGAGCAGTGTCCTAACAAACGGGCCACGAACATCACGCAATCTTCTTTCCTCTTCCTTGTCCTATCCTTGTCCCGGCTGGGGCGGTGCCTCGCTGGTGGGATATATCTGATTGGAGGAAATCCCGTTTGCCGACGGTAGGTCGGTACCGGATCTCGCTATTCAACGGAGTAAGATCGCAGCCACCTCCCGATGAAAAAACACATGCATTACACGTACGGGACAAATGGCCTTAGCCGTTGACGCGGCCGGAAACACTAATCAAACAAACTCAAACAAAGTTTGTCTAAATGCGAGATTTTCTCGGACGTGGCGTGGCGGTGCAGTTTCGACCGCTCTTGTGCATCGTATCCGACTTCCGCCAATGAGCTTGAGCACCAGTTTGTGTCACAAAATTAGCGGCAATTTTAAATGCAGCCAGTTACCCAAAACAATCATACCTTGTTACAAGGCATTGAAACATATGTGAAGAATTGTTTTAAATTGCAACTTTTATTTCAAATTTATCGTTATCTTGTTACTTTTCGTTAAAAATTGTCACTTGATGCCACTTTCAAAATGTTTTTCAACTCTTCTTGCTCTATGCAACATGGCGACCTGCGACTGGTCTGGCTTTTCAAACGAAAGCCCACGTTGTGGTCACGTGCTTCGTGACGCAAACTGGCACAGCCACAGCACGATATTTTGTCTTTCTCTATCGTGCCGCTAGATGTCGCTTGATCTGCAGCACTGCTTGATACGGTCACGATAATGCGACATCTGGCGGCACGACAGAGAAAGACAAAATATCGTGCAGTGGCTTAGCTAGGGGAGCAGGGGGTATGCGCCCCGAGTGACACCATTCTAGGTGGGACACCAATTAAAATATTTTTTAATTAGAATTATATAATTTAAATCATTTTTTAAAAAAATTATTAAGAGTTTTGTTAGTTCCAGTAATTTCAACATTTCATTGCGGAATTATATAATTTTATGATTTCAATTAAAATTATTTATATTAATTTAATAAATACACATCAATTTATAAATACTAAGAAAGCAAAGAAAATAAATAATGTAAACTAAAATGCGAAACTACAAGCGGTAAACACATGTTTTTCAATGTTCAAAGACTTTCGATTTCATTTCGATCTTGGCGTCCTCTTCTTCTACATTATGTTTCTCTTCTTTTTCTACGTCATCATCATTATCTTCGTCGTATGCCCTTTCAGCCCCATTCCAGCATTGGCCTGACATTCTTCTTTCTTGATCTAGAACACGAGTGATGAGTGAGCTTGACATGACAACCAGCGATCGCTCCACCACTCCCTCCGCCCCTCCCCAGCACACGGTCGCACTCCGCGTCTCCAAAGAAGCGACCCAGGGAAAGATCCTATCCACACATATACTTCATCTTATTATTCATCCTTTGTCTTATCTTATTCATTTACGGTCTTCTATCTTATTCATCCATCGCTATATTCTTTGACATAAGGGATGAGTAGGGAGCGGATTTCTATGATTTTGCATATTTTTGCTTCAGGGCATAGCTAAGTGAAATTCCTTTAAAATAGAGTTATCTCCAAAACGTTTCATATTTCCACAGAATCTACTCGTATTTATTAGCGAGCGTTCATTGATTAAAATGAGATTGTCGCAGATTGCATTTTTTTTTCTTTTCTAAAGGTGAAAAAATGCTTGTGCAAGGTAGGATATTTCTTGATATCATAATTTTTAAACCAGGCAGAAGAAATGCAACGGACCGGATCCTAAGTATGGGAATGAGACAGGGATGGCTACGAATGGGCTTGCGCAATCCGTTAATGAACTGCCTGAGCATCCGTTTGGAACTGCACGGCGGTGACCACGAACGATCTAAGTCGGCGTCTGCAATTTTTCATCCAGACATAGGCATGTGCATACCCAGATGTTGTACGCAACTGGTAGCGAACAGCATGAAGCATTTCTTCTTCAAATACGTAGTACGTGTAACTACAAGGACGTTGTCGACCAAATGTCAGGAGTTGGTAGAAGGTGAACGTTACAAACATTAAGAACCTCTTCCCAGAATTCCATTTCATGTCTTCTTTGGTTCAAATTTTATTAGCAATAATTCATGTAAAGATTGATTGATTTTTTCGTGTTTCCGGGCGCGTCAACTGCTTCGGTCATTAGTCCCGTTAGTGTAGTGCATGTTTTTCTCGGCAGATGGTGGTGTTCTTCCCCCGCTGGATGGCGAGATCCGGCGCCGACCTACCGTCGGCTAGTGGGGTTTCCCCCTAACCTGGACTCTCCCATCAACGGGGCACCGCCCCAGCCGGGACAAGCTCTAAGCTCCCGACCGATCTCCCGGAATATGTGCTAGTGTAGAGCATGTTAGTGTAATTGTGCGTGTAAGGGGAGAGGATAGGACAAGGAAGAGGGAGGACAGATCTCGCGCGGTCCGTGGCCCGTTTGGTAGGGTACTGCTCCGTCATTTGCCTGGTGTTGATCGGAGAAACCACGGAAAATACATCCGTGAACAGCCGGTGATCAGAACAGCCGGCGGCTAGAATTCTCCTCCAGACAGCAGCTGAATTAGACCTAGCTGAAAAGCTAGTGTCGAAAATCCTGCCGCCATCAGGACTCGAACCTAGGACCTCCCGGTTAGAGGCGCTGCAGTGACATCAGTTGATGGACTGAGCTACCGCTACCGGTTTCATGTAAAGATAAAATATGCGAAAAATAATGAATCGAATAACGAATAAACTCTCATTACAGTGAATTAATAAGTACTAGTGAAATGAGAGACAAGGGAAAAGACAAATTCATGAAGAGATTTCCACCACCATTCTCAATCAGCACACTATTTAACACATTTGTAAACTGAACTACCGATCAACTGTCATTAAAACATGCACGAATGTAAATCGTTTCAAATTATTTTCTTAATGTGATCTTCAACTTGTGTTTGCAGTTGAGTAATTCCGCATACTGAATCACCCATTTAAAATATCTTACTTTTTTCCGAATCGATGGAGCCTTGAAATTTTGTGAATTTGAAACTTGATTCCAGTGGCCATCTTCGCGCGAGTTGAAGACGCGCGTGCTACTTGAAGCACATGCTCTACGCTCTCCACTGTACCTCCTTGCAGTTCACTACGCCTGAGGCCTCATCTGCACGGCGCTCAACGCTCTACGCTCTCCACTGTATCTCCTTGCACGGCGCACAATGCAGATGGTAGGTATGATATATATTGTAGGTATGTATAATATTCCAACTTCACTTATAATCAAACGAAAGAGCAACAATATATATATATATATATAATATATATATATATATATATATATATATATATATGCGTGAAAGAAAATTTTAAAGAATCTAGGTCCGTGGAAACATTATTTTACTCTGAATTATAATCCTATTCTGAGTCTAACCGACAACAGTGTTGAATATTGAATTCTTTTTGAAATAGTTCAAAACCTCAGACTAGTTATCTTTAATAAATTACGAGTTGTTATTATTCTCACGAAAAGAACAGAACAAAAAGTGAAGAGGACCTTGTGACATGGAAGGGATAAAACAAAAAGTGGAACTTTCCACAAGACTAAGACAAATATTCCAATGGAGATCTGCTTCCAAAAAAACTTATATACGGTAAGCACAAATCGCTGTTTGGAGAAAACCGACGGTAAAGAAACTACTCGGGGAATTTCCAACTCTGTGGCAAGTCGCGCTGTTTTCTTTCCACAAAAAGAATGCGTGGTCAAAACTATTGCGCTATTGCATGTACATAGGCTACAGTTAAACAAATATCTGTTTGTATGTGTATGTAGTCCCTGACTTCTGAGAGTACCTAAAGGTTTATATATTGCTTTAAAAAATTATGGGACACAATTTTTTGCCTGTAAGTACTGTAAAATTTAAGAAGGCACGTCTATCTATTAGGTCTTCTTTTTAGTTTATATTGTTATCATAAGACAGGTCAACAGGAGTCGTGTCTTCAGAATTTGTTCTTTTCTGTGCGAAGTAAAGGAAAAAGTGACAACGGCTGGAAACTAAAAAGTAGAGATTATAAAAAAATTGATCGTTTTTGGAAAAAAAAAACAACAACAATTTTCGCTAGCAAATAATTCGGAAGGTTCGGCGAATAAAGTAATGGACAAAGTCGTAAGCAATTTTATCATCTTTCATTTTGAATATAATAACTTTTTCACTATATTGCACAGTTTTTTATGAATAAGACATAAAAAAATTTCACTTCGGAGCTGTGTTTTGGTGGTAAGGCTTTCATAAATACGTTTAGAAGGCCCCACAACTATGAGATGTGCGGGGGTAAGAGAAGGACTCCAAAGAAGTCCCTATTTTATCATTCCACGTGATTATACATAGAAAACAATAATTATAATTTTTGCCGCAGCAATCAATAGCGAAAAGACGGGGCGGGAAATAGAACAATTTGGACGTCCGGACATAGTCATTTCAGCCAACGGGACAGAACCCAGAAAAACGGGACGTTCCCGTATGTGAGGCAATACCTCCGAGGAATAGGAGCCCTAACCTGATCCGGAGCCGCGTGGGGGTGGTGGCGCCGAGCGCTTGTCGGGGTATGTCGGCGCTTCGCCGCACCCGCCCCCCGCCCGGCGGCGCGGCGGCGCGCGTACGCGGGCGGTGGCGCCAGCCCCGGGTCAGGGCCAGCTGCCGGCGCCGGCGCCGCGCTGTCAGCGCCGGGGGGCGCCGGCGTTTGTCAGCGGCGCGCGGGGGCCCCAGCCCGGGCGGCAGATGGCGAGGTGAGCGCCGAGCCCAGCCCGGCGGATGGAGGAAGATGCGCCCCCGCGGCGTCGAAAGGGAGGGGAGGGCGTTCCCACGGCGAGGCGGCGCCAACGGTAACAAGCGCGTTCCACGCGTTCTCAGGACCACGGGGTATAGAGTTCCTCGAAGAAGGGACCGCTTTGACAGGTCGGGGAACGAATGAATGTCATGCAGGGCGATAACATTGCAATAAACGGGCCAACTGTAATCGAACGCATTGATCAAATGACAGCGTAGACATAACCTGCAGTTATAGTCCACTCCGCTTATAGTGAATTTCTGGGGACTAACGTTTGGTTCATTATATCCGAAGTTCATAATTATTTATTTTAATAATATAGAGATACAGCAAAATACATTATCAGCATGTACTGAAAATTTCATTATCTTTACTTGTCCTTAAAAATTCAATTATTTTCAATTGTTTACTCCGTACTTTTTCATTTATAATTTCTCCACATTCTCCTCCTTCAGGGGAGACTTCTCCGACCTTCACCTGAGGGGAACTTCGATTATGACCTTCTAGAAAAAAGTGATAGCTGTTTTGAAAATACTTTTGATAAAAAAGTCGTAATAAAATTGAAGAAAATTGATGGAATAAAAAAATATTCTTGTGAAAACAGTAAAATAAGTAATAAAGACTAAATATGTAACGAAAAATTTTGATATTGTGTTAGAAAAGCGACGATTCAGAAAGATGACAATTTTTAGAGCGGAAAGTAGAAAGATAAAAAAATATGTAATTACATAAAAATCCGGTCTCGAACTTCAACACGTGCTGGAATACCAGTAGGTAGCTTCAAGAGCACGTCCTGGCTGGGGCGATGCCCAGTTGGGAGAGAGACCTGGAGGTGAAATACACTGGCAGCTGTCATGGAGGTCGGCGCCAGATCTCACCGTCCAACGGGGCAGGCACATCGCTTCTTCCCGGCTTACAAAACGAGACGGAGTCGTATTTCAATTCAAGGCTTTGATATGAAAGCGACTCGCGTTCGGATCCCACATGGACTTGGATGTTTGGCCTCTAACCGTATTTTGTTTGCTGTCGCAACGGGCCTCCCAAGAACATGTGTCAGTGTATGATCTCAGGAAAATTTCTTGGAAACGTAAAGGATAATCGAATTATGTTGGAGAATGCTAAAAAATAAAAGGAACATAATAAACATTCTATTTATTTGTTTCACATGAGATACTCTGGATCATGTTTATTTTAACTTTTTCTCCTGTTTCTTTCTTTCTTAAAAATCACTTTCTGTGTCTCTCTTTCCTTCCCTGAGTTAAAATTTCCCGGTTACTTCTTTCTTACACTTAGTTGAGAAATTTTCTTTTAGGATTATTAGAAAGTATTTTTAATTTATATAATCCACAAATTAAGATACACTACTAAAAGCTTTCCACGTTAACTCTTGGAAATTCATATTTTTCGAAAAAACAAGTTATTATTTTCTAGCCCAAAAACGCAATTCTTGCGTGTTTACCAACTTAAGTGGCTCAAGGTATCAATTGATGTCACTACAGTTCCTCTGATCAGGAGGTCCTAGGGTTCGTGTTTCGTCTGTGGCAGGATTTTCGACACTAACTAGACCGCTAATAGGAAGAAATCAGTCTGTGTCTGGAGAAGAATATTAGCGGTTGGCTGCTCTGATTGGCTATTTTCCATCGTTTCTTAAATAAAGCGAATGGCGGAGCAGTACCCTAACATTGGAGCGTGGATTCCGCGCGATCTTTCCTTCCTCTGCCTTATCCTATCTCCATCCTTTACTTTTATACACGCTTACACTTACATGAATCATACCACCGCAAATATCGGGAGACCAGTCTGGAACTTAGAGCTGTCCTAGCTGTGGCGGTGCCCAGCTTGTGGGAGATACCTGGTTTGGGAAAATCCCACTAGACGACCTGTAGGTCGGTGCCGGATCTCGCCATCTAGCGGGGGAAGATCACCGCCACCCCTCAAGAATGCACTACACTCACGGGAGTAATTATCTTATCAGTTGACGCGCTCGGAAACACTAATCAATCAATCACTAAATCAATCCTGCATGACTCACGAGTCGTGACTGCGCAGTGCAAGCGCCACCGTAAATAAGGCTACTCCAAAACAACACACTATGAAAAATACTTATGAACTCTCAAACTGAGATATTGCAAGGTAGTATATCACTCGGCACGTCCACCTTATCACAGTCACGTTTCAGCTTGAATTACAACAATTATTACATTCCTGCAAATATTAATCATGACAAAATATATACGTTTGAGGTTCGATACACAGTTTTACAATTGTACGGGCTCTATTCCTGATATTCCCTATGACAGGAACATTCACATATTATTAAATTGAAGTAATTTGGTGGACAATTCAAGACATCAGAATGTATAAAATAACTTGTACGTATAAATGTAACTTCATTATCTGTGGACGTCTTCTAGAATTCAGTGGGAAATACAGTTATTCAAATTATCGTTTCCTGTTGTTGCGGCAGGAAGTATTATTCCTGACGAAGGACTTCATGGATAAGAGCCCAAAATCAAAATAAATAAACTTGACTTAGTGTAGGGATCACAGATTTGAAAATGTCACAGAATTCACTTCTCCCTATAGCACGTCAACGCAGTTTTAACTGTTTTTGGACGTAAAATAAATAAAATAAATAAATAAACTTCCGAAAATGGTTTTTATAGAAGATGAAAGGTGTTGGTCACATTCTTTGACATCATGTAAACAAGAACTTATGAATATTTTCCTCTATGCTATTTTTCATATTTTTTCTACAGAATCTTTTCCGTCATGGAAATGTTTTTACTGCCAGAATCCGAGAATCCAAGCACAATTTTAAGCATACTACAAGAGATTAGAGAAACAAAAATAAGGATATAAAAATGAATAAGAAAAAGATAACTGGATGCACAGAGAAATCCAATGTATGGCAAGCAATTCAAACTTACGTTAATACTAATCAGTGCGGTTATTTGGTTTTATAAACAAAAGAAAGAAGAAGAACAAACATTACCAAACTGGAACATTCAAGAGTAGAGTCAAAAATTGTAAGAATGACGGAATTATTTAAGACATTTCTTTAGATGGCATTAAAAATGCTTAACAATTCTGAAAGAATACAATAAAACACAGTTCTGAAATCAGAGTTATGAAATGACAAAAATAGACGACGTGAAGTACAAATAAGAGGCAAGAAAGAAGATTGGTGGAAGACAAGGAGATCAGAAACACTATGTGACATCTCCTTGGGGCAGAGCCAGCGACTGGCACACGGAGAGCTTACTTTTTTTCTTTTCTAGCAACAGTGACTCGGAATGAAAAGTATTTACGCCGCAGACTCTTCAACATAAACACAGAAAAATATTGTCGTAGACTGCATTAAAAAGTTGCTATTCATATTCTCTCTAGATGTTTCAACACGAACTAGGACCCTTTCTTATTGTCGAGAAAGAGTGCTGTCGCAGAGATAAGAAAACAAATCACAACAAATACATCTCTACCGCATTAAGATATACAATGGAAGTCTCCCCAACACAAGGGCTACAATTGCTTATTAACCAGTGGTGCACAAGGGAGGGGGGTCATGGCGTTCCCCCCTCCTTGAAGCCAATGATACATATTCACAAGTATAGCTTTTACTAATTTTCTATACTAACGGACTCTCTAACATCTCTCCCTCTCCCTCTCTCTCTCTCTCTCTCTCTCTCTCTCATATATATACACAATTTATTATATGTATATATTTTCTTTCTCACTCTTGCAACAGTTGCAAACCTTGTTTTACAATTGTTTCGAGCTTTTCATACTCATGCAGCATGGTTCCAGCTCGTGTTTACTGTACGAGGCTCGTGGATCGAATATACATGAAGCAAGCAAAAACACACGTGCGTTTAATTTAACGCCAACTCTGTTGCCACCTAAGGCTGAACACGCGGGCAGCGACCTGCGAAAAGGTATGATGGCCTTCTTGTACGTGGAGGAACAAACTTGGAAGACGGACTAGCTGTTCCGACAGAAGGTAATGTATCATAGGGTATTATTTCGAAAACTAAATGAAATTCTATATATGTAGAAGAGAGGAAAAATACAAGATATGTTTGGTCCAAATCGGAGGTGAAGTTTTGTTTGTTTAATGTTCATACCCAAAAAGAAGCCATAAACACTTCCGAAACCTATCCCTTTTCATTGAATCGTGTCTTCTACTGAAGAATTTGCACGAAGTTATCAGCGTCTTTAGCGTCTGTGTCTCAGTTACAGCAATAGGTCTGAAAGAGCATGAATTGACGTGAACTTTACAAGGGAGTACCTCTCAATATGACAAAGAGTTCTTGCCATTTTGCTGCCCTGTAAGCTGAAAGAAGTCGTGTAGCTTGTGAACTCGATTCTCTCGTGCCAAGGCCAAGGGACGTTATGGGAGTATGGTTTCACAGAAGCAAATCTGACGACGTAGCAACAGCAGCATTGGCAATGGTCCATTCTCTCAAAAGTTGGATAGGTTATGTAAAATACATACATTTAAATAATAAGTTGGCAAAAAAACACTTGCAAATGTCGATTTATGTTTGGCCGCATAAATTATTTAAAATGAGATGCGAATGAACTCAGAGTGCACGTAAATTCTAATAAAGTGAGAATTAGTTCGGAATAGAACAGGTTTTAAAGTTAACTTTAGGCATATAAATGTGCCGAGGTAAAGTGCCCCTTCCACCTGAAAAATTTGAAGGAAGATCTCAATGCCATACGTAACAAAACATTTTATTTCTGTAAAAAATCCCTTTTTTCTTTCCTTTTAACTGGACAATTGGGGGAATTGTCACGTTTCCAAAATGGGCTCTCCAAGCCATCTATGATTTCTGTAAATGATTCGACATAAAATAAATTGTTAATTGTATGATTAGATGATAATTTCATTTTTTTTGTACGTATTTACTAATAAAACGTAAGAAGGAATAAAAATATACCGAAACGTTGGAAAACTGAATGTTTTAATGTTTCAATTTACTCGTACCAAATCCCATGATCTGTCTCCAATTGCTACTGCACGGTCGTAAATATAGAATGGTGAAGTTGACATTTACAACATACAACGTATGGAGGAATTAGCAAAAGGGCATTGCATGGATATCACTATGACCTTAGCAAGAAACGTTTCGATCCCTATTTTAACGTAAGAAAATTGAGGCAGTGAGGCTTTCGATGTACGTCGGGCGTAGTGCAACGCAGCACAGGTGAAGAAACACTCTCACTGGAGCAATCGATCAGGGAGCGGAATCTGAATCGCAGATGGGCCTCGCGGCGACTGGACGCATAGCCGGATATATTACTTATCAGTAGTAAGTCACGAGTGAGTGACCAGTGGTCACTAGATCCCAGATGTCCACGCATTTACTTTACCTAGGCAGGCAAAAAGTCTGTCATTTTTACTAGGGTAACAAAAAGGCATTTATTCTGGCTAAAATAGGGGTGTAAAAAGGCATGAACACAATGCAAAATGATTATTAAAATGATTTGCAAAAACATTTTCGGGCTCTAGTGATCACACAATGAAGCGAAATTGCGTTTCTTATTAGGAGCGGCACATGAAACGATTGGAAGTAAGTGGAATGTCAAAGATAGTCTAGTGATGGAAAAACAATCAAGCAAAATAAGAAATCTTAGCAAACACGCGCTATTAACCCTTGGTTCCACCGTAAATCCCTCATCAGTAGACTAGGATATGAAGAGCACCAGTGGTAAGCTAGAACTTAGTCGTCTGTGCGGTCTGACCCGGCGGCTGCGGAAGGCCGGGTTGGACCCAGTAGGGACATGGAATCAGCGAGATGGCCGGGCGGATCGACGAGGGGAAGATTGGAAGGAGCGGTTCCAAGGTGAAATGCGGCGCGTCGAAGGACTGCGCCGGGGAGCCTGCGGTCTGGATTGATTGATTGATTGATTATGATTCCGGGCGCGTCAGCCATTGAAGTCATTAGTCCCGTAAGTGTGGTGCATATTTTCATCGGGAGATGGCGGTGATCTTGCCCAAGTGAATGGCGAGATTCGGCGCCGACTTACCGTCGACTAGCGGGGTTTTCCCCAATCAGGTATCTCCCATCAGCGGGGCACCGCCCCAGCCGGGACAGGTTCTAAGTCCTCGACCACTCTCCCGGCATGGGCGGTAGTGTGCATGTTAGTGTAAACGTGTGTGTAAGGGGTGAGGATAGGGCAGGGAAGAGGAAGGAAAGATCGCGCGCGGTCCTTGGCCCGTTCGTTGTGCTGCTCCGGCATTCGCCTGGTGTTGATCGTGGAAACCACAGAAAACTACCTGCTGAGCAGCTGGCCGCTCGAATTCTCCTCCAGACAGCGCCTGAATTCGAACTAGCTGTAAAGCTAGTGTCGATAATCCTGCCGCCGCTGTCGGGACTCAAACCTAGGACCTCTCCCGGTCAGAGCCACTGCAGTAACATCAATTGATGCACTGAGCCACCTCTCCCGGTCTGCGGTCTGGAGGTGCCGGTGGTGCGGCGGGGGCGGAACGCGCTGCTGGACTCAGAGGGTCTGGTGTCCACGAGGCGCCCGGCAGATCGGGAGGGAAATGCTGAGAAAGGGTAAGCGGAGGTGATGTGCAATGTGACCGACGAAGGACTGCGCAAAGAGCGCTGGCTCTCGGAAGGTAGAGGCAATAAAAGGCGGCAGTTGGACACAGTGGAGTGGAGTATGCGGGGTGCCGAGAGTGTAAACCGATGCCTTTGTCGTCAGCGTAGGCGTAACCACTACTTCGAACTTCAGTGAATCTTCAGAATTTTGTAAACTGTATTTGTATACAATGTGAAACAAGTCTTAAATATGTTACTGATTACTGTGGAATAAATAAATACTAATATGAAGGAATCAATTGGTCCCCCAATATGTTGAAAAAATTGTTCGGCGTCTTCCTTTAACCACAATATTGGAAAGATTTTTTCCTAATGGAATTTGTTTTTACGGGCTGATCCTGGAATAATTAATTTATTTATTTTTTAACATTGAAATTTTAATTTGTAAATTTTTTAAATGTAAAGAACGATAAAAATTGGCGCTATCACATTTCTAACCTTTTAATTTAAAAAAAAATTTAAACAAAGATTTTTTCCTAAAAAGATATTTAAAATGTCAAGTACAATGTTTCGAAATAACGAGTAATTTTCGCCCTTTTTTTACTTCAAGTTAATCTAAATTTAAAATATATTTTTTCTCAAGAAACAGCTCAGAATTTTTGTTAAAATTTTATCCATCGATAGAAAAAGGAACGCTTAAAATAATCGCTCGTCTCATTGTCGCTGAACTTTAGAAATAATATGAGAAAATATGTGATGTTGTAGCAGCACTTTGAAGATCGCCGAATCGGCACTGCCGATTATACGAATGAGAGGGTAAGATATGCCAAGGGTGAGAACGTTTCAACAGATGGGCTTAGTGTAAGCAGACCAATCTGCGATAAAGAAGCATGCATTATTAATAGGTATTTACTGAAGTAATGGTTAAAAATAGGCGAATTTAGTCACTCCTCTTTCAATTACGCCCAGGTAATAATTATACATTCTGATGATATACTACTCATATGAATATGAAATCATAAACAATTGAAGTGAATTAATGGCCGCACCCAACAACGGCTATGATTTATTAACGCTCAATGCTACGGAGGACGATGGGAGTTGAAGAGAGAAGGAAACGAACCAACTAGTGGTGCCACAACATTGTAATCTTGGTAACGGTTACTCAGTAATATGAGATTGCATCTTTTATTCTATCAACGCTTCAGCCATGACGAGAAATACTTAACCTAGAGCGCGAAGGATTCGAAAAATAAAAACCCTTCTTTTTTAAATTTAAAATTTAAATAAAAATGCCTTTCTGTATAAAATTTCATTCTGTAATGCTCTATTTTTTCAAAAGAAAAACAAAACAAAAAAAACAAAAAACTATCCAAGCTTGGATTAAAACCCGAGCTTTACGAATGATTGGTGGCGTCGCACATCCCGAAGCCAATCTCATTCCCAGAAAGACGATCTTTCTATTTATTACATTACAATGAATTCTTTGTGTTTCGGTCATTAAGATGTTATAATTCAAAATTACGCGGAACGCACTAGTATTTTGAAAACTGTGTACCTAAAATAATATAAAGATCTAAATCATTAGGAATACTTCATAAGGATTTGGTCCGTAAGTAAATATATATTTAGTTTGCCGATGTTTATTTTCATACAATCCGTAGCCTTGAGGATATAACAATAAATTTCAAAAATTTCAGCGAGCTAAATGATTTTATGTGCTGTCCTCACAAAGAATTCCTAAATTCCTAATAATTTACTTTGTGGTCGTGCAGTTTATAAGATTAAGATCTGATGTTGAACATTAAGAAAGATATATTATTACATTACGATTACATTAAGAAAGATATATCTAGCTTCAATATTAGAGGAGTGGAATGGCTTCAAAAAATTGAGCTTTTAATGACAGACAAGACAAATGTTTGAGAAAAACACATTTTCGGTATCTAGAACACCAAACGTGTATTTCGACTGTACTACTTATAGGAAAGGCTCTTACTCGGACCAGCCTAGACACCGCCACCAGCTAGAGGATCTATAGTAGGTAGTAGAAACGAAGAAAAAATCACTTTTTGCTAGATGTCGAAATGATCAAAGTATCGGCAGTTGTGAAACGATTAAGCGTCTGTCTGATTCAAAATTTCGAAGGACTCTTCATTTGCAGTAAAAGCACCCAAGAAAGGAATAACATCCATATCAACATAAGTAGGTATTCAATACCTTTCTTAACGCAATTGCACAATTAAATTCTCTGACGACACCCGTTCTAAAATCAGAGTAAGTAAAGAGTGGACTGATAAATATACTGTAACGAGAAAGTTGTGTGCTGTCAAACGTAAATATAGAAAGAATAGCCGGTAAAGCCGGAAGCCCAGGTAGTGCCAACTGGGATATTTACAACAATGCAGAGCAAATTGGGGGTGGGCCAATGGACACATGTCCAAGAGCCCAGCCGCTTGATACAAGAGCAACGAAAACAATAGCATGCGTTACGATTTTCTGACAGCCCCGCGAGAGAGGGTTTGGGATCGTGCGGTGCCTTCAGCATGGGAGGGTCGGGGGCGGGGGTGGGGCGGGCGGAGTGTGGTGGGTGTGGGGAGCGGGCAGGCGTCGCTCACAATGACACGGCTGGCGCTGGGGGCGGCGGTGGCCGAGAAATGAGCGCCATCGGTCAAGCGTGAAATTTCCCTCCGCCGACAGATTCCTCCGCGCTTCGGTAACGCGTAAATATAGCTCTGCGCGGCTCGGGCGGGGGCGGGGCGGAGCGGAGCGGGATGGAGCGGGGCGGAATGGGATGGGGCGGGGGCGGAGCGGGGTGGAGCGGGGTGGGGCAGACCGTAGCGGGGCGGGGCGAGACGGAGCGGGTAGCAAAGGGCAATGGGCAATGCGGGAGGGGAGGGGCGGGACGGGACGGGAAAGGAGGGGCAAGCCTATTGCCGCCCACCTCAGGTGGAGCGATGCATTAATTGCCGCTTCCTAAGAGAAGAAAGGAAATTAGAAGAATTGGGAGGTGCACGGTCACAACCCTTCCTTTAGAGCGAAATTCATTCCTATTTGTCTACGATGGTGCACCCTAGGCAGGTCATTCTGAAGTGGAATAACTTTTTCTCTTAAATTCTTGTGGTTATATGACCAGAACTACATACTTTTTGGAAATTTCCTTTTGTACGATAGCATTAACTGAACCTTCCTATTCAGGAAATGCATTGTACTAGCAATATACCACGTATAAGAGAGAGGAAAACTTTTGAAAGTATAGGAGGCCCTTACTTCTTTTTTTGTTGGAATATAGACACGATTTCCTGCAGCATTACTCGACGTTTTCTATACGTATTATACGAGAAAGGGGGAAAAGTGTTAATGTAGATGATAAATAGCATACACAATGTTTTTGCGCATCGAAAACACATCAATCAAAAGAAACAAAACAACAGCAACAAGCACCAACACAAAGGATCCAAACACGTCAAGGAAGAGAAGGCAGCACAAAGAAGTTATCAGACGCCCACCCTTGCTGCGTACGCTCACGTGGCCGCATGGCGTGTGTTTACACCTCTCTCGGAGGAGAAAAAGATGGCGTTATGCTGACCAGCAAAGCGGCGGCGCCGAGCGCCCAAGAACGCTCCGCACCCCAAACAAACAGCAGCACTTCGCGGCGCACAAACGCGGCGGGCAGGCGGTGCGTGGAACACTTCGCGCCCCGCGTGCAGGCGCGCCTGCGCGGCGCCCGCCAACCGGCCACAATTGCAAGCAGAGCCCGAGCTACAGTTGGTGCTGGCTAGACATCGGGTGTTTAGGGAAATGCCTTTTTATTCAGGAACTTATTACAGGTTGATAATATATGTGTACGAATCATGCCAAATAATGACATATGACGAAATTTTATAATGCTTAATTTTTTGATAAATGCCTTTTTCTGCATAAATACCATTTTTTGCCTTTTATTATTATTTTATTTACAATCCTAATATATAAAAATCGGCCATGGTCCAACGTGACAATTCATTAAGAAATCTTCAATTCATGTCTGTGTCTTTTAAAATTCGAGAGAATTCCTAAAAGTATACCAACAGATTTTTTTCTCCATTTCCCTATTTCATAAATCCCAGCCATGTTCTAAGATCAAGGTAAATTAGCAATACACCGAGGGTATAGAAATGTTAAGTGGAAATAAATGTCAATTCCAAAAAGGTTTCAGTGTTGCTAATGTTGGACTTCTAAAATATAAGCCAGTCACGCCAGGAGATGTAGAGAGATCCTTCTCCGTATTCAAACTGATTTTGTCTCCTATCATCGCAAATTTGAAATTGTGATCGTTGAAAAGGTAGTGGTAATATGCAAATATTACTTGTTAATACAAACGATTAAGAATAAAATGTACAATAGTTGTAAATAAAGTAAATCTAGTTTTACATTAAAATGTTCGTACTTCATTCTTGCATTTAAGTTTTCAAGATAATATAGACAAAAATTACTAACAATTTTTCATTTTATTGTGTATGAAAGTTATGATCTTAGAAACTTTTTTTCTCCTTACTCTTGACATTTTCAGTGCCTTTTTCGGCGCCTAAAGGACGACTTTTAGATCCTAAACATCTGATGTCTAGTGATGGGAAAATTTTACCAAAACATCGACGTTTCGATACATTGCTTAAGGGTTTTTGATGTGATGAAAACATCGAGAGAAAACATCGATGTTTAACATGTTTAATTATATCTAAAAATGCTATTTTCCTATTTTTAATTACAGTTCGTAAAAGGGATATAGTTTATTGTTTGGTCACCAGCATAGTAGTATGTTAATAAAAATTATGATCGTATGTAAAGAATAAAATTAACAATAAAGAACATCGTGTTTTGCTATCGATTTCGTGTTTCACTCTCGATTCAGGCAGTGACACGCTGACGATAACATACATTCATAACACGAGCAGCTTCCAAACTTCCTCAGATTGCACAGGCGAAATATGCAGCTTGATAACGAGGAATGCGCAAAAACACGATATTGCTGTGGATTGCTGCTACTCTACAACGCACTTAAACCTTTTTATTAAAAAAATATTTTAAAAAATTAAAATTAAAAAAATCTTTTTGCAGCAAAATATCGATGTGAAGAAAACATCGAAAGTAAAATATCCATGTTTCTGGTGGAAAACATCGATGTTTTAAAAATGGATTTTTTTGCCATCCCTAGAAACAACTTTGGACCCCGGGCAATAAGAAACGTTTCCCCCTTCCTTCGAAAAAATTAAAAATGTGAAAGTTGTATCTGGAAACTAATGCGTTATTTTATTTAAAATTTTTAAGCTAAAAAGTTTATGGAAATATATTTTAAACATTAGTTTTTAGTAAAAGTATTTAGTGACCAAATAATACAATTTCCACGGTGAGCTTAAAACACTAAAAAAATTATTGTATTTAATTAGGTTTAATATTATCACTTTTATGTTAAATACATGAAACAATAATGATGAAATAAAATAATAACAATGAATTTCAATGGAACCTATTTTAATGTTAGCTCATTTCATTGGTTGGTTGTTAGTGATTCCGGGCACGTCAACTACGAGATCATTGCCCGTAGTCGCGTAAGTGTAGTTCATGTTTTTCATCGGGAGTTGCCGGTGATCTTCCCAGCTGGATGACGAGATTCGGCGCCGACCTCCCGTCGGCAAGCGGGCTACCCCAACAGATATCTCCCACCAGCGGGAACCGCACCAGCCAGGACAAACACTAAGCTTCCGGCATGAGTGGTAGTGTAGTGCATGTTAGTGTAAGTGAGTGTAAGGGACGAGGATAGGACAAGGAAGAGGAAGGAAAGATCGAGTGCGGTACGTGGTCCTTTTATTTGGGTACTGCTTGGGGATTCGCCGGCTGATTGGAGAAACCACGTCATTTCTTAGAGTCATACCTTACAAGTAATAAATATAATTAAATATTTAAGGTAAACATTTAATTGAAAATTTTATGAAATATCAAACCAATGTACCGTTACTTATAAAATTACGATAACGATTTTTTTCGAGTTCCAATTTCATTTTAATTTTTTTCCATTTTATCAAAACCTCAGCCACCTTTCAAAAGGACGGAGACTGCTTAGTTTTCTTCCCATTTCTGTGCGTCTTGGAAATTGATAACAGATTTCGGTTCCCAGCCAAAGCTGAAAAAACGAGAAAAACGTTTATGAACGAATGTTCTTCTCCTTTTGGGACAGGAAAACTTATTACATTAAAATTAAATAAGAGAATTGCGAATTATTTTTATTTATGTACCGGTTTGTCTAGATATTGGACCCATTTAATGCATCTGAAGATCTCAGAAGTTTATCGGAGACTGAAAAATGGATTATCTGAAAGATGGGGTCATGCGAAGATGGGTGACCGACCCATCTTTGGTCCTAAGAATGGGCATGAGTGCGGGTTGGGGGGGGGTGTATGAGGTCTGTGCTGTCTTCTCGAGTGCTACTCTGGGATTCACCTGGAAGTGGCGCAAACGCCACACATCAGAGGCGTTTGGCGTTCTATTTTGCTAGGCGCTGCTACTCCTGCCGGCACGGAGGTGAAATAATAATTAAACGAAATATATGTCGTCGGCCTCCAATCAGTTGGAAATTTGATTTAATAAAGGACTAATTTACCGACATAAAACGATTATATATTGCAAATTAATTCGAAATTATTTTAAAGCACATACATGACAATAAAATACAGTAAATGATGCGCATGCTTTCAATTATATGTTACATATAAGCACAATATTGGTATTTATGTGCGTTCAATTTACGCGTTGGCGTTTGTGGAGGGATCTCCGCAAGAATCCCTGCGACGCGACGGGAGTCCCATTGCGTAGGCGTCACCTGTTGGCCCCAAACCCCGCTTCTCCCTTCCGTCGGCCTCGTCGCGTCTCGTCGGATCTCGTGGATCTTCCGGTCGAGCCTCGTCACGCCTCGTGGCGTCTTGGTGCGCAACGTCTCGATTTGTAGCGTCTCCGCGTCGCCCCTCGTCGGGTTTCGCCGAGTATCGTCTCTCGGGTCTCGTCTGTTTCGAGTCTCGACGTCTCTCCTGTTATCGTGTCTCGGTCTCTCCTGTTTCGCCGAGTATCGCTCTCGGCGTCTCTCGCCTCTTCGCACTTTCGCGTCTCGTTGGGTTTCGTTTCCCGCCTCGTCTCGTCCCCTCGCATCTCGTCCTGTTTCCCACGCCTCGTCTCGTCTCTTCCCGTCCCGTCGCATCTCCGCCTCTGGCCCGTCCCAGCCGTCCGTGCGCTGGCGCCCGCTGCGCCGGCCAGCCCGGCGGCGCGCCGCGGCGGCCTTCGGATTCCTAGACGCTATCAGCGCCGGCGGTGGCGGTGGCGGCGGAGGCGGACTCGGGCGCCAGACGGCGACGCCGACGCCGGGCGCCGCGCCGCGACGCTCCCAGCCCCGGCCACCGCTCATTCTCGGCAGAAACAACTCGGGCGCCGCCATGTAAATTATGATTTTAAAAACACTTGTGTATTAAGGGGCAACGATGCATGCAATCTTCGTTACCTTCTTCACATCCTTCTCTTCCCCCTTTTATCCTTTTTCTCCTCGTCGACCACCTAAAATCCTCTCTCTTCTTTTTTTTTCGGCGGACAATTATTTTTCTCCAATTCTTTTCTCTTATATTAAACGTCGACTTTTCTCAACACGCCTTCTCCAAAATTTTCAGGAACTGAAGCATTATATTTTTCATAAACAATTGATCCTTCAGTTATGCTACACAAGAAAGGTAGACAAGATCTAAAAGTTGAGAACGATGTACACCGTACATGTAGCGGTTCTATGAGACTATTTTGTTTCCGTTGCAGCGACGCTATTAAAATTGCTGAATAAAATTCCTGCCACACACTTCAGCCTTTACATCGGGGTAATGCCAGATAATTCACACACTGTATATTCCCAGTGGATGTCTTACAGAACTGGTAAGAAAAACACATAATAAATACATAAATAAATGTTCCACAGAGGAATATTCTAATATTTTCATTGGAAGATTAACAATACAATGTGTAGGGAACTCCGAAACGTAAGTTAAATGAAAAAGGAACACTTACTTTTCAGTGAAACCAAATAAGGAAGCTGTCAAGATCTACTCGTCCAATGAAAGTAAATACGCCGAGCGTTTTCCAAAAAGCGTCCAATAGGTAGGCAAAATACAACGCAAGATTTGAGTTCATATTTACCTATATATTCCCGTTTTCCACATGTGTCCAATAATCACATCCCAGCTCGGTATTTTTCATGAAACTGACATATTGCCTACTTCACACAAGAAACACATCATGATCTCAGCAGTGGTTAGCATGACAATAAATGAAGCCTACCATAGAGAATTTGCCATATAATGCATGCAAATAAACCAATACGTCCTGTAGAGACATTTAACGTGCTCGTTAACGTCAGCGTCATGTAGCAACGGTCAAGTGCCGCCAATTAGAAAAAGTCCCATAACGTTCCGCGTGTCGGCGGTGCTTACGTAACGGCGAAGCACAGTGTATCCGGATGCACCAACGGAGATACACGAGGAATGCTCAGTTAAATAGAAAGAAACGGCTACCTCATGAATCCATGAACATTAATTGTATTTTTCAGAACGAAGGCTGAAATGGAAAGTGGACGTTTGGACAAAAGGTGGAAATTGGACGAAGTTGATAAATGAGTCATTTAGTCATTTTGATCCAAAATGTGATCTGTTCACTTATTTTGTACACTTATATCTTTAAGTACCCGTTTCTGTACTGATACAAACGCGTACAAAAACTATCTGCTGACTTTTCACTTTCTGTCGATTTCTCACTTTGTATTCGCAATGCTAACATTGGTAGAACCTCGTCCATTATTGTGTTTATTGGTCACCAGTGATCGATAGTTATCTTGAAGTATTGAATTGAGCACGTTTTACTATCTATTAATTTTTACTTTCTCGTGCATTGCTTATGCAATATAGATAAAGTCCTGTAATACTGCGAATAAAACAGCGATGTTTCAACAGAAAACCTCTTATTGCCGGGTCCTGGTAAAAAAAAGAGGACAATTTATGCTTTTTTACGTAGTAAATTACTTTGTCTAATATCACTTTACAGCAAATGTCTGTCCATCTGTCTGCCTGTTCGTCCGCGGTTTACGCAAGCGCCATTAACCGTTCAGATGATTTCTCCAAATTTGACATTTCTGCCAATCTAAACGAACTCAAGGCTCTGCGAGTTTGAAAAGGATATTTTAATTTTGGGCGGTACTTTACATGAAGCCTCAACAACATTATCAATATTTTCCCAAAACTGACTGCTAATTTATTCTTTAAATGTTGTGACAAAAAAGGCACCTAAAGAAATGGCACAGGTCACATTTTCGTTGCACGCCCTGAATTTTACAATATTGCTCAAGTTAAAAATTTGATTGGCTTCTTCCTACAGCTAATTTCATTCTGTTTTCAACAAAAAGTCGGGAATATTGAAAATTCCAAATAATTTTTTTTTAATGGAACATATTCCTGAATATTCCTCAATAAGGAAGCAATTGAATTGTGTAAATTGGGTGCTTTATTTCTGTGTTAATATTTCTTTGTGTACAAATGTATTCATTTCTTTTGTAAATAATTTACACGTTTCCGGAGTGTTTAAATATTTCTGAAATGCAAACGTTTGCATAGAAAGTATTTTTTCAAACCAACTTTCGAGTGCTCATTGCGGTTCAGTCATTCGAAATACCGACGGAATTTATTGGAAAAAATATGCTTAAAATTGTCTTAAGAGCTTCTTTTTGAAGTTTCATTGTTTTCTTTCTGGCCCCTTGTGTATAAACTTGGGATCATTCGCAACAAGCGAAGCGACAGCCATGTGGATTCATGTCGCCCCAGTGCTTTTACTTTGCTGTATTCAATTCAAGGGTTTCTTACAAAAACCAAACTGGTCCAAAGTCGAGATTTTTCACGAGGCACCAATAACTTCATGGCGTAGAAGTGCATAGTAATGAATCTTTGATTTTTCCCCGCCTTAAATCTTTAAATGTGTTTGGCACTTACCGAAACGAAATGCCCCAGGAGATAGTGCCAGTTGTATGGAATAACTTAGTGAAAGATGTCAAAATATGCAATTTTGAACTTGTGTGGGGTTTGTAAGAAATTCCTTAATTGTTTTTTTATCGCCATGTGTTCTTTGCAGTACGCAGAAGCGAAGTCTAGCTGACATGTTACAATGTTGACAACTGCTAAATTGGAAACATTATGGCAAGACTTTGTTGAAATTCCAACTGTGTCCAGTAGGAGAAATACAAAGTCTAGTTTGACATAGGCGTACCGTTCCGCAAAGTAACACTTCCCAATCAAATTAGTGAAGGTAAGTTGTAGAACCAATGAACGGGTGCTGAAAAAGAATATTTCAAGGTATGTCTGATCAAAGATGTGTAAAACTCGCTGGTCTTTCCCTGCTTACGTCTCCATTCATCGCGCCGCCATCTCCGTCTCCGCCTCCGCTTCCACCTCAGCCTCCGCTCCCGCCCCCGCCCCTTCGCCGTCACCGCCCCCCCCCCGCCCCCGCCTCGGGTCACGCGCGTCGCCCACGCGTGAGAGCTGACCTCCGGTAATGGCGGCGCTGAAAGGAAAGGTGGCGAGGGCGGTGGCGTCAGTTCCAGATAATATCCGCGCCCCGCGGCGCCACGGCCGAGGCGGCGGCGGCGGCGGGCGCCAGGACACAGTGCCTGGCCGCCCAAAGTACGTGGGCGAAAACGAATTCTTCTACCCTCTTCGTTCTTTTTACGTAAATTACACAGAATACATTGTCTCCCAGATGTTTAGTGCAGACGGCAGACTCAAATGAAAGCTTGACGAGGAAAAGCCTGCTTCACATGAACCACATGTATGAACTGTTAGGAAAGGTACCTCGTTTTTACTGATGTACTACTCTGTATTTGCCTTGAACAAATCGAGTAATCAACTAGAATTTTCGAGCGAAACATGTGTGCTAGTTTTAATTATCTGACGAACCCTTTGTGAGATTTCTTATGGCCTATTTCCTATTTTAGGGTACAATTTCGCACTTTCTCATGAAGTGTTCTTTTGTATTTTTCCTGGTAAGAGAGTTTGTCATCTGCATCCTAGCGAATACATACTAAAAAATACGAAAATAACATAAGGATACATGTTGTACTGATTTCATTATCTCACTCCAGGATCTCATCGTCATATTTATAATGTACTATTCAGAAGAGCTGCGAGAGAAAAAAAACTATCATCGAAGGGAATCTAATTCGAAAAGAAAAGGGAAAAAAATCAACAACCGAAACAGATAAAGCGCAGCCATGTCTGACCTTTTAGAAAACGTCCTTATTTTGACGATACACCTCCGATTCACATGTAAGGTTTTGAGTCTTTCCGCGGAAGGATTACCAGAGAGGTGGCGAGAGAATCAACTGATGCCACTGCAGTGCCTCTGGCGAAGAGGTCTTGGGGTACGGGTCCCGATGGGGTAGGATTTTCGACACTAGCGAGATAGCTAGGTCGAGTTCTGCCGCTGACTGGAGAAGAAGTCGAGCATCCGGCTGCTCTGATCTGTAGTTTTACGTGGTTTCTGCGATCAACACCAGGTGAATGCCGGAGCAGTGAACTACGAACGGACCGCGAACCGCGCTCGATCTTTTCTTCCTTACACACACACACTCACTACAGTACCACATAAGCCGGGAGACCAGTCGGAAGCTTAGAGCTTGTCCCAGCTGGGGCGATGACCCTTTGGTGGGGGATACCTGGTGAGGGAAAACCCCGCTAACCGACGGTAGGTCGACGCCGGATCTCGCCTTCCAGCGGAGGAAGATAACAGCCTTTCCCCGAGAAAAAAACATGCACTACACTTACGGGAAACGATAACCTTATTCGTTGACGCGCCCCTAATCAGTAGTAATCAATCGATCCGCAGAAGGATCGCCTTTTGCCCGCTCCCCCGAGCGCTGCTCCCACTGTCGGTGGGGGGTGGGGGCGGGGAGCCAAGGGGTGAGGGAGGGAGGCGGGCCAGAAGCCCTGACCTCGACGTGGCGCTCCTGTCCGCACCTCCAATGCAGCATAAATGATGTTGACACGCGTCTCTACAAATCCTCCCCATTGCACGAAAGCGGAATTTCAATTAATGTCCGCGACTAAGTACATAACAGAGTCCACTAGAGAACATATTTCAGCAGTCATATAAAGCGTGAACGACGGGCGTTTCCAAGTTCATTAGCGATTGCATTTATTCAAGTGTTCTCCCGCGCGCGGCTCGCGCTGCGGACCGTCACGAGAACCGGACGAGGTGGAAGAGCGGGCGGGGAGCCGAGGTCGCCCCACCGCGTAGGGCGGCGAATCAGGAACTGCTCCAGGAACACGAAAAAAAAAAAAAGGAGATGATGGGATGACAGAAACATACAAAAGGAATAGATCAAACACAATACCATATTCTTGCATCACATGCGTTCACAGGCAGCATGCACCTTGAAACATGCAGCTAGCATTCAATTCAAATGGATCCTTTCAATCTTCACACTTGGCTACAGAGCTTTAACATCACTGTCGTTATTGTTAGACTAAGGTTATAAAGCAAGACATACGTCAGTTCAATTACGTTCATGTAATCATAACAACATAAACAACTTTTTTATTTACATGCTTGTTATAAGTATGGTGTAACCTACGTTTTGTGTCAGATCGAGAAAAATAAAACCGGTCGCAAAGTTATTAATTTTTGTGACTATCTTTTTATATCTGAACACAGCAATAATTAACATAAAGAAATAACTACAACTGTACGAAACAATTTTCCACGGTCCGGTAACTGCAAGGAAGACATTACCATCCTTGGACAACTTATCGTAAGGTTGCGGTTCTGCCATTCCTGAACAATTTGTTTTCTAACACCCCGAACCTATAAAGCGTCTACTGGAAACCTTGATTTTTACCACAGCAACTGTTACCCCACTTGTTACAGCAAGAGCTTGAATTGACATTGAATAACTTTCCACCAACAGCCTTATTAAGTTTACTTCAGATTTTGGTCTCTAATATCTTATAATAAAGCACTTAAAATTGTCTCTTAAGAGGCGAAGATAGGCTGTAAAATTTCTTAAACAACTTCTTTTCACATTAAGAGCTATTAACATACCTAGAAATGTTATGTGTTGTTACTGCCGAGGCCAAAAGTTAAAAAACGAGGCGGAACGTAGCGGAGGCGAGATGTAGCTGGGACTGTAGTATAGATGGAGCCGAGACTGTAGCATTTCGTGGAATGTTCAGCATTTTATCGGTCACCATATAATCTCACGAATTATGCGAAAATTTACGATATTACTGCAATAGTAAACACGTGAATTCTGTTGCTGCGTCCCGTTAGTACGATATTCTGGGGTGTTGCTTGCGATATATCTATAAAAACAATATTCGTATACCGTGGTTCGAGAAAATTGAATGCACATAATTCTCCTGAACCTAAAGATACCGAAGAAATGACGTTCGGTTACGAAATTGGGGCGTTGACTTCCAGTGGTGACACCTTCACGTCGTCAGTAAATACGATAACCGGAGAAGTTTCATTTGATGGAATGTGAGGAAATTAGGTTAATTTACTAATATACATTTTTCTATTGTAATATTAATAATATTACAATAAGAATAATTATTCCCCAAACCAATGTGAAATATTTTTGAATTGTTTGAATCTGATTTTGTACATCGCCACGGTTTTTCCTTATCAAACATTTGACTTGCGATGAATCCATGGTTATTTACAGTGCTAAGGATGTTAAATTTCATAACATACTGGTAGATACAAGTGCACTTAAACCTAGGGTTGCATGTTAAAGGTTTAAAGACGCATGTGAGTAAATTATTTTCTTAAATTTTTAAAATTAAAAATAAGTGCTAAAAGAGTTTTTGCCTATGAATATTTAATACTGAGAAAATCCAACATTTTCATTGGTGCACTCTTCCTTTTTGGATGTGCGTAAAATTAAGACAAGAATACGTGCATAAAATTAAGACAAGAATGCAGAAAACGGATGTCGGGAAATTTTCATTTACAAACAGAACTATTAGAGACTGGAACAGTTTGCCTGCGACAATCTTAGAACCCTTTCCTCAAAGCTTGAGCAACTTTAAAAATAAATTAGTTTTCTAGTTAGTTATATATTAGGTTATTGTATCAATGTTAATTTTCCACTGTTAGATTAGTAAGTTTCATACAAAGTAAGTTGTTTAATTGTTAGTATAAATATCAGTTGTAGTAGTATTGTTATTATTATCTTTATTATTAATATTTTATTATTATTCATGTAGTACAGTGCAGTGCAGTGCAGTGCAGTGTAGTGCAGTGTAGTGCAGCGCAGTGTAGTGTTATGAAGTGAAGTGGAGGGAAGGGAATAAAAAAAGCGTCACAGTTAAGTGTTGTGCAGTGAAGTGAAGTGGAGTAAGGTTTGCGTGGTGATTTTAATGTACTATTTATTATTATTATTATTATTATTATTATTATTATTATTATTATTATTATTATTATTATTATTATTTTAATTAACTCCTTTTTTGTAACTTTTTGTTAATGAATGTAAGTTTAATGTATGTAAGGTCACGATATTCTGCCACCAAGTTACTACACTTAATTGCAGAATTAACAATAAATCTAAATCTAAATCTAAATGTAGAGTGCAATCATCAAATGAGCGGTTTTTATTTATTATAGATTTTTGCGAAAACAATTTTCTGCCTAAAACAATTTCGAATTTATTTACATTTCCTAACGATAATGTTTAGACTTTTGCAAGATGAACAGACATATTAGACTAATTGGGAAATACAGTTTTCTTCGCACTATAAATCGGTGATGTCGGAAATATTCGTGTCTTTATATAATTTTGGGTGTCCATATCAAAACAGTAAAATAGGTATTTGCCTAAACATCCGATGTCCACTTAAGATAAGGTAATCACAGGAAATAATAATAATAATAATAATAATAATTAATAAAATTATTATTTTATATTTATTAATTATTTAATATATATTATTTTATATTATTATTATTTAATTATTATTCCTCTAATAAATGACTAAAGATGTTATGAGTCAGTTCAATGTAAAACCTAATCCACGTTGCAAACAGATTCCTAAGTAGCAGATCTGTCAGTGCCTCTACAATACTTTGGGGAAAATGTGGGCTGTTCCAAATAAAGCAATGTCTTGCACTTCACGGTCTTTTGAATGACCTGGGAGTTTGTTGTTATTATTATTGTTGTTGTAATCTATTATTATTATTATTATTATTATTATTAAACTTCCTGACATCAAGCAACTCCCCTTATTGAGAACTCCTTTAAAGAAAAACAAAATTCAAGTACATTTTTTAAATTTTGATTACATAGAAGCAGGTTGTGAATCGATAGATTCGCATTTATCAGTTGAAGGTGTATTACTATGTATGTATTACTATGTCTAAAAATATTCGTAATTTAATTCACCAGAAGTTCCTGTGGGTCAGAGGGCGACCATTATTTACCAGACCCCAACTGCCACTCACTTGCATTGATGTAGTGCGACCGAAAAATTTTATGGTTTTAAATTTATATTTCATAACATACATTTTCCCCACTTCCGTATGAAGGAAAAGATGTTACTGAAATGTGTTTGCAGATAATTCAATATCCTGCACATCTCTCATTTCGAGATACTTACCCAGAAGACGCGATCCCTCAACATACAATAGATTCGAAAACGTCGTTTGTTGTATGTTAAGGCGTATACAACATAACTCTAGCCTCAGAAACTACCTTTAAAGGTTTTAGAACGACCTGTATTTGTCCATATGCAAAACTTCAACCAGAAGCGGACCTTCTGTTGGAGGATTGCATTTGCGCCTGCAAAATTTAAGAGTTTTATCAATCCTTAATATTTATAACTTGAGAGTAGAATTTGTTATCTCACCGTAGAAATCTTTCTTATGACATTCCATTGATTAAGCACCCTTGGCAACCCTCTATAATAAAGAAATAATTTGATGATTATAATACTTCGTCTTCTAGCATGATTTAACGTTTTAATCTCATCCTTAAGATTTTCTTAAAAAGATCCGAATAAAACAAATTTTAATCTTATCCTAAAGATTCCTTCTTAACCTTCGAATCTATTTCAGTAGTTTCCCATCCTTTGAGAAAATGGAATCGGTCTCATCCTCCAACAATGTTTCAATCTCTTCCTGATAGAGACCGCGTGTGGGAGCGCTGGCGGGTCGGGGCGCTGTATGGCGGGCAGGCGGGCGGGGGCGGGCGTCCGGGGGGGCGCGGCGAGCGTGGGCGTCGCTTTCTGGCCCCAGCCGCGCCGTGCCGAGCCGCGCCGCGCCGCCCGCCAAGGGACGTTGAGCTCGCCGACGGGGAACCCCCAACAGACATCAAGAGCGCCGCCCCCGCCCCGCGCGCCGGTCGTTCAACCGCCGCCCCGCCCCGCCCGCCCCGCCCCGCCCATCACGCTCGCGGCGGCAGGCGGGGGGCGGGGGCGGGACGAAGGGGCCAATGCAAAGCCCCGGGAGACGGATAAAGGGCATTATCTCCAGTTTGCACCCACTACCTCCAACTTCATTGTTCTTCCTAGAGGTGTGGGTTAGAACTACGCACAAAATGCGTTGATAACAATGTTCGAAGCAGTCTAAGAAACTCATGACTATTCACAAATATAATGAATTGTGCTCGCAAAATTACGGAAATACCTAAACTTTACCTACGATGTACAGATAAAGGCATCGAATTTTGAGGCAAATCAGTATTTTACTCCTATGATGTAGAGCTTGGGCACGAACGCATTTCATTACATCTTCATTTTTAGTGATTAAAAATGCCTATTTCACCAATACAGTTTAAAAATGTCTTCTCGTCCTCTAAATGCTTAAAAGCGTTTGTTTCCTGTGATTGCAACCGTGGAGAAAGTGCCTCAGATAAGATAGATACATAACCTAAAATATTAATACCCGATAGTTACTGGTTGCTCTCACCATGCTCTGCATTAACAGAAGGAACAAAAATAAATGCACTGATTATTATTCCAACATTTAAATATGTACTAGCCGCAAGTGCTCCTGCAATACAAATATAACTTCATGCGCATAAAAATATTCTGAGTGAAAAATGTTTTTGCATTCATACGTCTATTTTCGTTGTCTTTAGTCGGATTTACTGATTTAATAGTGGTATTGATAATTTGACTTTCAATTACCAGGAATTTTTTAACAGACCCTTACAGATTTGGAAACTAATAGTTTCAACATGAACACGCATATTATTTGATAGCCTATAGGCAGAACGTTTGAATTAATATTAATCAATTTGTCAAATATTTATAGAAAAATCCCATTTATAAAAACAAAAACAAAATGACAGTACATATAAAAATGGCACCAGCAAGTACCCAGCTTCTCTAAGATGGAGACACAGATTGCAGCTAATTTGTTCCTAAAGAGGTTTGTTGCCATATGAACACATAAGGAAGTAGAACTTTTTAAGTATAACCTTACAGGCATACTTTTTCACACGAGAATATTACTTTTATTGTTTTCTAAAACATGTAAATGGTCCTTGCATACTTGTACGTATATAACATCAATTTATTATTGTAGTTTGTGTTTGCTAATGTTTGTCATGCAAAGTAATTGTTTATATATGACCTACACTATAGAACCAGACAAAATACGAGTATGATACCCGTATACAGACCAGTACCAAAAAGATACCTTCTGATTTTATGTTCTTTTGGTAGTAGTATGGATATTTTGGAGGCACGGAATCATTCCAAACCCGCTAGGCAGTAGAGATTGGCTAGAAGCGCCCAGGTGGGCGGGAGGAGCGTGGCGGGGAGCGGCGGAACAGGACGGCATGGTCTTAGCGGGGGAAGGAGGGGTCTGGGCAGGGTCCCCGCCAAGGTTAAGAGAGCTTTAGACTTTCCTCCGCGACTGACCATAAAATTTCACGCGCCGCGGCGCCGCTATTCCAGGACGCGCTAATTTGTCCTCTGCGGCGCCGCCCGCGCACCCCCTCGCCCCGCCCCTCCTCGCCCCGCCCGCCCTGCCGCCCTCGCCGCCGCCCCGCTGCGCCAGCCGCCCCGCGCCACTCCCCATCCCGCGCCCACCCCGCCGCCCCTCCCACCCCGCCCTCCGCCCGCGCCCCCCATCCGCCCGCTCCTCCCGCCCTCGCCGCCCCAGCCGCGCCGCCACCCCTGCCCTGCCACCCCGTCTACCCTTCCGCCCGCCCCTCGCTGCCCCAGCCGCCCAGCCCCACCCCATCCGGCGCCCCGCCCCCGCCGCCCCCCTCGCCCTGCCCCATGCCACCCCACCTCGCCCCAGCCGTCCCGCCCCCCACCCCCGCGCCGTCACCGCCCAGCGCCCCTCCGCTCGGCACCGCCCGCCCCACTTCCCTCGCCCTGCCCCGCCCCCTGCCCCGGGCGACGGGCAATTTAACCTGCGCCGCGCAGAGGAGCGAAGCGGGCGGTGACAACCTCCGAGGGCGCCCCGCGCGAACATTCTCGCCTCGCTCTTTCCTTGCGAGCGCAGTGTAATACAGCACGCACGTCATTATCCCCACCCCGTTTCCTCGAGGCAGTCCTCAGAAAAGAGGACAAATCCACGGAGAAACGGGAAAAAGAAGTGTAAAGATTACTTGCTGTAATAGAAGGAAATCTGAGTGTGCGCTTGGTGATGCCGCCACCGATTCTAGGGATATTCTTCGGACTTACTCGAATTCTATAACCCCCGGATTCGCCTGTTTTAAGTTTCCTTGTTTGTCATCACCACTGTCGGTTTTACTGTCGGTCACAACTGTCAGGTCCACGGTTGGCTGCAGCAGTGTTTATTAATTTATAATGGTTTCTCTATATTAAAAAAATATTGCGCAGCAATCATTTACTTAGACGAGAAAGTAAAAACAAACTGCGAATTATTGGATTTCTTGTGTGTCCGAGTTGGCCTCTAACCCCATTATCTTCTTATAATCACGAGTCTACTCTATATGACACGTAACACACAAAAATTTATAAATGAATTTGCTAGCCTGACTTGTGGAGACGGGGAGCTCATGACCCGGACGAAATCTCGATGAAATACATTACGAAAATGGTTGTAAAAAGGTAATGAAACCACACAAAATGGTATTCTAAAAAGTAGCACGCACACTGCTCAAGAACAAATAGAATGCTCTTGTATAACTTTACAATAAATTAATATTTTCACAAAAGCTGTTTTCACGAATACAGCAATAATATTGTATAGTATATATTTAGTACATAATTTCCGCACATTAAAGCATTGGTGCTGAACAGTACACACTTTCTCCCATTATTCTAACCTTTGCAAATTTTGAAAATTCAGAGAGTTCAACGAAAATGAGATCTGCGTCATTTCTAAACGGTTTCTCTTTCACACGATATTTTTTTAATTGGAAAAACTTTTAGAAGAAAAATATCAAACTGCTTTTAATTTAAGCAGAAATTACGCAAAAACTACACTTTTTTTCAAAAACTTGTTCATGACCTTATTTAAAGATCTATCTTTCATCATTAAGGAAAAAATCTATGCTTTAATATTTAGTTGTATGAAGAGCCGGAAGAATTTTCAAGTGTTGCAATATTTAAAAAAATCAAAGATTTCAACGATAATGTGAACTGCGTCACTTTTTAAGCGTTCTTAACCCAATCTGAGGTCAAAGTTTCATCCAAAAATTTGGATCCCTTTCTTAAAAAATCTTGAAAGTGTTGAGGCTTCGTATGGAGTAAAAAAATCAAAATATCGTTTTCAATCTTGCAGGGCCCCAAATTTCTTGAAATCGACTGTAGAACAGCAATTTTCGAGAAATTCGATTCCACACATGTCGGGAGCTTAGAGCTTGGAGCTTGTTCCGACTGGGGTGGTGGCCCGTTTTCTGGGAGATAGCAAGAGCGGGAAATACCAGAAGGGCAACGTGTAGGACGGCACTGGATCTCGCAAGCTAACGGCTAAGGAACACCATCACCTCCCGCGATAAAACATCCACTACACTAAAGGGAAAATGACCATAACAATTCGCATGCCCGGAAACAACACGTAATCAATCAAAACCCACTCACGAAAGATTTGGTAATCTGTAAAGAAATCCAGTATGAGACTGAAGAAAGGTGGCGCTCCACGTGATATGCACCTTGAGATGTTACATTGATCAACTTCTCTGCTGTTTCTGCAAAGCAACTGTGTTAGTGGTTATAGAAACCTTACGTCACTAGTTGTATTCATCAGCAGACGAAATTTTTCAATTATGCAGTAGAAGAATTTTCTTAATCAAAGTGCTGTTCAAGAGTTTCGGTGTTTCTTGGTTACTTTTAGCTAAAGGGGACTCTGGAGAGCAAGTGGTTACCTTGGACTGCTTCCAGAAGAAGAGGCCGTGAAATAACGTATTAGACGGATTTCTTGCCAGACTATCAAAGATCAGAGTGTGCCATGGTGTTATTATGTAGAACGTGAAATAAAACGCAATCTAGAAGCATGGTGGAGAAATGTATTAATTTATTTCAAACATAAAACGAATATAAAATTCGAATACATATCTGTACGAAACAGGACACAATGAAGACATATTTCACTTCGTAACTGCACATGCATATTCCATCCATTGCTTCGTACGTTAAAGACGTATTTCATAGACGTAATTCGTATAATAGAAGCTAGTGCCAATTAGCAGTATAACGTATTGATAATGAGTCTTTTCTACATAAAATGTTCATATATTCCGTTAATATTTCTATGGAGAGTCTAATAGAGAAAATACAGATATACTAACTGTTATTAAAATTCATACATTGTAAAAGAACATGGACTTTTCACCACGTTATTTTCAGAAAATTGTGTAATAATAAACTGTATTAGCATCTACGTAATACAAGTGCTTATGGAAAATGAGCCTTGATAGATTTTCACGAAACAAAACTGCAAGTCGCAGTCTATGACGTTCTCCATGTGCTAACGTACTATGGTCACTGGTGCCACAAAATTCGGGAACGTTCTTTTAAACTCTTAAGACCCCGAGGATACGAGTGACACACTGCAAAACCTCCAGAGCCACTGGCGGATCCAGGGGGGACAAGGAGACCAATGCCCCTTCCCAGAAAAAAGATCAAGAGTTTTCATTTACCTTCTTTTATTTGGCAAAATTGATTTAAATGCTTTATGTTCGAAATATGTAATTATTTAAACAATAATATTGTATAGTATATCTACGGTACATAAATAATATACAAAATAATAACAAATATGTTTATTATTTAACAAAAATCTACGATGCCCCGCCCCCCAAATTGGCGGCTGGATGCGCCCCTGTCCAGAACGAGGGTGGGGCATCACAATACACATTCAGTAAGCTTGTTAAGAATAAGATTGGTCTGTATGAGAAGTAGCCCTTTATACGAGTTCTTGTTTTTTAGACAAACGTGTTTTTAATATTGTTTTAAAATCGCCCTTATTTAATTCAAAATTGCGCACAAACTCTTAATTTTCAAAAATGTTTATAACATTACTTAAGAACTAATGTTGAGAAAAAATTCTTTTTAATAAAAAAAAAGAGAAAATCGGACCTATGCCATCTTTATAAATATATTTCAGTCTATTTTTACAAAAAAATTAAAGAAAGTATTTGGAATCAGCTTTTTTGAGAAAATTTTCTCTCAGACATTATGTAAAATTGAATGCATTCATTTCAAAACCAAAGGACTTTGCGGCGAGTCACATCGACAGAGCGATACTGAAAAAATTCTACGAATAGTTTAGGCGCCAGTGTTGTTCATGGACGGACGGCATTTTTAACATAAACAGCTTTTTCAACACTGAGGACCCGGAAAATGTAGATTGACGCTATGCTACGTATTAGAGAAAGTAATTCATCATTGGAATCAAGAAAAATCGTCTTTAATTATTATAGAGATCCGTAAAAGGAGTTTTTCTGTAAAAAAACAGCACTTTTCACAGCAAGATTATAAAACTTTCTGCATATTACTATATTACTCGTTTATACGTACGTATAGCAGAAAGTAAAAGCAATTTTTTCAGAGAAATTTCTTAGAATCTTCTGAATGGATCCGCAGTGCAGTTCCGCACCAAGAGACCAAACCTCCGAATAACAAACATAGCATCGTCTCGATTGGTGGACCGGACGAGTTCTCACTGTGAATGACGTACGGGCGCAGGTTAATCGATTACGACGTACCACCTTTTTTATGCGACATACTATTTCCTGGTGCTTTCTCAGCAGCACATTCCCTCTGCTTTCCCGGATTCCCCTTCTTTCTTGCTGAGCTCGGCGCCCCGCGTGTAGGCGCGGGCGCTCGCGAGTAGTGACGGCAAATTTTACCAGAACATCGATATATGGATGTTCCGATACATCTCTAAAGGGTTTTGGACGTCGATGAAAACACCGACAAAAAATATCGATGTTTAAAACATCGATGCTTTTATTAAAGACTAATAAACGTGTTATTTTCCTATTAACTTTTAATTACACTATGTAAAAGGAATATATTTTATTGTTTGGTTACCAACATGTTAGTAGTATGTAAAAATTATTATCGAATGTGAAGAATAAAATTAACAATAAAGAACATCGTGTTTCGCTTCTTTACCCTTTAGTCACTTCCGTTCATACCCATCGAAGTAAAAACACCTAAAATTCCTTCAGATTGTACAGATTGCAGCGTGGAAGACGCAAAAACAACGAAATTGATGTGGATTTCTGCTACTCTACAACGTGCCTGAACCCCTTTCTTAAAAAAAGAAGACAAATAAAAATGCTTTTTGAACAAGGTATCGATGTGAAGAAAACATTGAAAGCAAAAATCGATGTTATATATGATGTTTCTGGTGGAAAAATCGATGTTTTGCTTAAACCCCTTTATTTAAGAAAAAATTAAAAAATATCGATTTTTTGAAACAAGAATCGATGTGAAGAAAACAATGAAAGCAAACAATCTGTTTATATATTGATGTTTCTGGTGGAAAATATCGATGTTTTGCTTAAACCCCTTTATTTCAGAAAAAATTAAAAAATATCGATATTTTTGGAACAAAATATCGATACCAAGAAAACAATGAAATCAAAAAACCGATGTTAATCTATTGCTGTTTGCGGTGGAAAATGCCTAGTGGCGAGGCCGGCTGGCAGCGCGGCGCCAGGGCGTCGCCGGGGCCTCCCTGGCGCAGCGGCGCCTTGGTTGCGCCCGCGGTGGCGCCGCCGCCGTCCACCCGCGCCGCCCCCGCGCGGCGCCCACAGTTTATTGTGGACTATTTCCAGCGCGCGGCGTGACTCAGGCGCTATTAATAGCGGGCGAAGGCCTCCGCACTGCACTGCTCGCCCCGCCACGCCCCGCCCCGCCCGCCCCGGCCCGGCCCTGCCCGGCCAGCATCATTGGCCAGCATTCCTTCCAGCGGCGGCGGCGCATTCACCGCGGGCGGGGTCAGAGGGCACCGCCCCGCCCGCGCGCGCCCCAACCCGCCGCTGCCGCGTGCCCTTGAACACCCAATGTCAACGATCCAACCACGCGCAAATATGTCCACTTCGCTGCTATCGACCCAATAATGTGCCTCAAACATATACGACACGTCTGTAAACACATCCTAGGACAGCCGAAAATCCATAAAAATGTCAATATTGTGGTATTTTTCCTCTTGGTGGGCGTCCTGTTTTTTCGATATCGCGGATACATTTGTAGCTTAATGCTGCGCAAAATGATTCGGGTGTTGACGAAGCGAATAGTTCGGGCGTTGTATCAGTTGAAAGCAATTACGAATGCGATGAGAAATCTAATGGATCTGCGAAGAGGAGGAATTTCAGTCTTTTTTAAGTTATATGAGAGGAAAACATATCGCAGAATACTTATTAACAATAATAACTATGGTATTGTCCAAAATCCATCTCTTCGTTGTTTTCATAATTTCGTTTGGAAATTCGAGAAACCAATTTTCGAAATGAACAATTAAAACAAAAGGAAAACACACACACACACACACACACACACACACAAACAGAAAAACTGTCTGCAAGTTGAAAGATAAATACCTTGAGAAGCAGGGCCGAAGAAGGGGGAGGGTGAATATTTCTTCTTCAAACCATTTTCATTTTTCGTACGCTCACCCTACCACTCTCCAAACAAGCTCTAATATACAAAACCCTATTTATATTTCTATTTAGTGTTCTATAGACCAGTCAACCAACTGCACAGTACAATAGGGCTGAAAAGAAACCAAGAGTCTTAGATTTCGGAATATCCACATAATGCAAAAAGCTCTTGAATTTCCCCCTTCGTCACATTCTCTCTCGCATTAAGTGTAGATTTTCGTGCATTGGCATTACTATCTAGTTTCCGGTATGATAGCTTGGTTCAGATTTTAAATTATTTTTAATCGCTGATATTTAACTTGCACTGTATAGGTCGTATCTTGTAAAATATAATTTTATGATGATTCTTAAATTGGCCTCAGAAAACTTTGAGGACGTAAATAAACATCCATGGTAGTAAATAACCTGACTTTTCGGAAGCAATTGGCCATGCACCACCATCTGATAACGTGATGATACCGCTTGATACAGAAGCCAACAAAATATAGTGGACAAAATTTAACTTTATGTTACGTTCAGTGAAAATAAAGATTTTACATTCTTTCTTTCAAAAGCTGTCGTCAAAAATGCTCGCATACTAAATCGATGACTCATAAACACATTTGCTGGAGTACAAACGCGGACGCCTCGTGTTCCGTTTATTATTAGGGAGTTTTTGCACGGCAAAGCGTTACAACAATCGACATTACTATCGATCTTTTGCGCTGCGCAGTTCGAATTTCGCATAATTTTTGGGCATCTGCGCATGCCCAGAAGATCGAGATTACAATCGATTGCTGTACGATATGCCGTGCAAAAACTCTCTATTCCATTGCGGTTATGACAATGCCAGTGGTGAAAACATATTATGCCAACCGTTCAAAACAGTTCTTCGTCTGAAATTAAACTATAATTAATCTGCTTTTCTTCAGATACTGATCTGAAGCCATCACCTGTCACTGAAAGGAAACAAATCATTTAAAGAATCATTCAGCTTAACATTCAGTATGAACATATTTTCATTAATATTCCTTCTACAAATGATAATTGTAAATTTCATCAACCACACTTCTAACGATAATTCATATTCTTTACGATAATATTAATAATAGTTGCGGAGAAAGACAATTTTAGGTTATATTAACTACAAATAGTACATAAGAAAATAATGTTACTTTTTTAAATGGAAAAACTAATTTAGAACATGAAGTACTCAGTGACGCAACAAACGGTGAACGAGAGGGCTTATATATATATATATATATATATATATATATATATATATATATATATATATTATAACACGCCCACCTACTACCTTCCAGCCGGTGGCGATGAAGCGTGAAACTATGAATGCTCGTGAAGCGAGCTTTGAATTCTCAGGAAGCAGGATCTTTCGGGTATGAGAAAGGTCTGAACCCTTGACACAATGAATTATATAAAATTCTGGTAAAATGAGCATATATTCAGTAAAACAAATTACAGTGGCACAAATATATAATAAGTATGTACTTTACGTAGATGGTCACTGCAAAGAAAACAGAAACAAAAAGAACAGAAATAACACCACCATAAGAGAATGTATAGGCGTCACCTTGACTGCCTGATTACTTCAATACGCACTATTTACAATACTTTTGCTTTGACCTCCTTCTCAATTATTTCGTGTACCTCATTTAACTTTTGTTAATCTAAAGTTTTCTCCGTGCACGCCCTTTAAGTGATTCTCTCAATTATTCTTTTATAGACTTCACAGAAGTCAGCCTTGAGCTGGCATTTATTACAACGCTGTTAACTCTAGCACAAGAATAAAAGTGAACACACGTTACTAAATCGTACCTTTACAAAATTATAGCAACTGATTATTCCTGACATCATACAATGGAAGCAATACTTTCAATAAGATTACTTTACATTACATGAACAATTATAATTTACTTTAGAAAAGTTGTACAAGGTATGGCATTCAAACGAATTTACTGGTGCGTACAGCGAATGAAATCAAAACTGCGCTCATACGTTCGAAATATTTCCCAGTAACTATTTGTAACTTTCACCTATTTTAGACGCTACGCTTGGTGTTTAACGCTACACAGTTTCCAACAAATTGTCGCATAGAAGTTGCCAGTTCTTTACTCGACATTTCCTTCCCGCTCGCCGTCAGTTAACCTTGGGCTGTTCGGTCGCTCGCAGTCCTCGCCACGTCACTCGACTGGTTCGATGTCCCGCGGTTACACCTCTTCTTTCGCTCGATCTCAGGATGCCGCCACACGTCCAAATTCCAAACCTTTCTCTCGTCCTCAGGCTCGTACCGTCCACGGATTGGTCCAAGTCTTTCTCGCCTACGCTTGAGTGTTGGAGTCGTCCTTCTGCCGCCTGCCGCGTACCGTTGCTCGCGCTTCCAGTTTTAAATAACTAACGTGCTTGAATTGACTACTTAGCACTCGGCCGACATACCACACTTTGAGCGTGCGTGGTCGTGGCGTACAAAATTACATACTGGATTTCGTTCAGAGTCCTTCTGCGCGAATTTACTTCGATTATGAAACTTTTCAAGTTCGAGCAGTCACATCGCTTGCTTACTCGCGTAATGTTAGTGCAAATACTGTACATGCACTTTGCTTCTGAATTCTATCACTTATTACCGCGTTTCTTAAATCAGCTTTACTTAAGCAAGTAAAATTATACTCCTGCACTAACCAATTACTACCGCTGAAGAATTTAGTTGAGTCGCCGTCGCTGTCGAAGTCGTAAGAGAGCTCTACCAAAGTGCGTCACGGTATTTATGCCACTCCGCCTGGGGAAAAATTTCTGGAGGGGTGAATTTTCTCCTCCTTCGCGCCCTCTCGAGAAAATATTATCCGCTAACTTTGGACATCGGAATGCGAAAACCTGCGGGTAGATGTCGCCTTCTCGGACCATCGCTCCGCCTCGTACCCTATTTCTCAGTTCTTGGTCTTCTAGTGGCTTATGGTGGCGTTACGGGTTCGTATAACCTCGTGACGTCACAATATATATATATATATATATATATATATATATATATATATATATATATATTGTGACATACCGATATGTCACGTTAAAATAAACTAACATTTATTTGTAGACAATATGGTGGAACATGCATTACGAAATATCACGAGAGCTAGAGCTTAGCAACGACCGTGAATAAACAATGTAGTTTTTGTTTTTATAAAAGCATTAAGAGTTTTCTGGATGCCGAAAGTACAAAATTTGGGATTGGGCGAATAAGTTCAAAAGACGATCAAAAGGTCAGCTACACCAAAATATAACGAACGTATGGATTGGCTGGGTGAGAGAAGGACGGTCAAATGTTATGAAAAAATGAAGGTAGTTTTAATACGAAGTCTTCGAGGATGAATCATGCAGAAAGATTTCATTCTGCTCTGAAACGCGCTTCTGAACTGATCGTATGTTCGTGAGAGGAACGAGTACAATCGAGATAGAATTGGGTTATCAGTGAAATTTTAAGGACAGTGAATGATATTGCAGATATTTTGATGTGGAAGCAATATTGGTGTATAAATTGGAACTTTGTCGGAGTGGTAATCGAGTTCGGACTATGTCATAGGACGTAATCGGACTGATAATTTTGATAGTTGGAGACCAGCTTGATAGGGGCAGGAGAGGATTTCTTGGAACTTTGGACTACGGCAAGATCGCAAGATATTTCGACTGAGACGTCTACGAGGGACATCAACGAAGAAAAGATAAGTTAACCGCGGTATAAATTGTAAAGTGAAAGAGATCTTGATCAAAGGCCTAAAAAATTGTAAATTCTCTAAATTGTTTGCTAAAAAGGCAAAATAAACTTTGTTGAATTTTGTTCTTTAGAAAAGAAAGTGATTTTCATTTAGTCAATCCAAACAGAAATGAACTAGAATAGAATCATTCTATTTCAGATTCCCAGCTGCGCTGTATAGATGCGGATCCTATAATCCATTATAGAGGTAATAAGGATTATAATATATCGTGACCCATTGACCCAGCAAGCCGGACTCTAAGATCTTTAGTAGATATAAATGTAGAGAGAGGAAAATTTTGGTATATCTCAATATATATATATATATATATATATATATATATATATATATATATATATAAGATACATATTCAAAACATGGTTTTTCTTAATTTTTATAGAACCGAAAGGCATTCAGTATCTCGATTAAATAAGTTGAAAACAGCAGGGAGCGGCTAAGGGAAGCGTTGAGAACAGGGAGGGTGTGCAGACGGTAAAGGACAAGTCCCGGAAGGCCAAGGAAAAAACTGGGGAGAGAGCGGGGAGGCGGAGAGAGAGCAGGGTGGTGGGGGAGAAAGCATGTGGGAATGGAGAGAACGGAGAGAGAGGGGAGCAGGTTGGGGTTGAAGAAAGCGGGGAGGCGAAGGGAGCGAGTAGGCAGAGAGAGAGAGAGAGAGATAGCGACGGTAGGCAGAGAGGGTAGAGGGGGGAGAGCGTGGAGACGGAGGGAAGCAGGGTGGCGGAGGGGAAGGGGGAGGCGAAGTAAGGCAGCTGTTGGGGAGGACCGTAAAGACGGAGAGGAAAAATGGAAAGGGAGAAAAAGAGAAAGAGAAGAGAGGAAGGAGCAGGTGGTGAGGGAAAGCGAGGTTGGGGGGGGCGAGAAGGGGAGGTGGGAGGCACGCACAGGGAGAGGGGTGCAGAGGTAGCCAGAAGGACGGCGGGGGAAGTGGGATGGGGAGAGAGCGTTCTGACGTGGGGAGAGGGGGGTAGAGAGAAGGTGGGAGGCGAAAGGAAAGAGCTTGGAGTGACACAGCGACAAGGCGAAGGACCTAGCGGTAAGACCACGTGAGGGAGCAAAGAAGGGAGCGGGGAGGCTGATCTTGGTAGGTGAAGCTGTAGAGATCAAACGGGGCGGACCGGGAGCGGTAGCTCAGTGCATCAACTGATGTCACTGTAGCGCCTCTGACCGGGAGGTCCTAGGTTCGAGTCCTGATGGCGGCAGGATTTTCGACACTAGCTTTTCAGTAGGTCGAATTCAGTCGCTGTCTGGAGGAGAATTCTAGCGGCCGGCTGCTCTGATCGGTAGTTTTCCGTTGTTTCTCCGATCAACGCTAGGTGAATGCCGGAGCAGTACCTAACAACGGGCACAGACCGCGCGCGATCTGTCCTTCCTCTTCCTTCTCCTATCCTATCACCTTACACACACACTTACACTAACATGCCCTACACTACCACATATTCCAGGAGGCCGGTCGGGCTTGAGCTTGTCCCGACAGGGCGGTGGAGAGTCCTGGTTAGGGAAACCCACGCCGGATCTCGCCATCCAGCGGGGAAACATCACCGCGCATATCCCGAGAAAAAACGTGCACAACACTAACGGGACTAATGACCGAAGCAGTTGACGTGCCCGGAAACACGAAAAAATCAAATCAAACGAGGCGGCGGAAGGTGGAGGGAGGAAGGGGGCGTGGCGGGGCGGGCGGCGCCAGTCTGAGGTCGCTGGGTCGCGAAGCGCCGGCGCGCGTCATCCTCGGCAATGTTTTCCGACCCTGAATCAGGAGTCAACGGAAGTCAACGATCGACCAAGTCAAGCGACAAATAGGGGCCAGTGTTTTCATATCGCAGCAATATCCATGAAGCGCCTGGCGGATTCTGCTGTTGGTAAACACAGACCAAAATTGGCGGTGACAGCGCGCCACAAAAACGCCACGCACATGACTTCGTCCCCGCTCACTTATCTTACTCTATCTTGTTTTCGAGGATGTCGCGAACGATGATGTCATACCATACAACGGAGTAAATTTACTTACATTCAAATGAGAATTTACAATCTGCAAATTCACGTAGATTCAACACAATTCAATTTGTGATAAAGAGACGAAAACGTATCTTTCACAATATATAAAATAATTAAAATGAATATCCAACATTTGAAATAATTAACTTTCTAAAAATAAAAGGAAATGCAAATGCGATCAACGGAACAATAAAAAGTAACCAACCTAATTCAGTCCAAGCCGAAGATTCCTATTGTAATGATATAATAAAGTTGAGATATAGCATTAGGATATAATCTAGTGACGAGATAGCAATTCAAGTTTCAAAAACTGAATACCCTTGGGTAGATAGAGTTCCGTCGACATCCCACTCTCGACACGATCTTAGTAGCTGCGTCTAACGATGTGACCGTCTTCTAGATTTCGATGATCTCATCGGTCGATTTCTTGGTTCCCACTGATTAATTCCAGACAAATGCAGCCGGAACAATTTGCTAAACAAAAAATAAATAAATTTAAAAACATAAAAAGGGTCAGAAACTGTTCAACATACTTCCTCCTCAACGTTGCAATTTTAAAGTGAGTGCTGCGCCGATTTTGGCTAGCCCACGTGAACTAGGGCACGCTTTTCATCATGCACAAGCTCACAATCTAGGAAGGCAGTTAAAATCTCTGAAAGGCTAGAGTATCAGAGGAAGAAAAATGAAGCAAAGGCAGTCAGTATTAAACCTTTGCTAGAAAGATAACTGTTTAATGTTGTCTAAGGTTGGTGAGAACGAAATATCTTTCCTAAAGCAAATGCTCAACAGCGCAAGAAATAGTATTGTATTATGTATAGTTCTCAAAAAGTTTACATAATACAATACGTAATACATTTTGCAAAAGTATGGTACACTTTCTCGCATTATGTCTAACTTTATTCGATTTTTGAGAATTCTAAATGTTCAATAAAAATGAGACTTTTGCTTTTTTTGCATTTCTTTTTATTTTTGGAGCATTCTTTGATCCGACTGCGTCTTTACGTGGCGTATCTGGACTAGACAAAATGTAGCAATAACAGTGGCAAATCGTGCTTTGGTTGCACGGTAGTACAACCCCCAAAATATGAAAAAATATCTCTTAATATGTTAGGAATATACATTTTCCTTTTGATGACATTCAAGATATTACAGCAACATCGATCTATGAAATCATTCTGAAACCAAAGATCATCCAACTGGAGCTCTCTCCGGTGTCTGGTACCTTGGCAGGAATTGCAGCACTGGCTTGTCTGTATTACGGGGTTTACTACTTTTACTCATTGGCACTTCGATTTAACACGGGGAACATACGGTGGGCACCCGAGTTGCACCTTTTGGTAGTGCAACCAGCCTAGTGGCGCTGTCTAGCGTGAGGAAGGCTAAAGGTTTTTTTTTAAAGGAATTTTTTTAAACCTGATAAAAGTTAAACGTTCATATACGGGCGTTTAAGCTGCGTTTTACGTTAAACGTTGCATTCATAACCTAGTTACGTGTGGGTAGTAATATTCAATCTACTGTGAAAGGAGAAGCTCGAATATGGAAGAGTTTATTGCACTATTTGAAGAAATAGAAGACGATGAATATGATACAATCATACACCTACGAAGGCCCAGAACCATTCGCACAAGAGTGAATCATTTTGAAAAATGGGACGAGATAGAATTCTTCAACAGGTTCAGAATTCACAAACGAACAGCAAACATTGTTTGCATCGGATTGAAGATATCATAAAACTAAAACAACAAAAACCATGCGATTTTGCCTGGCAGATAGGTTTCTTGTTGCATTACGATATTATGCTTCTGGTAGTTTTCTCATCAACGTTGGAGATCATAGTGGATTCATGTGTCTACTACTAGTAAAATTGTGGAAAGTGTTTCTAGAGCACTAGCAAATTTATAACGGCAGTATATAAGTATGCCAACAACTCCTGCAGAAATGGCACAAGTGAAACATGGATTTTACGAGATCGCTCGTTTCCCAAATTGTATTGGAGCAATAGACTGTACACATGTTCGAATACAGTCTCCCGGGGGAGATAATGTTGAAACATTCAGGAATCGAAGGGCTTTTTCATTTAATGTTCAAACAGTTTCTAGTTCATCATTGATAATTCAAGATATTGTTTGTAGATGGCCAGGTTCAGCACATGATTCCACATTTTCAAATCATCAAGAATAAGGACAAGGTTTGAAAGTGAATAATTTGGTTCTTCAGTTCTTGTAGGAGATAGTGGATATGCTGTACGAAATTATCTTATTACTCCATTAGCAAATCCGCAAAATGCAAGGGAACATATTTTCCAGGAATCCCTCATTAGAACAAGAAATCCAGTGGAGAGAAGCTATGGAGTTTGGAAAAGATGATTTCCAGTGCTAGCAACTGGAATAAGACTGAAAGTTGATCGAATTGAAAGTGTAATAATTGCAACAGCTATTTTACACAACATAGCCAGCTCTGAGAATGAAGATCTCCCTCCCATAACTGAGGAGCAGCAAGAAGCTATAAATGAACTGGATGACATTCCTAATGAACAAACCAACCAAACAGTTATAGTACATAATAATATCAAACGCACTCAACTTATCAATGAATACTTTCAGAGTTTATTAGAAAATCAAGAAAGTGAAAAAATTGAATAATAACGGTATTATATTTAAATAAAAAAATATAAAAACATAAATTAATTAATACACAAATTAAATACAATAAGTTGGAAGTTATAATATTCACAAACTGAGGTTAATGTTCTTTATAAAATAATATATAATAACTTTGATATTTGTTCAAATTTCTATTTATCAGTTTGAATGTTGTGAACAAGAGATTTCTTTTTTATTTCAATGTCAAGCTCTTTGTCTTTAATTTGCAACTGTAAAAGCATCATTTTTGCATTATGTTCATCTTGCATATTTTTAACTTTAATATTATGTTCAATTTTTTGACAAGAAATTTGTTCTTCATACATCTTTTTCTGTAATTGTATTAATTCTTGCTTTTCTGTTGATAAATTCTGTAATTTCATTCCAGTAAATGAATTATCCATTTGATCTTTTCTGTAATTTCTGTTCCTTTTCACCCTCAGTGGGGCTGATGGAGGTTTCCGCAGGTCTGGTATATTAAATTTTCCTTGAATGGGTCTTGGTGAGATATTTTCAGAGTGCTCTGTTTCTTCTCCACACTCAAACTCAGATGATGATGGAATCGTTATGTATTTATTATTATTATCCGAAATGTTTTTGTCACAATGTCCAGTCAAGTGAATTACTTCATAAGCTACATCATCAACCATCACACTGTGTTCTGTGTTTCATCTTGCTCATTGTGTGTCTTGTTCAATGGCAAAGATGAGTTTCCAGTACTGAATCTGAATCATATTCAGATGTCATACCCATTACTTGGACATCTCCTAATATTTCTTTTACTCTCAAATCAGTGGGGGTTATCAAATGTGATGGGCCTGGCCCTCCACCAGTTCCTGAAATATACTTCTTTTCTTCTGCAAATTTGTGTTTGCTCACCTTCTTTAAATTCTCATACTTCCCCCTCAGTACTTTCCAATGTCTAAAAACATAACCACTAATCTCATTAAATTTTCCGGCCAGCTCCATCCATGCTTTTTCTTTCTCTTTCATGGTAACATTGTCAGTTTTCTTACATTCAAATATATTTTTGTTTTCACCAACTAATGTTATCAAGAGATCAATTTCGTCTTGTTTGAAGTTTTTACTTCTTTTGATTTTTGTGTCGTCACAACTTTTTCCTTCCATTTGTCACCAATTCAAGCACAAAAGTTAAAACAACCAAAAGTTACCAATTCAAGCACAAAAGTTTACTCTACGTTTCACTATAGATTCGCGTTGGAATGTAGCGCCAATTCCCAAGTAAATGCAAGCGTGCTGGAACAAAACACTGACGAATGTAAACAATCAGAATAGCCAACATTGTGCGTCATAGGACGAAACTCGTTTAACGTAAACGTCGCCCGGTCATCCGCGGAGAAAATGAATTTAAGTTTAAACTTTGAAGGAAACTTAAACTAGTTCTAATTAAACGAAGGTTAATTTGATTAGGAGAAACTGGCCCTAAGGGAATATCATATTCTGTCTTCGTCTGACTCACTGCAACGTAGTTTTATGCATTTTGCTTGTTATTGATAATACACAAGTTGGTGTGTACTGTCAATACCGGGAGGTGTATATGCCTTACGCGGACACGTAGCATAAAATCATGTAAGTAGTGTGTCAATATAGACTTTTATATCACTTAGTTTTAATTGATTTGAATTGTTTATATTTTTATTATTTTGTATTTTAAGTTTGGAAATACATTTGAGGTGCAACCTCCAGCTGTCAGCACCAGCTGCTACTGTGTAATAATATAGGAAATGCTGATTTTTTAAAAATACTAATTTTCATGAAAAATATGAAAAAATGAAAATTGATAGATAAATTTTTGTGAAAATAGCAAAATATGTAAAATATGTAATATAGTACTAAATATGTAAAAATATGTTACGAAGAATTTGGATTTGCGTTAACGGGAGACGATTCGCCAAGATTACAATTTTGAGAACGGTAGGTAGAAAGAAAAAAATATGTAATTACATAAAAACCGGTTTCTAATCATTACGGTAAGGACGCGCTACCACCCAATGCTTCTTGTACTCGATACGACACATATTCCCACGAATAGCAATTTACATATGTGACCAATGTTCTAATTCACTTCTATCCATGATCGAGCTTCCCGCATACTAACTTTTGCGTATGCTATCAATTAATCAGTAATGCAAATACTCATGTTTGGATATGTACACTCTGAACTAATCACGTTTCATTTATATCGGAAGATGTTACCGTGGCAAATGGAATGATCCTTGTACTTCGAAATGTGCTTCGAGAACGTAATGATGATAATTGAATGAGCACTTCTGATGTTGAATTGCCTTCCTCCTAGGAGACATGCATGAGACAACAACCACTTCCGTCGGAGTCATAGATGTTCTCATGAAAAAGTTAGCATTAAATTCATCATAACATACATTTAAACGAAAAAAAATATGATTCGAGACATTTCGCTTACGGAGTATTTATTATTGAGAATGTCAGCATGATTTCGTAAGCTTCATCGAAGGGGCAAAAAGTGAGCCGCAGTCTTGCAGTACCAAAGAATTCGCCCCTGGCAAATATAATTTGAAATATATTTATGACTTTTCGAACTAGTGCGTTTTCACCGAGTGCCCTTGATTCAAGAGATAGCCTTAACAATGAACAAAGCCGACTGAACCCGTATCACTATATTTGAATGGAGTGTCTGGATTTCTCGCGCGTAAACAGAATACATGAGTAATGACTCACGTTTCAAAATATCTTCACCAACCCCTCTTGTGTTCTTATTATGGATTCATGAAATTGACTGCGTCGTGACTTTCACAATGTCACAAAATCCATCTGTCAACGCAAGTTATCAAGGCACTGGGTTAGCAGAAGCAAGGAGCCGGTAAACGGATGTGCAGATATCTTTTATGTATGAAAAGATGCTTTAGATTTGTTCTCTTACGCATTCTCATACTTCCGTAAAAGGAAAGTTGCAAAATATGCGAACAATGCGTTAAGTGTATATAGCGGAAACAATAAGCAAAGAATTGTATTCGGGATCAGAAGACGGCACTGACGTTTCTGTAAAAGTGACTCAGCAAAACCACTTATTCTCCAATTTCGTACCGTCACCGTAACAATATGTACGTAAACATTCGCTTAATCAATAAAAACGTTCACTTTAAATAAATTCTAAACGGTTCACGATTTTATGATGGAATTTTCACCAAACGATTCAAGACACAGGGCCCCATCAGTTGTATATTATTTTTTCGTTTAGTTAACTAAATATGTTCATTAATTCCTTGAAAAATCGTTGATTATCCCCATGTTAATAGCACGCGTGCAATTAAAATTCCACCGTGTAATTAAAACTCCACACTTACCAATCATTGTTCATAAAAGGAGACAAATTGTTTAATTAAGAAGCTATAACATAGACGTAGCCAACGTATTTCCAGTCGGCCATGAAACATTAATAAAAATATACATCACAGATTATATACCTACAACAACTAGATACATATAAACAACGAATGAATAAAACGCAATTGGCGAAGTAAAGTTAAGCTAGCTGACTAATGGAACGACATAAAATATTTAATGTCAATAAATTAAATGTTTTACTGTAAAACATTTGGTCTTAGGATTACAGATATAAAAAATATAAACGTCAAAGTGACTATTTGTTTTTATTTCCCAATTTATATATGTTACTGTAATAGATATAGTTACTATGTAGATATAAAATGAGATATTACTCTAACATACTTGTCTTTACTTTTCGTGGGAATTAATGTTTTCATGACTTTGTCAGCTTCTTTATCCGCAATATGTTCAGTACCTTCCATATGCAAATATTTCACAATGCAACCCCTACTAAAAATAGATATTTTTCAGAAGCAATATGACATCAAACTCATCCCTCAAATTGTAAAGATGTAAGTGAATTTACCAAAATTAAATAATTCTTAAATGGAAACGAAAAAATATTGCAATGTAACATGGGTATAAGGGGTATAATTGCACTTGTGGTATGTAAGAAAACTCGTTCGTATCGTGGTTCGTTTTCTTGAACACATCACTCATATAATTATACTTCATACACTCGTTTCGTTATTTACTAAAATGGAACACTATACTTTTTTACACGAATACATAGGTCTTTAAAAAAGTTTAATTCGCCATTACTACATACGTTGGCATTTGATGCACATTTATGAATACAAATGAACTGTAAAATCCAGCGTTACCATAGCAGTTTCTTGAGTTCGCGGCTCGGTTGAATTCCTGACCGTTTCAACGGCGACTACATAGTAGCTCGGCAGTTCAAAACGCCGAGGGCGAAGATGTCCAGCGGATATTGTGGCCACTAACCGACGATCGGCACTGTGGTAGACAAGGATAAATGAGGCGCTCAATAAAGCGCGAAAGGTATGTTTGTCATTTGCAGAGTGAATGTCGTAGATTGCAGAGCGGAGATGTATGTCCCCGTTGTACTTCTTTTCTGGGATGAGTTAACGTAGAGGCTTTTAGAAATTTGCGATCTCTTTATGCTACCAACAGACTAATTTAAGCAAAAGTTATTTCGTTTTATTAATGATTCAAGGCAAATTCATACTAGAGATAATTGAATAGTGATATTTTAAAATATTTAGAATCAACCTTCTCTTAATAAAGAAGTTGCACCCCAGTTTAATGCGCCCACGGCAGAGAATAGCGCGATTTTCACAATTTATTGCTTACCACCTCTGAATTAATGCGACTATGAGAGAACAAGGTTCTCGCGTACAGCTCATTGGTTCCCGGTCGGGCAAGATTATAAATGTGCGTTTTCCTTGCAATGTGCAGTACATGTTGCTGTGTTACGTTAAGAAAACTCAGTTCTCCGATTGAGAAAACCAGGTTACAGAGTGGGGATGTCTTCGAGCTAACCACACGTACCCCCATAGCCCATGGCCGCGAGGCCGGGACGCTGCTGGTAGGCCATGGCCCGTACTGGCTGCCGCGCCACGTACAAACAGACCGAGCGGTAGCTCAATGCATCAACTGATGTCACTGCAGCGCCTCTGACCGGGAGGTCCTAGGTTACATTCCCCACGGCGGCAGGATTTTCCACACTAGCTTCTCAGCAGTTCAGTCGAATTCAGTCGCTGTCTGGAGGAAAATTTTAGCTGCTCTGATCGGTAGTTTTCCGTGGTTTCTCCGATCAACATGCGAATGCCGGAGCAGTACTCCTGCCAAACGGCCCACGGACCGCGCGCGATCTATCCTTCCTCTTCCTTGTCCTATCCTCTCCCCTTACATACACACTTACACTAACATGCACTACACTACCACATATTCCGGGAGACCGGTCGGGAGCTTAGAGCTTGTCCCGGCTAGGGCGGTGCCCGCTGGTGGGAGAGTCGTGGTTGGGGAAACCTCAATAGCCGACGGTAGGTCGGCGCCGGATCTCACCATCCAGCGGACGAAGATCACCGCCATCTCTCGAGAAAAAACATGCACTACACTAACGCGACTAATGACCAAAGCAGTGGACGTGCCCGGAAACACGAAAAATCAATCAAAGTACAAACAGACAGACGGGAGAACAAATTAGAAAGCTCCCTCCGACTGCACATGCGCCGATTTCAGAGCGGGGAAAGATTAACCCTCCATCGTTCTCCTTGGTTCCCTTCTTACCCGAGCACGTGTGGACGTACTTGCATGTTCGCATTGACAGAGCAATTAGACAAAAGATTCACTTTCATTGTGTAAACAAAATATCGAAGAACATTGTGCCAAGACTGATAATGATGATACTCATAGAGAAATAGATAATACTATTACTTCATTTGGAAACTTTTCTCAGCAAGACAAAGACAGTGTTGAAGATAGAAGCGACAGTGAACATGTGTGGCAGGTGCTCCACTCCATCCACCAATCGCATCAGTTCGCAGGGTGGCTAGGCCATGACAAGCTCCAAATTCTGCCCTAGGCATGGTGGGATATCATACGCAATTGGTGCTCCTCTTTCGAACGGATATTTCTAATTTGTTGACCGGGAGCGGTGGCTCAGTGCATCAACTGATGTCACTGCAGTGCCTCTGGCTGGACGGTCCTAAGCTCGAGTCCCGACGGTGACTTTCCACACTAGCTTTTCAGCTAAGTCGAATTCAATCGCTGTCTGGAGGAGAATTCTAGCGGCCGGCTGCTCTGATCGGTAGTTTTTCGTGGTTTCTCCGATCAAAACCAGGCGAATGCCGGAGCAGTACTCTAACAAACGGGCCACGGACGGCGCGCGATCCTTCCTTCCTTCCTCTTCCTTGTCCTATCCTCACTCGTTACACACACACACACACACACACACACACTTAAACTAACATACTAACATGCACTACACTACCACACATGCCGGCAGATCGGTCGGGAACTTAGAACTTATCTCAGCTGAGGCGGTGCCACGATGGCGGGAGATACCTGGTTGTTGAAAACCCCGAACGTCGTCTACGGTAGGTCGGCGCCGGATCTCGCCATCCAATGTGGGAAAATCACCGCCACATCCACATGAAAAACATACACTACACTCAAGGGACCAATGAACTCAGTAGTTGATGCGCTCGGAATCACTAACAAACAATCAATCAATCAATCAATCTAACTTGTTGAGCTATAACCAGTTTACTGCTCAAACTCAAATTATTCTCCACTTGAAAAATCGTTACAGAATACTTAAAATCCATTAGTGCGTATTATCCTACTGTCCAAATAACTGTATTCCGAAAATGTGTGGAAAAGAGATTTCATCTTGCAACGTTCTCTTACAATGTGTGCGACGCGCCAGCCTTCTGGAAGGCCTTGATATCAATTATACTACGAAAACACTTCACAGCTTGGGAACGTGAGGGATATACAATCGCCATTGACCCTCCAGCCTTAAAACAAATTCGACGTGAATCATTACAAGAACAAGACGGGCGATATATTTAGCGCCTTTCGCTTCGCGCTCCTTCGAGGCCGCGACCCACACGCAGTGGGATCCGCGTGCGACGAAGGATCTCTGTATTGGATTTTTTTTTAAAAATAAAATGTCTTTGAAATTGTTTGTCGTTACTACAACAGCAATTTGGCTTGAAACTCCAAAATAAACAGTCTGTATTCTGAATTGAATAAAATATGCCGGTATTTAGATAAATCAGTTTTTCTACGAAAATACTTCTCAAAATGAAAAGGCAAAATAACAGTATTTAAAAACTAAGTGTCAAGTACATATCTTGAATTAAATTCTGATATAAAGTCGTTTTGATTATTTCAGCTAGTTAATCTTTTGCATCCAATAAGTAGTAATTAAAAACAAACTTGTGAAGTGTTTTAAAATCCGATACTCGCTGGTAAATACAACTCATACTACAACCACCGACCCCAGGATGTATTTGTTGTTTCGATTACAATACTATGAGAACTCCTGCATAAGGAATATGGTTACTTCCGGATTTGATACTTGGAAGTATACGCTGGGAAATCGATTGTAGTGGAGACGTCCATGCAGCATCATGAATCTACGAAGAGTTGATTGAGGCAACTAGGATGAATCTGAGAGGGTGAGGTCAGACAACGGGCACTGGAATTAATTCAAATTCCTTTCTTCACTTTAATGTTTTGAACTCGTAAATAATTATATTATTTGTATAAGCTCGCAAAAGCGTATTTCCGATAAAATCCCATAATTGATGTTCCACAGCATTACTTAACTTTCTCTATAACTCGTATTTCTAATTGTAGATAGCCATTATGTATCCGCAAAGGGCAATTACCTTCGTCGCCGTTAGATTCCTGGGTTTCTAGTCGGTCACCCATCCAGGAACTTGCGATGTCTCGAATTCGCTTAACCTTCGTGACTTCACGTAGTTAACGAATTCGGCTAGCGATGCCGGTTTCGCGGTCGTGGCCTTTCAGTAAAACGATCCTAGCATAGTACAATAAATTACCTTTTCTACGAGAGTACTCCTCAGAATGAAAAAACAACAACATAATAGTATTTAAAAACTAAATGTCAAACATAATAGAAGTACCTTACTATTGAGTTAAATTTTGATATATCCATCGGTTGTCATTATTTCACACAAAAAATCTTTTGCGTTCAGTAAGTAGTAAGGGGACAAATTTTAATAAAAAAATTGGAGTATTTTTTATGTAAATTTCGAAATTATTGAGACTTCGTGTAAACTACTCCCAAAAATCAAAATATCTGCTTGGAACCCGTAGGGCGTCGAGTTGGATTTTTTAAATGAATAAACGATTTAGACGCTAGCCTTGACTACAGATGGAGAGACAAAGAGACGAACGGACGGACGTACTGACCGACACAGGCAGACGATTTTCCGCCAATCTTTTTTCGGTATCAAGACTCCATAAAATGTGGATTCTGACTACAGAAGTAATTCACTATTTGTAGGAAGAAGATTTATCCCATTTTTTGTTACTAGAACCCGACAGCACGAGATTTTCTGTCGAAAAAGAGCTGATTTCTGCCAACAATACAATAGCTTCTCTTTCCTTCGTAAGTTCGTAGTAAGGCGAGAATGTTTACGTAACGCAGGGGCATAACAGTCGCTAAATATGCGTAATTGGAAAACCGACTAGTTGCCGGCCCTCGTGTGGGGCGCGGAGAGGCGGCGCCAGGCGCGAGACGGGGCGCGGCCCCAGGTGCCGCCGCCGCCGCAATGGCTTTGACGAGCGCGTAAGTGGCGTGTCACAGCACATGGGCCGCGCATATGTGATGCGGGCTCTTACAAGCGAGCGATAGCATCGCGGCCGCTGACAATGGCCGATGGCGTCACCGGCGCCTCGCTTCGCGCTCACAGGACCCGCCGCCGCCGCGCACCGGGGCCGTTTGTACGTAAATGCGGCGCGCGCGGGACGGCACAGCCGGCTGGGGAGCCGGCGGGGCGGGGAGCGATGGGAGGGTGGGTTGGGGCGGAGTCAAGCTGGGCGGGATGGGAGGGGCGGGATTGACGACGAGCGGATGGGGCGGGGAGCCATGGGTGGACTGCGGTGGAATGGGGCAGGGATGGGGGGGTAGAAGGGAGCTGAAGGAGCAGGCTTGGCGGTAGGGCGAGCTGACGGGGGGAGCGTTGAGTGCTGTGGAGGGGGCGGGGCTGAGCGGGGTAGGAGAGAGCGGACTTGATGACAGGGGCTGACGAGCGGGCGGGGCAGGTCGAGGGTGAGCGGGGGTGGGATTGCAAGGGTGGGAGACCGGGAGCAGGGCAGGCGATGGGGGGATGATTGCGTCTAGCGGATGGAATGGAGGGACGAGGTAGAGAACGGTGACGCGATCGCTCCAGAGCGCCTTGCGACATGAATGAGGTGCTTCGCCGACCTCGGGAACGCTTCACTTCCTGTCGCACGAGCAACGCACCGTGCCTTGGGGCCGCCCAAAGAGGCCCCGAAGAGCTCCTACAACTACGATCGAAACGAACGACGGGCCAGGCCGTTGATGAACGCTACATGTCCTCAAAATATGTTTTATTTAATCTATTACCATCAAACTATAAATGAATCTTGGCGGCCCTGGGTAGAGTAGTTGGTCGAGGGAGCTAACAACACACGGAGTGGGTTTGTCCGAATCCCACATTCTCAAATATGGATGTTTCCATCAACTGTGGAAATAACAGCATCATTCAATTTCGCAAAGAAGTATGTGGTAACCGCCGTATGAGAACTATTCTGTCAATTACCACACATTAATGCAGCATTATCACCGATAAGTTTAAAAACACTGTCTTCACAAACGGAGTGACTATGGCACTTTCAAGTGTAAATGTAAACTGCATGTAAACTAATAAACTGCATGTAACAAATTCCAGCACATGAAAGCTGCTTAGACATATAAGATATTAATGGCAATAAATTATTATCGTTTTCTGTATTATTTAAGTAGTGTACATACGTTTTACGGGCCTCTCACAGGCAATCAATCTTTATAAATGAGGTCTCTAAAGAAAGGTAATTTCACGAAACGTGACAAATTACATTTTGTTTTTAAAAATGCGAAAGATTTGTTGAAAAAAAGCAGCAGCCAAATATTAATTTCAAATGCAACCCGCAACACTAAACAGCATTTTCAAAATATATGTACTTAAATAACTCCTAAACGATGCGCTCTAGAGTCTTAAAACTTCAAATCCTGAGGCCAAAGGCCTCAAAAACATGTGTCTCACACCGTAATCTACAGGATAAGATACTTTTGGACATTCTATTACATTTTTTGCAGCGCTTATCGCAATTATCCAAAAGCAACTTATTACTTGGCGCTGGAGCAACGCCCTCTGCCAGGGTACGATCTTTGTTTGTGACGTCACGCTTAGAAGGATTCGATTTCTCCAACTTTGAATGCTTGCTTTGCTATGCTATGTTTGTATGCTGTATGTATGCTTTCTGTGTACACCGTGGTTTGCTTCGACTGATGAGGTTTATATGCATAATCATTAATTCAAGATAATGCAAATAAACCTAAATACTCTCGTAGCAACAATTAGAAATATTAATAGTTGGTTATACCGATGAAGATTGCTTTTCATGTGTATCGTGCAACCGTTCATTTATCGAATGAAAGTATTGACATTCTTTCTGTGAAAAGTATATGATGTAACTTACAGTATGATGAACTTGGTGTGGTACCACGTCATATCTATTAATCACTAAACGCCCATTTTATTCTTATTCAAAATCCTTTTCTCCGTTTTTAATCGCTCACCTCCCAAATTTCAAACTCTCTTAATTTAAGTCAATATACATTCATGGACGGGGCAGTTCAAGAGGGGAGTATTTTGTTTTTTGAAAACATGAATTAAATATGAAATTTGATGAAAGCGTAGGTCTATATTTCTTTCAAATATTGTTTATTTTTTGGGGGTTGATTTTAAAGACCTAAATTTCATTTCTTTGAAGGTGGTGCACGATAAAAGGGAAATTCGCTGCAAACCTATGCTATGACGAAAGTCACGAAAGGAGTACAGTGTAAATGCGACGACCAAGACTCAAGAAAGGAACCATCTCCATGAATTTGACAGAGTCTTCTGAGTGAATCCAAAAGATAGGCAGACAGCTCAAGAAAATTTGAGAAGGGCATTATCAGAGAGCTAGATACTAAATCAAATTATGTTGGAAAGAAAGCTCTTACATCTTTTGATGTTCTTCGTCAAAAAGAAGAAAGAAACAATATTGGCAAAGAATATAAAATTGTGTACAGTGAAGAGTGAAGACTGTGTCTTTTTCGGATTGAATTCTGTTTTCCTGTGCCAGTATTTTCTGTCTCAGCAGTGATTCGGTGCAATTTTTAAGTCAGCGTTTTAGTCACGATATTGCATTGTAAAAGCTGGAAAATAATACTTTCCTATTAATTAATAATTTCAACACATTTATTTATATTTTGGACTGGTTGAAGCATTTGCAAGAAAACTAGGACTATTCTCGTAGTACATTTAGTGTTGTAAATGCTCTTTTGAGCAGGTTAATAAAAGATCTAGATATTACATGTAAACAAGTTAAATTTATTATTAAAGATCGAATTAATAATCATTCAAAATAGGTGGAAATATAGTTAATACATCATATGATAGTCCAGATGCTGCTACTTCATGTTTTATTGTTTATATTATATAAAATCCTATCCTTTATTATTTCATTAGTATATATATGAGTTTTGCGCACACGCAACCGATCTTCATAATGAGGTCTCTAAAAAAGAGAACTTCACGAAGACTCTAAAAAAGAGAACTTCACGGAGACGTGACGATTTTCACTATGACTTCGAAAATATGAAAGATTTGGTGAAAAAGTGAGTCTAAATATTAACGTCAAATGCTACACGCAACACTCAGACAGCATTATTAAAATCGACTTAGTTGAAGACAAAGCGTTCTAGAACCTTAAAATCTGGAAGTTGGAAGCCGAAGGCCCTCAAAGACACGTTCATCGCAACGTAATCTATAGGACGAGAACTTCTTGGACATTCTATTACAGTTTGCTGGTCCGGCACTTCTCGTTACTACCCCACCTGTTCAGAGACGCAACTGTATGTAAAATAAAACTAATTACTTGATATTCTACGCGATTAAATTGCGCGGGTGTAACTCTCAGTTCGGTAATGAAGTTAAATAATATTCCAAAGAGTAGAGTTATCGTTGCCCGATCCTGTAATTTCGCATGGAAAACTTTAAGTAGCTTTCTCGAGAGTAAAAATCTTTTGTAATATTTTTGTGCCTATCAAGAAAAGCGAAAATCTAACTATCAAGGAACATTGTGTAATTACTTCAAATGTTGTTTTTAAGAAAGTGATGTAAATTGTTCCAAGAATATGTCTATAATTCTGAATAAACCTGTATTCAAAATTTGTTTCAAACATCAATTTTATTGTTCTTTATTTTAATTTAAAATTCTATAAGTACATTGGAAGTTGCCTATCTAAAAAGTTTTCAAACAAATAAACATGTTCCGTTAACTTCCCCTCTTTATGTGGAAAAGGAAAGATGGAAAAAAGTGTGAAATTTAACATACGAAATCTCTCGCACGGGTACACTAGTAACTTTATATTATATTAGTAATACGGAACAATGCTAATAACACTAACCGCACTGGCCGAAAATATGCTGTGTGACAAGTGAAGAGTGCCATAATTATTTCTAAGGATACATGACAAAGGAGGCTTAGACTTCACATTTTCTTGTAAGAAGAATATGAGAATGATGTTACTGCATGAATCATTACAGATGGAACGAAGTTTAGATGAATTCAATTTCGAGAAAAAATTAAACGATTTCGGGAAAATGGAAGATAAGAAACCTCATGGATTTCTTTTTTAATTTTATGCTTTAACTTGAATTCTAAGAGGATATGTAAATAATAATATAATGCATATTTCCAGATTGTTGAAATGCAGTTCAATATTGGATCTTCTTTTATGATGAATTCGTATCTAAAGATACATTTTAAATATATGACTCACCTAACTGTGAAAGGTTTCACGTTGAGGTTGTACTGGAAAATCACAAAAGAATCTCACCTGAAACAAAAGAAAAATACTATTATGATTATGAAAATCATTCGCAAAACCTTTTGGACTTCAAAAATTAAGAACTTTTTACAATTTATAACGTAAGAGTTGAAGTTATTACGTTTAAATTATTAATACACTACACAAAATCACTTTTGGTCTAAATCTCAATTTCTAATTTTTATCTTAATTGCATCACATATGATATACGTTGTATGGCTGTAACAGAATTATTTGTGAGAGACAAATCTTTCCAGCAATATCGTAAAAATGTATCCATGTAAATGAATTATCTAAGACGGATTTATACACGTGCATGAATAAATCTTTACTTTTATTCTTCTTTATTTCAATATAAGTGAGCATTGTAAATATGAGTTAACACGTGCATGTGTGTGTGTGTGTGTGTGTGTGTGTGTGTGTGTGTGTGTAAGCATTGTTTGTATTAACGTTTCCTGGCGTTTTGGTGAGCATTGGCTTGGAGAATGGAGGCGTTGGTGTCGAACCCGACACACATGTTCCATGTACACGTCAAAAACAATATGATTATTTCGTTGAGTGACCCTGTTGATACTCATTGCAGCGCAAAGTCGTTCATCATTCGTATGTTTCTTGTGCAACTGCATCAACGTCGTTTGCTTTCAGCTCCTTCACTCGCCACATGCCGAAGTAGTCGCTCAAATGCAGTTCAAGCGCTTTTTGTCAGCACTGCGTTAGCGTCCAGTGGCCCTGTCGTGGCCCTGTCGTATCTGACTCGCCGCCCACCCCTCGTGCGAGTGCTGCTTTGCTTCTTCGAAGCAGTGTTGCCAGGCGGTCTTCTCATTTTCCACGAGAAAGGCTACGAAAAAAAAACAGAACGACAAAAACAACGAAAAACAAAAAATCAAAAAATGAGTTTTTAATGTTTAATATACTGTATGATGTGGTATGGAAATTAAAAAACGAAAAATATATTAATTGCATATTATGATATTTATATTTTACAGTAAACATCCGTCTTTGTAATGCATACAAATATGTATCACAAATATTTATTTAATGATGTGGAAATATACACACATTGTATAAGTTTCCTTTTAAGAGTTTCACACTGTGTACGAGTCATGAAACTTAAGAGGTATCTTGGTCTCACTCATTGAACTGAAATCGTTGTTTTCATTACTTGTTTATTGCTGAGATTCGTTCCCTTCCATAAACAATGTTGCCTTCTTCTTCCAACCTTTGGTTGTGACAAATAATCGCCCAAATTTTAAATGAAGGAACTCATTAAAATAATCCTACGCGCCTTCAAGTGCTTTTACCACGTTTAGTTGCATTTGAATAAATATAGCTGCAATAATCATAGGGAATTATTTTTGGGTTTTGTGATAAATAGACATTAAAAACAAATTTAAAAACCTCAACGAAATTTCTCAACAAAACCCATCAAATAAATTTGCTCCCTAAAACCCCACTGAAGACCTCCCCAAAAACGTCTAAATTTACGGGGAAAACCTCTAACCTGGCAACACTGCCTCGAAGCCTCCAGTGACAGTGAGCGCGCTCGCGGCGGTCCATTCAACAACACGCGCGAGCACACACTTCGTTTCATTCTCCTCAGGTATGTTTGGAGCTAAATCACGTTTTCCTTTGTGAAGGGCGCACGTCCCACGCCCAATGGCTACCGCCTAACGAAGAAACACCATATCGCTGGAAACGACATGTTATGACGGCGAGTATACATGTCTTCCCCACGCCCGGCAGGCTATCTTTCAAATTGAATTGTATAGATTGGACGGGATTTCGCGTATGCGAGCTTTTGAAAGGTTTTCAGAGCTCCACGCAAATATATTTTAGAAATTTAAAACATCTCCCGAGAAATGGCTATGTGAACGTAAATACAGAAAAGTGTTCGGGACGTCAACACAATGCGCCAAATGTTTCTTCTTGAAACACGTGGAGACGAGGCCCACCCTGGCGGCGCTAGCAACTGACTCATTCCCGAGTAACGCGGTCTCTGTCGCCTCACAGGTCTTTTATAGCGATCAAAAATAATAGGTTTGTGCGCCTGTCCGTCTGTGTACACGATATATCATGAACTTCACATAAAAAGTTCACAGGGAGTTTAAAACATTGGACGATGCCGTCGCTCGAGTCTCTGGGGCTAGGATGCTCCTTGGCAGGCCGAGAGCGATTATCGCCAACACACACGTGGTCGAGCCGAGGCAGCATGGGTACACGTTTCCTGCTGCACCACAACGAGTGACAATGGCAAACGTGAAATTGTATTGAAAACTAGCTGAACCCGTGAGAAAATTTCGCAAATTTGAACTTATTTGTGTTGGTCTTGGTGGATTACTTCACTTGGGGATAGCACCAATGATTCAACCTATGCCTCTGCGAGTGTTCCCAATCCATCAATAATGGTTTTCCAATCTTGCATTGGAACTTGAACGTGTAAGTTTCCGCGTTCGATGTTCTAACCACGCTACCACGACTACCACCACCATCATAAGTTCACATCTGCAGAGTCTGAGTTATTAATTATTCTTCACTCTGCTATTTGTAACAAAGAATGAGTAAGCATACACTTTCCCGAACCTGAGTATGCATGTATTTTGTGGATACCTTTGAATAGTTCAGGAATAAATATTCATATGCCATTTCATGCTAAGAATAAGTTATAAGACAAACTGTGACTATAACTTAAAGTGTATGGAAACTACATCCGAAATTGCTGAATTTCTCTTCTGTCTGCAAACATTCAACACTATTTACAAGGACAAAATATTTAAGGTTGAAGGCTGCGTGATGGTTATATCGGTTTTGGCCAAAATCTGGCAAAGAACTTTCTGATATCAAGTCAAGATAAAAAAGTGCATGGGATCGTTTAAAGATTTATAACTGAAAAATACAATGCGAAAGACTCAATAAACAAATATATATATAATTGACGAGTACCGTGAGAAACTGTAATCGTAAGAAACTGGATCGTAATTATGTGTTGCATTTCTTCAATAAATGAAAGAAAGACCAGGTTTGTTCGGAAAGGCACCAGGAGTGTAGGAAGCCAGAGAAAAAAGATAGGCTGAGGATTCAAAGAGATAGTATGTGAACAATGAACGAAAGTGGGAAAAGACCAGTCAGAATGGAAATCTTGGTGCGAATTATTCGCAAACCAAAATCAGTGTGTTAAGTGCACGAGAGGTGAAAGTACAAACTTAAGTCCTATTAAAGATTTTAAATAACAAATACTGTTAAAAATCAAGTGGCTGGTGTTCATAATTAAGAAATACTCTGCTCGAAGTGGCTGCTCGAGGAGGGCCTTTTTTCAATTTAAGCTACAGCTTTTTCCAATATGATCAAGAGGCTATTGCTTACACGGCATGTTAATGGCTCTTACTACTACTACTACTAATCATAACAAAAATATGCAAGGAAGGAGAAAATCATAATGTAGTAGAACAGTTGGAAAGCTCTCCAATGGCTTGCATCTGCAATGAGAAATGTAATGACGTGACAATGGGGCACGCAAGACGATATGCATCCACTGGACCTCGAAGCTAGGACCTGGTCGGGGATAACCCCCGCAAGCCGACGTACTCGTAGTTCGGCGCCGAATCTCGCCATCCAGCGGGGAAAGATCGCTGCCACCTCCAACGATAAAAAGCATACTCTGCACCACACCTACGGGACTCGTGTCCTTAGCAGTAGACGCGCTAGGAATCAGTAATCAATCAATCGAAGCCAGGACCAAATGTCGCCGTGTGGGAACTCAGGGCAGTAACTGATGTCACTGCAGTGCCTCTGGCCGGCGGTCCTAGGTTCGAGTCCCGGCGGTGCTTTGATCGGTAGTTTTCCGTGGTTTCTCTCATTATCACTAGATTGATTTTTTCGTGCTTCCGGGCGCGTCAACTGCTTCGGTCATTAGTCCCATTTGTGTAGTGCATGTTTTTTTCTCGGGAGATGGCGGTGATCTTCCCCCGCTGGGTGGCGAGATCCGGCGCCGACCTACCGTCGGGTAGTGGGGATTCCCCTTAACCAGGACTCTCCCACCAGCGGGGCACCGCCCCAGCCGGGACAAGCTCTAAGTTCCCCACCGGTCTCCCGGAATATGTGGTAGTGTAGTACATGTTAGTGTAAGTGAGTGTGTGTAAGGGGAGAGGATAGGACAAGGAAGAGGAAGGACAGATCGCGCGCGGTCTGTGGCCTGTTTGATAGGGTACTGCTCCGGCATGCGCCTGGTGTTGATCGGAGAAACCACGGAAAACTACCGATCAGAGCAGCCGGCCGCTAGAATTCTCCTCCAGACAGCGACTGAATTCGACCTAGCTGAAAAGCTAGTGTCGAAAAGCCTGCCGCCGTCAGGACTCGAACCTAGGACCTCCCGGTCAGAGGCGCTACAGTGACATCGGTTGATGCACTGAGCTACCGCTACCGGTCATTATCACTAGACAAATACCGAAGTAATAACCTAACAAACGGGCCACGAACCGCGCGCGATCTTTCCTTCCCATTCCTTGTCCCATCCTCATCCCTTACTTACACACGCTTACACTTTCAGGAACCACACTATCACACATGTCGGCAGATCAGTCGGGAGCTTAGAGCTTGTTCCAGTTCCACCGACGGTAGTTCGACGCCCGATCCAGCGGGGAAAACATCGCCGCCATCTCATACGGTGAAAAATCATGCACTACACTTACGAGACTAATGACCTTGGCAGTTGACCTTACCAGTTGACTGTGCTAGCTATTGAATCTCTAATCAATCAATCAATCGAAAGCAGGAGCAAATGTCGACAAGTCTTCGGCGGCGGCGTTGCTCGCGCCGGGAGTCGACCCGGAGCCGCGCGCGCCGCACGGAAGCGGTTAACGGCCCCAAAGGGGGGCGTTAAATCGCGCCAGACCAAACAAGCGACGCGGCGCGGCGACGCCCGCAAACGCCGCTCCGAGATATACGGTATACCACGCGGCGGGCACGCCCCATTTCACAGCTGAGTTCGGGAAACGGTTAGAACCAAAAATTGAGTTGGTATTTTTCTCCCTAGATTATAACACTTTCTTACAAAAATCCAGAAACTGGGAAATGTTGACTTTGAGAAGAAAACTTAGACAACTTGAAATTTACTACGTAACGTTTACAGAAATATTGTGAAATTGCTTTGTTGCGTTAAGTAACCAAAGCCATGGCATCGGGTCTTTTCTGTAATGCTTCCTTGTTTTTTTGTTTTTTTCTGTTGAGTTATGTACAACTACAAGCGATAATCGAAATATGTTTCAATATGTAATATGTCACAATATGTAATATCACAGTTTTGTAAAAATAAATAATACCTCTAAGTTTTTGTACATACCCTTTTTTGCGCAAAACTGAAACAAGGGAATATGAAATTCGTACGTAAGCACATTTCTCTCAAGGCCCTCTCCGGTGCGCGTAGTTATTTCCGGCGTTGTTAATAATCTGCACTAGAAGAAATGAAAATCCGGACGGTGGTACCCTTTCTGCGTCAGTGACCAACCTAACACTAACACCTAAAATATGAAGTTGTATGACAAGCTTGTCAATCTAAGAACTAAAATGTCAAAAAGTCACAGCTTCTATTCCACATATCTAATAGCGGTTTTCAGCAATGTTTAGGTCTCGAGAAAAGAAACAAAAAAGTTCAGGATCATGTTTCAGATCAATTTATATTATCCTTTGGGAGGCATTATACTTTCGTTACACTCTCATGACTTGATGCGTCAATTTGCGGGGGAACAGGAGCGTGTGCGGTACGCCGAGGCACGTGGTGGCGGGGGGCAAGGGAGTGGGAGGGGCGGGAGCGACGGGGGCGGGGGGCTGGCGACGAGGAAGTGGGAGCAGTGCCGCAATGCGTGGGTGGCGGATGAAGTGTGTCAGCTCTCATAATTGCAGTTACGACACCGGAAATCGCTATGTTAACATGGTGTTAAAATGGGATTTCGTAGTTATTTCCAACACTGAGGAAAAATACCTCATAGAACTCGTAATAGTGCGTGATTACATGCTGTCAGATATAAGTCAAGAGCAAGCGAGGCAAAACATTAAATAATTAAAAATAAATATGTAGTTATCGAGAAAAATAAAGGTGTGGTTCTGCATCGAAATATTCTCTGGCTCCGAGAAATAACTTCTAACACTTGTTCCTGACTGTGGCAGCTACATCCCACAATACATACCATGTTCAAATATCAAATACACAATTAAATATACGAAATATTACTAATAAACACAAACATTTCCAATAAACATATACCTCTTACATGCAACTAATAGAAGGCATTAAATTACAATTTAGACATATTATAGCAATGTATTATTTTAAGTCCAATTTATAATGAATTATTTTCATCCGTGATCGAAATTTTGCTCATACCTAATTTCCTAAGAAAACACGTTCTTGTTTAGTAAATTTTCCGAAAACTCACACGTGCAAGTTTCTACATAAATACATGAGTAAGTTGACTTTAGCAAGTGCTTAGCACGAAGCTATTGTTTACCATACCTATAACATTTTGGTATGCGATTCTGAAATCGGACGCCTCGGTGTTGGCCCTAGGGACCCACATCTAATTCGAGCTACTTGCATTAATAAAAGCCCATTGACGTCGACGTGGCGGGCACGGTTCAGCGAAGCGGATCATTGTTTCACGAGAGAGGCAAGGACAGGACATATCCCACCGAGGGGGTGCTCTTGCCGCAGCGCGACGGACGCGCGCAGCAAAAAGCCGCCGGCGCCTGTCGCGCCGCGCGCGGACGACGCGCGTACCTCCGCTCACGTAATAAGGCGGCAACATGAAAACGTAGCCCTCGGCTGGCCGGGGTCGAGCGGGGCCGGGCGGAGCAAGGTGGGGCAGGGCGGGGAGGCCGGAGAAGGGATGGGGGTGGGGGTGGAGTTGATTGTAGAGTTGGGGAAGGGGAGAGGCAGAGTTGGGAGGGTGGGGCGGAAGGTTGGGGAAGGGGGGGGGAAGTGGAGACTGAGAGGGCGGAGTTAGGAAGGGGGCCGGCTGCCGTTGAGAAAAAGAGGTATCGGTTGGGAGGTGTCGAGGAAGAGGTACGGGTTGGGAGGTGTCGAGGGGGTTGGGAGATGATGGTTGTCTTGAATCCTTCCCTTTCCAATAATTTTCTTAATTATTAAGGGCGATGTTAGGGGCACTTTGTGCGCCACCACTTTCACTGCGATTTGTCCGCAAATGAAACCTAAGTGCTCCTGCCTCCACTTATTAACGATCAGAGTCTCCTGATATCGATATCACCGATCACCCACACACCGACGGTTTGATTCATTGATTATTATGTGTTTTCGGGCGCGTAAACTGCGGGGGTCACTAGTTCTGTAAGTATGAAGCATGTTATACAAGGGAGGTAACAGAGTTCCCCACCGCTAGAACTGGAAAGCCGCCTACACGTTGCCTTGCGATAGGCCCCACAAGTATCTCAGTCAGCGAGCAACCGCCAGTGGGGACAAGGTTTAACATGTGAGGTATTGTGGTGAACGTGCAAGGGGTGTCTGTGCGCGAGAGTGTAAAGCAGGCATGTCGAGGTTGCTCGCGAGGTAGCTGCTTTCCTGCGTCCAGAGGAACTGGCACGAGATTTAGTAGTAAGTGTGCAAATTGCTCCGCTGTGGCGATAATTCCCTGGATACCTGGCTCATGACTAGAACCTCGAACATTGTCCTAAATGCCTGTTTTGTTTCTTTGAATCTAACAACCTGGGCAACCTTTTATCATTATCCATTTTTATACATGAGATTGCTTCTGTGTGGGTTTTATAGTGCCTAAAAGTGCCTATTTAAGGGATAATTGCCTATTTTGGCTTTCATAACCTATCTGTGCCTATTATGTTCTGTGTTTTTTTAGAAATTTCGTTCTTTCAATTTTGGTCTTGATAACGTTCTTCAAATCACTGCTCGGTAGTGTGCGCTTGCGTGTGAGCCAGCGAAGTGACCCTCGTGTCAGAACGGATGCGAAAATGACACCGCGCCGTGTACTCGTATCTGTTTCGCCGAATTTCTCTAGGGTGATCGGGCAAATGGATTACTTTCATCACCCATGAGTAATGTTATCTCTTTCTTACAGAGAACACAGCGTTGCAAAAATGGTAGACTCTGGATAGAATTACAGCAGAGGCGGAGATTTGTTCGGCAGTAATTTTGTACTGCTCTCGAAGTCTGATTCAGGTCAGTTTAATTTGTTTAGCGATCCTGTTCAGTGCGCTTGCTATAATGCCCAAAGAAAATTCATCAAGAAGTGCGTTGCTGAAAGAGTGGATTCGTGAAGAAGAACATTTTACGACTGACGGAAAAGTAATTTTTTGTCAGTGTTGTGAAAAAATCGTCAATTGTGACAAAAAATATCATATCTTGCAACATAAAGAGTACGGCAACTGATACCAAAAATGCAGGGAAAATGAGAAAAACTATTCAAACTTTTCTTCAACAAGTGCAGCCGGAAGATGAAGGCCAGAAAGAATTCGACAGTGGTTTGTGCCGTGCGCTGATAACAGCAAATATCCCATTTTCAAAATTTGAAAACCCAACATTTAACCAGTTATTGAGAAAATACACAAAACATAAAATTCCAAATGAGTCAACTTTTCGTAAATATATTTAACTCCACAATATGAAATAACAACCAACGAAATTCGAGACGATATTGGCACTTCGGATTTTAAGTTGTCTGTTGAGAAACT